>CM039087.1:46868456-48098826 GCA_022113865.1 Chimonanthus praecox
GTGTGCGAGGCCCAAAGAGGACAATATCTTACTGAGTTAAGCCCTAAGCCCTGTTGTCGGGTTGGGTCATTACAAATATGGTATCAGAGCCGAGTTCAACACTCAGATGTGTGGGCCTATCATCTTTCCCTGGAGTTGTCAAGTGGATCGGAGTCGAGCCGGGGACGGCTCGAGGCTTTAGGGAGGGTGATTATGATACCCCTCCCCCTCCCTCAAAAAGTCCCACATCGGTGGGAATGAAAAGGAGGGGTGGGTTTATTAAAGCCACCCAAATTGAAACTCAATAAGAGGCCTTTTGGGCCGGGCCATGTGGGCCTAGGCCCAAATGCAAAACTGTGTGGGTTTGAGCTGTGTGCGAGGCCCAAAGCAGACAATATCTTACTGAGTTAAGCCGTAAGCCCTGTTGTCGGGTCGGGTCGTTACATACACACTCCATATGGCCATCACACATTATGAAACCCTAGTTGTAAACCTCCACTCCAAAAATCTCTTCTTGCCACTCACGAAAATATCAATCCAAATCTATCCACTTCATGCATGCGATCACAATTCCTAAAGTGTAGCACCCACACACGTTTTCTACCTCATCCTAAACCCATCCTAATGCTTCTAACTTGTTACACAATCAACAAATCCCTAAGTTCTCTCCATCATACGTCCTTGCCTCATCCAATCCCTTCCATTCACATGAAACGATCTTAAACCAAATCCCATCTACCTCATCTAGAATCGAAATCCAATCACAATAGATCCTAACTTGCACTCCAAGGTAATTCCATACACATCACACAACTTTTGCATTATCGCATACGATCCTAAACCTAAGCCTTTCATTCGACCAGCAACTATATTCTCTCTCTTTCTTTCCCATTCGCATATCCTACATCCCATACACGACATATAGCGCCCCTCCCTCTAACCACCAACATTAGAGTAGAATTATATGGATTTTTAGTGGAGAGTGGGAGCCTAGCGCCATGACGCAAGCCAAGTCCGATTCCGAAGACCCGACCCTCGACTGGCCCATCTAGTATGTGCGCACGGACAGAAGTCCATTATCACATTTGCAACACACTAATATAAACCTACGAAAACATATAAAAATATTTGATACATGTGAATGATAACGATTCACATTCCAAAGCAAAGTGTCAGGATCCCACATAAGTTAAATTACAAATATCAAGTCTAACACAAGTATCTAGGAGTTTATACATTAATGATTACATTTCCATTCTCATAACTCCTGCCAAAGACATTCTCTCAAAATACAGACAAAATAACAAAATGAATTAAGTTATTCTCAATTCCAAATATCAAAATGTATAATTCTCTCCAAGCTCCTTTTTTTGCTTCATTTCCAATCATGCTTGGCTATTGCTCGGTCCAGACTCATCATCTTTTTCATTTCCTGCATTAGTTTCTAAAAAGGGAAAAATAATTGTGTTCTTAGTCACACGCCCAGTAGGAATTCTCATCAAAGTAGGTACCAACATGTGACATAATAAAAATGGAAAACAAATCATATGTGATAAGCATACAATACTTCTCATTCAAAAATCTTACCCCATCCCATATTTCAAAATTCATTTCATACTGGTACTAAGAACTCATTGAAATCCACTTCATAATCATTTCATACAAATAAAAATCATAATACTTTCAAATGCAATTAAAATCAACATGATGCATTATGCCATGGTGACATGAATTGATGTACGCCCTTCTCATGCCCCATGCATTGGTCAAACTTTCTTTCACATTCAATGTTTATAAACATTGGCCATTTATGTCCTTAGCATTCCCGGGGCACCGGCTGGGAGCTACTACTTAATAATAGCAATTTAACCGGGACTACCGGGGGAGCGCTATACACCCATAGTCCTGTATAGGTTTAAAGACTTCTTCTGACCATAGATCTTTCTGGCCAATTAGAATGACATATTTTTTGTAACCCATGGACGCGGCCATATATAATGGTTATTCATTACATACATATATAAATGTCTCCGAGTAAAATACATCGTCCCTTTATCTCGGTCTCATGCTTTCTCATCCCATGTAAATGCATGAAGTTCATGTCCATGCAATGATATCAAATCCATTTGACAGTATACAAAATAATTCGTATTTTCCATACTTGAAACTACACTTTATCAAATCATCATCAAAATACACATTCAAATCAATTTATAGAACTTGAATCAAATATGTACTTCAAACAGGTAGGAAAACCTACCTGAATGGAGATAAATTGATGGGGAGGATGAATCACTAAGCGGCTTGTAGAGCTCTAAGTCACCTTCGGGTCATTCGGTTATTTCCATAGATTAAGACACAACAATCACATCATTAGTTAATGTCCTTGGTTTCCTAATCTAATACTTAATACTTTGATTAATTACCATTTAGGGCTCAAATTTGGAGAATGTTACTGGTATCTTATTCATCTCACATTAATGATCAAAACAAGAGTGTGGGGTTAAGATCAAAACAGTCTAGTCACTGCCAATTTGGAACTTGGGTCACTCTGTTCGGAACTTCCGAAGCTTGTTCCAAAGCTTCGGAACATCTGTGTCCCCTTCAGACCGTCCGAAATATACAGTCATGTTAGTCTCCTCAGAACTTGGTCCTGGAACCTCCGGACCAAGTTCCAAAACTTCGGAACTTCTAAGCTTTCTCTCGACACTTCCGAAACATGTAGATTTTCAATTTACACTAGATTGCTCGAAACGTGGTCTCGGTACCTTCCTATAGTCATCGGAATGTCAGCCATTCCCTCGGACTATCCGAGCATTCAGAACTTGTCTCAGAACGCCCGAGGCAGGTTTCGAGACATGTCTTTTTCAAACAGTCACTTGCAGAAAACTACAGTGCAGGCCGAGTTTCTTGAACTCAAAAATCACTTAAGAGTGGGCCATTGGTCTTGATTTCTAAATCTAACCTCTTAGATTGATTCCACATTTGATTTGTCACATTTTAGAAGGTTAATACTCATGATTTGATCAATAATTACATGGATCTTAAATCAAATTCCATGCGTTGTGGGTACACCCAAAAATCCCCAATTTTTACAATTTCCATTTTCTTAACGCAAATTTGTTTCGGGTTGATTCTAAACCATCCTAATTCTCAAATTAGGTCTTAACACTAAGTCTAGGGTGAAAAACTATCCTCTTGTGAAGCTTTCTTAGATATCTCTTCCTTCTTTTTTCTTCCTTTTTTCCCTTATTCTCTTGCTTTCTTCCTTGCTTAAGTTTAACTAATGGTGGAGAAGAGAACATGAGGAAAACCGTGTGAAGTGTGGAAGGAGAGAGGTGCATGGTGATGAGGAGTGAAGATGGGTCTGTTTGCCGTGAGAGAGAGAGAGAGAAATGAGGGAGTTCCGTGTGGGTGAAAGAAAGAGGGAGTGAGAGACCGTGAGTGAAAGGGAAAAAAAAGAGTGGAGGTCTTTTCGCCCTTGGTTGCCCTAAGTTATAGGGAGTGGGGTTGAGTGTGGTGTTGGGTCACACTTTCCAAGTGGCATGCCAGGTCATCGCTTATGTGGCACGATGCCACGTCATCAATAAATTTTCATTAATTAATAATCCATCATATTACATAATATTAAATTAAATTTTAATCTCTTAATTAAATCCCACTTAAACCCATCTTAATTACTTAATTAAGTCACCCTCAATCTCAGTTAATCATTAATCACCATTTTTAATCCAATTAATTAATATTAAAATTTCTGAGGTGTTACAATACTAACACCTTTTGGAATTTTCGTCCTGAAAATCGGATAAAGGTAGGGTTTAAACAAACTTACATAAAGAGTCTCGGATGGTACATCCTCATTTCTGATTCTAACTCCCACATTGGCTCTTTGTTGCCTTGTCTTTCTCAAACCACCTTGACAAAAGGAATTGTCTGATTCTATAGTACCCTCTGTTCTGCATCTATGATCTTGGTTGGTCTTTCAATGTAAGACACGTCACTTTGCACATCCAAATCTTGCGCACCCACGACATGTGATGGGTCTCGATTATACTTCCTCAACATTGATACATGAAAGAAATCGTGCATATTGGACAACTGTTGGGGAAGTACAATGCGATATGCAACTTCACCAATCTTTTCAATGATTGGAAAAGGCCAAATAAATCTTTGCGACAACTTCCCTTTCTTTCTGAATCTCCTTTGGCCCTTACGTGGTGAGATTTTCAAGAACACTTGGTCTCCCACTTCGAATGTCAAAGGCCGTTTGTTCTTGTCAGCATAGCTTTTCTGTCTGCTCTGTGCGGTCAAAAGATGTTGCCTGATGATCTTGATCTGTTCTGTAGTCTCTGCAACCAATTCTAGCCCAATGAGTGCAGCTTCACATGCCTCAGTCCAACATACAGGAGATCTACAAGGCCTACCATACAGTGTCGCGAAAGGTGACATCTGCAGACTTGTTTGGTAGTTGTTGTTATATGAGAACTCCATTAATGGGAGGTGGTCTTCCCAACTACTCTCAAAGTTGAGCATGCAAGCTCTCAACATGTCCTCCAAAGTCTGTATGGTTCTCTCGGACTGACCATCTGTCTGTGGGTGAAAAGTTGTGTTGTATAATAAATCTGTTCCCATAGCCGCTTGTAAACTCTGCCATACTCTTCTTGTGAATCTGCCATCGCGGTCCGATATGATAGTCTTGGGTATTCCATGCAATTTGACGATGTCCTTGATATATCGTCTACCCGAACTTTCTGATGAGTCAGTTACCTTGATAGGTATGAAGTGGCGGACTTCGTGATGAGATCAATCACAACCCAATTTGCATCAATGCCCTTGGAAGATTTGGGCAATCCGGACACAAAGTCCATGGCAATGTGTTCCTACTTCCATTCTGGTATGGAAATAGACTGGAGTAAACCAGGTGGTCTCATATGTTCCATTTTGACTCATTGACATGTGAGACATTTGGAAACAAAATCTGCAGCATCGTTTCTTAAGTCCGGATCACCAATATTGTCACTTGAGATCTTGGTACATCTTTGTGCTTCCGGGCTCTATTGAGAATTTTGACTAGTGTGCCTCTTCCAACAATCCCAACCTACAATCTTCGGGTACGTATACCCTGCCTTGGTACATAAGGCTCTGCCCCGATTGTAGTTTCCATTCTTGAACTGTCTCTCCTCTTGTTAGCTTCTCCCATATTTCGGTCAATTCTGGATATTACCTTTGTGCATGTTCTATCTTCGATCTTATAGTGGAGTGTACTATAAGATTGTACACACATCCCCTATTAGTGATCTACAGGTTCAGGTTTTTAATTGCTGACATCATCTCCCACTATTGTCTAATCAGACTGGCTAATATTCCATGGCTCATACGACTAAGTTCATCCATGACTTTATTTACCTTGTCCGGGTGATAATGGAAAGCAAAATCATAATTCTAAAGGTACTCCATACACCTCCTCTTTCTCATGTTGAGCTCTTTCTGTCCAAACAAGTATTTGAGACTTTTGTGATCGGAGTAAAATTCAAACTTTTCTCCATAGAGATAGTGCCACCAGCTTTTGAGTGCGAACACCACTGCGGCTAACTCAATGTCATGGGTGGGATAGTTCCGCTCATGAATCTTCAGTTGTTGGGAACCATAAGCCACCACATGTGGGCCTTGATTGGGAGAGCATCCCAATCCTTCACCTGAAGCGTCACATATACTATGTACCCCTTGCCTCATTCTGGAATGATTAAAATGGGAGTTGTTATCAGCCTTTCTTTCAGCTCTTCGAACCTCCTGTTGCACTGATCGGTCCATTCGAACTTGACTCCTTTCTGAGTTAATCGGGTGAGTGGGGCCACAATTTTGGAGAAGTCCATGATAAACTTGCTGTAATACACAGTGAGACCTAAAAAACTTCAGATCTCTGTGACGTTCTGAGGTGGTTTCCAACCTTTCACTACGGCTACCTTTACCGTGCCTATTGTTATTCCTTCCATTGTCACTTGTGTCCCAAGAAGTTGACTATAGACATCCAGAATTCACATTTACTTGCCTTGGCAAACAATCTGTTGTTTCTCAAGGTATCCGAGACAATCTGCAAATGTTCGGCATGTTCTTCTTCACTTGTGTTGTAGACGAGAATGTCATCTATGAATACAATCACAAACTTGTCTAAGTAGGGACGGAAGGTCCGATTCATTAAGTCCATAAAGACTTCCGGCGCATTTGTCAATCCAAAAGGCATAACACATATTCATATAGCCCGTACCTGGTTCTAAATGTTATCTTTTCTATATCCTCTTTGTTGACCCTGATCTGATGTTAACCTGACATGAGGTCTATCTTGGAGAAGTGACTAGACCCTCTCAGCTGATCGAATAAGTCATCAATTCTCGACAGAGGATATTTCTTCTTGATCATGACTTGATTGAGGCGCCGATAATCCACACACACATTCTTCAGGAGCCGTTTTTCTTCTTGACAAACAATGCAGGTGCTCCACATGATGACCTACTATGTCAGATGAATCCCAATCGTAATAGCTCATCAATATGCTTCTTCAGTTCAGACATTTCTGCTGGTGCCATCCTATAATGTGGAAGTGATACAGGTGCGGTGCCAGGGAACAATTTGATTTCAAAATTAATCTCCCACTTGGGAGGTAAACCGAGAAGTTCTGTTGGAAAGGCCTCAGCATAGTCTTTCACTATTTCGGTAGGATGGAGATGGGTGAATTTTCCAATCTGATGTTATTTAACATAACCTATCTGACAACAGCAGATAATGGCCATACCTCGGATCACAGAGTGATAAACTGCCTCTAGAGCGAGAGCAGGAAAGTATACTCGTCTCGAAGCTACTGGTACTGGGGTTTGTCTTGGTTGAACCTGTGACCGAGACATGTGGGTCTAAGTTGGTCTACTTGGCAAACAATAGAATGTCTGCACTGGAGGTCCTTGGCGAAGATGAGGACAGTTTCTCCTTATATGATCTGTCTGCCCACACTGGAAGCCTATAAATACAATGGGTCCTTGTACAGTAAATTTGAATTGGGTCAGGAGCCAGAAGGACACCATTGAGACTTGGAATACTCAGAAGACATGGAGCATAGTTCGAATTTTACATTTGAGTCATGTCATTTGTAAATTTTATTTTTGATTGTTTCTGATGTATTTTCCAATGCTTGTGATTTAACTTCAATTGAATAAATATGAGATTTACTTTTAGATATGATGGAAAGTCCAATTTTTCAAATTTAATGGTGATTGTTTGATTTAATTTAAGTTTATGTTCTTTAATTAATTAATTGGGCATGTGAAATATTTCAGGACTTTAGATTTCTTTAAATTAAGATCTAAGGTTCTTTGGAACATATGAAATATTTTAAATCTGTTTTTACTTGTCTAAATCGAAGATCTAAGGTTCATTTAATTAAATTGAGGAATATGGAATTTAATTTTAATGAAAGACATGAATTGAAATTTGAATCTTTACGTGAATTCCATGATCTAGATCTCATGTTTAATTATTTCTTTGCATATGATGTTCGATGGTTGTGAATGACTGAATCCAATTGTAAATATTTCATTTTATTTATTTGTTAGTTTATGTTAACTCTTTTATTTTATTTATTCAATCAATTCTTTGAAACTAGGTTAGAATTATTATGTTTGGCTCTTAAATTTGGAGGTGGTTATTTATAATTTCTAGATGTGTGTTTTTCGTGAAAGATAAAATTTCATAATGGTTAAATTTTAATTTTAGATGATGGGTCGATGTTGGATTCATTTTAGGAAATTAAAGGATTTCTAAACTAATTTAATATTTCTAATGATTAGAAATTGGATTTTCATGTTTAGATTATTTCAAAGATTTATTTCTTTTAAACTACGCAATTTCAATCACATATATATGTCTTTTCATATATTTTGAATGTTCTTTGTGGGATCGGACCTTGCACTCAATTGCTATACTATTAAATGGTTCGTGCGCTTTCGAGTAAAATACATGTGACACCTTTTATTGCACAACAAGTTTTTGGCACTGTTTCCGGGGAACAATGCAAAATATATGATTTGAAGTTTTGTGGTTTAAGAAATATTGTTATTTTTAGAATTCCTTAATTTAGGATACTCTTTAAAATTTGAAACTTCTATTTTTAGAAACTCTAAATTTAGAAGGTTACCTAAAATTAGAATTTTTTTTTAAAATAGTAGAAATCTTAGAATTTTTGTCTAAATTTTTAAATTTTAATAAAACCAGAACCTTGTGGAATTTAAAAAAAAATCTATTTTTCTTAGAAATTTCTATTTTTAGAAATCTTTTAAATTCAACTAGTTTTTATTTTTAGAATTATTCTAATCTTGGAAAGATATGTTATTTTAGGAATATTCTAATTTTGGAAAGCAATCTAAGTCTGCAAATTTTAAAACTTCTCTCTATGGAAAGTTTTAAAATCATCTAATTTTAGAGAAAAATCTATTTTTAGAAAGTTGTCTGTTTTTAGAGACGTTTAATTTTGGACAATTTTTAAACTTGAAAATTTTCTAATTTTAGAACTTCATCTAAACTTAGAAGGTTTCTATTTACGGTATTTAAATTATTCATTTGGTGGTGCTTCGATTTAGAATTTTGTTTATAACCTCTAATCAATTTCAAATTCTTAATTAGTTTTCAAATATTTTAATCCTTCCCTAGTTATAACTTTAGGAAATTGCATTTAGATTAGGTTCATGCATTTTTAAGACTTAGAATCTTCACCTAGGCCTATGTACTTTATTGTATAGGAATTTTAAAAATTGCGCACTAAGATTTCTGGAAAATACGCTGCACAGGCCAAGGTTAGTGCCTAATCATTTTCTTTTAATTTGATATTTTCATCATTCATAAAGAACTTTTATTTAGGGTGTTTTCATTTATTATTTGTATTTAAAAAAATGTGCATATTTAATTTGTTCATGCATTTAGGTTGTTAGTTTCGTGCATTAACTTAGATTGTTTGATGTTTGCATATTTGTTTTGAATCTTGCATTGTTAGATTTAGGATTGTATTCACAAAAAATAGAAAAACCAAAAAGATTAGAAAAACTGGTTCATGCAGTAATTTAAAATCAATTAGAACCATTATTTTAGGTTGTTCATGCAGAATAGGACCATCTTTAATTCAGTGAATTTTGGATCACTGATCTATAGTTTTTCTTCAATCACGGTGTCTGAGGCTAGTTCTGTCACCAAGACGTGAGGTCGAGCACATCTAAGAATAAGTTGGGACGAGATGTCATTTGTGTAACACTCCGGATTTTCAAGTTATTAATATATATGAAAATTACCTATTTAATTTGTGAATTATTAGATATGAATTTTAGATGGGTAAAGTGTTGGGTCATTGCCAATTAAGACCCAATGGATTGTGGAAATGGTTTTAATAAAATTAAATGGGGCCGAATTAAATTAGTAATGCAGTATGTCTATAATTAATTATTATGCGCGCATAAAGGGAACTTGGAAGATTGCTATGGCCGTGTATGAAGATATGCATATCCATGAGATATGCGCATACAAGATAAGATAGGTTGGACTATCTTTAAAAGGAGTCCTTTCCTTTATTAAGAGAGAAACTAGGGATTGCTAATTAAAGAAGGTTGTTTGGCCGTGTGGGAGAGAAGCACATCCACAAGGATGCGTTGGAGTATATTTCTTTAAAAAAGAGTCCTTTCCTTGTTAGGAGTAATAATAGGGAAAATGCTAAATTGAAGGGGTGCTCGGCTATCTTCTAAAGATGGAACCGATTGGGAGTTTTTATAAAAGAAAGACAAGGGGCGCACGGCATACAAAGGTAGTGCATACGAACATTGTATACAAAGAAAGGCAGCAGCATAAACAATAAGGGCGCACGACATTAGTAAGAGAAGAAGAAGGCAACCAGCTGTGTGAAAGATCAAGGAGAGGAGGCTAAAGAAGGAGAAGATTAGAAGAGCAAGAACAAGCGGAGGAAAATCGGAGGAGTCGCGGAACCGGTAAGTGGTTTGATAATTTTGTTTAAAATAAGGAACCATAGGGTTCAGCCATGGTGTATGGCCGAACGCCATGGAAGAAGATTAAAGGATGAATGTTGAAGTTTTAATGGAAAGAATGAACCATAGGGTTCGGCCATAGTGCATGGCCAAACCCCATGGAAGGTCATTAGTGAATTAGAATGGATTTAAATGATGGAAGATCATAGATGAATGTTGATTATGATATTTTTAATGGAAAGAAGAAACCATAGGGTTCGGCCATGCACTGAAAGAATATTGGGTAATTTTAAATGGGAGTTTGTTGGTAATGGTATGTGATTTTTGGAGGGATGAAAACCATGGAGGATGGTTATTAAATTAGAAAGTTTCTAATTATGGACTTTTGGATCAAAAAGGAAGGAACCTTGAATTATGGATTCAAGAATGGGAATTGCTATAATTGGAAAGTAATACATCATAGGGTTTGGCCACGGTGTGTGGCCGAACCCCATGAATCAATTCAATGGATAGTTTATGGAGGGTTTTGTTTATGGTTCTATGGTTGTGGATCATTGGAGGATCCATGTATATAATGTATAAATGAATGGACCTATGTTTTGGAACCTAAACCTAAGATTATAAGTCATGTAAATGGTGAATGAATTATGTATGGATCATTCTTGGACTTAGGGTCTATTTATGGTAGATTTAAATGAATGGAGTGGTATGAATGGCAATGTTGTAAATATAAGCAAAAAATGAAGGATCATGGGTTCGGCCATGATGTATGACAGAACCCCATGAGGTAGGTTTGTGGATCAAAACATGGACTTAGGCATGTGTTAATGAATGAAAAGTTTGAAATGATTAGACCAATGGCAAAGTTGTAATAAAGGGTGAAAGTAAGGAATCATGGGTTCGGCCATGGTGTATGGCCGAACCCCATGAGGAATGGTTTATGGACTTAGACATAATAGGAAATCAAGTGGAACATGGTTTAATTGATTGATGTATTATAAGGTAACGGGACCTCACAAGGTGTGTACGATCGTGAGCGGTTATAGGACGAAAGAGCAATGACACGTAGTGGTCTTTGGTAGGATTCCACCTCTTTGAAACCATGGGTTTATGTACATTGTTTTTATCTTATTTTGATGACTTATGTTGTGAAAGATATTGTTTCAAAATGTGAGTTTTAATGCTATGTTTGTATGATAAAATAGCATGTGATTCATTAGCATCTCATGCATGGCATGGGGTGAAGGATATGTAACCGGAGGGACCACACTCCGTCGGGGCGTCCGAAAAACCTATGTGGGATACCTTGATGTGCTTTTCCATCAAGAAGAAACCGGAGGGGCCACACTCCGTCGGGGAGTCCGAAAGACCTATGTGGGGGTACTTATATGTACTTGTAATGGGTGGGACTCATCGCATTTGACATCATGACATGGTATGGATTATATGGTTTTTGACATTATGATATTATTATATATGTTGTGTACTAACCATGTGTTAGCCCTAATTGGACTACCTACTGGGCGCGTTGTTTTAACGCCCTACTTCTACCCTAGTGGATGATACAGGAAATAAGGGGAACGAGGAACGCGAAACGGGCCAAACATAGGAGCTTGGATGCTTTTAGTTTAAAATTTTGATTAAGTTACTTATGGATTTGTAATTTGAGTAACTAGACTTCGGACATATAATAACTTAGATGATTGCCTTGGTTGGATGTTTATTTGGATAATTATGATATTTTAATTATGGATAAAGACTTGACGTACTTTGCTATCTGAAATGGAATAGAACTGGATTCTATTATAATTCCACGTGTTTTGATTTTAATTTCACATGTTGATGTTGTTATGTGTGAATCGTCTTCATGGACTTAGTCCATGCACACATAGGGTTGGCCAGTTAAGGGTCGGACTTTAGAAGTTCGGACTTAGCTCGCGTCGTGACGTCCTGCTCTCTATCACTCTTTGTTTATAAAAAAAAAATAGACTATGATTTTAGTAAAGGAAAGCGAGTAAAAAAGGGCGGGGCGTTACAATTTATGCTCCCCCACTTACATAACCGTGATTGTGGTTAAACTTCCATCGGAGGCCTAATTTTCTTGAGAAAAGATTAGGAGCAGTCTAAATTTTTAGGATCCCTGTGTCAATATAGATTTAGGTCAATTATTGTTTGATTTTTGTTTGGTCTTGATTTGTCTTTGTGTGTGAAAATGAGTGTTTGGAGGCACGATTCGACCAATCGTTTGGTTAGAATAGAATCTCTAGGTTGTGAATCTCGTGTCAATCCATCGATCCAGTGTGGATGACCAGAGGGTCAGTGAAGTGATGGCAATTGCATTTCGGAACTTTCATTAAATCTCAATCGTTGTAACCATGGTGAGCAGAGTCTGGCCAATGGTGGAAAGAAATTAAATGTTGATGGGAACAATGAGGTAAACCCTAGCATTGAGGAAAATCCTACAAGACTTTCCCCCGTATGATATGAATAATCAATGGGACTTTACCAGATATGTAGATCCATGCGCGTGGCAAATAGCAAAATATTTTGCAAATATACGTTCCATACTACCATTTCTTCCCTAGAGCCACCCAAATCACCCAAAACACCATAATCACCATTTAAGGTTAATTGTTGTGTGTCAGTATCGGTCAATTTGTTTAGTCAGTCTAGAATTTTAATTAATTTGTTAGAGTCAGTCTAGCCTAGGATTTTTATTGCGTTAGTCTAGTTTAGAATTTTTATTTTTGTTTCTGTTTATAGGTGTTGCGAATGAGTCCTCTTAAGTATGTCTAAGCTCGAATTAGTATTGTTCCGATATTTTTCCGATTTGCACCTAATCACTGTACATTAGGGAACATTTAGGACAATGTTCGATTTAAGTTTGGGGGTATTGAGGAGTGACAATTGTGTCATTGTTAAGTTCAATAAAAAAATTGTGTTTTTGGTCTAAAAAAAAATTAATCAAGGGAAGAATAAGTTCATGAGAACTTAGACTACTTAGTGTAAAATAAAAAAGCCATAGTGATTTTTCAAGCATTAATATTAATGTTAGTTTGAAAAAGAAAAATATTTATGAGTCAAGTAATCACCAGAGGAATACTAGTGGAGACTCATACCCAGTAATGCACCTCGAGTCGTTGCTTCATCTTATTATTCTTTGTCTTGGTCATATTATTGAGAACGACATTAAAATTGGGTTATTACACTTGAAATTTTTCCGATTTTATTTGAAACAAGAAAACAATCCTATAAAGCTTGGGAAGTGTTGTAGGCCATGTTTGGATCGATTAGGCCTTCAAGCCTACCTATTTTGGTCGTTTTATCTTGTTAGTTCCTAGTTGAGCATATATAACATGTGCTATTGAATAGCCATATTTACCATACCCGACTCCGGTTTCAGGAGTTTGAGCCAAAACTGAAATATCTGTGACCTATTCTAGAGCTCAGAAATGTTAGAGATGAAAATTTGGGATGGTACTCTAAAAAGTTAGCACTTGAAAAGAAAAGAAAAATGTAGAAAGAAGAGAGAAAAATATAGCATCAGAAAAAATGAAGAATAAGAGAACATCCAGACAAAAAAGAAAAAAAAAAGGATGTGAAAATGAAAAAAAAAAAAATAATAGAAAAAGAAAAATCACACTTTGAAAAACTGCTAAAAGAAAATAGAGGAAAATACCCCATTCAAAATTTCGAAGACCTCTAACTTTTTTTTTTCAAAGTACTTGTTTTAGAACCTTTATCCTTCTTTGACTTGAGCCTGTCCTAAGCCACGTTTCATTCCTAGTAGGAAGTCCTATTGATCTTAAGTTGAAACAGGGTGTTTTCTGTAGAGAATAGAGGATGAAAAATGATGGTGTATGATTCAACATTCTCAGGAAAATGGCACCCATTCATGAGATCTTTTACTTACGTTGATTTGTGTCATCTTTTCAAAATATATATGAGATATTTTGATATATACACTCTGTTCACATATATTTTGAGAGAAAATATACCCAAATCTCTGAGCTGAAGTCTTTCTGAGATATTAAAGATTTGATGTCAAAGCGCATTTTACACTGGTAGTTACAAAACTTATATCTATTAGGAAAACAATGGTTACTTTAATATTGGCTAAACACACACTACACTCCAGGTATAAGTCTTCTAAAATAATTTTGGAGTCGTATGATGTTGCGATTTTTGTCTATGTATTTTGTTGGAAGAATTTGATGTTTGTGAGTATCATCTCTAGAAGCCCTCACGAGATTACAACTCGTCCACTAGTGGTGAGTTAGGGGTTTAAAGGCTTATTGCATAATCTAAATGCAATTAAGAGTACCAATGGAATTGGTTTAGTTTAGGATTAGATTAGGTTTTTGAGTTTCCAAGTCTTAGTTTTTAGGATTAGTCTTGCTCGAGGAGTAGCAAAATTTAAGTTTGGGGCTATCTGTTGAGACATGAAAAATGACTATTTTACCCCTAATTATTGGACTAGCTAGCTCTCAATTTTGTATATATTAGCTACATTTAATAATGTTTGTTACTTTTGTAGATAAAATTGGAAAGTACAGGAAATATGTAAGAAACCAGGGATAAATGCAGTAATATGAGTTTAAAATGGAAGACACAAAATTTTTAATAATTAATTTCATACCACTTTTAGGATTTTAATTGTAATTTGAATAATTTGGATCCAATTATGTGACTCGAGATTAATTCAATAATTTTAGATTTTAAGTGGTGGGTTAATTATTTTTTTCTGTAGAAAGAAGCTGCAATTCAAGAGGCAAAAGAATAACAAAGTTTGAAATTTGAATTCAATGGGTCAGAGATCCATTCCAACGAACAAAGCTATGCTCCACACGGTAGACACTGGGCCATGCTCAGTATCCCATGCGCATTTTCCAAGTGAGCCAGAACAGTGTGCAAGCCAAAGTCCAGCAGGCCAATATTTCAAGTCCAAATCCACTAGAGGCTCATCTGCTCAAATCCTGAGGTCCAAATACCCCATACGAATTTCACTATGAAGCCCTAAGCCTCCACACGCCCCTCTCCTTGTTATCCATGTACATCCACACCATTCATTTATTCATCTTTTTATCTGAACCATTCATTGCATACAGGGAACATAGGAAACCCTAGAATTTGAAATCCAGTCCATACATTTGTCATGCTAGATCTAGGCCATTCATTTAATCCCTCATCCGTGATAACCTTTGAATCTCAACCCTCCATACAAATTGTTAACAGTTATACAATCCATCTTAACCATCCATTTTAAGAACCATTAGATTTTAAACCCCAATTAATCAAAACCGCCATAAAAACCCTAGATTTAGTTCAACTTGGATCCCAAGCAACCCAAGATCATCCACTCGATTTTGACATGTCATCACCTACCCATACACTTCACACACGATTTTTGTAAATCTCTATTTACTCCATTCGAATTCTACACTCCATGTCACCATCCATTTATTCATATTAACTTTAAATCTCATCCATTCATCTCATGCATTGTATAAACACAAAACCCAAATCCCATGTCCTAAATTCGATCCCTCTCAATCCCATCCCTATCTACTCGAAATTCCCTGCTTGGCCACCAAGATAATTCCTTCTCCAAGCCACCATTCGACCAACCCTTCAAACCCTAGCCTCCTTTTCATTTTAATTCCCAACCATTCTTGATTAAGATAATCTAATCTTAGCCCTTCATTCATCAACTTAACCAAGATTAAATCCAGCCATCCATTCCCACCTGAAGCCTATAAATACAAGGGGTCCTTGTACAGTGAATTTCGAATAGGGTCAGGAGCCAGAAAGACACCATTGATACTTGGAATACTCAGAAGACATGTAGCATAGTTAGAATTTTACATTTGAGTTGTGTCATTTGTAAATTTTACTTTTGATTGTTTCTGACGTATTTACAGTGGCTAGTGATTTAATTTCAATTGAATAAATATGAGATATACTTTTAGATATGTTCGAAGTCCAATTCTTCAAATTTATTGGTGATTGTTTGATTTATTTTAAGTTTATGTTCTTTAATTAATTAATTGGACATATGAAATATTTTAGAACTTTTGATTTCTTTAAATTTAGATCTAAGGTTATTTTGAACATATGAAATATTTTAGGTCTGTTTTTACTTGTCTAAATTGAAGATTTAAGGTTCATTTAATTACATTGAGGTATATGGAATTTAATTTTAATGAAAGACATGAATTGAAATTTGAATCTTTAAGTGAAGTCCATGATCTAGATCTCATGGTTATTTATTTCTTTGGGTATGATGTTCGATGGCTTTGATTGACTTAATCCAATTATAAATATTTTATTTTATTTGTTTGTTTGTTTATGTTGATTCTTTTATTTTATTTATTCAATCAATTCTTTCAAACTCTTTGGAACTAGGTTAGAATTATTATATTTGGATCTTAAATTTTGAGGTGGTTATTTATAATTTCTAGATGTGTGTTTTTCGTAGAAGATAAAATTTCATAATGGTTAAATTTTCATTTTAGTTGATGGCTCCATGTTGGATTGACTTTAGGAAATTAATGGATTTCTAAACTAATGCAATATTTCTAATGATTAGAATTTGAATTTCATGTTTAGATTATTTCAAAGATTTATTTTTCTTAAACTACACAATTTCAATCACATATATTTGTTTTTTCATATATTTTGAATGTTCCTTATGGGATCGACCTCGCACTCAATCGCTATACTATTAAATGGTTCGTGCGCTTGTGAGTAACACTTTTTATTTCACAATAAGTTTTTGGAGCTGTTTCTGGGGAACAATTTAAATATATGTTTTGAAATTTTGTGGTTTAAGAAATACTGTTATTTTTAGAATTCTCAAAATTAGGCAACTCTTAAAAATTGGACATTTCTATGATTTTCTAGATTTCCTAAAATACCATTGAATTATATATTTTAGAAAATCTAGAAAATCATTGAAATAAATCTTAAACATGGAATTAATTCTCTAACTTAGGAAATTTAATTTTAATTTGGAAATATTATAAAAATTGAAAACATGGTCTAAAATTAGAAACCACACCTAAATATAGAAACTATCCATTAAAGAAATCTAATTTCCATGGAAAAACACAAAATTTATCTAATTTCCATTAATATGGTGGAATTAATGTTAAAATTGTAAAAAATCTTAATAACTTAGAACGCAAAATTAAGATTTAATTAATTAATTACCAACCTTTATTTGAATTTATAAACAAAACTAAAATTAAAAAAAAAAACAAAAAATTACCAATGTACATATTTACAATGGAATTGGATTAGAAAATCAAGCAGGCATTATTTTTCATATTTTTAAAATAAAACAAAGGCTTAGAATATAGAGCTCAAGTAAATCACCAATCATGCATTCAAATTTTTCTTTCATAATTATTCTAAAAATTAAATCTACAGATTTCATTAAATTAAAAATCTCAAATTAAACCTTAGAATGAATATAAATTAAATGTTTTTTCTCCAAATCTAAAAATATTTCATCGTACTCTTAAAATAAGAGCTTTAGATCGAAGAAGGTAATCTATTCAATCTAAATTTTCATCATATTTAATTTCAAACACTTAAAATAAATCCACACATAGGCTTAATTAAAGAATAAAAATAAAATAAAAATAATCACCACACATAAATTGAATAATTGGAAAACCATAGACTAAATATTTCAACACATCTCAATTTTGTTTATGAAAACTGAAATTGAAATATCAATGGAATTTAAAGAAAAAGAAATACAAGAAAACAATTTAAACATTAAATTCACCAACCTCAAAGAAGTTTAAAAATCTCAAAATCTTCTCTTCTATTCCTCTTCAATTCATTCTCCAATGTACAAACCTTGTAATCTCAAGCCAAGTTCAATTTTTTCAATGGGAGAGGGATATTATTTATAGATAGATGAAAGGAGGTGGAGCGAATGGCTTGGATTTTAAGATTTAAATAAAGCAAGGGACACTTGGAGGGATGATATGGTTTTTACTAAACTTGGAATGAATTAAAGAAGATAAGGACGTGGAAGAAACAACTAAAATTCGTGAAAGATGTGAACACAAAGGGGTTGAGTCGGCCATGGTGTGAACACACGATGGAAAGTATGTGCAAAATCCTATTTTTTACACATGTACCACCTTACAACTCAAATTTGTCTTAGTTAACATCCGAATCACAAAATTTTGTAAACTACATAGTTGTAGCCCATGAAGTCTACTTTCTAACCCAAAACGAACCAATGCAATCGGATATCGGAGTGGAAAGTTATGATCACAATACTAAAGTTGTATCAAAATCTTCCTTCTAAGTTCTTCCAAATTTATTAATTATTCTCTTTCTCTCTCCTCCACATGGCCTTATACGAATTTTTCATGGTTGAGCTCCTTCAATTTCACGTGCTTGAATTTGAATGCTTCATTTCTTCAATTTATGAAATTGAATAATTTATCTCACCACTTGAAAATAATAAAAAAAAATCTAAAAAATTACTGAATTAACATAAATGAATTTCAATTAATTAGTTTACAATGAAACCATAAATTGTAGTGTAATAAATATTAAAATTCGTTCATTCCAAGAATATCTCTTTCCAAAAATAGTAGCTTCCAAAAATAGATTTCTTCTCAATTTCTCCATTTTTCTTCCATTGAATCCTTATATCGTGTATTTTCCAAACATAAGTGTAAAACTCCAAAAATCACATTAATTAAAAGCAACGAAAACTAGGGCTAACTTATCTAATATTCAGGGGTAAAATAGTCAATTTACAGTGTTCATCAAATACCCCACGCTTAGATTTTTCTAGTCCTCAAGCAAAACAAAATTAAAAATAAAAAAAAATAAAAAAAAATCCTAAACTATACCACTTTCGCTGACACTCTCGATTGCATTTAACGTATGCAACAAGCCTTTAAATCCCTAACTCACCACTAGTGGAAAATTTTTTAGTCTCGTGAGGGCTTCTAGTGATGATACCCACAAACATCAAATTTCAACAAAAATATCCAAACAAAAACTTAAATATCATACAACTCTAAAATTATTTTATAAAACTTATACTTGAAGTGTAGCTTGTGATAGCCAAATACTAACATAACCTTCTTTTTCCAAATACGCACAAGTTTGGCAACCACCAGCTAAAAATGAGTTTCGACTCCAAATCTCACACGGGTATATCTCTCACAAAGATTTTCGCACAGAGATTGTGTTAAATTGTCTCTCATTTATATTTGAGCAGAGTTTATATTCACAAATCAAATATCTCACATATTTATCATCAAAGAACATATTATAACAAATAAATAGATAGATCTCATGAAAGGATGCCATTTTCCTGAGAACGTTAAACTAAACATCATTATTTTTCCTCTTTTATTCTCTACATAAATACCATACTTAGAATTGAAATCAAATACAACTTTCTAATAAGACGAAATGTGGCTTAGGACTGGGTCATATAAAAAAAGGATATAAAGATTCTAAAATTACACTTTGAACAGAAAAAAATTAGAGTTCTTCAAAATTAAAATGGGACATTGCTTCCTCTATTTCCTTTTCAGAACTTTATCTTTCTCTTTTTCTTTCTTTTTTTCTTTTTAATTTTTTTCCACATCCTTCTTTTGATGTATGGATGTTCCTTTCTTTATTTATTTTCTTTTTCTTAATTTTTTTCTCTGAATGCTTTTTTTTTTTCTTTTCTACATCATTCTTTTTTTTCAAGTGCCATAATTTTCTTTCAGAATACCATCCCAATAACAAATCATCTCTAACCTTTTCTGAACTCTAAAATAGGTCATAGATATTTCAATGAATGCTCAAACTCCACAAGAGTTGGGTTAGGATAATATGGTTAATAAAAAAACAAGCTGTATATGAGGCTCAACTTCGGGAACTATCAGGATGACATATGACCAATATAAGTGGGATTCAAAGGCTTAAATAATCCAAATAATGACCTATATCACTTCCTAAGATTCATATGTATATTTCATTAGCTTCAAATAAATTCAGAAAACTTCTGGAATAATAATCTAAAATTAATGTCGTTCTCAGTAATTTGACCAAAATCAAAGAATAATGAGACCTTGCAAAAGTAATAATTATGCACACATCAAAGAAAATAAGAATTTACATATAACCCTTAGAAAAATCGAATGGTTCAAAAGCTCACTGGATCACAAGTCTCCATTGGTATTCTTCTAGTGATTACTTGACTCATTAATATTTTTCTTTTTTAGGTTACATTAATATGGCTAGTGTAAAGATTTTTCAAGCATAAAATTCATAAAATTTAATTGGAAAAGCATGATATAAAAATTTTTATCCACATATTAATGCTACAATCAATTTTTTTCAAAAAAAATCAATTTTTTTTTTCAAAAACAGACACAAGATTAATTTTTCTTCAACTTTTTTCAAATTGGACTAAAAAACTCATACAGTGCAACCCCTCAATACCCCTAAACTTAAATTGAACATTGTCCTCAATGTTTCCTAATCTAAAATGGCCAGTTGCAAATTAGAAGAAAATATCAGAAATGAACAATTAAAGTTAAGAAAATACATGAGATGGGTCCTTTATTCAAAAACCTGCAAAAACAAATGGACAAACAAACACACAACAACGACTCTAGACTGACAACAAACACACAAACGAACTCAACAAAACGAAAACCAAAATAAAGTCTAACAACCGACACACAGATATAAACTGATACTGACTCAACATATACAAACGAAGAGTGACAGGTGGATGGACATATGGATATGGATGGAAATGGATAGATGAATAATAACAAATCAAAACAAAAAGAAGACCACACAATATATGACTTAAACTCTAAAATTTTTGAACTTCACATCCCAAAAGACAATGGTTCTAAATTGTTTTTAACTTACAATGCATGAACCACTTTTACTCATTTTTTTTTATTTTCTAGTTTTTTTTTTAATGCAATCCTAATCTAACAATGCAAGATTCAAAGCAAATATGCAAACACTAATCAAATAACAAATCTAATGTATGAGACTAACACCTTAATATGCATGATCAATTAGATATGCAATTGTTTTGTTTTTTTATACAAAATAAATGCAAGACAACCTAATAAAATCTATATGAATGCATGAAAAATTAAAATTCAAAGAAAATGAGTTTAGATAATTACCTTGTCCTGTAGTGTTTTCTGCAAGAACTTTTTAGAGCGCTATTCAAAATCCCTGCAAAATTTAACATACGAAGCCGAGGTGAAGAGTCTGAATCTTATAAAAAAGAATGTATGATCCTAAACTAAATGCAATTTCTTAATTTTATAACTAGTAGACGAAATTAAATAATTGGAGCCTAAAGCAGAATTCTAAATTATATTAAGAGCATAAAAAATTCTAAATTAACATCCACCAAATTAATCAAAATTAGATTTTCAAGTTTAAGAATAAGCCATTAATGTCCAAAGTTGTTTCATGATTTTTTTTTTTTAAATTAGATACTTAATAGGAAACCTTCCAAATTTAAATGAGGGTTTTAAATTAGAAATTTTCTAATTTTAGAAACTGTCCAAAATTAGATGTTATCCAAAATTAGATACCTTCTAAAAATAGCAATTTCTAAAATTAGACAATTTTGAAACTTTCCATAGACAGATATTCCAAAATTAAACTTCCCCAATTTAGATCTATTTTCTAAAAATAGAATGCATCTAAATTAAATTATATTTCTAAGATTATAAATTACTAAAAGGAGACACTAGCTAATTTTAGAAATTTTCAAAAATAGCAGTTTTCAAAAATATCAAGTTTCTAAATTTAGTAGTGTTTCCAAATTTAGATCATCTCCAGATTTTTGTTATTTTCAGAAACTTCTAATTTAAGTAACCTTCTAAAACTAGGGTTTCTAAAAATAAAAACTTTCAATTTTAAATAGTTGTCAAAAATAGAAAATTACTAAAAATAGCACTACTTCCAAAACTACATGATTCAATGAAACTTTTTCTAAGTTCCTCGGTAGCGGTTCCAAAAACTTGTTGTGTTTTAAATTTATACTCGCAAGCGCAAAACCCATTTATAATATTGCTTAAGAGTGCGAGGTCGAACCCATCGGAACTTAGGAAATTATATCCATGAAAACTTACTATTGAATTATATATTTTAGGAAATCGAGAAAATCCTAGAAATAAATATTAAACATGGAATTAATTCTCTAATCTAGGAAATTTAATTTTTCATTTAAAAATCTTCTAAAAATAGAAAACATGGTCTAAAATTAGAAACCACACCTAAATATAGAAACTATCCATTAAAGAAATCTAATTTCCATAGAAAAACATAAAATTTATCTAATTTCAATTAATATGGTGGAATTAATGTAAAATTGTAAAAAAAATTAATCTAACTTAAAACACAAAATTAAGATGCAATTAATTAATTACAAACCAAGTTCCATAATTTTTAAGAATTTGAATTTATAAAAAAAATAAAATTAAAAACACCTAAAATTACCTTTGTACATATTTACAATGGAATTGGACTAGAAAATCAAAGAGGCATTATTTTCCATATTTTCAAAATAAAACAAAGGCATAGAATATGGAGCTCACGTAAATCGCCAATCATGTATTCAAATTTTTCTTTCATAATTATTCTAAGAATTAAATATATGGATTTCATTAAATTAAAAATCTCAAATTAAACCTTAGAATGAATAGAATTTAATTTTTTTTTCCAAATCTACAATATTTCATAGCACTCTTAAAATAAGACCCTTAGATCGAAGAAGGTAGTCTATTCAATCTAATTTTTCTTCACATTTAATTTCAAACACTTAAGAAAAATCCACACATAGACTTAATTAAAGAATAAAAATAAAATAAAATAATCACCACACATAAATTGAATAATTGGAAAACCATAGACTAAATATTTCATCACACCTCAATTTTATTTATGAAAAATGAAATTGAAATTACAAATCAATGGAATTTAAAGAAAATGAGATACAAGAAAACAATTTAAACATTAAAATCACCAACCTCAAAGAAATTCGAAAATCTCATAATCTTCTCTTTTATTCCTCTTCAATTCCTTCTCCAATGCACAAACCTTGTAATCTCAAGCCAAGTTCAATTTTCTCAATGGGAGAGGGATAGTATTTATAGATGAAAGGAGGTGAAGCGAATGGCTTGGATTTTAATATTTAAATAAAACAAGGGGCACTTCGAGGGCTAATATGTTTTGTGCTAAACATGGAATGACTTAAAGGAGAGAAAGAAGGTGGAAAAAACCACTAAAATTTGTGAAAGTTATGAACACAAAGGGATTGAGTCGGCCATGGTGTGAACACACCATGGAAAGTGGGTGCAAAATCCTATTTTTTTACACATGTATCACCTTGCAGCTCAAATTTGACCTAGTTAGCGTTCATATCACAAAATTTTGTAAACTACAAAGTTGTATCCCTTGAAGTATTCTTTCTAACCCAAAAATAACCAATGCAATCAGATATTGAAGTGGAAAGTTCTGACCAAGCTACTGAATCTATATCAAAATATTCCTTTAAAGTTCTTCCAAATTTATTAATTATTCTCTCTCTCTCTCCTCCACATGGCCTTGTACGAATTTTTCATTATTGAGCTCCATGAATTTCACATGATTGAATTTGAATACTTCATTTTTTCATATCTTCAATTTATGAAATTGAATAATTTGTCATGCCCTGACCAAAAAATATAGGCACGTGACGCGGAATAATTCTACTTTTTCGAATATCATACGTGGCCAACACACGTGTACTCACAACTCAATCATCAAGATCATAAATGAACTTAAATACCATTAGTATCTCAAAGGGCATATAAATTCTCTAAGATAAATTTTATCAAACATTCAAGAATTTATAACAACCAAATTCACAATGAATAAAATGGTATAAATAACATCACCAATTCAAATCGAATAAATAAAGCAATTAATTAAATATGTAGAACGTATAAAGTAGCATGATAAACTAAGATCAACATTACGTGAAATTGCAAGGACGTGAGTATGAACAATACTCAGTGAGGAAATATGAGTGCTACATACTCACACACCCATATAATTATAATGTATGAAATGGAATATAAATAATGCTATGCTATCATGTCAAGCTATCAATCTCATCAATATAAACACAATGTTCACCCAAGAACACCAATCTCATCAACGTGGACACAATGTCCACCCAAGGATACCCATCTCATCAACGTGAACATAATGTCCACCCAAGGATACCTCTATGGAACGAGCTATCAAACATCATGATTCCTTGAGGGACATAGGCCATGACTTATAAGTGGGAGATCTCCATACAACATAGATAATCTACCTCATCGTGCGTCCCTTCACCACTCTGGTGATTAAATTAACTCTAAGGTGATCAGTATACGACTTACCAAATTAGTACCGCGCAAGTAGGGCTTACAAGTATCTAACCCTGCGCAAACTGTATACCAAATGTACAAAATAGTCGTGAGAGCGACCTACTGCGCGAAACATGATAGGAGCTATACTCCTCAACGACAACCACAAATAGTGGTAAGAGCAACCTACACCGCGAAGCATGATAGGAGCTATACTCCTCAACGACAACCACAAACAATCGTGAGAGCGACCTACAACACGAACATTGATAAGATTTATACTCTTCAACGACAACTACAAACAGCCGTGAGAGCGACCTACATTATGAAGCATGATGGGAACTATACTCCTCGACGACAACCTTACAAGACCAAGTCTCATAGCTGACGTCACAGTTCCAATAGGGTTCCTTAAACAAAACCAATATCCTGTTACACCAATCTCCTCTAGGGAGTGGGGACTCATACTAGTGGAGCCCAAATAAAAGAAATGTACAAAGAAATGTACATCATCAAGTCCTATAAACTCTTTGGGTCCCATCCCAACACTAGTAATTCTCAATATCATCATGTCTATTAACACAATATCCCATACTCACGTCCTAGATAACCTTCTAGGCACACATCAATGATTAATGCAAAAGGGATCATATTCACAATTACATATGCAACATATATGTCATAATCATATAATGACCATTATTTTACAATGATAGCAGCATAGTACATTCCATTACGTTTCATACGTTCAACATAATTATCATATTGGGTTATTATAGGGACATGGACTACACACACACCAACTTTGAGATACACATATCGGGTTTATTTACACATATTCTTAGTCCTTGCAATTTATTTAACCCATCTCATGGTGGTTTAATATCTTAAGTCCAATAACTCCCTTTTTACAGCATAAATCCAATTAAATTCATCTGTAAATCATCTCAGCCCTTCACAAAGGTCTCCAATAATTATCATAATTTTTCTATCATCATAACAAGATAATAAACATGCTATAAATCACATAATAGGAATTAATAACATCTCATGCATAGCATAGGGCACATCCATCCTATTTATCAATCATTAAACACATCAATAACATAGTTCATTCCCTAAATCCATGAAATATCATACAAGCATTCATACAATATGTGTGTAGCAATCTTCACCTCAAAATCACGATGTCTCGGGTTGATCTTCGGGTCGTACCTCAACAGGTTCGTGGTTCAAAGCTCTAATCAATAAAAAAGAACGTAATACATCATATCAGTTCATCGATTAGGCCAAACAAAGCTTAGAAACAAAATCCTCAAATTTAGATCCAAGATTTACCCCTAATCTGGTTAATTCCTTCAAACTAAGGGAAACCTCATCCCATGAAGCATCTCTAAAAGTAGCATATACCATTTCCCTAATTTATTTTCCTTTTCATGGGTTTAAAACTCAATTTTAATTCAGATCTACACCCAGACAAGGTTCCATAACAAAATCTCCAATTACTTTCATGGATTCTTCTCCAAATAACGCTTAAAAGCCATCACATATTCTATTTTCAACACATCCCATTAAGATCTCATCAAATAAGAAGAAATGGAAAGAGAATGATCAAATATTTTACCTTTGGAGGAGAAGGAACCGTGCGAAGGGGCACTCAAAGAGTAGGAAATCTGAATCCAAAGCCTTTAGTGGGTGAAAATCAATAGAGGGAAGGTAGAGGAGACAAGGGTTTGTTGTTAGGGAAGAAGGGTTGGCTGTTTGGAAGAGGGAGGGGGTGAAATAAGTCTAATTTCGTGCAAACACGAACTTATGTACACACTTAATATTTTAATAATATTTTTTTTTTTTTTTTATGGTTGGGCCATTACAGTCCCCCCCCCTTAAAATGAATTTTACCCCAAAATTCAATTATTATAGGGCTCTAGCTTCTTTCCAAAATCTTACAAATCCTATAGGGCTTCATCTATAGGGCCCTAAAATATATATCCATATATACACTGGTTGACGGTCTGGACTAACCCAAACAATGTCATCAACATGCTCAAAATCACACGTGGACAATGCAATATGGCCTACACCATGGCTCTCATATTGCAGCTCAACATGTTGCACACTTCTCATCACAAATAAAACTTATATCTCAAAGCAAATATAAAGTCTATAAGTGGCCAAAATACCGTATAATCCAACACAAGGAATACAAAATCTGGGTACATCTCATTAAGGCACTTTATCGAACTAGGAGTCTCAAAGACTTCCAAACAGCAAACATCGAAGAGTCCGAGATACCAAAATCCCCATCACAAGCACTAGAGATCACCAGTTCTCGACACTTTATGGCCAATAACCTGGAAACTAAAAACCTCTCCAATAAACTATGCGGTAGCGATACACATATTCAAACCTACCAACATCGATTGTTATAGAATTCTAAAAGTGTGCCATAGCTTAACGGATCCTGACACAATCCATCGCACATCAATGCAAGCAAGAAACTCTCCACCACTAAACACAACAACATTGTGTACAAAAGTGATTCTAACCTTATCTCGGCTAGCTATTCCTATCACCGGCTTTCCGTAGACAATCACTATTATCAAATGTACTCAAGCTTCTTAGCTCAAATTTCACTTACCAATGTAATCTATATAAAATGGCTCAACACGTATCCAACGTGGACCACACCGTGCAGTTCAAAACAAATGCCCTATTATGAACCATTATCTCATCTATGCACAATCTATTCAAGGTTTCAATCGAGTTTGTCACCTTCATGGGTATGAAATGTAACACCTCGGATTTTCAGATTATTATTTTATATGACACTTACTCTTTTAAATGGTGGATTTTAGAATTGGACCTTATTTGGATCAAGAATTGGGCCATGACCCAATTAGGACCCAACCAATGTTAGAATTGTTTTATTAAATACAAATGGGTTGAATTAATTTAGTGATGAATTATATCTAATTTTAAACAAAAGATTTTTATGACCGAATTTTGAATGTGAAACCTATAGATTTTGCGTATGAGAGATATGTGGGATTTTAAATCCACAATGATATGCTAGATATTTAAAAAGGGATGAAATATCTATGAAATAAATAAAAGATTAAGCATGGCCGAAATTTGGATAATAATATCCATATTATGCGCATTGGATATTCTAAAAGGGAAGGTAAATTGTCTTAAATTAAATTAAAAGATTATTTGGATTATGATTAAGGTTATGCGCATAGTGTTTACTAATTAGAGTTAAAGGGAAGGTTTTAAATTAAGAAGGAGAGGTCGTCCATGGCTAAATAAGACAAGGGAAAGTCGGCTATGGCTAATTAAAGAGGGAAAGTCGGCCATGGTTAAATAAGGAAGGTTTGATATATGTCCAATGTTTTGGTTATAACTTTTCACTCCGATATCCGATTGCTTTGATTATTTTTGCGTTGGAAACAAGACTTCAAGGGACACAACTTTAGTTTACCACTTTTTCTGATTCAGAAGTTAACAAGGTTGAAACTGAGCTACAATATAGTATATGTGTAAAAAAAAATGGGAAGAGCCCAACTTTGGATTAAGAGAGCTTAATAAAAGGAGAGACCCAAGGGGGTGCATGTTTTTTAGAACCCCATCTCTCTCTCCCTCTCTCAATTCATCATTCTCTTTCACACGGCAAGAGCAAAGAGAAAGGAGAAGAAGATTGGAAGAGAAAGATCAAGCAAGGAGAGAACAAGAAATCAATCGGAAAGAGGTTAGTATCTTAATGGTATAGTTTTATTTTTGAAACAAAAAGAACCCCATGGAAAAATATGATTAGTTCTTAAGTTTTAAGATTGAAAAACCATGGAGAGATTGGATTTACTTCATTAGGGGTTATGTTCTTAAATTTTGGAACATGGAAAGACATGGTGATTTCATGATGAAACCATGGGGATTTATGGTTTAGAATTACAAATTTCAATGATGAAAATCCATGGAAGAATTTGATAATTTTAAAGGGAGATTTGGATAGGGATATGGATCGGCCATGGCATGGCCGAACCATGATGTTTTTTTTATGGTTAAGTATTGGATCTAAAATAATAAAAATAAAGGGGTGAGGTTCGGCCATGGTGTATGGCCGAACCCCACCAAACATCTTGATGGATTGATAATGGATTTTAAATGAATCTAAACCAATGGCCAAGATCTTGAACCATAGGGTTCGGCCATGGTGTATGGCCGAACCCCATGGGGTATTTTGGAATGGAGATTAAATAGGAAACTATCTAATTAAGGGAAGGGGTGGCTAAATTGGAAAGCACTCCAATTTTGGAAAGGATTTTTCTAATCTTAGAAAGTTTCCATTTATGGAAAGTTGGAATTTATATATGGAAACCTTCCCTTCATGGATGGAGGTTGAATATTAAGAAAGTTTCTAAAGTTGTAAACCTCCTAAATATAGAAAGAAGAGTTTAAAGGGAGAAAGTTTTTATTCTTGGAAGTGGATATTAAAATTAGAAAATATCTAATTATAAACCAGGAAGATTATTTATGGAAACTATCCAAGAATGGAAGGTGGTTAATTATGGAACTTGGATTAAATAAATGGATTGGATGCCATGAGTGAGGTTCGGCCCTGGTGTATGCCGAACCCCACTAGGATTTATTTTGGAAACCGCTTTATTTATAGAAGGTTGTTTAATTAAGTAAGTTTTTAAAAATAGAAGGATGAGATTAAAAAGGGGAAGTTCTATTTTTGGAAGGTGAAATCTAAATTTGGAAACCTTCCAATTATGGAAAGGTGGAGTTTAATTAAGGAAGGTTGGCCATGAATGACAATCTTGTAAATATGGAAAAATATGGGACATAGGGTTCGGCCATGGTGTATGGCCGAACCCCATGAGGTTTATTTATGGAACAATAAATGGATCTATGTGTTGGAACCTAAGCCTAAGTTGTTGGAGGCAATGTCAATTTGGTAAATAAATGAGAACATGGTAGGTCATGGGCTATGTTAGCCATGGATGGCATTGTTGTAAATACTTGTTAAAAATAAAAGGTTAGCCTTGTGTGACAATACGGTAATTATATGAGGATTAATGGACATAGGGTTATGTATGTTGGGTTAAATGAACAAATTGTTAATTAAATACTAGACCAATGGCATTTTGGTAATTAATGGAATAATGAACAAAAAGGGTGAGGTTCGGCCATGGTGTATGGCCGAACCCCACAAGTTGGTGTTTGATGGACTTATTTGGTTAGGGAAATTTATAGGGTCTAATTATAGAATATTTAAAGGAAAGAGGAAACCAATGGCATTTTAGTAAATATGAGAGAATATTGGACATTGGGTTCGGCCATGGTGTATGGCCGAACCCCATGAATTATTTTATGGGACTATATGCTTTCGAAGTATGAATGATTATTCGAGATCTAAGCAATAAAGAAGTCTATGGTTAGGCTCAATGGCATTATTGTAATTATGGACAAAAATGGTAGACCATGGGTTTCGGCCATGGTGTATGGCTGAACCCCATGGGGTTTTGCTTATGGACTTACAACTTTATAAATCAAGTGGGACTTGGTGTTGATTTATTATTATATTATAAGGTAACAGGATCTTGCAAACGGTGCGCGATCGGTGATCAAATCTTGGACGAAAAACGCAAGGACTTGTAAACGGTCCTTGGTAGGATTCCACCTCTTTGAAACCATGGGTTTATGTACTTTGTGTTTATCTTACGTTTGATGAAAATATGTTTCAAAGGATATGCTTTATATGATTTTCAAATGCTATGTTTAATTGTTTAAATAGCATGTGTTGATTATGTCTCAAAGGTGATTTATAATGCTATGTTTAAATGTTTAAATAGTAGGTGTTGATTATGTCTCAAAGGTGATTTATAATGCTATGTTTATTTGTATAAAATAGCATATGTTGATTGTATAAAATAGCATGTGTTGATTATGTTTCAAAGGTGATTTATAATGCCATGTTTATTTGTATAAAATAGCATGTGTTGATTATGTTTCAAAGGTGATTTATAATGCTATGTTTATTTGTATAAAATAGCATGTGTTGATTATGTTTCAAAGGTGATTTTAATAATGCTATGTTTATGTTATAAAATAGCATGTGTTTCATTGGCATCTCATGCATGGCATGGGGTGAAGGATTTGGTAACCGGAGGGTCCACACTCCGTCGGGGCGTCCGAACAACCTATGTGGTATACCTTGATGTGCATTATCCATCAAGAGGGAACCGGAGGGTCCACACTCCGTCAGGGCGTCCGAACAACCTATGTGGTATACCTTGATGTGAATTATCCATCAAGAGGGAACCGGAGGGTCCACACTCCGTCGGGGCGTCCGAACAACCTATGTGGTATACCTAATGTGCATTATCCATCAAGAAGGAACCGGAGGGTCCACACTCCATCGGGGCATCCGAAAGACCTATGTAGAGGGATTTATATGTATTTGTGATGGGTGGGACTCATTGCATTTGACATCATGACATGGCATGGAATACATGGTTTTATGACATGTTTTATATGGCTTTATGACAAGGTTTATATGGCTTTTTGGCACTATGATAATATTATATGCTTTGTACTAACCATGTGTTAACCCTAACTGGAATTCCTACTGGGCGTGTTGTACTAACGCCCTACTTTTACCCTTTAGTGGATGATGCAAAAAATGAGGAAAAGGACAAGCGTAGGAGCTTGGAACGCTTTTAGTTTTATATTTGTTTAAGATACTCAGGGATTTGTATTTGAGTATCTAGAATTCGAATTGTAATAACTTAGATGAATTTGCTAAGGTTGGATATCTTATTGGATAATTGCATTATGATAATGATGATTAATGACTTGACTTACTTTGCTATCTGAATGGAATAGAACTTGGTTCTATTATGATTCCGCATTTTGATGTTATGATTCCGCAGGTTATGATTTTATTCCGCAAGTTGATATTGCTATGTGTGAACCGTTTTATTGGACTGAATCCATGCACACATAGGGTTGGCCAGTTAAGAGTCGGACTTTGGAAGTTCGAACTTAGCTCGCGTTGTGACGTCCTGCGCTCTATCACTCTCCTCTGTTATAAAAAAAATATATGTACTCTGAATTTACGGGAAGAAGCGAGTGAAAAAGGGCAGGGCGTTACATGAAATGGGTTGATTGGTCACACAATTCACAACCGCTGTGACGACCCGACCCTACCCCATCGAGATATTGTCCGCTTTGGGCCCTACTCGACCCACACGGTTTTGGTTTGGGCCCTGGCCCACATGGCCAAGCCCAAAAGGCCTCACAATGGGGAGGGTTGCCCCCTCTCAAATAAAGCCCCGACCAACCAAGCTCCGAACCGATGTGGGATCTTTGGGTGGGGGTGCTACAATCCACCCCCCTTAAGACCAGAGCTGTCCCCGTCTCTATCTCGTCACACTGACAGGGGTCCACACACTGGCAAGCAAGTCACATAAGTAGAAAGCCCTCACAGTCCGAGTGTTGAACCGTGCTCTGATACCACTTGTGATGACCTGACCCTACCCTATCGTGATATTGTCCGCTTTGGGCCCTACCCGACCCGCATGGTTTTGCTTTGGGCCCTGGCCCAAAAGGCCTCACAATGGAGAGGGTTGGACCCCTCTTAAATAAAGCCCCCACTACCCAAGCTCCCAATCGATGTGGGACCTTTGGGTGGGGGTGCTACAACCGCCCAAAATAGAACTTCCGCCCCTAGGCGACCTCAGTAAATTCGTCACAAAATCCATATTAATGTCTTTTCATTTCCACTAAGACACTGGAAGGTTTTATAACTCTCCGCTGGGTCTTTGGTGCTCAGCCTTAACTTGCTGACATGTAAGACAATGGCGTACACACAGTTATATCTCGTTTCAAACCTTTTGCATCAAACTGTCGTTGAATATCATGATACATCTTAGTACGGCCTGAATGTACTGCAAAACGGGAATGATGAAACTGGTTTAAGTACCTCATCTCTACACTGATCCATAGTAGGTACAAACAATCCTACACCAACACGCAGTCTAGACCGCTCAAATAAACATCTCAATGTACAACATATCTACGATCCCGCTCGACACCAGTAGCACAGGGGAAGAAGTCAGTATATCCTCTAGACTCATGAAGACCTACTGGCATGCATCATCCCAAAAAAAATCCACTCTCTTATGGGTCAATCTAGTCAAAGGTGCTACAAGTCGGGAGGAACTCTTAATAAATCAGCAGTAATAACCTGATAACTGCAAGAAATTACGGATCTCAAACACATTCCGTAGTAATTTTCAATTAAGTACTAACTTAATTTTGCCAATAACTGAAATCACATGGCCTAGAAACTGAACCTCTCTCAGCCAAAACTCACACTTGCTGAGTTTCACATACAACTTGTGATCTGACAAAGTCTGTAACATTATGCATATATGTTGTTCATGATCTGCCTCTGTGGCAGAATAAATCAGAATATCAATAAACATCTCAATCAAACGATCCAAATATGGTCAAGAGACACGATTCATCGAATCCATGATAGTAACCAACTCATTTGTCCACCCATGTGGCATCACAATAAACTCAAGTGCCCAAGTCAGGTACAAAATGTGGTTTTCTAGATATCGTTTCCCCTTATCGTCCACTAGTGATAACCTAATCGGAGATCTATCTTCGAGAAGTGCTCGAGCGGATAAAACCAATAGAAGAAAGCTTGATGATTTGAGTCTCTAACTCTCTCAACTCTGCCAGTGCCATGCGGTATGGTGGAAAAGAAATGGGTGAGATGCCAAGCATCATCTCAATCACAAACTCAACTTCTTGAAGTGGAGGTAACTCTGTAAGTTTCTCGAGAAACAAATCCAGAAACTCCCGCACTACTAGAGGTATATCAATCTGAGTATCCCGCACATCCTTCCAACCCAAACTGGTAATCATGCCTTGAACAACTGCATCACCGTGAAACACGCTAGCAACCAGACTGAGAGTCAGACTCAGTTTACTGACAAACCCATCACCCTTCAAAGATCAACCAGATACTTTTCTCTCAAAACAAATAATAACAATGTTGTAGGCTGACAATCAGTCATATCCAAAATCACATCAAATTCAGACAAATCTATAACTAGCAAATCAAACTCTATCTCGAGAGTACCGACAACCATAACACATGTTCTGCACACTTTGTCAACTATAGTCTCCTGTCCCAGCGGGGATATGACACACAAGGGTGTACGAACTAACTCAAGATCAAGTCCTAACAAATTAGCATACCATGATGCAATAAATGAATGGGATACACCATTATCAAATAACACATGTGCCCAAAAATTGTAGGAATAAAGGATATTTGGCATAAATGGAGAATCAACAGTCTCTCCAGTCTAAGGTACCACTGCACGTATCCTTCTCGAAGTATCTCATCCCTGACAGTCTCTACCTTTGTCTCACCCAGATATCTTTCTAAAACTGACAGTCAAGTTTACAGGGCCTACTACTGGGCAAAGATCGAGGTTATCCTCGTAAATCACTAAGGAGTCACTACTCTACTAGTGCCAATACCAAACATGCATCACGTTAAGCCTCAAATTACTATCCTTAAGCTATTCTATGTTCAGAGGCTTAGGGAAAACAATCATTCTCAACTCAAAACAACTCTCCTCAGAATATATCCAAATATGTCTGGCCCCTAGGACCCACTGGTCATCACATCGGGGCAAAGTCTCAAAGGTATCACCAACCTCTTTCAGGTCCAAGATCTTTAGCTCAGACTTCATAGAGTCATGAATCAAACCTAACTCACCAATCGAGAACGTCCTTGGCCATCCAAGACCGCTGCTAGACAAAACTTGTCGTCTACCATAACCACTACTTATAGCCAACTACAAGCCTTAATAACTTGGTCTAGGTTGAAAGTCACAGTCCAAGCAGTTCTTGAGTGAAGTTTTGTATATTCATAACCGATGCCACAAATACACATCCCCTCTAGTCTTCCTCCTACATGGAATCAGTGACGACCTCACCTGTCTATCGGATGGTTACCTACCAGCATACGATTGCTTGGTCTATCTAACCTCCATCATAAGACTCTCGGCCTATTGGTTTCACTCCCATTTCCCAGGAAGACAATTTCATGTACTCCTCATAGGTGCTCTGCATACGGTTCCATACTCTCAATCATTACCTTGTGACTATCCCAAGCCTTACCAACTCCAATACCTCTCAACTCGGGTTCGCCATGAGTCTAACCCTCATGGGTCCAACTCATACTATAACATCACATTGGTCACCCCATCTGAGGTTTTGTCTAAGCAGTAGTCGCCTAAATATGGTGGCAATAAGAGGACCCAGCCTTAACTCATAATTTTGCTCACCCTATTGTGACCCAAAACAAACTCATACTTCCATCAGAATTTCAAACCCTAGACAGTTAGCGGTCGACTCCACACGTACAGTCATAGGGGAAACGAGCCTAAGCTCTGATACCAAGTTGTCACGACTCGACCCAAAAACATAGGCACGTGACACATGATGATTCTACTATGTCGAATATCACATGTGGGAAACACACGTGTACTCACAACTCAATCATCGAGATCATAAATGAACTCAAATACCATTAATATCTCAAAGGGGATATAAATCTTTATCATAAATGTTATCAAACATTCTAGAATTTATTACAACCAAATCCACAATGAATAAAATGGTATAAACAACATCACCAACTCAAATCAAATAAATAAAGCAATTAACTCAATATGTGGGGAGTATAAAGCAGCATGATAAACTAAGCTCTTCCTCGGGGTCCCTTGGACCCAGCCGGTGCAACATTACCTGAAATTACAAAGACATGAGTATGAACAATACTCAGTGAGGAAATATGCATGCTACACACTCACGCACCCACGTAATTATAATGTATGAAATATAATATAAATAAGGCTATGCTATCATGTCATACTATCAATCTCATCAATATAAACACAATGTCCACCCAAGGACACCAATCTCATCAACATGGAGACAATGTCCATCCAAGGATACCAATCCCATCAACGTGAACACAATCTCCACTCAAGGATACCTCTATTGTGTAACACCCCAATTTTTCAATAAAATGGAAAATTACGAAAATGCCCCTGAATTATTAAATTAATTATTTTGTGATGTCAAAATAAGAAATGTTGGGGCCTATTGCTCAAATTAAGGTCGTATGAGCACTTAATATGTATATCAAGTTGATTTGGATGGATTATGTACATCAATTGGGTTGGAAATGACTAAATGGGTCAAAGGGCTCAATTGGACCCAATGGGTCAAAATGGATGATTTGACCATTGTGTAAGCTTAAATTAAATAGGGTTAAGCCTATTTGATGGGAAATCAAGTAGAGAAGAAATGGGTAGGCATGATCCATATGAGAAAACCACTTACAAATGACCAAAATACCATAATTGGGTCATAGAGTAAAAAAAATGGGTCAAGGAGCTAAAGGGGGGACCCAATGGGTCGGGTTGACCAGTTTGACCACGGATGACCGTGTGGGCCCTCAATTGAACTCAAGTGTGAGTTAATTCAACTTGAGTTGGGTCGATTTGAAATGAATTGGATTTAAGAAATGAGTTGACTCAAACTTAGTGCATTAAAAGTGATGAGTTGGATGAGTTGGTTTAGAATAAAAATATTCCGAGTTAGGTGAGTCAGGAGGAGATGGAAATGAGTTGTATTCTCACACAACAATTAATCTGAATTAATCTCAGCCGTTGGTATGAAAGGGTGCTTTGGCAAAGCCAAAAGACACCAAGGTTGGGCGGCACCTCTTCATGAAGGGTTGCATTGGTTCATTTCCCATGTGATACAATGTTTGGCACCAAGGGGTGCAATGTTTGGCACCAAGAGGTGTCTTGGTTAACACCCTTTGCCCCATCGTTTTTAACAACATTAATTAGGGAGGATGAATGGGAGTTGGGGGGCTGAAACTATAAAAGAAAACCTAACCATACATGGCCGTTTTTCACACCAAAGAATCCAAGAATTCCCATCTCTCTCTCCCTCTCTCCAATTCGTTTTCTTGGCTGAACAGCAGAGGTTTGGCATCAGTTAATCAAGCCTAAACCAGCAAGGAATTAAGGAAAGAAAGAAGAAATAAAAGGGAGAAATCAAGGATCAAAGACAAGAAGAAAACTTGGAAAATTTGGTAAGTATTTTATGTGTTATTTGGTTTAATAACATGGAATGAATGGGGGTGAATTGGGCCATGGTTATGGCCGAATACACCAAGGTTTTAACCTTGATTAAGAGAGGCTTTAAAATGGTAAAGATGACCATTGGGTTCGGCCACCATGGAGGGCCGAACCCCATGCAAAAGTTAGGTTGGTTTTCATGTTTTGAAACATGGAAACCATGGAGTTTTTGGTGGACTATTTTTGAGTTTTATTGAGATTCAAATGCATGTTTTAAAGAGGGTTAAAAACATGGATCTGAATGACATAAGGACTGAAGGTACCATGGGTCTAAATCAACGGTTTAAAATTGATGAATTGGACCATCAGGATCGGCCATCTTGGATGGCCGAATCCCACGAAGTTTGATGGTCATTTGGACAAATTGATGAACTTAGTTGGATGGTCTTGAGAGGTAATAAGGCAGCAATGTTATACTGATATTATGTTTTAAAATGACACCTAAAAACATGTTTGAAAGAACAAAACATAGACATGAGGTTCGGCCACCTTGGATGGCCGAACCCCATGTTAGTATTTGATGATTTTGATGAGTTTAAAACCATATAAAATATGGTGTTTGATGTAATTTGGTGAAGTTTAACTTGTTGTTATTGGTTGGCCAATGTAGGGCTGAACCATGTCAATATTAGGGTTAAGATTACTAATTCAAATCATGGGTAATTGATGGATCAATCAGATCAAGAGAACCATTGAGTTCGGCCATGTGCATGGCCGAACCCCATGGGCTGTTTTTGGAATAAATGGACTAAGTTCATAGTTTGTGTTTGATATTATTCCCATGATTTTATAAAGGGTTTAAAGTATTGTAATGGAGAACCATTTGATGATGGAAGAGTGGGAATACAAGATTCGACCAAGTATAGGGCCGAATCCCATAAAATGACAAACTCTAAGTTGATGATGTTCGGCCATGGGCATGGCCGAACCCCACATGATGTGGATGGGTCGTAGATGTGATTGAATAAGTTATGACTTGCTGATTGATATATGGATAAGGTACCGGAAGTCGAACGACGCGCGAGTCGTGACCGGGTGACGCGAAAGAAAGATCAGTTACTAAAGTGATTCTTAAGTAGGTTTCCTACCTACTTGTAACCACGGTTTTTACCCAGTTTTTCTTATGATACTCTTGTTTTAATATATGTGTTTCAAATGATATATTATGCATTAACAAATGGCATACAGGCATTGACATCTCATGCATGGTCATGGGATGATGAATGAGGTTCTACAGTGTTACAATTATGGGTTACGTCCTCCTTAGGCGATGAGAGTTCCGCCAGGAAGAGTAACATGATGATCATAGTCACAGTGGTCTCCTTAGGCGAAGAGAGTCCCGCCAGGAGAACTAATACGTGATATGAATCAGTCAGTGATGAAGAGATGGAAGTTGTATTGTGATTTATCTTGTCGGTGCATGGCACGACAAATGATGGCTATGGATGTACATGATGGGGGAGGCTCATTGCATGTGCATACATCATAGCATTGTTTTACCTGTTTTGATGATTATATATTATGATATGTATATGCATGTTTTACATGCTAATATGTGGTAGCCCTGATTCGGGAACCTACTGGGCGCGTTGATCTAACGCCCTAATTCTATCCTCAGAGGAGATTGCAGGTACAAGCAAAGGGAAAGGAAAGGTCGTTGACCGGGAGGGGAGCCAAGCCTAAGTACTTGAATGAAGGACTGAACTACTTTATATTACTGTCTTTTGAATATTTTGTGGGACATGTAATAATTCGCTACCTGCTATGGTTTGAGTAGGTTGATAACATTTGGATGTTTGATCTATGATAAGTAATGTTTAGGACTGTTACTTGCTATCTCGTCTTTCTATTCCGCAATTAATCTAGATTATTCCGCATGTTGATGTTAGTTCCATGTGTGATTCATTATCATGGTCTATTCCATGTACACATGGGTGGCCAGTTAAGGTTCAGACTTGGGTAGTCTGAACTTAACTCGCGTCGTGACGCCGCCCGCTCTCTTCCGATGTTTATTTAAAAAAAAAAAAAAATTAGACTCTGAAATTATCGGAGAGGGCGGGGCGTTACATATTGAACCTGGTGTCAATCATTATGATCCCTTGTGGGACATAGGCCACGACTTATAAGTGGGAGATCTCCATACAACATAGATAATCTATGTAACACCCCGGATTTTTCAATTATTAATTTACATGAAAATTATCTATTTTAATTGTGAATTTTAAATATGGATTGCTTGGGCCGTGTAAGTGAGGTTGGCATGGAAAGATTATTGGAAGATTGCATGCGCATAAAGGGATTAAGAATGGGATAATTTTGCATGGCCGAATTTTAGATATTAAATCCATGTTTATGCGCATGAGTGATATGCGTAATATGCTAGAATATCTATGTAATATGCTAGAATATCTTGTGAAGATATCTAAGATTTGCATATCCAAGAATTGTCTAAAATTAAATGAAGAAGATATCTAAGAATAAAAATAAAGTTTTCATGGCCGTGTATAGGGTTATGCGCATGGATTGGAGTGTCTTAAAAAGGGGTCTTGCCTTGATTAAAATCGGCACTAAGGAAATTGCTAGAGGGGGTGCATGGCACCTTCTAACTTAGGACACAAAGGGGCGCATGGCACCTTCCAAATTAGGATTAAGAGGAGGTTTTATAAAAGCAACACAAGTAAGGGGCGCACGGCAATAGGCATACACACACATAACCGAATTTCCTCTCTCTCCCTCTAGTCTCATTCATGGCATTCATATACAAGAGAAGGAAAGAGCAGCCAACCGAGTGAAAAACCTAGGAGAAGAGAAGGCTAAGGAAGAGAAGGATTGGAAGAACAAGAACAAACGAAGGAAAGTCGGAGGAGTCGCGGAAACGGTAAGTAGTTTCGATAATTTTGTTTAATGAAATAAGGAACCATAGGGTTCGGCCAAGGTGTATGGCCGGACCCCATGGAAGAGGATAGGGAGATGAATGTATGAATTTTAATGGAAAGAAAGAACCATAGGGTTCAGCCATAGTGCATGGCCGAACCCCATGGAAAGACATGTTTTAATTCATGGGTTTTGAGGATTGAAAACCATGTAGGAACATTGGGTTTGTTTAATGGGTTTTTGAAGGATGAATCTTATGGAAAGAACATTGATTTTTAAATGAAAGTTTGAAGGAAAAGTTGAATCATAGGGTTCGGCCATGTTGTATGACCGAACCCCATGTGAAAGGTCATTTATGATTTATTTTAAATGGATGTATGGTTGATGGTTTTAGATCCATGGAAAGACAAATTAATGGATGAATGGGAATGTATGATTTCTAAAGAAATTAAAGAACCATAGGGTTCGGCCATGGTGTATGGCCAAACCCCATGGAGTTGGATTGGTATATTTTTAATGTACGTTAATTGATTAAAATAGAAGGAGGAGATTAAATTGGGAAACTTTCTACATATGGAAGGTGGAGGTTATTTTAGAAAGGATCTAAGAATGGCATTGTTTTTGGAAGGTGGAGATTAAATTAAAAAAGTTTCTAATTATGGACTTTCTAATTATGGACTTCCTAATTATGGACTTTCTAATAATGGATGCAATATGGATAATTGGGAATTATACATCATAGGGTTCGGCCATGGTGCTTGGCCGAACCCCATGAACCAATTTTGGATCTATTATGTTTATGTGTTAATGAATGGAAGGTTTGAAAATGATAGACCATGGGTTCGGCCATGGTGTATGGCCGAACCCCATGGGGAATGATTTAGGGTTTTAATGTTTGAAAGGATTGGATTATGGGTTATGATTGCCATGGATGGCATTTTGGTAATTATATGGAATTAATGGAACTCAAACATAAGTTGATGAAATCAATGGCAATCTTGTAAATATGTAAAAATATTGGACATAGGGTTCGGCCATGGTGGATGGCCGAACCCCATGACCTATTGTATGGATTATTTGGAACTTAAGCCTCATGAAAATAAGGAAGGTAAATGGCTATGGTAAGAATGGCATTATTGTAAAGGTAAGAATGGCATTATTGTAAATATGGTAAAAAATGAAAGACCATGGGTTCGGCCATGGTGTATGGCCGAACCCCATGGGGATTGGTTTATGGACTTCAAATATTGTAAATCAAGTGGGACTTGGTTTTGATTGATTGTTATATTATAAGGTAACGGGACCTCACAAGGTGTTTACGATCGTGAGTGGTTACCGGACGAAAGACGCAAGGACACGTTAGCGGTCTTTGGTAGGATTCCACCTTTTTGAAACAATGGGTTTATGTACATTTGTCTTATCTTATTTTTGATGAAATTATGTTGCAAAGGATATGTTTTAATATTGTGATTTTAAATGTTAGTTTTATATGATAAAATAACATGCGTTGGATATGTTTCAAAATGTGATTTTAATGCTATGTTTATATAATAAAATAGCATGTGTTTTCATTGGCATCTCATGCATGGCATAGGGTGAAGGATTTGTAACCGGAGGATCCACACTCCGTCTAGGCGTCCGAAAAACCTATGTGGGGTACCTTGATGTGTTTTTCCATCAGAAAGAAACCGGAGGGTCCACACTCCGTCCGGGCGTCCGAAAGACCTATGTGGTGGGTACTTTTATGTACATGTGATGGGTGAGAGTCATTGCATTTGTCATCATTGCATGTCATCGTTTTATATGGTTTTGGACATTATGATATTATATATATTTTGTACTAACCATGTGTTAGCCCTAATTGGAATACCTACTGGGCGCGTTGTTCTAACGCCCTACTTCTACCCTTGTGGATGATACAGGAAACGAGGGGAATGAGGAACGTGAAACGGACCAAGCATAGGAGCTTGGATGATTTAGTTTATATTTTGTTTAAGATACTCATGGGCTTGTATTTTGAGTATCTAGAATTGGGATGTAATAACTTAGATGAATTTGTTATGGTTGGATGTTTTACTGGATAATTATGATTAAGGATTTGACGTACTTTGCTATCTGAAATGGAATAGAACTGGGTTCTATTATAATTCCGCATGTTATGATTTTTATTCCGCATGTTGATATTGTTATGTGTGAACCGTTTTCATGGACTTAGTCCATGCACACATAGGGTTGGCCAGTTAAGGGTCGGACTTTAGAAGTTCGGACTTAACTCGCGTCTTGACGTCCCGCTCTCTATCACTCTACTCTGTTATAAAAAAAAAATAGACTCTGATTTATGGGAAGAAGCAAGTGAAAAAGGGCGGGGCATTACAATCTACCTCATCGTGTGTCCCTTCACTACTCTTGTGATTAAATCAGTTCTAAGGTGATCAGTATACGACTTACCAAGTTAGTACCGCCTAAGTAGGGCTCACAAGTATCTAACCCTGAGCAAACTGTACACCAAGTGTGCAAAATAGTCGCGAGAGCGACCTATAAAGCGAAGTATGATAGGAGCTATACTCCTCAACGACAACCATAAACAGTCGTGATAGAACATACAACGCGAAGTATGATAGGAGCTATACTCCTCAAAGACAACCACAAACAGTCGTGAGAGCGACCTACAACGTGAAGCATGATAGGAGTTATAATCCTCAACAATAACCAAAGATAGCCGTGAGAGTGATCTATAGCGCGAAGCATGTAGGAGCTATACTCCTCGGTGGCAACCCTAAAGGAATAAGTCCCATAGGTGATGCCACCGTTCCAATAGGGTTCCTTAAATAAAATTATTATTCTGTCACACCAACCTCCTCTAATGAGTGGGGACTCATACTAGTGGAGCCTAAACAAGAGAAAGATACATCATCATCCTATAAACTCTTTGGTTCTCATCCAACACTAGTAATTCTTAATATCATCATGCCTATTAACACAATATCCCATACTCACGCCCTAGATAACCTCTTAGGCACACATCAATGACTAATATAAAAGGGATCATATTCACAATTACATAGGCAATATACATGTCATAATCATATAATGACCATTATTTCACATTGATGGCAGCATAGCACATTCCATTACGTTTCATACATTCAACATAATTATCACGTTGGGTTATTTTATGGACATAGACTACACACCAACCTTGAGATACACACATCGGATTTATTTATACATATTCTTAGTCCTTGCAATTTATTCAACCCGTCTCATGGTAGTTTAATATCTTAAGTCCAATAACTCCCTTTTTACAGCATAAAACCAATTAAATTCATTAATAAATCATCTCAGCCCTTCACAAGGGTCTCCAATAATTATCATAATTTTTTCTATCATCATAACAAGATAATAGACATGTTACAAATCACATAATAGGGAATTAATAACATCTCATGCATAGCATATGGCACATCCATCCTATTTATCATGCATTAAACACAATTCCCTAAATCAATGAAAAATCATACCTGCATTCATACAATATGTGTGTAGCAATCCTCACGTCAAAACCACGATGTCTCGGGTTGATCTTCGGGTCGTACCTTAACAGGTTCGGAGTTCAAAGGCTCTAATCAATATAAAAGAACATAATGCATCCATATTAGTTCATCGATTAGGACAAAACAAAGCTTAGAAGCAAAATCTCCAAATTAGGCCGAAGACTTACCCCTAATCTGGTTTAATCCTTCAATCTAAGTAAAATCCCCAAATCTTCTCCCATGATTCATCTCCAAAAGTAGCATATACCCTTTTCACTAATTTACTTTCATTCCCATGGGTTAAAAACTTAATTTCAATTCAGATCTACACCCGAACAAGGTTTCATAACAAAAATCCCTAATTACTTCCATGGATTCCTCTCCAAATAAGGCCTAAAAGCCATCAGATATTCCATTCTCAACACATCCCATTAAGATCTCATCAAATAAGAAGAAAGGGAAATAGAATGAACATATATCTTACCTTTGGAGGAAAAGGAACCGTGCAAAGGGGCGCTCCAAGCGTAGGAAATCTGAATCCAAAGCTTTTAGTGGGTGAAAATCAATAGAAGGAAAGTAGAGGAGGCAAGGGTTTGCTGTTAGGGAAGAAGGGTTGGCTGTTTGGAAAAGGAAGGAGGTGAATAAGTCTAATTTCGTGCAAACACAAACTTATGTACGGACTTAATAATTTTTTTTTTTTAGGGTTTGGCCATTACATAATCTATCTCACCACTTGAAAATAATAAAAAACTATAAAAAATTACTGAATTATTTCAAAGTCTCATAAATGGATTTTAATTAATTAGTTTATAATGAAACCCTAAATTGTGGTGAAATAAATATTAAAAATCCATTCATTCCAAGAATATCTCTTTCCAAAAATAGATTTCTTCACAATTTCTCAATTTTTCTTCCATTTAATCCTTATATTGTGTATTTTCCAAACATACTTGTAAAACTCCAAAAATCCCATTAATGATATTAAATACTCTGAAAACAAGGTTAATTTATATAATATTCATGCGTAAAATAGTCAATTTCCTGTGGTCATCAATTGCACAACAAGATTTTGGCGTCGTTGCCGGGGAAAAATGCAAAATATATCTCTTGAAATTTTGTAGTTTAAGAAATACTGTTATTTTTAGAATTCTCTAATTTAGGCAACTCTTTAAAATTAGAAATGTCTATTTTTAGAAACTCTAATTTTAGACGGTTACCTAAAATTAGAATTTTTTTTTAAAATAGCAGAAATCTTAGAATTTTTGTCTAAACATGTAAATTTTGATAATAAAAAAAAGAACTTTGTTGAATTTGGGAATTTCTATTTTTCTTAGAAATTTCTATTTTTAGAAATCTTCTAAATTCAACTATTTTTTTTTTTGAATTTTTTTTTAATGTTGGAAAGATGTGTTATTTTAGGAATATTCAAATTTTGGAAAGTAATCTAAATTGGAAAATTTTAAAACTTTTGTCTATGGAAAGTTTTACAATCATCTAATTTTAGAAAAAAATCTATTTTTAGAAAGTTGTCTATTTTTGGAGACGTTTAATTTTGGACAATTTCTAAACTTAGAAAAGTTGCTAAGTTTAGAACTTCAACTAAACTTAGAAGGTTTCTATTTATGGTATTTAAATCATTCATTTGGTGGTGCTTAGATCTAGAATTTTATTTATAACCTCTAATTAATTTCAAAGTCTTAATTAGGTTTCAAATATTTTAATTCTTCCCTAATTATAACTTTAGGAAATTGCATTTAGACTAGGTTCATGCATTTTTAAGGTTTAGAATCTTCCCCTATGCTTGTGTGCTTTATTGTACATGAATTTTAAAAATTACGCACTAAGATTTCTGGAAAATACGCTGCATAGGCCAAGGTAAGTGCCTAATCATTTTATTTTAATTTTGATATTTTCATTATTCAAAAAGAACTTTTATTTAGGGTGTTTTCATTTATTATTTGCATTTAAAAAAATGTGCATATTTAATTTGTTCATGCATTTAGGTTGTTAGTTTCATGCATTAGATTAGATTGTTTAATTATTGTTTGTATATTTGTTTTGAATCTTGCATTGTTAGATTTAGGATTGCATTCACAAAAAAAATAAAAATAGAAAAACCAAAAAGATTAGTAAAAATTTTTCATTCATTAATTTAAAATCAATTAGAACCATTATTTTAGGTTGTTCATGCTTAATAGGACCATCTTTAATTTAGTTAATCACCGCTCTATAGTTTTTCTTCAATCACGGTGTCTAAGACAAGTTTTGTCACCAAGACGTGAGGTCTAGCACGTCTACGGATAAGTCCGGAGAAAAGATTAGGAGCAGTATAGATTTTTAGGATCCCTGTGTCAGTATAGATTTAGGTCATTTATTGTTTAATTTTTGCTTGGTCTTGATTTGTCTTTGTGTATGAAAATGACTGTTTTGAGGTGCGATTCAACCAACCCTTTGGTTAGAATAGAGTCTCAACATTGTGAATCTCGTGTCACTCATTGATTCAGTGTGGACGATAGGAGGGTAAGTGAAGTGATAGCAATTTCTATTCTGGAATTTTTATTAAATCCCAATCATTGTAACCATGGTAACCAGAGTGTGACCGATGGTGGAAAGAACTTAAATGTTGATGGGAACAATGAGGTAAACCCTAGCATTGAGGAAAATCCTATACAAAACTTTCCCCCATATAATATGAATAATCCATGGGACTTTACCAGATATGTAGATCCACACGCGTGGCAAAGAGCAAAATATTTTACGAATATGCATTCCATACTATCATTTCTTATAACGTCCCGTCCTTTTTCACTCACTTCTTCCCGTAAGAGTCTATTTTTTTTTTCTTTTTATAATAGAGTAGAGTGATAGAGCGCGGGACGTCACGACGCGAGCTAAGTCCGAACTTCCAAAGTCCGACCCTTAACTGGCCAACCCTATGTGTGCATGGACTAAGTCCGAAAATGGTTCACACATAATAATATCAACTTGCGGAATAAAAAACATAACTGCGGAATCATAACATGTGGAATAATAATAGAACCAAGTTCTATTCCATTCAGATAGCAAAATACGTCAAGTCCTTAATCATCATTCAGATATCATAATTATCCGAAATAACATCCAACCATCTAAGTTATTACATTCCTAGAAACTAGTTACTCAAATACATGTCCATAAGTAACTTTATTCAAAACATATAAAATAAATCATCTAAGCTCCTATGCCTAGCCCTCCTTGCGTTCATCGTTTCCCTTGTTTCCTGTATCATCAACTAGGGTAGAAGTAGGGCGTTAAAACAATGCGCCCAGTAGGTATTCCAATTGGGGCTAACACATGGTTAGTACAAAACATATAATAATATCGTAATGTCAAAAACCATATAAAACCATGCCATGCAATGATGACAAATGCAATGAGTCCCACCCATCACATGTACATAAAAGTACCCACCACAGAAGTCTTCAGGACGCCTCGGCGGAGTGTGGACCCTTCGGTTTCTTCCTGATGGAAAAGCACATCAAGGTACCCCACATAGGTTTTCCGGACGCCCCGACGGAGTGTGGACCGTCCGGTTACAAATCTTCCACCCCATGCCATGCATAAGATGCCAATAAACACATGCTATTTTATAACATAAACATAGCATTTAAAATCATATTTAAAACACATGCCCTTTCCTCATATAGACATAGCATTTATAATCATCATTTGAAACATATCCTTTGCAGCATAAATTCATCAAAAATAAGATAAGCACAATATACATAAACCATGGTTTCAAAGAGGTACAATCCTATCAAAGACAGCTACGTGTTCTTGCGTCTTTTGTCCGGTAACCGCTCACGATCATAAACACTTTGTGAGGTCTCGTTACCTTATAATATAACAATCAATCATAACCAAGTCCCACTTGATTTTCCACATTTTAAGTTCATAACCAAACCCCATGGGGTTCGGCCATACACCATGGCCGAACCCATGGTCCATTAATTCAGTTAATTATAATAATGCCCTTATACATAACCATAGCCATTTTCCTTACTTAGATTCCAAAATAATCCATACATACTTCTATAATCCCAACACATAGTCCAATAAATAATTCATGGGGTTCGGCCATACACCATGGTCTAACCCTATGTCCAATATTTCCATATATTTACAACTTTGCCATCCATGGCTTATCATTACCCATTTTTCTCATTCACAATGTACATAGGCTAATAATTAACCCAATAATCCAAGTTCATGGGGTTCGGCCATACACCATGGTCGAACCCATGATCTTCCATTTTCAGCCAATATTACCAAATTGTCACTACCTCATGTTTATGTCTCTTCAATAATCCATTCACCTTATTAAGTCCATACATGATCCATAATTATATTTGGTGGGGTTCGGCCATAGACCATGGCCGAACTCACCCCTTCTATTTTTTTAAATCCTTTCTAAATTAAACTCCATCTTCCATATTTAGAAGGTTTCCAATTTAGAATTCTATAATTAGAAAGTTCCTAAATTAAAACTTTCTAATTTAGTCTTCACCTTCCAAAAATAGAAACTTTCCAATAAACCAACTTTCCATAAATAAATGCTTTTATATTTGGCAACCTCCTTCCATAATTTGATAGTTTCCAAATTAATCATCCACCCTTCCATAATTAGAACGTTTCTAACTTAATCATCAATCCTTCCATTATTAGAAGGTTTCCAACTTAATTATCCACCCATCTGTAATTGGAAGGTTTCATAAATAAAAGCTTTCTAATTTAGCAACCTTCTTCCATAAATAGAAACTTTCCCATTTTAATCTCCTCCTTCTATTTTTAGAAGGTTTCCAAATTTAATATAAACAACTCCATGGGGTTTCGCTACACACCATGGCGAAACCCTATGGTTCATACTTCTTTAGAAATCATCTTCCATTTAATCCCTTTCCAAAATACATAACATTAACATCAAACTATTATTTAAAATTAACCAATCCAACTCCATGGGGTTCGACCATACACCATGGCTGAACCCTATGGTTCTTTAATTTCTTTGGAAATCGTACATTACCATTCATCCATTAATTTATCCTTCATGGATCTAAAACCATCAACCATACATCCATTTAAAAAAAATTGAATGTTCTTTCCATAAGATTCATCCTTCAAAACCCATTATTAAACATGTCTTTCCATGGGGTTCGGCCATGCACTATGGCCGAACCCTATGGTTCTTCTTTCCATTTAAATTCTTCAAAACCATCTCCAATCTTCTTCCATGGGGTTCGGCCAAACACCATGGCCGAACCCTATGGTTCTTTTATTTCAAAATAAATTTATCAGATAAGATACTAACCGTTTCCGATTTCTTGCTCTTCAAATCCTTCTCATTTCTTCTTAATTTTTCCAAACCAAGAACACCTCTTGCTGGCTGCCTTCTCCTTCTCCTTCTCCTTCTTCTTGCCGTGAATGACGACTTGAGAGAGGGAGAGAGAGAGAAATAAAATTCGGCATTGATGGGTGTAACCGTGTGCCCTTGTCCTCCTTCCCTTTTATAATCTTCCCTTGGTCTCATATTTAGAAAGTGCTTAAGATAGCCAACCGCCTTTAGGGCCGTGCGCCCTTGCTTTTTAATTGGGAATTGCCGACCTTCCCACTTTGGTAATGTCCCACACGGCTATACAATTTCTATTTAATTAAAACATCTTCTTTATTTATTTTTTAGACAATATGCATACCCTTTTTAAAAGATCTTATGCGCCTAACATAGATATGGAATATCTCTATACACGGCCTAAGTATCTTTCTTGGATATGCACATCTTATATTCGGCCATGCAACAACTATTCCAAGTTCCTTTATTTATCTATGTTGCATTACTAATTTAAATTCGCCCCATTTAATTTATTTAAACCATTGACACAATCCGTTGGGTCCTAATTGGGCCAATGACCCAACTCTTTGTCCAATTAAATCCATAACTAATATTCACAAATTAAATGGATAACTTTCATACAAATAATAAATTGAAAATCCGGGGTGTTACAATACAACCCTTTTTTTAAAATTTTCGTCCCGAAAATCGAGTGAAGTAAGGTTTCAATCATTTACATAAATAGCTCAGGATGAGTTTTTCTCATTTCCGACTCGAGTTCCCATGTGGCTTCCTCAATGCCATGTCGATCCCATACTACTTTGATGAACTGGATCGCTTTGTTCCGTACTATCCTTTGCTCTGTGTCCATCACTCGGACATGCTTCTCAACGTATGTCACGTCGCTGAACCTCTATGTCTTGTACGTTCAGTACGTGAGAAGGATCAGGATTGTACTTCCTCAACATCGATATATGGAACACATCGTGTAAAGATGCCAACTGTAATGGGAATGCCAATTGATAAGCCGCGTCCCCCATCCTTCTTATGATTGAAAACAGTCCCACATATCTTGGCGACAATTTCCCTTTCTTTCCAAATCTCAAGTGTCCCTTCCGTGGCGAGACTTTCAAGAGCACCATGTCTCCCACTTAAAATTCAAGGAACCTCCTTCTCTTGTCAGCATAGCTCTTCTGACGACTTTGGGTAGTCAATAAGTGTTACTGTATCAACTGTATCTGCGTTGTAGTCTCTACAACGAACTCAGGTCCAATCAGTGCAGGTTCACCGGCCTCTGTCCATCACACTGGTGACCTACATGGTCTACCATATAATGCCTCAAATGGAGCCATCTGGAGGCTTGCCTGGTAGCTATTGTTGTATGAAAATTCTACCAACGGCAAGTGATCCTCCCATCCACCCTTGAAATCTAGCATACATACTCTCAGCATATCCTCCAGTGTCTGTATTGTCCTCTCTGACTGTCCATCAGTCTGTGGATGGAATGTTGTACTAGTCAATAAGTCTGTTCCCATGGCCGACTGCATGCTCTGCCATACTTTGCTGGTGAATCGACCATCTCTGTCAGAAATAATACTCCGAGGAATACCATGCAATCTGATGATATCCCCGATATACCGCCGACCCAAAGTCTCAGATGAGTCTGTCATCTTAATAGGAATGAAATGTGCTGACTTGGTCAGTCGATCTACCACGACCCATATTGCATCGTTGCCCTTTGATGACCATGGTAACCCTGTCACGAAATCCATGGAAATGTGTTCCTATTTCCATTCCCGCACTGGTAAGGGTTTGAGTAACCCTGGTGGCTTTTGATGTTCTGTCTTAACCTGTTGACAAGTTAAGCAATGTGCTACAAATTCTGCCACATCCCTTTTGAGTCCTTGCCACCAGTAATGTCTCTTCAGGTCATGATACATCTTAGTGCTGCCCGGATGAATAGAGAGTTTGGTCTGATGTGCCTCAACCAATAACTCTTTTCTGCAGCTCTTTGGTACATATACCCTTCCTCGGAATACAAGACCCTGTCCTGGTCGTAACTCCCATTCTGGTATGATTTCACCAGTAGACATCTTGGCCCAAATCTCCTCCACCTCCGGGTCTGTCCGCTGTTCCTGTTCAATCTTGGTAACCATGTTGGACCGTGCGATCAAATTGAATATAGTCCCATGGTTATTGAGGTAAAGTATAGACTCTCGAATGGTATTCAACATCTCCCATTTTGTCCTGATCAAACATTCCACTGATGCATGTGATAAACAGTTGAGGGCATCTGCCACCTTGTTCGCCTTGCTAGGGTGATAACGAAGTGCGAACTCATAATCCGCCAGATATTCCATCCATCTGCGCTGCCTCAAGTTGAGCTCCTTCTGATCAAACAAGTACTTCAAGCTCTTATGATCTGAAAACACTTCAAATTTCTCGCCATAAAGATAATTTCTCCAGTTTTTGAGAGCGAAGACCACTGCGGCTAGTTCCATATCGTGTGTAGGATAGAGACGTTCATGTATTTTCAACTGTCTTGATCCGTATGCGACCACACGATTACTTTGACTAAGTGTACACCCCAGTCCCTCTCCTGAAGCATCGTATTGTACCTCATAACACTTGCCTCTTTCCGGCAAAATTAGGATAGGAGCAGTGGTAAGTCTCTTCTTCTGCTCTTCAAACCTCCGATTGCACAAATCTGACCACTCATATTTGACTCCTTTCTGAGTGAGTCGAGTTAGTGGAGATGCAATTTTTGAGAAGTCCATGATAAATTTCCTATAATAACCAGCCAATCCCAAAAAGCTACGGATCTCGGTTACATTCTTTGGTGCTTTCCAATCTCTTACTGCCGCTACCTTAACCGGTTCCACAGCTATACCTTCTTCTGATATAACATGTCCCAAAAAGTTGACCTCAGATAGCCAAAATTCACATTTACTGGCTTTAGCATATAGTTTGTTCTTCCTCAAAGTATCCAGAACTATTCTCAGGTGCTCAGTATGTTCTTCCTAAGTTTTGGAGTAAATCAAAATATCATCAATAAATACAATGACAAATTTGTCCAAGTAAGAACGAAAAATCTTGTTCATAAGATCCATGAACACAGCTGGTGCATTGGTGAGTCCAAACGGCATGACTACAAACTCAAATAGTCCATACCGCGTTCTGAAGGCTGTCTTTTCTATGTCCTCCTCCCTAACCCGGATTTGGTGATATCCGGACATCAGATCAATCTTAGAAAAATGACTGGCACCTTTAAGTTGTTCAAATAAATCATCGATCTTGGGTAGAGGGTACTTGTTTCTGACCGTCAGCTAGTTCAGTTTTCGGTAATCCACACACATACGGAGTGAACCATCCTTCTTCTTTACAAATAAAACCGGAGTTCCCCAAACCGATCTACTGTTCCAAATGTACCCCAGTCTGAGCAGTTCATCAATCTGTTTCTTTAACTCCGACATCTCTGCTGGTGCCATTCGATAATGTGGTAATGACACTGGTGCAGTGCCAGGGTATAGCTTGATTTCAAAATTGATCTCCCTCAAGGGAGGCAAACCAGGGAGTTCCTTTAGAAAAACGTCCGCACAGTCCCTTAGTATTTCTGGAAGTTCAACCACAGGTGCCTTGTTGATTCTGATAATGTTCAATACCAGATGATTCAACCCTTCATGCAGTCTGTTTTGTTTATCAGCACTCACCACATGTTGTTTTCCCCCGGGCGACCAAAATGTCACCCTGCGACGATAACAATCAATGTTGGCCTTAAAGCTAACCAACCAATCCATGCCGAATCATATTCTGACATATCGAGTACCAAATAATTGAACTCAAATCTGAGTCCAGCAAGTTCAGTATTCACTACTATGCATATAAGTCCCAATGATGTGTCTCCAACGGGGGATACTTTGGTGAGTGATGTGGACAGTTTTTGTACCAATGTACCAGTAGCAGTTACAAATACAGCAGATATGAAACAGTGGGATGCTCCATAATCAAATAATGCAAAGGCGTAGGAACTACTGACTACTGCCATACCTTGAATCACAGAATGATCCTTTGCTGCTGGAGGTGCTAAGGTGAATAACGGTCCAGATCCTGTAGGCGGTTGTCCCGCCTTGTTAACTGTCCTGCCTCCACGTGAATTAGCTAGCCTAACTGGTGGACGAGATGAACCTCTAGAATATGAGGGTTTGTTGAGTTGTGGACATTCCCTCTTAAAATGGCCAGGCTGATCACACTGAAAGTAGTTGCTCCCACCTCTGGGAGCCTGAGTGACTGATACAGATGGGGAGGGATGATTGGGATGAAAGCCCCCTGTTGACCCAGTGGATGGTGAGGGTCTGCTAGAGTTCGGCCGGAACCTCTTATTGGGCTGAAAAGTATCCCTCCCACTCTGAGCTCGGCGATTATCAAAACGCGTTAACTCCGCCATCTCTTGCTCTGCTATTGTGGCCCTGCTGACCACCTCTGCCAATGTGGTTGCCTTAAATATAGTTACCTTGGCCCTTATGCTAGGCCGAAGGCCTCGCTCAAACTTGCGTGCCCTCTGATACTCTGTATCCACCATATAGAATGCATATACATATAAACTGAGAAACTCCTGGTGGTACTCTGCCACCGTCATGGTACCTTGTACCAAAGATAGAAAAGCCTGAGTCTGGTGCTCCTTCTCCTCCTCAGGAAAATAATGTTCCAGGAAGGTGGCCGAGAACTGCTCCCAAGTCATTGCAGTCCTCTCTCCTTCCGAAAGAAGTGCTCGCTGCTTCTCTATCACCTCCCACCATTTACCGGCATCATCGATCAGCTGTGATGTGGCCAGCAAAATCTTGTGAGCATGACTCGTGATATTCAATAAAGTCAGAATCTGTGAAATCTTCTTCAGCCAATTTTTCGCTCCGACAGCCTCTTCTCTCCCCTTGAAGTAAGGAGGGCGCTGTTACTGGAAGTCCCTGACCATGCTCCTGTCATTGTTTTCCTTGGTGGTTCCATTCTCATTCAGGTGTTGTTGAAGCACCCAAGTGACCACCGTTTGAACCAAATTTTGCAATTCAGGAGGCACCACCGGTATGTTCACGCTATTTCCTTCCTCCTCCTAGTGGAGGGATGGTTGTTGTTCCTCTTCATGATGAGATGGTTCCTCCTCCTCATTTCGAGGATGTTCTACCTCATCTTCACCCCCACTTGGGTTTTGTCGGGTATTTCTCCTTGGCCTTCCCCTTGGAGCCATCTTTCCCTAAGCCATAAAAAAAATATATCTTGACTTAGTTTCCATCATAAAATTTGTATTTCCTACTTTGGGGAAATATTCCAAATAAGCACTCTGGATTTTTGCTTTGTTTCTGGGGAAATACATCCTATGTTGCTATGTTTGATAATCCAATTATTTTGACTGTACTTCCTTTGCTATCATCCTTCTGAGTCTAACAAAGTAAATTAATGCACGAGACTGGATTAATTCACTCCGAAAGATTCAATGTTTCGGGTTCGCCCTGATACCAACTGTAACGCCCCGCCCTTTTTCACTCGTTTCTTCCCGTAACTTCAGAGTCTATTTTTTTTTTTATAACAGAGTAGAGTGATAGAGCGCGGGACGTCACGCCGTGAGCTAAGTCCGAACTTCCAAAGTCCGACCCTTAACTGGCCAACCCTATGTGTGCATGGACTAAGTCCACGAAAATGGTTCACACATAATAATATCAACTTGTAGAATAAAAATCACAACTGCGGAATCATAACATTCAGAGGACTAATAGAACCAAGTTCTATTCCATTCAGTTAGGCAAAGTACGTCAAGTCCTTAATCATCATTCAGATATCATAAAAATCTGAAATAACATCTAACCATCTAAGTTATTACATTCCCGGAAACTAGTTACTCAAATACATGTCCATAAGTAACTTTATTCAAAACATATAAAATAAATCATCCAAGCTCCTATGCCTGGCCCTCCTTGTGTTCATCGTTTCCCTTGTTTTCTGTATCATCAATTAGGGTAGAAGTAGGGCGTTAGAAAAACACGCCCAGTAGGTATTCCAATTAGGGCTAACACATAGTTAGTACAAAACATATAATAATATTGTAATGTCAAAAACCATATAAAACCATGCCATGCAATGATAATAAATGCAATGAGTCCCACCCATCACATGTACATAAAAGTACCCACCACATAGGTCTTCCGGAAGCCTCGGCGGAATGTGGACCCTCCGGTTTCTTCCTGATGGAAAAGTACATCAAGGTACCCCACGTAGGTTTTTCGGACTCCGTGACGGATTGTGGACCCTCCAGTTACAAATCTTCCACCCCATGCCATGCATGAGATGCCAATGAAACACATGCTATTTTATAACATAAACATAGCATTTAAAATCATATTTAAAACACATGCTCTTTCCTCATATAGACATAGCATTTATAATCATCATTTGAAACATATCCTTTGCAGCATAAATTCATCAAAAATAAGATAAACACAATGTACATAAACCATGGTTTCAAAGCGGTGGAATCCTACCAAAAACCGCTACGTGTTCTTGCGTCTTTCGTCCGGTAACTGCTCACGATCGTAAATACCTTGTGAGGTCCCGTTACCTTATAATATAACAATCAATCATAACCAAGTCCCACTTGATTTTCCACATTTTAAGTTCATAAACAAACCCCATGGGGTTCGGCCATACACCATGGCCGAACCCATGGTCCACTAATTTAGCTAATTACAATAATCCCCTTATACATAACCATAGCCATTTTCCTTGCTTAGATTCCAAAATAATCCATATATACTTCTTTAATCCCAACACAGTCCAATAAATAATTCATGGGGTTCGGCCATACACCATGGCCGAACCATATGTCCAATATTTCCATATATTTACAACTTTGCCATCCATGGCTTATCATTACCCTTTTTTCTCATTCACAATGTACATAGACTAATAATTAACCCAATAATCCAAGTTCATGGGGTTCGGCCATACACCATGGCCGAACCCATGATCTTCCATTTTCAGCCAATATTACCAAATTGTCACTACCTCATGTTTATGTCTCTTCAATAATCCATTCACCTTATTAAGTCCATACATGATCCATAATTATATTTGGTGGGGTTCGGCCATAGACCATGACCGAACCTCACCCCTTTTATTTTTTTAAATCCTTTCTAAATTAAACTCCACCTTCCATATTTAGAAGGTTTCCAATTTAGAATTCTATAATTAGAAAGTTCCTAAATTAAAACTTTCTAATTTAGTCTTCACCTTCCAAAAATAGAAACTTTCCAAATAAACCAACTTCCATAAATAAATGCTTTATAATTTGGCAACCTCCTTCCATAATTAGATAGTTTCCAAATTAATCATCCACCCTTCCATAATTAGAAGGTTTCTAACTTAATCATCAATCCTTCCATTATTAGAAGGTTTCCAACTTAATTATCCACCCATTTATAATTGGAAGGTTTCATAAATAAAAGCTTTCTAATTTAGCAACCTTCTTCCATAAATAGAAACTTTCCCATTTTAATCTCCTCCTTCTATTTTTAGAAGGTTTCCAAATTTAATAAACAACTCCATGGGGTTCGGCTATACACCATGGCCGAACCCTATGGTTCATACTCTTTAGAAATCATCTTCCATTTAATCCCTTTCCAAAATACATAACATTAACTTCAAACTATTATTTAAAATTAACCAATCCAACTCCATGGGGTTCGGCCATACACCATGGCCGAACCCTATGGTTCTTTAATTTTTTTTGGAAATTGTACATTACCATTCATCCATTAATTTATCCTTCCATGGATGTAAAACCATCAACCATACATCCATTTAAAAATAAATGAATGTTCTTTCCATAAGATTCATCCTTCAAAACCCATTATTAAACATGTCTTTCCATGGGGTTCGGCCATGCACTATGGCCCAACCCTATGGTTCTTTCTTTCCATTAAAATTCTTCAAACCATCTCCCAATCTTCTTCCATGGGGTTTGGCCAAACACCATGTCCGAACCATATGGTTCTTTTATTTCAAAATAAATTTATTAGATAAGATACTAACTGTTTCCGATTTCTTGCTCTTCCAATCCTTCTCCTTTCTTCTTAATTTTTCCAAACCAAGAACACCTCTTACTGGCTGCCTTCTCCTTCTCCTTGTTCTTGCTGTGAATGAGGACTTGAGAGAGGGAGAGAGAGAGAAATAAAATTCGGCAATGATGGGTGAAACCGTGTTCCCTTGCCGTCCTCTCCTTTTATAATATTCCCTTGGTCCCATATTCAGAAAGTGCTTAAGATAGCCAACCCCCTTTAGGGCTGTGCGCCCCTTGTCTTAAATTAGTAAGTATTATGCGCCCTTTGCTTTTTAATTGGGAATTGCCAACCTTCCCACTTTGGTAATGTCCCACACGGCCATACAATTTCTATTTAATTAAAACATCTTCTTTATTTAATTTTTAAACAATATGCATATCTTTTTTAAAAGATCTTATGCGCCTAACATAGATATGGAATATCTCTATACACGGCCTCAGTATCTTTCTTGGATATGCACATCTTAAATTCGGCCATGCAACAATTATTCCACGTTCCTTTATTTATCTATGTTGCATTACTAATTTAAATCCGCCCCATTTAATTTATTGAAACCATTTACACAATCCGTTGGGTCCTAATTGGGTCAATGACCCAAATCTTTGTCCAATTAAAATCCATAACTAATATTCACAAATTAAATGGATAATTTTCATACAAATAATAAATTGAAAATCCGGGGTGTTACATTTCTTCCCTACATAGAGCCACCCAAATCACCCAAAACACCATAATCACCATAATCACCATTTAAGGTTAACTGTTGTGTGTCAATGTCGGTCAATTTGTTAAGTCCGTTTAGGATTTTAATTAATTTGTTAGAGTCAGTCTAGCCTAGGATTTTTATTAAGTTAGTCTAGTTTAGTTTTATTTTTGTGTCTGTTTATAGGTGCTCCAAATGAGTCCTCTTAGGTACGTCTAAACTTGAATTAGTATTGTTCCCATATTTTTCTGATTTGCACCTGATCACTATAGATTAGGGAACATTGATGACAATGTTTGCTTTAAGTTTGGGGTATTGAGGGGTTACACTTGTGTCGTTGTGAAGTCCAATAAAAAGTTTTGTGTTTTTGGTCTAAAAAAGTAATAAAATTTTAAGCAAGGGAAGAGGAAGTTCATGAGAACTGAGACTACTTGGTGTAAAAAATAAAAAAGTCAATGATTTTTCAAGCATTAATATGTGGCTGAAAATTTTTATATGATGATTTTCTGAAGAACATTTTATAGAATTTATACTCGGAAATAATTTTTAAACATCCATATTAATGTTAGTATGAAAAAGAAAAATATTCACAAATCGAGTAATCACCGGAGGAATACTAGTGGAGACTTATACCTAGTAAGATTTAGAGCCATTCATTTTTCTAAGGGTTATAAGTAAATTCATGTTTCTTTCTTATGGTCGTGAATCGTTGCTTGATCTTATTATTATTTGTCTTGGTCATATTACTGAGAACAACATTAAAATTGGGTTATTACACCTTAAATTTTTTTGATTTTATTTGAAACAAGAAAACAACCCTATGAAGCTTGAGAAGTGATGTAGGCCATGTTCGGATCGATTGAGACTTCAAGCCTACCTATTTTGGTCATTTTATTTTGATAGTCACCAGTTGAGCCTATATACCTGTAACGCCCCGCCCTTTTTCACTCTTTTCTTCCCGTAAATTCAGAGTATATATTTTTTATAGCAGAGCAGAGTGATAGCGCGAGGGATGTCACGACGTGAGCTAAGTCCGAACTTTCGAAGTCCGACCTTTAACTGGCCAATCCTATGTGTGCATGGACCAAGTCCAAGAAAACAGGTCACACATAGTAATACGATACACATGCGGAATACATCATAACATGCGGAATAAGATTAGAATCAAGTTCTCTCCATTGATAGCAAAGTACATAGTAAAATAATCACATTAACCATTATCCAAATAAACCATCCAACCATAGCAAATCATCTCTAAGTTATTACATTCCGAATTCCAGATACTCAAAATACAAATCCCTGAGTATTTTATTCAAAACATATAAACTAGATCTTCCATGCTCTTATGCCTGGTCCGTCTTACGCTCATCATTCCCCTGATTACCTGTATCATCAACTAGGGTAGAAGTAGGCGTTAGAACAACGCGCCCAGTAGGTATTCCAGTTACGGCTAACACATGGTTAGTACGAAACATATATTATAACATAATATATAAAACTAGGTAAAATCCATGCCATGCAATGATGACAGATATGCAATGAGTCCCACCCATCACATGTACATAAAGTACCCACCACATAGGTCTTCCGGACGCCTCGGCGGAGTGTGGACCCTTCGGAAATCTTCTTGATGGAAATCACATCAAGGTGTTGCACATAGGTTTTTCGGACGCCTCGACGGAGTGTGACCCCTCCGGTTATAAATCCTCCACCCCATGCCATGCATGAGATGCCAATGAAACACATGCTATTTTATAACATAAACATAGCATTGAAAATCATCATTTGAAACCACATACAACACATGCTCATTAAATAAATAAACTTAGCATGTAAAATCATCCTTTGAAGCATAATTGGCCCATGCTATTTTAAACACTTAAATATAGCATATGAATTTCAATATAATAAAACATATCCTTTGAAACATATTTTCATCAAACATAATATAAAAACAAAATACACAAGCCATGGTTTCAAAGAGGTGGAATCCTACCTAAGACCGTTCACAAGTCCTTGCGTTTCCGTCCAAGATTCGATCACCGATCGTACACCGCTTGCGAGATCCCGTTACCTTATAATATAATGATAAATCAACATCAAGTCTCACCTAATTAAAAGGTTCTAAGTACATAAACAAAACCCCATGGGGTCCGGCCATACACCATGGCCGAACCCATGGCTTACCATTTTTCATACATATTTACAAAAATGCCATTTTTGATAACCCTAGCCCCTTTTCTTTGCTTAGGTTCCAAGTCATCCATTCATGCTTCCAAAGCACATAATCCCATAAAATAATTCATGGGGTTCGGCCATACACCATGGCCGACCCAATGTCCAATATTCTCTCATATTTACAAAAATGCCATTGGTTTCCTCTTTCCTTTAAATCCTCCATAATTAGACCTTATAAATTTCTCTAACCAAATAATTCCATTAAACACAACTCATGGGGTTCGGCCATACATCATGGCCGAACCCATGGTTCTCTACTTTGGTATTTAATTACATTTTTGCCATTCCTTTCTCCATTAATCCATAACATACATTGTATCCCATATTTTATTTTTAAAATTACACATAACCTAACTCATAATATAGGTTCATAATCTGATTCATGAATCAGCCCTTAAACCATGAATTAAAGACGCCATTAATCCTTTAATTTGGACCATGGGGTTTGGCCATACCCTTGGCCGAACCCTATGGTGTATAGTTTCCAAATTAACTCTACCTTCCATAATTGTATGTTTTCCAAACATAGATTCCATACTTAGACGTCATACTCCATAATTAAAAATTTCCCAAAAGTAAACCCTGGTGGGGTTCGGCCATACACCATGGCCGAACCTCACTCATGGTATCCATCCATTCATTTAATCCAATTTCTATGATTAAACCCCACCTTCCATTCTTGGATAGTTTCCATAATAACTCTTCATGATCTTAATTAGATATTTTCTAATTTTAATATCCAATTCCAAGAATAGAAACTTTCCTAATCAGCAACCTCCTTTCCCTAAATGGATTGTTTCCTTAATTAACCAATCATTTCCATAATTGGAAACACCTTCCAAAATTAGATTGCATTTAGCAACTCTTTCCATATTTGGACTACTTTCCAAGTTTAGCAATACTTTCCATATTTGGATACTTTCCTTAATTAGCAACCATTTCCATCTAACATTCCAAACTTAACCCATGGGGTTCGGCCATACACTATGGCCGAACCCTATGGTTCATGATCTTGGCCATTGGTTTAGATCCAATCAAAACCGATCATCAATCCATAAAATGTTTGGTGGGGTTCGGCCATACACCATGGCCGAACCTCACTTCTTCTTTTTATTACTTTAGATCCCATAACTTAACCATAAAAACATCATGGTTCGGCCATGCCATGGCCGACCCAATATCCTTCCAATTTTTCCTTTAAAAATTATCAAACTCTTCCATGGATTTTCATCATTCAAATTTGTTAATCTAAACCATAAATCCCCATGGTTTTTATTATTCTAACCATCATGAAATAACCATGACTTTCCATGATCCAAAATTTAAGAACATAACCCCAATGAAATAAATCCAATCTCTCCATTTAAACCGTTGAATCATCTCCAATATTTTCCTCCATGGGGTTCGGCCAAACTTCATGGTTGAACCCTATGGTTCTTTTGTTTCATAAAAATAAAATTAAACAAACAATTAAATACTAACCTCTTTTCAATCCTTGCTCTTCTAATTTTCTTTTCCTTTCCTTTGCTTTTCTCCAAACAAGAACTCCTTTTTGTTGCGACCCTTTCTTCTCTTGTTCTTGGCGTGAAAGAGAATGATGAATTGAGAGAGGGAGAGAGAGGAATAAACTCAACAATAAAGGATGTCAAAACCATGTATCCCTCTTGATCTCTCCTTTTATAGCCTTTCCTAATTCCACATTAGAAAGTTCTTAAGATAAGCAACCCTTAGCCGTGCGCCCCTTGTGTTCCCCGTTATTACACATATACTATATTGTAGCTCAGTTTCGGCCTTGTTAACTTCTGAATCAGAAAAGTGGTAAACTACAAACTTGTAGCCCTTGACGTCGTCTTTCTAATGTAAAAAGAATCAAAGCAATCAGACATTGGAGTAGAATTTACAACCAAAATACTGAACATATATCAAACCTTCCTTATTTAACCATGACCGACTTTCCCTCTTTAATTAGCCATAGCCGTCTTTCCCTTTCTTAATTTAAGATCTTCCAATCAGCCAATTGCTAAAATACATATAGCAATGCCGTGTATCCTCTTTTTTAATTAGTTTAAGATTATTTGCATACCCTATTTAAAATATCCCATGCGCATAATATGAATATCATTATCTAAAATTCGGCCAAGTATAATCTTTATTTGATTTTTAACATCTCCTTGGATATTTCAAATCCAATAATCGGTCATGCACCATTTCTTTTATTTTTGATAAAACCTATGTGACAATTTAATTGGGTCTTAATTGGGTCATGGCCCAATTCCTTATCCATATAAGGTCCAATTCTAAAATCCACCATTTAAAAGAGTAAGTGTCATATAAAATAATAATCTGAAAATCCGAGGTGTTATAATACCATGGTCTATTGAATAGCCATGTTTACGACATCCAACTCCGGTTTCAGGATTTTGAGCCAAAACGAAATATCTGTGACCTATTCAACAGCTCAAAAAGGTTAGAGATGAAAAATTGGGATGGTACTTTAAAAAAATAGCACTTGAAAAGAAAAGAAAAAATGCAGAAAGAAGAGAAAAATATAGCATCAGTAAAAAGAAAGAATAAGGGAACATCCAGTTCAAAACAAAAAAAGGGGGGATGTGAAAAGGAAAAGAAAAATAATTGAAAGAGAAAAATGATACTCTGAAAAACTGCTGAAAGAAAATAAAGGAAAATATCCCATTCAAAATTACGAAGACCTCTAACTTTTTCTTTTCAAAGTACTTGTTTTAGAACCTTTATCCTTCTTTGACTTGACCCAGTCTTAAGCCACATTTCGTCCTATTAGGAAGTCCTATTGATCTTAAGTCAAAACATTGTGTTTACTGTAGAGAGAAGAGGAAGGAAAATGATGGTATACGATTCAACGTTCTCATAAAAATGGCATCCATTCATGAGAGCTTTTATTTTCTTTGATTTGTGTTGTCTATTCTAAATATATATATATATATATATATATATATGAGATATTTTGATATATACACTCTGCTCACATATATTTTGAGAGAAAATATACCCAAATCTCTGAGCAAAAGTCTTTCTAAGAGATCTATTTGGCGAGATTTGAAGTCAAAGCGCATTTTCTACTCGTGGTTACAAAAGTTATGTCTATTTGGAAAAAAGAGGGTTACTGTAATATTGGATAAGTACACACTACACTTCGGTTATAAGTCTTGTAAAATAATTTTGGAATCGTAAGCTGTTCAGATTTTTATCTATGTATTTTTGCTAGAAGAATTTTATGTTTGTGGGTATCATCTCTAGAAGCCCTCACAAGACTACAACTCGTCCACTAGTGGTGAGCTATAGGTTTAAAGGCTTATTGCATAATCTAAATGCAATCAAGAGTACCAATGAAAGTGGTTTACTTTAGGATTAGATTAGGGTTTTGAGTTTCCAAGTCTTAGATTTTATGATTAGTTTTGCTCGAGGACTAGCGAAATATAAGTTTGGAGGTATCTGTTGAGACATGAAAATGACTATTTTACTCCTAATTATTGGACTAGTTAGCTCTCAATTTTGTATATATTAGGTACATTTAATAATGTTTGTTAGATTTGTAGATAAAATTGGAAAGTACAGGAAATAAGTTAGAAACCAGGGATAAATGCAGTGATATGAGTTTAAAATGGAAGACCCAAATTTTTTAATAAGTAATTTCACACCACTTCTAGGATTTTAATTGTAAATTGAATAATCTGGATCAAATTATGAGAGTCTAGATTAATTCAATAATTTTAGATTTTAAGTGGTGGATTAATTATTTTAATTCTGGATAAAGAAGCTGCAATTTAAGAGGCGAGAGATGAACAAAGTTTGAAATTTGAATTCAATGGGCTAAAGATCCATTCCAATGGGCCAAGCTATGTGTTGTGCAAATTTTAAATTTATACTCGCAAACGCACGAACCATTTATAATATAGCTTAGGAGTGCGAGATCGAACCCATTGGAACTTAAGAAAATATATCCGTGAAAAATACACCATTGAATTATATATTTAAAGAAATTTAGAAAATCATAGAAATAAATCTTAAACAAGGGATTAATTCTCTAATCTAGGAAATCTAATTTTAATCTTGAAGCATTGTAAAAATAGAAAAAAAAAAAGTTAAAAGAATAGGAACAATAGAAATTAACCATCTAAGAGATCTAATTTTTATGGAAAACACAAAACTCATCTAATTTCAATTAAGATGGTGGAATTAATCCAAAAATTATAGATAATCTCAATATATCTTAGAACACAAAATTAAGATGCAATTAAATTATTTCCAACATACTTCCACAATTTTTCAAGAATTTGAATTTATAAACAAAAGAAACTAAATTAAATATATATATATATATATATATATATATAATGGAATTTGGACTGAAGATTAAGGAGACATTATTTTCAATATTTTAAAAATAAAATAAAAACTAGAACATGGAGCTCACATTTATTAATGATCATTGATTCAAAATTTTCATTTATAATTAATTTAGTTAAGAAAAACATGGATTTCATTAATCAAGAAATAATCAAAATAAACATTGGGCTTAGAGAGAATTTAACATAAAATTCCAAATCTAAATTCTTCACCTACTCTTAAAATGAGCCTTAGAATGGAAAATTAAGACTCTAAACTTTCCCAAAAATTAGATGTTTAAGATGAAAAATCTATGATTAAATCAAAAAAAGAATTCATAAAGATAGTAAAAATCAAAGCAAACTATCACAATCAACAAACATTAAGTGGAAAACCATAGATCTAAAAAGCTTGTCCTAATTTTATAAATAAAAAAAAGAATTAAAATTAAATAACCATGGAATTCTTGGAATAAGAAATTATAATGAGAAGTTAAAACACCAACCTGAAACCCATTGTGGAATTCATTGTCATCTCTTCTCTTTGTCTTTCTTTCCGTCCTCCCTATACTCCAAAAATAGCAGCCCAAGTTTAATTTTCTCAATGGGAGAGGGATAATATTTATAGATGAAAAGAGGTGGAGTGATATGGTTTGTGCTAAACATGGAATGACTTAAAGGAGGCAAGGAGGTCTAAAAAATAGTAAATTCGTGTAAGGAAAGTGGGTGCAAAATCCCATTTTTTACACATGTACCACCTTTCAGCTCAGTTTTTACCTAGTTTACGTCTGAATCACAAACTTCGTAACTACAAAGTAGTAGCCCTTGAAATCTTCTTTCTAATGCAACAAGAATTGACACAATCAGACATCGGAGTGTAATGTTATGGTCAAAATACTGAAGTTGTGTCAAGCCTTCATTCTTTTTCTCCACTTCTTATTTTGTTTCTTTTTCCTTAATCCACTTGCCAAATTCGAAAATCGTTCATAATGACTTGTAAATTTTGAATTTTCTCATATGTATCTTGAGATGATGAAAATAGACTTCACACATGTGGATTTCTTCATGGGCTTTTCTTAATGGGCTTAGTAATTGGGCTTTTCAAAGTATGGAAAATCTAATAATTTTACCACTTACATTTAATTATAAAAATGACTAAATTAATCCAAACTCTTATAAATGGATTTGAATTAATTATTTTACAAATAAAATTGCTAACATTGTGGTAAAATTATTATTAAAAATTCCAAATTTTTAAAAATATCAACTTACGCCTATTAGTGCCCCGGCTTTGCTGAGTCCCTGTTTGTCAATTTCATGACTCGGGAAGAAGCACTTGCTAAGTAACTTGAAGACTCAAGGTGATCAAGAGTGAATATCATGCTCCACCGGATTGAAGCTCATCGTATATGGCAATCACAACAGGTATTAGGCCATAGATGACTTTAGGTGGTACCTACACCTTAGAAGGACTATCTCTAGGCTTAGTTGAACAAATGGTAAAAACCATAAGAAGCCTAAGAGCGGAAGCTGGATAGTGAACTGGAATTAAACTTGGAAATATGAAGTAAGTTCATTGTCAACTCAACCAGTAGTACACACCGACCCCTCGGAGGAGACAAAATCGACCCATCGTGGTCAAAGACTGGTCGACCAGATTAACAGAAATTCTGGAGCATAGAACAGTCATTCTAGCAAAGCATCTGACCGAGAGTCTCGTACCCATCGACCCCTCGTGGTCCACGACTATCGGTAAAGGACTTGTGATTTATGGATTGTGAACTCAAGTGGGATTTCGAAGAAACATACATCTCAGTAATTCAAGACCGATCGAGAGTACCAGGACCGACCCCTCGGTAAAGGGCGAAAGGTTGTCTGGGCAGAAAAAGTTTCGGGACATGAAACTCTGTCAGCATGATGTTGCCCCAAACCTAGCCTCTCGTTTGGACCGACCTATTAGTGACGTGACTATCGATCCATCGGCGACACCGACCTGTCGACCGGGAAGTAATTACACCAATGGGAGTGCATTTAATGCGCAATGGTCGGGTGGTTGAACTGTAATAAATATGAACACCGACCTATCGGTGCCATCGACCTGTCGGTACTGGACAGTTTGAAAAATTGCTTAGTCTCCTTTATAAATATGAGTGTTGTGTGATCATTTCATCATCTTCCCTGAATTGAGAAAAATCATACACTTTAAAGGAACGATCATCTCTTTTGTGCCTATACCCAAAAATCAAATACACAAACTTTGATTAAGATTGTGAGAGAGAGAAACGGAGGAGATAAAAGAAGATATCAACTAGGATTTGAACCCTTTTTCCTAGTCATTCTGGAATTGCGATTAATATACGACGTCTACAAGAAACAACGTCGACACATTGGGTGGGTGGAATTTTCAGCCGATTGAGTGAGGTAGAATTCCTACTCTAATTGTGAGGGTGTAAGTCATCACTTAGTGAATTTGGAGATAGCTCAAGGTTAAGTTAGTCCTAAAACTGGATGTAGGTTGGTTAACCGAACCACTTATATCTTTTGTCCGTGTGCTTGTGGTGTTAGAGCTAATTTCTTATGTTAATTGCGTAATAACTTTTGCTTAGCCACACACTTGATTGCTATATCTGCTGCATAAATATTAATCAATCATGGAATTTTAAAAAGGACCAACAAATTGGGATTGACCTATTCACCCCCACCCCCCCTCTCTAGGGTCAATCGTATTTTAGCACACTGGCAATTTCAATTGGTATCAGAGCCTAGTGCTCTACATATTTGGATTTAGTCGTCCGAGTGAGATCTTGTTGCTAGAACAACTATTATGGATACCTGTATGTCAATGTCCAGAAAAAAAAATAACTGGGGTAAACATCAAGTCGTGGTTATCAAAGAACTATGCCTAGAAGACCCACAATCAGAGTATCATGCTACAATTATGTATTAGGTATTGCTCTTGTTATCTCTGTAACAGGAAGGCCAACTCATCATCAAAAGGAAGAAGACTCAATCAAAATAAAGTTAAGTAATGAAAAAGAATCTGAGTCTGCATCAATCTTGGATAAAGAAAGCAAAGGTACATTTCATAATCTTGTTGCTTCATTTTCTTGTGATGAACAAAAACATTTTTGTGAATCTGAAAATGAAGAGACTCTTGATGATCTCCAAGAATCATATAGTGCTTTGTATCTTGAGAGTATGGAATTAACAAAGAAAACTCACAAACTTAGAAGTGAGAATGCCTACCTGACCAAACTCCTTGAAATTGAGAGAATGAAAAAGAAGCTTTCTCAACAAAATTTGAAAAATCAGTTGATGAAATACTAGTGTTGAGAAAAAGTCAACTAACCTTCAATCCCAAGTGGATATGTGCAGGAGAGATACAAACACTTGGCTAAAATAAAAATGTGTCTTGAAAACAAGATTACTTTGTTAATGTCTGACATAGAAAGGTTATCTCAATCTAAAGACAAGGTAGTTCATGGAAATGAAAAATTGGAAAAAATCCTCAGTTTTGGAAAGGATTACAAAAACAAGTCTGGGTTAGAGCATGATAAAAACGTGGTAGTTACTCCGAGGCAAACATCCATATATGTTAAAAACCAAATGTTCAAACTCTCTAACATACAGTGCACCTATTGTGGAAAATGGGGTCAATCTGAATCCAATTGTTATCTTAAGAAAAATCCTCAACTAAAGCATTCATTGGGAAATCAAAGTCGTAATGCATTTACCAATCATCCTGGATAGATTTGGAAATCCAAGAATCAGATTCTTTAATGGAAAACCCTATTTCAAATCTAGACAGATTATACAGGACATGAACTCTACTATTGCCCCCCTCATCTAATGGTTCTCCAAACAATAAGTGCTTCATGATTCATACAGCCTTAAATGTTGAAAAGTAATCCAAGTAGTACTTGGATAGTGGGTGCTCACGACATATGACTGGAAACAGTTCTTACATGTCTGATTTTGTTAATTTTAATGGAGGATGTGTAGTTTTTTATGATGGAAACATGACAAATATAATTGGTAAGGGGTCACTGAATCTGCCATCCTCTAGGATTATCAAAGATGTCTACCTTGTTGATCGTCTAAAGCATAATTTACTTAAAGTATCTCAACTATGTGCTAATGATAGTAAAATCACCATTAGTAAGAAGGATTGCCATGTTTAAAATAAGGTGAAGTTGTTTTGAGTGACATTCTTACTTCTGATGATTGGTATTTTTTGGACTGTACATCAACTCCTATCACAAATGAGTGTCTCTTGTCCAAAATCAGTGAAGCTGAACTTTGGCATCAAGGGCTCGATTATGTGAACTTAAGGACTTGTCCAAACTAAGTAAACATATAAAAGGGTTACCTAAAGTTAGACGATCTGAATGAACCATCTGTGGTGACTGTCAAAAGGGAAAACAAATCAGGTAGCACATAAACATACAAATTTGATCGCAACTTCTAGACCCTTACAACTACTTCACATGGACTTAATTGGAAGCACTCAATACAAAAGTGTTGGTGGAAAGAGTTATTTCTTAGTAATAGTTGATGACTATACTAGATACACTTGGGTAGCCTTTTTGAGGGGGAAATCTGATGCATTTCATGAAACGAATTATGAATGTAAATGAGTCTAATATTCATAGAATAAGGACTGACCATGGGAGGGAATTTGAAAACCAGTCATTTATCAAATTCTGTGAAAAACGAGGCATCCATCATGAGTATTCTGCCCCCAAAACACCTCAGCAAAATGGAGTTGCCGAGAGGAAAAATAGGGTTCTTCAAGAAATGGCCAACACCTTACTTGAAAGCAAGAATGTTCCAAAAAATATTTGGGCTGAAGCCGTTAACACTGCATGTTATATCATTAATCGAGTGTATTTGAGAGGCGGACTGAACAAAACTACGTATGAACTTTGGACGTGTAACACCCCAGATTTTCAAGCTATGGATATATATGGAAGTTGTTCATTTAATTTATGAATTAATGGATATGGACCTTAGATGGGTAAGATGTTGGGTCAATTGCCCAATTAAGACCCAACGGATGGTGTACATGGTTCAATTGAATTAAATGGGTGAGATGTATTTAATTGGGTCAAAATGCCCAATTGGGACCCAATGGGTCGTGGTTGACTTGCTTGACCAACAAGTGAGTTTAAGCTTAATTAAATTGGGCTGAGTTAAGTTGGAATGGAATCAAGTGATTGAATTGAATTTTAAGTAAGTTAAAAGAGTTGAATTAAATAAGTGAGTTGAGTTAAAAAGTTGAGTTGATTGGAAGCTAGTGGGACCTTAATGAGGTGGAGAGGTGCATCCCACCAAGACCAAGTCAAGGTTACACGTTGGAGGTGTGGGAGTTTCATCTCATGGGATGAAACTCCAAAGGCTCATTGATGAGGAGATGAAAGGGTTTTGGGGGTTACACAATTCAAAACCCATAGCACACGTTGGAGTCATGGGAGCTTCGTCTCATGGATGAAACCCCCAAATGGGTCGTTAATGGGAGGGGATGGTTTTTACACAAGGTAACCAAGGGGCAAACGGTTGAGAGTTTCATCTCATGGATGAAACCCCCAAATGAATCACTAATGGAGGTGGACAGTTTTGTGGTCTAAAGTCAAGACTACACCTTGGAGACATGGGAGTTTCATCTCATGGATGAAACCCCCAAATGAACCATTAATGGAAGGAGAAAGGTTGGTGGAGGTTACGCAAAAGCATACCCATAGCACCGTTGGAGACATGGGAGTTTCATCTCATGGATGAAACCCCCAATGTAAGTATCAATGAGAAGGTAATGAGTTATGGGAGTTACAAAAGGGCTTTACAAAAAGGCACCACCCTTGGCCGATCACCCTCATTTGAACAAAACAAGTTTTGGTCTTCATCTCACTCTTTCCCTCTCAAGGCCGATCACTCTCTTGGACAAAGGAGAAAAGACTTAAGAGTTTTCTATCTCAAGCCTCCCTCTCGCTCTCAAACCCACACTCTTGGCCGAACCCTCTTCTTGAAGTTTCATCTCAAGACCTCTCAAGTTCACACACTTGGCCAAAGATCAAGGAGGAAGAAAAGGCTAAGGAAGAGGAAGATCAAAGGAACAAGAAGGAGAGAAGAAAACCGGAGGAGTCGCGGAACCGGTAAGTACTTAATAGAATTTTGATTAAGTACGATGGTCAAGGAAAGTGGTCCGGCCATTTCATGGCCGAACCCTAGTCTTATTAAGGCAAAGGGCCTCTTGCATGGACCACCAAGGACAAAAAGGGGTGGATGAGGTTCGGCCATGATGTATGGCCGAACCCCATCAAAGAATATAAATCTTGGCATATGATTTAAAAAGAATTAATGAACCAACATGGCCGAACCCCGTGGGAGTTTTGTTGGTAATTGTAAATGGGTTTTGAAGGATGAAAACCATGGAAGGACATTAGTTAATTTTAATGGATTTGAAACATGAAAATCATAGATGTATGTTTATGATTTGTAAAAGGTTTAAAATGGAAGTTATGTTGATGACTTTGGGATTGTAAAGGATGACCTAAGGTTATGATTAAATTTCCCATGGAGGGATTTGTCTTAGAGATTAAAGATTGTAAATAATTAAAGGAGAAGATGGGAAAATGAGACATCATGGGTTCGGGCCATTTGGTATTATATCTTGATGTGATGAACCACCATTCATGAAACTAGGTTTATGGATCAGATATGGACCCAAGTGTGGGTAACTTAAGTATGTGATTACCTTGTACGGAAAGAATGGCCAAAAAGGGAAATTAAAGGACCATAAGGTTCGGCCATGGTGTATGGCCAAACCCCATGGATCATGTGTTTGGAGTAAGGAACTATGTATGATCATTTTTGGAACATAAGCCTTATGTAAATAAGCAAGATAAATAGGCATGGATGGAATAATGGAAAAGATGTAAATAAGTGAAAATAATGGACCATGGGTTCGGCCATGGTGTAAGGCCAAACCCCATGGGGAATGTTTGGTGGACTTAGGATTTTATGTATGTTAGATGATGAACTTATGTATGATTAGATTAATGAATTAAAGGTGATATGATCATGGACTTAATTTAAAAGATCAAGGGATTCAAAAGAGGGACCAAATTCAAATGGGTGAGGTTCGGCCATGGTGTATGGCCGAACCCCACTAAGGTTGGTTTATGGATTTATGTTTAGATTGGAAATCAAATGGGACTTTAGTTTGATTGGTTGACATGTTATAAAGGTAACGGGACTTCATAAGGGGTGTACGATCGTAAACGGTTTCAGGACCAAAAAACGCAATGACACGTTAGTTGATCATTGGTAAGATTCTACCTCATTGATACCATGGGATATGTATGATGGTTTTTATTCTATTTTGATGAATTATTTTGTATAAGTGATATGTTTCAAATATGAATTTAAAATGCTATGATTTGTATAATTGCATAGCATGTGGAAATTTGCATCTCATGCATGGCATGGGAGGGAGAATATGTAACCGGAGACCACACTTCGTCGGGTCGTCCGTAAAGCAACTGTGGGGGTACCTTGATGTGCATTTTCCATCAAGAGGTAATCGGAGGCCACACTCCGTCGGGGCGTCCGAAAGACCATTGTGGGGATACCTTGATGATGAGTTTTCTATCAAGAGGATACTATGTGTTTAATACATTGATGAGGAGTTTTCCATCAAAAGGATGTTTTGTATGGCTGATGGGTGGGACTCATGGCATATGGCACCCATGGCATGGCATTATATCAGCATGATTATGATCTCTATTATCATGCACTATTGCTGGTTTTATCTGTATGATTGGATCTCTATTATCATACATGATTTTGGATACGATGTTTTATAAGTATGGTATGATATATTATATCTAGATTTTTGGTACTAACCTATGTGTTAGCCCTACTTGGAATACCTACTGGGCGTGTTGTCTAACGCCCTACTTCTACCCTAGTTGATGACACAGGAAATGAATGGAACGAGGAACGGGATCGAAGTCAAGCTTAGGAGCTTGGATGATTAAGTTATATTTTGTTTAAGTTATCCATGGACTATGTATTTGAATAGCTAGCATTCGGGATTGTAATAACATAGATATATTTGCTATGGTTTGGATGGTTGATTTTGGATATTTAACTTAAGGCAAATATTATTAAGTGTGGACTACTTTGCTATCTAAAATGGAATAGGATTATTATCCTATTGTAATTCCGCATTTATATTCCGCAAGTTAACTTGAGTAAGTGTGAACCATTTTAGTGGACTTGGTCCACGTACACGTATGGTTGGTCAGTTAAGGGTTGAGCTTTGGAAGCTCGGACTTAGTTCGCGTCGTGGCGTCCCACTCTCTATCACTCTTTATTATAAAAAAAAAATAGACTCTGATTTTCGGAAAGCGAGTGAAAAAGGGCGGGGCGTTACAAGATGGGTAGGAAACCCAACTCCAAGTACTTCAAAGTCTTTGGAAGTAAATGTCACATACTATGAGAGATAGAAAGCATTTAGGAAAATTTGAATCCAAAAGCGATGATGGCATCTTCCTAGGGCATTCCACAAATAGTCATGCTTATTGAGTCAAGAATCTTAGAACTGGTGCCATCTAAGAATCAGTAAATGTAATAGTGGACGATCAAGTAAGTACATCAGATAAAGAGTCAAAAGAAGAGGAAATCATCAGGTTAGCTCAAGAAGAAGTAAATCTAGAAAACAAGGATGAACCACAAGATCCCCCACCTGAACCAAAACCCCTAAAAAATATAAAGGAACACCTCTCAAACAAATCATAGGAGAACCCACTGCTGAAGTAAGAACTAGAAGACAACTTAAGAACTTGGTCAATTATGTGTGCTTTACTTCACAGCTGGAACCCAAAGGATAGAAGAAGCCATAGCTGATGAGGATTGGGTTAATGCTATGCAAGAGGAACTAGGACAATTTGCTAGAAATGATGTATGGGATTTGGTTCCTAGACCAAAGGACACACATTATTGGAATAAAATGGATCTTCAAAAACAAGATGGATGAACATGGAACTATTGTGAGAAATAAAGCAAGACTGGTAGCCCAGGGTTACACTTAGATTGAGGGTTTTAGATTTTGATGAAACCTTTGCCCCCATAGCAAGATTAGAATCCATTAGAATTCTGTTCTCCATTGTATGCCATCTCAAGTTCAAACTCTACCAAATGGATGTAAAAAATGCTTTCTTGAATGGTTTCTTAAATGAGCAAGTATTCGTATAACAACCCAAAGGATTCATTGATCCATCATTTCCAAACCATGTATTCAAACTTAAGAAAGCTCTATATGGCCTCAAACAAGCGCCAAGAGCCTGCTATGAGAGATTAACCCAATTCCAAGTTGTCACAATTTTCAAAGATGGAGTGTAGACAAAACTCTGTTTGTCCAAAAGACTAAAGAGTCAAGCATTATCGCTCAAATATATATAGATGACATAGTGTTTGGATCTATATGTGAAAAAGTTGCACTGAAATTTTCCAACCTCATGAAATCTGAATTTGAAATGAGTATAGTGGGAGAACTAACTATTTCCTTAGACTTCAGATCAAGCAGATTCATGATGGATTTTTTATCTCCCAATCCAAATATGCAAAGGAACTTGTAAAGAAATTTGGAATATAAGGATATAAACATGCAACCACCCCTATGAGCACAACCATCAAATTGTTCAAAGATGAGAATGGGACAGATGTGGACCCAAGCTTGTATAGAAGCATGATAGGAAGTCTCTTGTACCTCAGTGCAAGTAGCCCAGACATCTCGTTTAGTGTAGGAGCTTGTGCCAGATTTCAATCCAAACCTAAAGAGTCACACCTCAAAGCTGTTAAAAGAATTATAAAGTATGTGGCCGGTACTACCTTGTATGAATTTGGTTTCCATTTAATACTTCCTCCTTGATAGCTGAATACACCGATGCAGACTAAGCTAGAAATATTGATGACAAAAAATCTATCAGTGGAGGCTGCTTCTACATCGAAAACTATTTAGTGGCATGACATAGCCGTAAACAATCCTCAATCTCTCTGTCCACAGCCAAAGCAGAGTACATTGCAACTACAAGCTGCTGTACCCAACTGATCTGGATGAAACAAATGTTTGTCGATTATGGACTTAATCACGAATCCAAGGCACTGTACCACGAAAACACTAGCGCAATCAACATTTCCAAGAATCCAGTACAACATTCTAGGACCAAGAACATAGACATAAGACACCATTTCATAAGAGAATTGGTAGAGGAAAGAACTATAGAGTTTGTGCACACCGGCACGGAAAACCAATTGGCAAATATCATGACCAAACCCTTGGATTAATCACGATTTCTATCCCTATGAAAGGCCATTGGAGTATGTACATCACCATAACTCATACTCGTACATGTACACATTTCATTTCTTGTACATACATCTCATTATTTTTTTAAGTAACACATCTTGTGCGGGAGTGCTGCAAATGTCTGCTTACTAAAACTTTGTTAATTATGACAAAATGGGGGAGAGTTTAGTAGAAGCTATAAAACATCAAAAGATCCATTTGAACAGGAAAACATGAAATCAAGCAAGCTAAACAATAGTATGATCCATTTGAATATATACATGTAATTGGTGAAATATTTTATATTCAAATGTGATATAATAAGGGTGTGCTTGTAATTGTGTTAGCTTCTAGATTTTGTCATGAAATTAACAAAGCGGGAGATTGTTAGTGCCCCGGCTTTGCCCAGTCTCTATTTGTCAATTTCATGACTCGGGAAGAAGCATTTGCTAAGAAACTTGAAGACTCAAGGTGATCAAGAGTGAAGATCATGCTCCACCGGATTGAAGCCCATCGTATATGTCAATCACAACAGGTATTTGACCATTGATGACTTTAGGTGGTACCTACACTTTAGAAGGACTATCTTTAGGCTTAGTTGAACAAATGGTAAAAACCATAAGAAGCCTAAGAGCGGAAGCTGGACAATGAAGTGGAAGTAAACTTGGATATATGAAGTGAGTTCATTGTCAGCTTGACCAGTCATACACACCGACCCCTCGGTGGAGACAGAATCGACCCATCGTGTGCAAAGACTGGTCTACCAGATTGATATAGATTCTGGAACATAGAACTGTCATTCTGGGAAAGCCTCTGACCGAGAGTCTCGTACTCACCGACCCCTCAGTGATGAACTTAAACGAACTCTCGTGGTCCACGACTCATCAGTAAAGGACTTGTGAGTTCTGGATTATGAACTCAAGTGGGCTCTCGAAGAAACAGACATCTCGGTAATTCAAGACCGATCGAGAGTACCAGGACCGACCCCACGGTAAAGGGCGACAGGTCGTTCTGGGCAAAAAAAGTTTCGGGACATGAAACTCTGTCAGCATGGTGTTGCCCCAGACCGAGCTTCTCATTTGGACCGACCTCTTGGTACCATGACTGTCGACCCATCGACGACTCCGACCTGTCGACCGGGAAGTAATTACACTGTTGGGAGTGCATTTAATGCGCAATGGTCGGGTGGTTGAATGGTAATAAATATGAACACTGACCCATTGGTGCCACCGACCTGTTGGTACTGGACAGTTTGAAAAATTGCTTAGTCTCCTCTATAAATATGAGTGTTGTGTGATCAATTCATCATCTTCCCTGAATTGAGAAATATCATACACTCTAAAGGAATGATCATCTCTCTTGTGCCTATACCCAAAAATCAAATACACAAACTTTGATTAAGATTGTGAGAGAGAGAAATGGAGGAGATAAGATTTTTCCTACTCATTCTAGAATTACGATTAATATACGACGTCAATAAGAAAGACCGTCGACACATTGGGTGAAAACTTGAGAAGCACACATCTTCAAGAAAAAGAGCTACAAGGCAAGTGCTTCTTGGTTTTAAGTTTGTTTTTAAAACCTTTGTCCCGAAAGTGGAATAAGGAGGATTGGCTTCAGAGCTACTATAAAAAACTCTAGAACGTCGTCTCTGGCACAGTGATTGGTGGAATTCCCAGCTGATTGAGTGAGGTGGAATTCCTACTCTAATTGTGAGGGTGTCAATCCCCACTTAGTGAATTTGGATATAGCTCAAGGTTGAGCTAGTCCTAACAGTGGATGTAGGTTGGTTAACTGAACCACTGCATATCTTGTGTCCGTGTACTTGTGTTAATTGCGTAATCACTTTTGCTTACACTAACACACTTGATTGCTAAATCCACTGCATAAATATTAATTAATCAAGGAATTTTAAAAAGGACCAACAAATTAGGATTGAACTATTCTCTCTCTCTCTCTCCCCCCCCCCCCCAGGTCCCGCGTCTACGGTCAATTGTGTTCTACCACACTCAAAATTTCACAAACCATGGCTCCATTTTTTTTATATAAAATAATAACTAAAATGGTTTACATAATTATGCCAAAGTTGTGGTAGATAAACCAATTATAAAAGCCATGATCGAAAACCACATCATTCCCACATTAAATATTCCATTCAACAAGTATGAGATTATCAAGCCAACCATAGCTTGTAACACCTCGGATTTTCAGATTATTATTTTATATGACACTTACTCTTTTAAATGGTGGATTTTAGAATTGGACCTTATATGGATAAGGAATTGGGCCATGACCCAATTAAGACCCAATTAAATTGTCACATAGGTTTTATCAAAAATAAAAGAAATGGTGCATGACCGATTATTGGATTTGAAATATCCAAGGAGATGTTAAAAATCAAATAAAGATTATACTTGGCCGAATTTTAGATAATGATGTTCATATTATACGCATGGGATATTTTAAATAGGGTATGCAAATAATCTTAAACTAATTAAAAAGGAGGGTATACGGCATTGCTATATGTATTTTAGCAATTGGCTGATTGGAAGATCTTAAATTAAGAAAGGGAAAGACGGCTATGAGTAATTAAAGAGGGAAAGTCGGCCATGGTTAAATAAGGAAGGTTTGATATATGTTCAGTATTTTGGTTATAACTTTTCACTCCGATATCCAATTGCTTCGATTCTTTTCACGTTGGAAAGAAGACTTCAAGAGATACAACTTTACTGTTACCACTTTTTCTGATTCGGAAGTTAATAAGGTCAAAACTGAGCTACAATATAGCATATGTGTAAAAAAAAAAATGGGAAACAGAAGGGGCGCATGGCTAAGGGTTGCTTATCTTAAGAACTTTCTAATGTGGAATTAGGAAAGGCTATAAAAGGAGAGATCAAGAGGGATACAAGGTTTTGACATCCTTTATTGTTGAGTTTATTCCTCTCTCTCCCTCTCTCAATTCATCATTCTCTTCCACGCCAAGAACAAGAGAAGAAAGGGCAGCAACAAGAAGGAGTTCTTGTTTGGAGAAAAGCAAAGTGAAAGGAAAAGAAAATTAGAAGAGCAAGGATTGAAGAGAGGTTAGTATTTAATTGTTTGTTTAATTTTATTTTTATGAAACAAAAGAACCATAGGGTTCGGCCATGAAGTTTGGCTGAACCCCATGGAGGAAAATATTGGAGATGATTTAACGGTTTAAATGGAGAGATTGGATTTATTTCATTGGGGCTATGTTCTTAAATTTTGGATCATGGAAAGTCATGGTTATTTCATGATGGTTTGAATAATAAAAAACCATAGGGATTTATCATTTAGATTAACAAATTTGAATGATGAAAATCCATGGAAGAGTTTGATAATTTTTAAAGGAATAATTGGACGGACATTGGGTCGGCCATGGCATGGCCGAACCATGATGCTTTTATGGTTAAGTTATGGGATCTAAAGTAATAAAAAGAAGAAGTGAGGTTCGGGCATGGTGTATGGCCGAACCCCACCAAACATTTTGTGGATTGGTGATGGATTTTATTTGGATCTAAAACCAATGGCCAAAATCATGAACCATAGGGTTCGGCCAAGGTGTATGGCCGAACCCCATGGGGTAGATTTTGGAATGGAGATTAAAATAGAAAACCTTCTAATTAAGGAAAGGGTTTGCTAAATTGGAAAGCACCCGATTTTTGAAGGTGTTCTACTAAATTTGGAAACCTTCCATTTATGGAAGGAGGTTGTTTAATTTAGTAAGTCTAATTAAGGAAAGTATCCAAATATGGAAAGTATTGCTAAATTTGGAAAGCAATCCAAATATGGAAAGAGTTGCTAAATTTGGAAAAGCAATCTAATTTTGGAAGGTGTTTCCAATTATGGAAAGGGTTGGTTAATTAAGGAAACAATCCATTTATGGAAAGGAAGTTGAATATTAAGAAAGTTTCTATTCTTGAAAGTTGACTTTAAAATTAGAAAATATCTACTTCTTGATCATGAAGATTATTTATGGAAACTATCCAAGAATGGAAGGTGGGGTTTGATCATAGAACTTGGATTAAATGAATGTATTGGATACCATGAGTGAGGTTCGGCCATGGTGTATGGCCGAATCCCATTAGGGTTTAATTTTGGGAAAACTTTTTAATTATGGAGTATGATGTGTACGTATGGAATCTATGTTTGGAAAACATACAATTATGGAAGGTGGAGTTAATTTGGAAACTATACACCATAGGGTTCGGCCAAGGGTGTGGCCGAACCCTATGGTCCAAATTAAGGGATCAATGACATCTTTAATTCATGGTTTAAGGCTGATTTATGAATCAGATTATGAACCTATGTCATGAGTTAGGTTATGTCTAGTTTTAAAATAAAATAAAGGATACAATGTATGTTAGGAATTGATGGAGAAAGGAATGGCAAAAATGTAATTAAACACCAAAGTGGAGGACCATGGGTTCGGCCATGATGTATGGCCGAACCCCATGAGTTGTGTTTGATGGACTTATTTGGTTAGGGAAATTTATAAGGTCTAATTATGGAAGATTTAAAGAAAAGAGGAAACCAATGGCATTTTTGTAAATATGAGAGAATATTAGACATTGGGTTCGGCCATGGTGTATGGCTGAACCCCATGAATTATTTTATGGGATTATGTGCTTTGGAAGCATGAATGGATGACTTGGGACCTAAGCAAAGAAAAGGGGCTAGGGTTATTAACAATGGCATTTTTGTAAATATGTATGAAAAATGGTAAGCCATGGGTTCGGCCATTGGCCGAACCCCATGGGGTTTTGTTTATGGACTTAGGACCTTGTAATTAGGTGAGACTTAGTGTTGATTTATCATTATATTATAAGGTAACGGGATCTCTCAAGCGGTGCGCGATTGGTGATCGAATCTTGGACGGAAACGCAAGGATTTGTGAACGGTCTTAGGTAGGATTCCACCTTTTTGAAACCATGGCTTATGTACTTTGTTTTTATATTATGTTTGATGAAAATGTGTTTCCAAAGATATGTTTTATTATATTGAAATTCATATGCTAAATTTAAGTGTTTAAAATAGCATGGGCCAATTATGCTTCAAAGGATGATTTTACATGCTAAGTTTATTTATTTAATGAGCATGTGTTGTATGTGGTTTCAAATGATGATTTTCAATGCTATGTTTATGTTATAAAATAACATGTGTTTCATTGGCATCTCATGCATGGCATGGGGTGGAGGATTTATAACCGGAGGGGTCACACTCCGTCGGGGCGTCCGAAAAACCTATGTGCAACACCTTGATGTGATTTCCATCAAGAAGATTTCCAGAGGGTCCACACTCCGCCGGGGCGTCCGGAAGACCTATGTGGTGGGTAATTTATATGTACATGTGATGGGTGTGACTCATTGCATATCTGTCATCATTGCATGGCATGGATTTTACCTGGTTTTATATATTATGTTATAATATATGTTTTGTACTAACCATGTGTTGTCGTAACTGGAATACCTACTGGGCGCGTTTTTCTAACGCCCTACTTCTACCCTAGTTGATGATACAGGTAATCAAGAGAATGATGAGCGTAAGACAGACCAGGCATAGGAGCTTGGAAGATCTAGTTTATATGTTTTGAATAAATTAGTCATGAACTTGTATTTGAGTATTCAAATTTTGGAATGTAATAACTTAGATGGTTGAATGATTTGGTTTGATGATTATGACGTACTTTACTATCTGAGTGGATTAGAACTTGTTCTAATATGATTCCGCATTTTGATAATTATGATTCCGCAGTTTATGATTTTATTCCGCAAATCGATATTGCTATTTGTGAACCATTTTATTGGACTGAGTCCATACACACATAGGGTTGGCCAGTTAAGGGTCGGACTTTGGAAGTTCGGATTTAGCTCGCGTCGTGACGTCCCGCGCTCTATCACTCTACTCTGTTAAAAAAAAAAAAAAAAATATATATATATATATACACTGAATTTACGGGAAAAACGAGTGAAAAAGGGCGGGGCATTACACAGCTAAACCAAAAATAATTATAAATGAGATTTAATAACTAATCTCACACCCGTGGCATAAATAAGAAGTCTTAAACCATAATCAAATCCAAATATAGATCCTCGAATGACACCCCAAATGTATAAAATTAAACAAAACCCAAAACTAATTGTCTCTAAATAATAATAATGATTTAACACTTCACTCTGGCAGCTCCAAGAATCGTAGTCTGCTTCTAAGCTTCACCTTGACCTAACTCCTGAGGAAATCTTGTAATATAAGGGGAATTAGTTTCAAGCCCAGTGAAGAAAACAAACATATATATATATAGCATGTTCGAATAGGAATTCCTAAAATACCTAAGGCAATTAGATACATAAGTAATTGCGTAATTAACAATGCATGTAATGCAAAAATGACAATAATGATGCATGATCTCCAATCCCATGCATCCAACCAAATCATCAATCTAATGTGCACATAAATGGTAACAAACACCTAGTCCCATCAGCCACAACTGGCTACCAAGCCCGAGTTGGCCACCAACAACTGGTGATCAGACCCCATTGATCACCAGCAACACTCATGGACTTAACCTCAATAATCATAGTTGACTATCAGACCCCATTAGTCATCAACTATCGACTGGCTATCTGACCCCAGTCGTCACTAACCATCGGTTGATTATCAGACCCCATTGGTCATCAGCCATTAGTCACATGGACCCACAACCAAATCTCCATCACCCACCAATCTGTGGATGCTGATGAATGATCTCAAAACATATAAATCAATGCATGAATTCCATGACCAATGATATAAATATGGAGATTTGTCACATGGAAATATGCCCACAATGCCATAAGTAAACCATAAATTAATTTACCATGCCCAAAATACCAAAATAAATCCAAAGCACATTCCAAAATAAACATGTGCATACAAATATGGTTCATTATATAAGGCATATCAATAACACCAATAATCATAATAAAAATCACCAAGAATTGCACCAAATTCCAAAACATAACACAACCATGGCAATGAAAATTTTGAATAATACTTTGAGTTTTTCATTGAGGTAAACAGGTATAGACCACAAATCCAGACAAACTGAGATACTCACTGGTTTAAGAAATTTAGCCAAAGAATTCCCCATTACATTATGTGCACCGACACTTTACCCGTTTAAACTACAATTTCCCAGTCCTTTTTCCTAAACCCATCTATACATTCAATCACACCAAAACATAATTCTCCAGGAATTCATAAAACAGTAAATACACAAAGTGAATTGTTCTTCTTACATGTATGAACAAAAGAAGTAAGTGTATTGTTTTCCCCACTTAAAATTTGTTAAATGTAACAAGCACCCAAAATTCAAGTTTTAACAATCGACATAAACCGAAAATTTGTTGCAATTAAATTTAAGGTTTTGAACCATCAAGAATTGTTTTATTTAGACAGTTAGAATCAGATTAGTCCATCAATGAAAACTGATAGGATTCTGAATAAACAACGCCAGTCCCAAAAACCCAAAGTTATGGACAATTGCTCTAAATTCAAATAAGAATTGAATAGTGCAGAATTTCGTCTTTATTGCAGAATTTTCTGGGAAGAACACAGATATCCATAAATTTGCATATTTTTACAATATATATATCTTTTAATGAAGATTCCATAAATATCTCGTTGGCTCAAACGGAGTTTCCTAACCCGAGTTATGGCTATTTGAATACAATTGTTATACTGCCAATAAGATTGTAGTCTATAAAAGAAATTTCTTTATACAGACCTAATTTAACCCATCAAGTGAAATTCTTAAGTTCTCAAAATTTAACTGGAGAAATGTCTCCTTGCTCCCTTTTATAATGGACATAAATTTTGCACCTTTCCCACAACTATTGGCCAAATTAAAAATTATTATTGGATTGTTGCAAAAATATGATACAAGTTCTAACAAGAAAATTGGCCTATCTTGTAAATCAAATTTAGGGTATCAAAACTTACCCAATAAATCTCAAATTTTAACCATGAATAGGTCTCCCAGACTAGTTTCCAGAAATATAATTTTTGAATTTTATCAAGTTTGAGTGCCCCGATTATGATTTTTCTGGCGACAATACACAAAAACAACAGTCTAAATTTGAGAAACAATCCTCCAATGTCCCACCATTTACAACATGGTTTTTAAAATTCCACAAATAATTTTCAGATATTTAGAATCCGACGATGGAGAGTTCGGATGGTTTAGAATTCAAAAGATTAGATTTCCAACCACTAAAATCTAATTTCCAAGGAGTTAATCCATAAGAATAGAATTTTACATATTTATCTCCATAAACCATGATCGATTTCTACACATCTTCTCTTATTTGATAAAAGAAAATTTTAATCAAGTCTACATGATATTTTTCTTCTCCCTCCAATCCATGATCGAAAATCGTAAGTAGAGGGAGATAATAAAAAAAACTATAAAAGAAGTGATGAAGAAAAGAATCCATACTTGAGAAGAAGAAAAGAGAAGAAAACGCTAGGAGAGAGAGCCAAAATCGTATAAGGGAGAGAGAGAGGATTTTCGTTTGTTGCAATAACTTTCCAATGATTTTGGTTGTTTTAATAAGGAGGTAGGTCGGCCAAGGGACTCCTCTTCTATTTTAGCCTTGCTTTTCCTAAAAGAAATGGGGTTTACTAAAAATACAAGGTTCCAACATGTAAGGGAAGAGAGATTTGTATTCTCTCACTCCAAGACAAAAACGTGTGCTAGGATTAAGAATTACAAATTTTCCACGAGAGAAATAAAATAAGAGAAGGCGAAATTCGACCGTACTTGCTAAAATTGTAACGCCCCGACCCAATAGTGGGCTCGAAATGCTACTAATTTTTTTTTCATCAACTAACATCATAGATCTTCAAATTTGCCAAAAAGTCTATTATAGAAAATGTTGCACGTGCTCTTCTCACGTGGACTTAAACATGTAACATATGTTCCCATATACAAATACATATTTCACAAACAAATGTCTCCATTTATTCGATCAGAGTTACGAACGAAAACATAGCAATTTATACATGCTTAGATTTATAGTAGCACAAACGCTACTAAAATCAAAATAACATCATTTGCATGAAAATAAATGTAATAAGCATATTTTCTATCATCGGAAAATATAATCAACTGCAAAGGCTCCCTCATCCTAAGTCAGCGGTAGAGGTTCCTCCTCCTCAGATGCCAGCCCTGCAATGTAAGGGATGTGAGAGCTCAAAGCCCAGTGAAGAGATTTTAAAATAACACATTCATCAACATATATAGGTTAAACAATGCAATCTAATCATAATAATAATAATGGTCTACTCTTACCATTTTAAAATCACAGTTATCTACTTATGGATGATCTACTTTATGACACTTACCAATTTACCATAAATGGTCTCATGTACCATTTATCTTACATGAATTCATAATTGGTCTACTATACCAATTTATCAAGTTACCATCACTGTCATCTCACTGTCATACCACTGTCATATTGTTGTCCCGCCACTGACATACCACTAATATACCCCACTGCCCAATGGTTCCACATATCCTTTATCATACTTGAAATCATAACTAGTCTACCATACCAATGAATCATCCGTAATATTGCCATGCCATCGTACCACCAAAGCACTACACTGACTATAAATGCATTAAGTCCCGACACGGTCAAAATGCAACATCTTGCAAGAACATCTCCGACACACCTAGGTCGGTACTGACACACCTAGGCCAGTAGATGCAAACAGACACACTTGGGCTGGTAATCGACACACTTGGACCGATAATAGTTCAGTAGTTGAGGGTACGTGGAGGCAATATCAATATCATAAATGCTCAAGTTCTCACATCGGAGCATCTTATCAATAGTATCAACTTCATACTTCAGTCTTCATCACAACAGATGCTCAAGTTCTCACCCCAGATAATATTATTATCAATATAAACTTCATACTTCAATCTTTCATCATAACATGGTGCTCAAGTTCTCACATCGGATAATATCATCATCAATATCAATACCATGCATGATAAACATCATTAGTAATAATATGAACATATCTTAGAAATATCATCCCTCATATAGAAGCAGTGTCAAGTTTCGTATTCTGGCCTATTCGGTCTTTTCCATATCATCTAATATCCATGAAACCACTCATTGCACTAGATCTAGGTTTACAAAACTTGATTTATCGATCTTGTATTATTAAATCTTCTCACCGTAAAACGTAGATTATCGTGGGTATCTGTTATACAAATAGAAATACAATTAATATACACTCACAATCAATCATAATACACATTCATAGAGTGTACAACATACATTCATAATATTTCAAATATTTCTACTCATTTTCCAGAAAAAATCTAAGGGAAATGGATATGAGTCTCCTTAATGAGTTACTATCCATTTTTAATTACAATAATCCATCATTATAATAAGGTGCTCAGGCCACTTCTCGTATTGTCTTCTAGAAATGACCATGTAGACATATTGAGTTGGCCCTAGAGATATAAGATGCTCAGGCCACTACTCATATAGCGAGTTAGGCCTAGAGATCACTCAGTGCCTGAACCCTTCATTTCTATCAAGCGGCGACGTTAATTGCACAACTACTGATAGCTATCGGGCTGCGTTTTCGCTGCGCCACAGATAGAGGGTATCGGCCTGGAAGTGAATACATAATATATATGTATACATATAATCATACAAACAGAAAGTTTAGTATCATTTTTAATTAAGAATCTGGTATAAGAAACATCACATCAAAATCTAAGGTCTAAACTTAATATGAAATCCTTAACTTAATCAATCAAAATGAATCTCAAAAACCAATTCTGGATTCCTCAGAACATTCTTCAGAACCTGGTACTGTGGCTTCGAAACTTCCGAGCCACTGCCTAAATACTGGGTCTAACAGTACCTTCGGAACTTGACTTAGCTCATTCGGAACTTGCTTCAGAACATGATACTGTGGCTTTGGAACTTCCGTAGCTATAGTCTCAGAATGTCTTAAATCTATTTCGGAACATGCCTTCGAAACTTGATACAGTTCTTTCGGAACTTCCCAGCCTCGAAACTTGCTACAATGACTTCAGAACCTTAAAGTCAGGTTCTGAGAGCTTCAGCACTGCTATAGTGACCTCGGAACTTGGCTTCAGCACTGCTACAATAACATCGGAACTTCCGACTCAGGTTTCGAGACCTGTCTTCTTCAACCAGCCACTTGCAGAAAGTGTAGTGATAAGATAGACAGGGTTAAATACAAATCCAAAAACAGAGGGGTTCTTGAATTCTTTTTCTAAATCTAACTAGTCCGATGAATTTTTCTATGAGTCTACTATATTTTAGAGATCAATTGGACATAAAATAACTAAGAAAAACCTTTGATTTTGAAGGTGAAAGCATCAAAACAAATGAAAAATCATGGTTTCCACTAAATTTCAAAACTCATTTTAAGACTCATTTCAAAACAAAATTCACTTCTGCTTGATCCTAATATTGTTAAAATTTAAAAACGAAAGCAATGCATACCTTCGCTTTCCAAATCAATTGAAGTTTTAGCCTCTGAAAATTTTACTCAAGCTTAACAATGGTGGAAGAAGAAAAATAAGCTAGAGAAGGACCAACAGTTGTAATAGAGTTTAAATGTAAGAAGGTACATCTCACTGAATTGGCTGAGTTTATATAGAGATTGAGGGAGAGCTATAATGGTGGAAAAAGGGCCACGAAAGATTACTGTCGAAGCTGCAAGAAGTGATGGATGATTTGCGCCAACGTAGCTGCTTCAAATCGTCGTCACCTGCTATGCAGGTGTTTACAATTATGGGTTATTTACAGTTTAGTCCATTTTAACTTATTTGCATTTTAATCCATTTTATTTATTTCCAACATTTGACTAATTAAAAGATTTATTTAATTTAATCCATTTTGTCCAAAAAGTTGGTTTTAAAATCTTTAAATACCATAAAATTTTGGAGAATTATAATTCATTAAAATAAATTGATTTAAATAAAAATCACATTTTAACACTATTCCCTTAACTCAAGTTGTATTTATTTAAAGAACTTAAACCTTAATTTTTAACATCCAAAAAGATAAAATGATATGTTTAAACATAGATTAGATAACACATATTTTCTTAGAATTTTCTAACTTCTAAAATTATTTAAAATAATTATTTCTTAAAGATTGAGACCTTTTCGGGTCAAAATAATAATATTTCTGAATTCAAAATATAGTTTAAAGACTATAATTCTAGAATTTAAATCACTAGCAAGGAAGTCAATTTAATTCAAGCAACATTCAAACAATAATTCAAAATCGTTAAAATTACACTATTCATGGTAAATTACCATTTTGCCCTCCCAACTTAAGTGAGTTGGATCAAAGAGCTACCAAGTTCTGATTGGGTCGATCCTAGATTTTTTTTTTCAAAAATCCCAATCCGTAATCTTCATGATTAACGGATCAAAACACAATTAATTAATACAAATAACGTAATTAGCCCTAATTTTTGTCAGAGTATTACAAAAATTGCACCAAATTCGATTAACGCAAGGGTAGATTGGTCATTTCACCTTTCTAAATTTAGAAAGTAAATTTGAATTAATCTCTATAACCAGAATCGAATTTTACAATGAAAAACCGTTGCAACCTTTATCCAGATTGTGCCAACCGTTGCAGCCCACATGAATTTGGGAATTTTTTGTTTATTAATTATTTTATTTAACACACCAATTTTTAATTCCACAAATTTTTAAATTTTCTAACAAAATTAAAATTAATTTCGTGTGCTCTGCTTGAGGAGAAATGTGTGCAGAGGGGCCCACTAATTATTTCTAATTTCTAGTGTGTTTTGAAAATTAATTTCACAAAATTAAACACACCATTCACAAACTGACAACTTACCCAATCAAATTAATCTACCCGTTTTAATGAGCCAATAAATTGGGTCGAGTCGTTACATATATTCTCAGTGTATTTTCAAACATTTATACATGATAATTCACCAAACAATTCAAAATTACAATAACGCCACTCGAAGCTAAGCAAACCAGGGCTCAGTGCGCTACCCACTACTACTAAACCGTGTAAAATGCCTAAGAGATCCACATATCTCCTTGAAACCATGAAATATTGGGTCGGATCGTTACAAATTCACTTTCTAAATAAATATTTTTTTTATGTTTGTTTGCCACTAATGTACATAAGAAAAATATTAGTTTATAAATGAGTTGTCTTAGCTATAGGCGAAATTGACTCATTTTATTCAGGGTGGGTCAACTCATTTAATAAATGAGCTATTTTCAATTGTGTTAATCCATTCAATCAATAGTTTTAATATAGTTCAAGTTGGGTTGGGTTGAGCATTTCATAAATAGGTTAAAGGTTGTGTTGGCTTAATTAAGCTCTCATGGTTGGGTACTAGATTTCAATTCTTGTTCAATAAATGATTTCAGTCATGAATAGTTTGGATCGAGGGTTATTTTAGATTGTTTGAGTTGGATTAACTCATTTAACAAGTGGATATATTTAGGCAAAGCTTATAACGAGTTAGGTTGGATAAAACCTTTAATAAACGAGACAACTCGGTTCAGCCTATCTAAGGTTGGGTATTTGCTTGAATTGGGACAAATCCATTTTATAAATGGGTCTAACCTATCGAATCAAGTCCTTAACAAGTATGTTTATGTACGTTACTTATGGTACTATTGAGTTGCATTAAGCTTTAATTAATAGGCTAACTTGCTATGATCCATTTAATCTTTGGTTGTCTGGCTCTACTCATTTAATAAATTGTTCAAGACCGGTTAAATCTATTTATTATATAAATGGGTTCGATTGGATTGGCTCAATGGGTTGAGCCGACCCTTTTCATAAACAAAACATGATTTATTTTGTCAATCCATTTAATCTTATTTGAGTTGAATAATCCATTTAAGAAAATAGATCAAGTTGGGTGAATTTATTTAAACTTAGTCAAGTCATTTCAATTCATTTCATAAATGGTTCAAACTACGTATACTTATAATTTAAGGTGTTTAAGATTTGATTGGTCAACTCTTTGAAGGTAAGCTATATAAGTGTTTTTAGAGAAACATTCCTTCTTATATCTTGAGAAGAAAATTTTGATCTCTAGAATTCAACTTCTTCGGAAGATTTGTATAAAAAAATATGAGAAAAACTCAATCTTTTACAAAACTGAAATTAAAAAAAAGAAAAAAAAAAACATGTGCAGGGAAAGATACTTTCGGAGCTTTTCTTTTGACGAAACCCGCACAATGTCAATTAGAATCATCACCTATAAAAGTGAGGGAGAGAGAAGAAAATATAAAATTACCGCTCAAAATATCGCTTGAGAGTGATAAATGGGCAGCTAAGTGGTTAATGGTTGATAGACACTCAATTTCTCACTTGATAGTAACTAGGCAATAAATTACGTTGTGCAGGTTTGCTGAAATGAAATACATGAGAGATTCTAGTTGACTACCAATCACTGATTTTCCATATTCGAAAGATTTGTGGTTGCACTCTCATCCATTTTTCATCATGAATCTTATGCGTTTGGATTGAGGGTAAAGGGGGTGATGGAGGGTAACCCTTCAATATCCTTGTTTGTAATTGAGGGATAATAGGATAACACCTCTTTTATCTCCCTTTTCTCACTTTCTGAATATCCTTTCTATGGTATTCATTTGAATACTCTTGCCCCTGGATGTACCCTGTCATGCACCCCCTAGAACATTTACCCTCCATCCAAATGCAGCTTAGCGATCACAATTTCGATTGATGAAAGTTTATTAACTTCTCATTGAACAATTATAAAAAGTAGTTTATTTTTTTTCTAATGGCTTTCTGGGTTAAACATCTATAGACAATCCAATGTGCGCGGTAATTTTATGCTACTACCCACTAAACATTTTAGGTGAAAAGGTTCTGATGAAAAAAGGACAGAATCATTACCATAAAGTGAGTGAGAGGATCAACTGAAAACTATTTTGATGGAGAGAAATTGAAGAATCCACTCTTACTGTGTAAATGATGTGTTGATATGGTGAAGTCATTGCAAGCTAATGTCCATAATTTTCTTCCTAAATTAAATAGCAAAGGCATGGCATGATTGACTCCCTATTTCTGCAAAGAAAATGTGGGTCTTCGAGATGACTTAGTAGCCCCATTCTACAAAAGGCAAATATATTAAGTACATGCCTGATAAAATAATTACCCTATTAATTTTGATATTCGTCATATCTGAGGTCATAGTCAAAACTATTGAATTGCTTATAACAAGGGCTTTATATTTGACATCTATTGAAGCAAGATGGAACTTATCTTTAAAGAGCACTCATGCAAAAGACTTTCTTCGTTACATGATAGATGTCCTCTGTCTATTTTCACAGAAATAAGTCAGCATTTTTATAATTATTCACAACCAACTTTCTCATAGTAGTATCCCATTATCTTCAAATATTATCATACAAGAATACTCTTGCGAAGGGTTAAGATTCATCCATGATTTATTATGTATTTGATGTTGTTGTATTGCCTTCTGCTTGAAGGAAGAAGCACTCCAACATATATACCAGAGGATCCAAGGGGCTATAGCAATATGAGACTTGTTGAAACAGGTCCAGCGCTCCTCCATGGAGCCTGCCAATTTTTTCTCCAAATGTTGGGTGTCTCTGTCTCTTGGTTGAGCCCCCTCAGGTGCGGGATATCACAACCTACCCTTCTTAAGACCAGAACCGTTACCAACTCTATCCGCCAGACCATACCCTACACACGCCACACTCTTAGTTTGAGTGTTAAACCGTGCTCTAATACTATATGTAACGCCCCGTCTCTCCAACACAATTTTGTCCACTTTAGGCCAGCAGACGGGTCCGTACGGCTTTGTTTCTGGTGAGCAGACCCAAGGAATGCTCCCACAACGCATTGTGCTTAAAGGAGGAAGTACTCCAACATATATACTAGAGGAGCCAAGGGACTCCAGGCGATATGAGACTTGTTGAAACACGTCCAGTGCTCCTCCCTAGAGCTTGGCGATTTTTTCTCCAAAAGTTGGTCGTCTCTGTCTCTTGGCTTGGCCCCCTCTGAGGCGGGGTATCACAGCTGTTTAATTTGGAGTATAGACGTTGAGTTGGATCAATATGATATGAATTAGGAAAAAGAATTTGAATTTCATATTGTATCAGCTCTAGAGCTTTTGACGTTGATCTTATATTCTGATACTAGTATAAAAACCACGGCTGAAAGAATAAAGATTCCCTTGATCTGGAATGAGAACCTTTATGGTCAGGGTTCTGATGATTAGATAAGAAGATTTGTTGAAGAAATTGAATCAACTACAGATCCGAACACCACAAGAATTCCACCCTAGTTTGGCATGATGAAAACGTGTTAGAGTTGTCTGAAACTATTGAAATTAGGGCTGCAACTCGGATCAAGTGTTGGCCTGACCCGCATACCCGACCCGAGAAATCATACGGGTCGGGTAGAGAATTTCGGGTCAGCGGGTCGAGTCGGGTTGAGAAGATAAAAACCCGCATAAAATTCGGATCGGGTCAGGTTGAGGATTTTATAAGTTAACCCGACCTGATCCGACCCGACCCAACACAACCCAATTCGACCCGGCTAAAATTAGTCTAAAATGGGTTGTCGGGTCAGAATTCGGGTTGATTCTGGTTAGCATTTGGCTCGGGTTGGGTTGTGAGACTCGGGTAAGAATCCGCATCGGGTTGGGTCAGGTTCTATATATATCAACTCGGGTCGAATTGGATTTTAAAGAACCTGACACACCCGACACGAGTTGTAGCCCTAATTGAAATCATATGTGGACCTCTAAATTTAGTTTGTAATGTAATCTGCAAGCTACATAATTACAGTTTTAATTTAGTGATAATACTAGCAGTAGGTATGCTTGGAGGTAAGTGTGAATCTTAATTGTTCTAGATTAGAAAGTAAATCGAATTATAAAAGCAGAAAACAAAAATAACCGAATGCATTCTGGAATGTATATTGTTCCAAGTAAGGGCAGATTGGTCACGTCCATTTTCTAGAAACTTTTCTACAAAAAATTCATATAAAATGGTGCATTTAAAATAAAAAAACTGGTTATCTCACGTTTTTACGACATATATTCTTTCAAAGGAAATGATAAGTCTAACGGGTTAGATTATAATGGTAGGGCCCTCTTAGCCACCAAAATGCAAATTGGATGACTTGATTAGTTGATAGAAAGCCCTTAGTGTTGTTTTAAATATGATATTAATTCTAATTTAACTTATCATCATAATCACTGAATCAAGTCTAAGAATTTCAGATGCTTGGATCAAATGAATATGAATTTTAGATGCATTTCTTATAAATAAATGTAATCATCAAATCTATCTAAAGTATTTCTTATTCATCCATTTGAACACATTTCTGAATGAGTTAAATAGGCCACACTCCAAGAGTTGGACAACGACATTTCTATTTGAGCATTGATTTTTTTTTCATAGGGTACTCTATTAGAATTGTTCTTAAAATGATAAAATATTAATAATTTGATAGATTTCGCACAGTAGGAATTATATCTTTAAAAAAGTTCATAAAAATCTGATTTAATGAAAGAATAAGTTATTTTAGTGAAAACATAATACTCCCTCTGTCCCAATTTCGTTGTCTTATATGGACTTTAGAATTGTCCCAAAATAGTTGAAAATAGTTGTCCTATTTAGCATAAAATGTGTTGAAATAGATGAGATCATATGGAGTGCTAGCCTTAAATAAATAGTTCCTTAAAAAATACAAATTTTCAAATGAGAAAATTAAAATGGGAGAGAGGAAGTATATTAGAAAACAGATTGCCATATACTATTAAATTCCTCCATGTAGAATATGGTAGACTCAAAATGTTTTGTAAGGGATTATTTATCATTTTCCAATTGATGAAGAATGATGGTTTTCTCTCCTTTCATGGAAGAAGGGTTTCAACACCTAAAAGAAGATACTTTCCGCTTCTTCTAATTAATTTATTTTTCATGCAAGAGAAAGGAAATTTTAATGATGGAAAAAAAATGAATGTTTTCCTCACTTGCAAAGGTAATCCATTATTAAAAAAATAAATATTTTAATGCAAATAAAATTATGAAGTTTCTATGATCCAAAATAAATCTGCATTTCGAACCACGTATTGAATAACATAAATTGAATTTAAATATAATTTTTTTTTTCTATAGAATGGATTTTTTCTAGGAAATAGACAAATGTAAGATTTCAATATCTTTTGGCGCATTCATGGAGGTCTATGATTTAGGAACAAGAGACATGGTGGCCCCCATTGCCTAATCTGGTGTACCCTAAGGGCAGGGTATCACACGTAGGGTTTTACGTCGGATTTTCTACACGTAAATTCAAAAAAAAAAAGACACAGCATTATGTTGAATATTTTGTGTTCAGTAATGAAAATAACTAGTGGGTCTTCCATTACATGCCCAGTGCTGGATGCTTCCAAACTTCTTTATAGACAGGCTGGTGTCACCTTCCCAGCAGCCAAAAAGTCCTTTGTTTTGGAGCTTGAGTTTGGCTAAAAATGGGACAAACTACAATTAGTGAGGTCACATATCTGTAATGTACCGAGTTCTTATGCACACATGAATGTGTAGTGCCACCTGAAACCTCTTCTAAAACTATCAAACCATCACTGATTCTAAGAAAACATGAATTGTAAAGAGAGCTTCTCTATGATTGATTGCCATTAGATTAAACTATCATAGTCTCTCTCTAGTGTTCACTTATATCTTTTTTATAGCAGTCTGTTCTATCTTCTATTATTTCTTATTTCTTCCTTAATATCATTTGCCTGCTCTTAGATATATTATATATATAAAGAAGGTTCATGTGCCGGTCGCACCCGTTGTTTGCTTGATCATGTGATCAACATGACATTAGCATTTAATGTGGAAATATAATATTAGTGGTCTTAAAGGTATTAGATGCTGCCGATTGGATCCTGGCTGTTGTACGCAGTATATTCTATTCAGAAGGAATTATCATTTATCAGGTTCCTGAAACATCTGTCAGCGTGGGATAAAATTTAAGACAATATGAAGGAATTATTTTTTGGATGACTATTTAGACACCCTACTTTTCTGTTAGGAGACATCCTTTTCTGAAATTTAAGGTGAAATTATCATTTTGCTCTTTTGATTTTGAAAAATCTTTCATTGTGTGAATGCACATCGGAAGGACAAATGGTAATTTCATCCTAAATTTTGAAAAATGATGTCTCCTAACAGAAAAGTAGGGTATCTAAATGACTAGCCTTAATTTTTATGGGGGAAGTAACAAAATGCTTGTTGATCAAAATTCAGTAGACATTCAAATTGTTTCCATTTCTTTAAAGAAAAAAAATCTTTTCCTGACGATCATTGAATTGATCTGAGCCACAGGAAAGTGCCATCCTATCATGGGTTTGGATATCAGAAAATTGAACCCACCAGCATGTCCCATCTATATTGGATGTATTCTTTAGAGAAGAAAGAAGAAGAAGAGAGTAGCTGATTTAGTTGGGTTTTGTGGTTGGAAAATAAAACTTCCAGTCTTCCAATAAATAAATAAATAGTTTCCATGTAGTTTGACCCAGAGTAGCTGCATCAAATAAGAGCCTAGTAGACATGGCCACGTGTGTAGGTCCTGCAGAGTCTCTACTTCCCCCACATTTCCTGCACTTTTCTGTAATTTGTTGCAGAACACATCAATTCCCAAAATCCCCACAAGAGCCAGTTTATTTTAATTCTTCACAATGCCCCTTCATGAGCAGCTACCAAGAAGCTGTAGTCCAATTCAATGAGGGGAGTGTTTTTAAATATAAGAGAGAAGCCAACAGAGAGTACTTACTGGCAGTTGTTGATTGTGGTTCATCTGAAGCACTTCCTGTCCTCTGACCATATACTTTTCGTTTTGATTTCTCTGTTTACTCTGCTCTTTTATATCCATCAATGAATTGCAACGTTTCTTTTTTCCAATCCCAAGTTCCATACCACCAAGAGTTATTTCATAATTTTCTCTAGATAATAGGCACTCTGATTCATTTCCATAATTCTTGGTGCTGTATCGATTGACAATGTTGCTTAGTTACGATCCAAACGATTGCGAAGGTATTGTGAAGCTCATAGAGGACCTGACCACAAACACAGACCAAGTTCAGCAACAGATACTGAAGGAGATTCTAACAAGAAATGCTGAAACAGAGTATCTTCGAAGCTTTCTTTCGGGTTGCACTGATAAAGAGTATTTCAAGAAGAAAGTGCCGGTTGTCAATTATGAAGATATCAAGCCTTGTATTGAGAGCATTGCCAATGGCACGCCTTCTAAGATCATTTCGGCAGAACCCATTTCAGAACTCCTCACAAGGTAAACATCTTTTTATAGAAATTCAGACCATTTATTAGTATGGCTCTGCTGTTCTAAATTTGATCATTTCTGCTCTTTGCAGCTCTGGGACTTCAGGCGGACAGCCAAAGATGATGCCTTCAACTGTGGAAGACATGGATAGGAAGACCTTCTTGTATAGTCTTTTGATTCCTGTCATGAAACAGTAAGATATCTCTCTCTCTATACATATATAATCTTAATTCTGACAATGAATTTGAGATCTTGATTACAATGATCTTTGATTATTTTTTTTCTTAATTTCAGATATGTTGATGGTTTGGATCAAGGCAAAGGAATGTATCTCTTGTTTGTAAAGCCAGAGATCTGCACTCCATCAGGTTTGATGGCAAGGCCTGTACTCACAAGCTACTACAAGAGCAGCAACTTCAGAAACAAGGCTTTCAACAAGTTCGATGTGTACACAAGTCCAAATGAGACTATCTTGTGTTCAGATAACAAGCAGAGCATGTACTGTCAACTACTCTGCGGTCTAATCCAGAGAGACGAGGTTGTTCGAGTGGGGGCTGTTTTCGCATCTGCCTTCTTGCGGGCCATCAAATTCTTGGAAGATTTTTGGGAGGAGCTCTGCTCTAACATAAGAACAGGCCACATCAGCGATTGGATTACAGACCCAAGTTGTCGAAGTGCCGTTGGTGACATCCTCACACAGTCCAATCCAAAGCTTGCCAACGTGATCGAATTTGAATGCAAGGAAAAATCTTGGGAAGGAATAATCAAAAGGCTTTGGCCTAGAACCAAGTATGTCGATGTTATTGTTACGGGGTCGATGGCTCAGTACATTCCAACACTAGATTTTTACTGTGGTGGGCTGCCTCTTGTTTCGACAATGTATGCATCGTCGGAGTGCTATTTTGGGATCAATCTCAAGCCACTGAGCAAACCATCTGAAGTCTCTTACACACTTCTTCCAAACATGGCATATTTTGAGTTCCTACCTGTGGAGAAGAATCATGGAGGGTCCACACAATACATGGGATGCAATGGTATTTCTGATAAAAATTACATGAAGCAGCAGCGACAACAACTGGAGGAAGCAGTGGATCTTGTAGATGTGAAGCTTGGTCACTATTACGAACTCGTTGTCACAACTTTTACAGGTGAAGTTTTCAATTCATATCTGACCCACAAACTGACTTACCTTTCTTTGCCTCCTTTCCTATGGCAAATTCCAACCCACTGTTCACACACCTTGAGACAATCTAAAAATTTCATTGGAGAGTTCAGTTACAGAATCTGACCCATGACAGAATTTTCATCACTTCAGCTCCCTTTTTATCACTTCTACTTGTCTATAACTCCTAGGATCCTTTTTTTCCTTGATTCACGTTGCATGTTCTTCCACTGGAATCTAACCCACAAAGATAGAATCGTCCTTTGTACCACTCCTGGGCACCCACAGTTTATGGGTTATTGTGCTTGTGGCAGAAGTGTCAACCTATAACGAGAAAGATTGGAATCACCCAACCGGTAATTGAACAGTCTGAAGAAAATCCAAGCCATCTTAAAAGGGATTTTTAGCTGACTTGGGTGATTTAAGAATCACCTTCAACCTCAAGCATTACCACCTTTTTTCTTGAATACTTTTGCCTCAAGATAGATTAGACCTGCTATTTATCTAGGTTTTTTTACCTGATCCAAACACACCCTAACATATTCATAGTATCCTCTAGCTTCCACTAACAAAGGTTGGCATTTATTATTATCAACTATGCTAAGAATTCCTCTCAGAAAAAAGAAAAAAACCAACATTAGAAATGGATACATTGCTCATTTTTAGGTTCTTTCAGGGAATTGATCATTGGCTCCTGGGCCCGAGCCTATTAACTCAAGGCCCAAGGGCCTATGATCAGATGTGTGTACACCAAGGTCAACCACCATTAAGGTGGGTCCTGACAATGGCTTTTCAGTATGCATGTTACTACTAGTAACAATTGAGATCTTCAATCATAGTTATCAAGAAACTCATTTCTACTCGGAATATATATTCTATTTCATTCTTATTTTAAAATTAATATGGTGCTAAAATGTAGATATTACTCAAGATTTTTGTAATAGAAATACTTACAAACAGACCTTTCTCCATTAGTATCATTTTACCATCTTATTAACCATGATTTTTCAGAAGATCAGATACTTTGTTCCAATTGATTGAAATTATATTGATGGACCAATAATAGAATCTGAGCTTCAATAACCAACACTTTCTTTGAGTGGTGATATAAATTTATAATTTCATAGTTCCATCTATCACCTTTGCTCACCCACAAAAAATAATTACCACCTTATACATTTTAGATGAGCGGATCTCCTGTGTCAGATGAGGTATGAATACGACAAGAGACGTCCCATGGAAACCGCACCGGTAGATGGTCACCTGACCCATAAATTTATCTTATCCCTTTTGTCTTGTGGACACCCACAAAATTATTTTGGTCAGCTTAGGTTCTTCTTTTTAGATAGACCCTATTCATAAAAGCTACACATGAAGACAGTAGCAGGTATCTGACCATAATTTTGGATCATCTTTTGCTTCAGCATTAGTCCCTTTTTACTGAACTTATGTCATTGAATCAAGTTAGAGATGGGCTTCTGCGCAAGCCCGGGCTGAAGCTTGCCCACTCCCCTCAGTCTAAAATCAAGCTCGTGTTTAACATGAGCAAGTAGAGCTCAACTCTGGCCATTGTTCCATTGGGCCACTGTATCTTTAGAAATCAGCCCATATCAAGCCCAAGCAGGATGCGGTTGGGTCGTCTTTGAGCTGGCCTGGCCAATTTTCATTTCTAGGCCTTATAGAGGACGACAGACCCGAAAAATGTATCCACAACTTTTCATGGCCTAAAAGCTTACATTTTATCTATTAAAACGATGTTTTAAAAACTTTTTTAAAAAAGTCAGCTACTTACTCAACCAGATTTAGGTCAGTTTTTAGGATAGATCTTCAGGAAATTCGGATAAACTTGGCCCAGGTACTCAGCTCGATTAGGTTTTGGTTAAATCTGAGTTTGAAGTCCTCAACTTTGAAGAGAACTAATCCTTGTCTTAAAACAACACGGGAGATATGTAATCCACCCTATTTGATTATTGTTTCAGGCCTATACAGGTACAGAGTTGGTGATATCCTCATGGTTACTGGATTTCACAACAATGCACCACAGTTCAAATTTGTCCAGCGGCGTAACGTCGTTTTAAGCATCGACACAGACAAGACGAATGAAGAAGACCTCCTCCGGGCAGTCACCAAAGCAAAGCTCCTTCTTGAGCCCTTGGATTGCCTACTTACAGAGTACACAAGCTATGCTGACACGTCGTCCATCCCGGGCCACTACGTGCTGTTTTGGGAGATCAAGATAAGAGGAAATGGGGAATCTGTACAACTTAATTCTAGTGTAATGGAAGAATGCTGTGCTACAGTTGAAGAAACACTGGATTCAGTATATAGAAGGTGTAGGAGCAAAGACAAGTCAATTGGGCCACTGGAGATAAGAGTAGTGAAACAAGGCACTTTTGACGCACTAATGGACTTTTGTGTATCTCAGGGATCGTCTGTGAATCAGTACAAGACCCCCAGATGCATCAAATCTAAAGAGGCACTGGAGATACTGGAGACGAGAGTGGTAGAGAGGTTTTTTAGTAGGAAGACTCCCATGTGGCGGCCATACAGGATAGAGGGTCGTTGAGAAAACCTGGTTTTTTTAATGACTTTAGGTAGTCCTCGCTATATATTTCAGTATTGGATTTCATGGGTAGTCTAGAGCTAGTTTCAAATGTAAAAGCTCCCTCACTTTTCACTGGCATTTGTAAGTTGGATTTCTATAAATTTGAATTCCAAAGATTAGATTGCATCTCTCTCACTCTCTCTCTCTCAAGTCTATGAATTCGATTTCAAAGGATTCTCTCATTTCTCCATTGCGTTTTTGACATATGGATTATACCAGGACTATACAAGAATTCATGTTTGAACCAAATGCAAAAATCCATTTACATGGGGAAGATTTTCATTCAAATGGCTTTCTTCTATCTTGATGTAGGCCTAGGTCAGATTTCATGAAACCCGGCTCAGACGAGCAAGAGAGTGGATCCAAAGATGTTCTCATCTAAAGAGCACGTGCAACCAATAAAATATTTATAAAAGGCTTCTGCTGGATTACGAATTGATAAACGAATCTCGCAATGAAACAAGCTTTTCAGGAAATCAATTGCGCTTAGTGGAATTTAGATTAAAGTATTTCTTAATTAAATGATTGGAATTACGGAAGTGAATTAAAAAAGATAAATGCAAATCAAATTAGGACTCTTATTCTAAAAATCAATAAGATATAATTAAATCAAAATCTACTCGTACTCACATGGTTTGGACCACAATCTGGCCTTGACTTCAGAAACCTCACAAAATACAACTTAACAGAGTTCGAATTTCTCGAAAGAAAATTGTATTAAAAGAACTATCAATTTTTGAAAATTACATGTGCTTAAATAGGAGAAAAAACTACAAATGACCAAATTATCCTTGATATGGTCCACAAAGAATCAATCCATAGGAACACACGATCTTGTCACCATGGAACAATGTATGGCTGAGATTTTATTCTAGAAAAGACAAATTGAAAAAAGAAATAAATCCCATCCCTAAGATGTTGATGGAGCCAACATTGCGCCTTATCCCTACAATCTGCGCCTACTAGAGTTTCTATCTCTGTGTTCTGCGCCAATTGCACCTGCCCTGCATGGGGATTTGCGCCAACACTGCTCCTCTATCCTATCTCTATTTACACGTCATTCCAGTTTGGGACTGAGTATTCTAGATTGCACACTTTTCACAAGGAGAAAAGGTTAAGGGGTTTGGGCGATTTTGGGCTTTATGAAGTGAGCTTGTCAAGTGTGTTTAAGATTGGACTTGGGCTTGGCAGACTTAACTAGGTCACTTGGGGCCTGTTGGGTCACTGGGCTCTGACTAACAAAGTGAACACGTTAACACCCCATCCCGTTACGGACGCGTTATCTTCGAAATATCACAAAACCTCACAAAGGACGGGGATATCGAGTTATTTATTTATTTTTTAAACGGGATAGCTACCTCCCGCTCGACACACCATAAGCACATAGTGCTAAGAAACACAACAAACGACTTTTGACTAACTGAATGTAGTCATACAGTCGTTCAAAAAAACATCAAATAATAATTCCACGCAGACTTGAGTCTCTCAGATTTAAAATATAAACATAAACACAAGTGTCTAACTACTACTACTCCGCCCCAAGTGCTTGCTCAAGGGGCCCGCCTAGTCCTTTCTCGATTGGAGTACCTGGAAGGTAAGGGGTGAGCTAACCAGCCCAATGAAGGGAATAATCTTATCACATGTCAATGACAACATATATCACATGTATCAGAAATAATGGACATCATAATAAAATGAATGTCTACGTATAAGAGTGCTCAACTATACAACTAATCAGTGGTCCCATCGACTAATCCGAGACATCATCCCCATAACTTACAATTGTCCTTCTCCAACTCCGGTTTCCCTACCAATACAAATGGGAGACCTCATAATACACAACTGCGTCAATTGCCAGAATGCAACGGGGAAACCAGAATGCAACGGGGAAACCTGCATCTTCCTATGGGGGTCTCGACCTCCAGAGCATAACGGGGAAGTCAATCTCAAGGGGCAGGCACCTAAACCGCCAGAACCCAATAGGGAAACCTGCATCTCCCTATGGGGTCTCGACCGCCGGAGCGTAACAAGGAAGTCCTCCCAAGAACCAACCTCATCACATCATCATAAACATATGCATATGTGAACAATCTCTCCGATGCATACAAATGATATCATGATCATATACAACGGTAAGAATATGTTTTGATGCAACTAACTCAAAATCAGCAACATATTCATCATGCGAGTTAAAATCGTATAATGGTTTATTTAGTCATACATGTTTATGTTCCACATGATTTCAAAAGCATCTAGTGAATACACGCTCAAAGTGTCATCAGCAATTTCTAAGTACCATATTCAATTCCAATTGTTCAATTAAAGTTCCCCACGAATGCATATAGTTGACAGGAGCATACCCAAGCAGACCCTTTGCCACATATTTATTTGAACAGTTTTCCCTTACCGAGTGGCTAAATAAATAGAGGGTTACACTTGGTCTCTCCATGTACAAAAATAAATATTTAATATATATATATATATATATATATATGCAAGTGCACGATAAAATGGTGATAAGTCCCCTCACAATGTGTGTGGAGTCTAAAGTCTGAAGCGAGAAGTGGCTTGATGGGTTGAATGGAGCTCAATCTGTTGAAACTGTAACGCCCCGCCCTTTCTCACTCGCTGAAAATTAAAGTCTATTTTTTGTTTTTGAAAATAAAGAGTGAGAGAGAGCGGGATGTCACGAAGCGAGCTATTGTAACACCCTGCCCTTTTTCATTCGCTTTCCGAAAATCAGAGTCTGTTTTTTTTTTTTCAAGTGATAGAGAGTGGGACGTCACAACTCGAGTTAAGTCCGAACTTCTAAAGTCCGACCCTTAACTGACCAACCCTATGTGTGCATGGACTAAGTCCATGAAAACAATTCACACGTAATAATATAAACATGCGGATTAAATCATAAACTGCGGATTATAATAGAACCTAAATTTATTCCTTTTTAGATAGCAATGTACTTCTAGTCTTTAACCAAAATTAAACTTAACTTAAATATCCAACAAACTATTCAAACCATAGTAAAATTATCTAAGTTATTATAGGCCCGAAATCTAGTTACTCAAATTACAAGTCCATGAGTAATTTAAACAAAATATAATTCAATCACATGTCCAAGTTCTTATGCTTGGCTCCGATCACATTCATCGTCCCTTTCCTTTCCTGTGTCATCCACTAAGGTAGAAGTAGGGCGTTAGAAAAACGCCCCAGTAGGTATTCCATTTAAGGTCTACACATGGTTAGTACAAATCATATATAATAACATAATGTCAAAACCATATAAAACAATGCCATGTCATGATGTCAAATGCAATGAGTCCCACCCATCACAAGTACATATAACCTCTTGATGAGATTCTCATCATCAAGGTACCCCCACATAGGTCTTTCGGATGCCCCGACGGAGTGTGGCCCCTCCGGTTACCTCTTGATGGAAAATGCACATCAAGGTATCCCCACAGTGGTCTTTCAGATGCCTCGACGGAGTGTGGCCCCTCCAATTACATATCCTTCACCCCATGCCATGCATGAGATGCTAATGAAACACATGTTATTTTATATTATAAACCTAGGATTAAAACTCACATTTGGAACATATCTTTTACAACATAAATTCATCAAAATAAGATAAAAATCATCATACATAAACCCATGGTTTCAAAGAGGTAGAATCCTACCAAAGACCACTAAAGTGTCCTACTAGAGTGTCCTTGCTTCTTAAACCTGCAATCGCTCACGATCTCGCATTGTTTACTAAGTTAATCATTTAAGCCCTTAACATAAATCCATAAACCAACCTGTAACACCTCGCCCTTTTCACTCGAAATCAGAGTCTATTTTTTTTTTTAAATTAAACAAAAGTGATGAAGAGCGGGATGTCACGACTCGAGTTAAGTCCAGACTTCTAAAGTCTGACCCTTAACTGGCAAAACTTATGTGTGCATGGACTAAGTTCATGAAAACGGTTCACACATGGTACTTTATAATTCTTGCAGAATATTACTTAATTTAACTGCGGATTATAATAGAACCTAAGTCTACTCCATTTTAGATAGCAAAGTACATAGTCATTTATCCAAAATTACCTTAACTTAATCATTCAATCAAACCATCCCAAACCATAGCAAATATTAATTAAGTTATTACATGCCAACATCTAACTACTCAAATTACATGTCCATGTAAACTTATCAAAATATCAATAATAAAATCCATTCAAATATCCAAGCTCCTATGCTTGGCTTCTTTCATGATCCTCGACAGCTTCCTTTCCTGTGTCATTCACTAGGGTAGAAGTAGGGCGTTGAACAACGCGCCCAGTAGGAATTCTAGGTAGGGCTAACACATGGGTTTGTATCACAAAAACATGTATAATATTATGTCATCAAAACCATATAAAATCATGCCATGCCATATGTCTTATGCAATGAGTCTCACCCATCATATACATGTAACCTCTTGATGGAATTCTCCTCATCAAGGAATCCCCACAGTGGTCTTTCGGACGCCCCGACGGAGTGTGGCCTCCGGATTCTTCTTAATGGCATAATCCACATCAAGGTCTTCCCACGATTGTCTTACGGACGCCCAGACGGAGCGTGGTCTCCGGTTACAAATTCCCCTCCCATGCCATGTATGAGATGTACAAGTCCATATACTATGCCATATAATTAACCATAGCATTTAAAAACTTTACTTTTGAAACATAATATAATTACAACATAAACCATCAAATAAAGATAAAACCATATACATATCCATGTTTCAATAAGGTAGAATCCTACCAATGACAACTAGTTTGACCCCGTGTTCTTGTCCGAAAACCGTTCACAACCACGCACCATTTAAGAAGTCCTGTTACCTTGTTACATGTCAATAAGTCAAACACATATCTCATTTGGTTTCTAATTAAGTCTAAGACCAAACACACCACCTTATGGGGTTCGGCCATACACCATGGCCGAACCTCACCCTTTTTAATTTGGTCCCTTTTATTTAACCGATCTCATCCAAATGACCCATTTAAAACCCTCAATCCATAAAACACACCTTGATGAGGTTCGGCCATACAACTTGGCCGAACTTCATCATCTTGGTTTTGGTCCTTTCCTTTCAACCTTTGGATCTTTCAAATCCAATCCTTGCCATTCTTGATTCATAAAACCCAACACTTTTAAATCAGCCATCCAACCTTATCAACACTTCAAATATATAAAACATTTCCCATGGGGTTCGGCCATACAACATGGCTGAACCCTTGGTTCATTAATTTCATTTATTTACCATCTTGCCATTGATCCAATTCTTAGTTTCCATTTCAGTCATATGTCCATAAAATTCAATAACCAAGCCGTCATAAATCCATACATGTTATTTGGTGGGGTTCGGCCATGCACCATGGCCGAAACTCATCTCTTCTTTTGATCCAAACAATTAAGACCTTTCTAAAGTACTAACCATCTTCCATCAATTAAACATAAAACATACTATCCATCATTGTCTCTCCATGGGGTTCGACCATATGCATAGCCGAACCTTATGGTTCTTTAATTCCATTAAAACTTATTATACATCTATGATTGATTCTCATACTTCCATCCTTTTAAAACTTTAACAAAACCAAACACATACCCTTATGATTTCCTTTCTTCAAATCCAATAAAAATTAAACCAATATCTTTTCATGGCGTTCGGCCATACAAAGTGGCCGAACCCTATGATCCATGTTCTTCCCTTTTTAAACATCATTAGCCATGATTTTAACCCTTGATAGGTTCGGCCATACAATGGCCGAATCATGCTTCCTTAACCATTTTATTTAACAAGTGTTTATTGAGCACTTACCAATATCGCGATTCCTCCAGTGCTTTCACTCCTTCTTGATCCTTTACTTCCTTAGTCTCTCCTTCTTCCTTCTTGTTCTTTTGGTCGAGACTGACCTTGCTGTAAACCCCTTGGAATAATTCGGCCAAGTGATATGGATTGAGAGAGAAGCTTAGAACAAAGCTCCAAATCCTTGTCTTGAGAGTGGTTGTCTTTGTATGATGGTTTGAGATTACCAATCTTTTTTAAGTCTATCCTTGAGAAGTGATCGGCCAAGAGAAAGATTTGTGTGAGAGACAACCAGCCAAGGTTCTTTGTCTAGAGAGGTGGAACGGCCAAGGGAGAGAGTACAATACAATTTTTGTTCCAATAGGATGGTCGGCCAAAGTTATAGTTTTGGTGCAGCTCATGTGTAACTCCCATTTCCATTTACAATTCTCCTTAATGCTTCCCTTGGGGGTTTCATCCTTGAGATGAAACTCCCATGTGCCCAATGGCATGTGTGAGTTTGAAAACATGTAACCGCCATTCCTCATTATTTGTCCATATGGGAGTTTCATCCATGAGATGAAACTCCTTGAGCCCAACGATTTTGCTTTAGCTTGAACCACCAGACCATCCAACTCCCCTTTAGTTCTTATTTAGATTTGAATTTGGAATAAGAAACTCCTCCACTCTTCATTTAAAGCTTCATGTGGGGGTTTCATCTTTGAGATGAAACTTCCCCCACCCTTTCTCTCCAACGTGTGGATTGGTATATGAGTTTGAAAACATCAACCCTTCAACTTCACACTCCATTCTTTTGAATTGGAAACAACTCCCCAACTCTTGTATAACTCCATAAAACCGCCAACTCCATTCATTATCTATCTTTAGAGTTTCATGCATGGAATAAAATTCCAATGCATTCCAATCGTGTACATTGTTTGAATTTTTGAATTAACCATAACCCTTTTTGTAACTCCACAAAACGCCACCTCCCATTCATTATTTATCTTGGAATTTCATGCATGAGATGACCTCCCATGCATCCAACGTGTATTCCTTGTTTTTGGGTTTGAAACAACAAACCTTCTCTTTCACACTTCAGTTACATTATTCAACTCAACCATTTAATTCCACTCAATCCAAACTCAATCATTTAATTCCACTTGTTTGCATTCCCATTTAATTCAGCCTAAACCAAGCTAGGCTTGAGTTCACCTAAGGGTCAATCAAGTCAACTACAACCCATTGGGTCCCAATTGGGTCTTTTGACCCAAATAACCACCTTGATCCAATTAGATGCACATTACCCATTTACTTTAATTTGATCCTTATAACATGTATATTGGATCTTAATTGAACAATGGGCCCCACAACTTACTCATCTACGGTCATATCCTTTTAATTCATAATTTCAATGACAATTTCCGTAAATATTAATAAACTGAAAATCTGGGGTATTACACAACCTTAGTGGGGTTCGGCCATACAACATGGCCGAACCTCACTCACTTGATTTGGTCCCTCTTTGTAATCCTTTGATCCAAATCTTGCCATTTTTGAATCATAACTCTACTCACTTATACAATAATTATTAACCATTAGTAACCACTTAAGTCCACAAAACTTTTCTCATGGGGTTCGGCCATACACCATGGCCGAACCCATGGTCTATCATTTCGTCCCATATTTACACATTTGCCATTATTCCCATCCCTTCATGCTTAGGTCCAAAATTGATCATTCATAAATCACAACATAAAACCCCAAGTCCACCAAAGATTCCCCCATGGGGTTCGACACTTATTTACATCATTGCCATTCATACAAATCCATAACCAATAACCTAATCTAAGAACATAGATATATATATATATATATATATATATATATATATATATATATATATATATATATATATATATATATAATTAAATCCCTTTAAAATGTTCCATCAAACGGTTCATTAAATAGTTCATGGGGTTCGGCCATGATATCTTATCTCCATATTTACCATTTTAAGTTCATAAACAAGTCCCTCCATGGGGAGGTTTACATCGTATCCTTAGATCTTTATTTACAACTCCCAAATCCATACACATGACTTCATTTAAATCTTCCATGATCATCAATACTCTTTCATAGAAAACCTTTTAAAATTATTAACAATCTTCCATGATTTCCATCTTTTCAATCCATTAAAAGTATCTAATGTCTTTCCATGGGGTTCGACCATGCACCATGGCTGAACCCTATGGTTCATCCTTTCCATTAAAACACAATATTCATCCCTTAATTTTCTTCCATAGGGTTCGGCCATACAACATGGCCGAACCTTATGGTTCATCATTGGTCTTTAACCATTATAAAATTAGGGTTCGGCCATTGCCCTTGGCCCTTGACCCTCTTTTCTTATTTATGAAATTTATCGAGCACTTACCGATTCCATGACTCCTCCGGTTTCTTTCTCTCCTTCTTGCTCCTTTCCTTCCTTAGCCTCTTCTCCCTTCCTTCTTGCTCTTTAGCCAAGACTGATCTTGATGAAACCCCTTGAAGTGATTCAGCCAAGATATATAGTTTGAGAGAGAGAGGAGGAACTTGGGATAGAAAATACTCCAAGTTCTTGTCTTGAGGGTGGTCGGCCTTGTATGAGAGAGAGTGAGGGTGATGAAAACACTCTTGTCTTGAGAGTGGTAACAGCCAAGAGGGAGAGGGAGAGAATGAAATGAACACTATAGTCTTTCCTTGATCAATAAGGCCGGCCAAAGGTGGTGTCCCTTGGTGGCACCCCTTTGTAACTCCCATATTCCTTTACCTCCCTCCTTAATGGTCCATGTGGGGGTTTCATCCTTGAGATGAAACACACCCAACGGTTGGTTCTTGGGTTTCCATCTTGAGATGGAAAACCCCCCATGTTTCCAACGTGTGCTTGCCTTGGGTTAACCTTCTGTAACCTCCACAAAACGCCACCTCTCCATTAATGACCCATTTGGGGGTTTCATCCATGGGGTGAAACTCCCATGTAGCCAACAGTCTTGCCTTGACTTGGACCACAAAACCGTCCACTTCCCTTTGATGATTCATTTGGGGGTTTCATCCATGAGATGAAACTCCCACACCTCCAACGTGTAACCCCTTGGAGTTTGAATTTTAAACAACAAAATTCTTCCATTTCCCACTCCACTCAACTCATTATTTCAACTCATCATTTTAATTTAACTCATTTGAAATCAATTCAAACCCTTGATCCCATTTCCAATTTAATGCAGCCCCACATAATTTGAACTTGAACTCACTTGGTAGTCAACCAAGTCAACCACGACCCATTGGGTCCCAATTGAGCATTTCGGCCCAATTAACAAATTTTGACCTATTTAACACTCTTGACCCAATTGAACACATCTTACCCATTTATTTCTATTGAAATCATATCCACAATCCGTTGGGTATTAATTGGGCAATGACCCAACACTTTACCCATCTAAGGTCCATATCTAATAATTCACAAATTAAATGGGTAATTTTCATATATATTAATAACTTGAAAATCCGGGGTGTTACAGCTAAGTTCGAGCTTCCAAAGCCGGGCCCTTAACTGGCCAACCATACATGTGTATGGATTAAGTCCACTAAAACGGTTCACACGCAATAAGGCTAAGCTTGCAGAATAAACGTAGTTGCGGAATTATAATAGAGTTAGTAGCCTATCCAATTTTAAATAGCAAGGAAGTCCATCACATTAAATAACTTAAGTTCCAATGTCCAAAATAAAACAAACCATAGCAAATAGTCTAAGTTATTACAGTCCCAAATACTAATTACTCAAATTACATTGTCCATAATAAAAACTTAAATAAAATGAAACTAGATTATCCAAGCTCCTAAGCTTGGCTCCGATCGCATCCTTCACTCCGTCAATTTCCTATATCATCATCTAAGGTAGAAGTAGGGTGTTAGACAACGCGCCCAGTAGGTACTCCGAGTAGGGTCAAACACATGGATTAGTATAAAAAAAATCACATAAATATATATATGTCAAAACCATACAAGTCAATGCCATGTCATGGGTGTTATATGCCATGAATCCCACCCATCAACCATACCACAATCACATATTGTTCCTCTTGATGTACAAGCCACATCAAGGTATTGTCATGAGTCCCCATGTATGAATTATCGGTCCCACCGAACGGAGCGTGGACTCCTCTTTTCATTTCAAACATCATATCCGGAATCAGTATGGATCCCTCCCCACGTTTGTTTATCGGATATCCGAATGGAGAGTGGACTCCCCTCATGTGATCCCTCCCATACCATGCATGAGATGTAAGTGCACACATGCCATTTTATAATAGAAATCCCATTATTAAAACATAGCAGTTTGATACCAAAATAAATCATCAAAACATGAAGTTAAAACAACCATTCATATACATGGATCCAACTGTATCAATGCGGTAGGAATCCTACCAACGTCCAAATATCGTGTCCTTGCTTTTTCGTCCAAAAACCGATCACTAATTGCGTCAAGCCGATCGTACAACCATTTGTGAAATCTCGTTACCTTATTACACATAAATAAATTAAATCGATGTCCCATTTGATTTCCATCATTCCATGTTCATTTCCACCTACGATTATAGTCTTTAGCCCGGTTAAGACCCCCAAGGGGTTTTGGCCATACCTTAGGGCTAGAAATGTTTTAAGTCCATAAAACTCATTAGTGGGGTTCGGCCATACAACATGGCCGAACCTCACTCTCTTGGTTTTGAACCCCAACCCCCCCCCCCCCCCCCCCCCTTTCCTTTGGTCCTTGTTTCATCTTAACCAATGCAGGTCCAACATCATTCCATCTTTGATTTAGTAATCCAATCACATAAGTTAATCATTTACTTTGATAAACAACCTATGTCCATAAAATATCATCCATGGGGTTCGGCCATACAACATGGCCGAACCCATGGTTCTTCCATTCCCTCTTCTTTTTAGTCCTTGTTTATTTGAACCAATCCAAGTCAACATAGTTGATTATTCAATCTCTTAACATATATAGATCCACAAAATGATCCATCAAAATGATTCATGGGGTTCGGCCATGTTGTATGGCCGAACCCATGGTTCCTTATTTCCATCTTTTCATTTCTTACTTGATGGTCCAACATTAATTATTTAAAACATATTTAGATCTATAAACACTCCTCCATGGGGTTCGGCAATGCAACATGGCCGAACCCATGGTCTATCAATTTTTTATCACTTAAAACCTGTTTAAATTCATAACCATTATTCCATGGGGTTCGGCCATACAACATGGCCGAACCCATGTTTCCTCCTCTTCATCCTATTTTCCATTTTAAATCATCATGAGGATGGGTTCTCTTAAAAATCACATATAACATGTTTAGATCATTTGATGGGGTTCGGCCATACATCATGGTCGAACCTCATCCAAACTCTTTTGAGCCTTCATATGATGGCCGAACCTCATCCAAACTCTTTTGAGCCTTCATATGATCCATACATCAAAGTTTAGGGTTCGGCCATGCAAAGGCTGAACCATGTTCTTCCTTCCTTATATTCAATCATGCATGTTGTCATAGATCATGTATACATATAGTCCTTAACAACTTCATTTATATAACCAATCTTACCCATTAGGGTTTTGTCCATTTTTCCATCTCCAAAAACCATATTTCGGATTTTGAACCATACTTCACCTTTATGTCCATCTCATTGACATTCCTTGGATGGATTTTAAATTCATGGCCTATAACCATTTGGCCAACCATTTTCAATCCGAAATGGAACCCCATGGTTTCAGTTATTCCGTAGCCGAAACCATGGTTCCCTTGTTTTCTTACATTTTTAGTAACATAAAGTATAAACCTTACCTTTTCCGCTTCTCCTTCGTTTTCTTTCGTTCCGTCTTGCTCCTCCGTTCTTCTCCTTCCTTAGTCTTTTCTTCTTCCTCATTGATCTTCGGCCAAAGAGTGTTGCTTGAGAGAGAGGGTTTGAGGTGAAACCCTAAGGGAGGGTTCTGCCTAGGGTTTGAAGATTGAGAGAGGGAGAGAGGAAGAATGAGATGGGAATTTTCTATCTTTTTCTCCCAAGGAGTGGTTCGGCCGAAGGAGGCTTGTTCTTGTGTAAGCCCCTTTTATCTGGTTCTAGGGTTTTAGTGAGAGGGAGAGGAGTTGAGATGGAAAAACCCTAACTCTTTTCTTGTCTTAGAGAGGGTCGGCCAAAGAGTGTAGTGAGAGGAAGAGAGTGAATGAGATGATGCCCTAGGGTTTTGGTTGATCCTAACCCTAATCTCCCCAACCATCCTCATCAAGATGGGGTCTTTCCCATGTGTCCCTTGGCTAACCAAGAGGGCACATGGCACTCACTCCCTTTCCAACGTTTTTGTGTTTAGGGTTTCCATGAGATGGAAACCCTCCACCTCCCCTTTGACTCACTTAAGTCCTTTCATCTTCCAAGTGACTCACCACCCATTCAACTCACCTCACTTAAATGAAACTCAATCTCCTAACTCAAGCACTTGGATTTATTTCCACCTACCTCAAGTGATTTTAATTAGATAATTTAACTCAACTTACTTCACTTGATCATCTTGAATTCACCCATGAACTCACCCATGGTTGACCAAGTCAACCATGGTGGCCGGCCCCACATGTGCCTTAGTCCACACGCCACCTCACTTGATGAGGTGGAGTTGGGTCCCACTTCGTTATGCTACTTTGATGTCACTCCTACACTTGCCACCTCACTTGATGAGGTGGGTCCCTTGCCTTAGATCTTAATTGGGTACATGACCCGATTAAATCAATTCCTTACCCATTTACCTTAAACATCAATTCATCTTGACCCATTGGGTCCCAATTGGTCATTTGACCCAATTGACCACATTGACCCAGTTAAATAGAATTAATCATATCAATGATCCATTGGACCATACTTGGGCCATTGCCCCAATTCTTATCCATTTAACATCCATTCCATCTAATAATCTTAATTTTTTACAACTAAAATAGATAATAGCCAATATATTTATTGTATTGAAAATCCGGGCTATTACAGAAACAAGGAAGAACGAATAAATGAATAACACAAAATGAGTTAAAAAGAATCTAGACTGAAAACGGGCGTAAAACTGGGCTGGGCTGAAAACGGGCTCAGAAGATGGGCCGAAAATGGGAAAACGGGTCGGGTCCAAGGGCTGGGCCTACCAGGATAGGGCCTGGCCAAGACTGGTTGGGCTGGGACTGGGCCGAGTCTAGCTGGGCCAGATTGGACTGGGCCAAGTCCAAGCAAGATTGCTGGGCCGAACCTAGGCCAATGGGCTAGGCAGTTGGGTCGGGTATAACCCAAGCCCAAGGATTGGGTTAACTCAGAAGTCTAATTGAGCTAACTCGAGATCGGCCGAGACAACTCAGTTCCCCAAACGAGTTTAAAAAAGAGGAAAAGAAAGGAAAATCCAGGAAATTTTGAGAAAATAGAAGAAAGTGAAGGGAAAACAAGGGAAAAATAGAGAAAATCAAGAAAAAGAATCCGGGAAAATCCAAGAAAAATTAGATAAAGAAAAAAAAGGACAGAAGGGGATGACGAATCGGAGAAGAGAAGAAGAGGAATAATAAGAAATACCTGGAATCTGACAGGGACGACGAAAGCTCGACCACACCGGCGGCGAGAAAGAAACGTCGGGCTCCAACAAATCAGAGGGAGAGAAAGTGTACTGAAGCTGGAATAGAAGGAGGGGGGAATGCAAGGTGGCCGCGAAAGGGCAGGAGGGTTGCGAGAGACGAAGGAAGAGGCACGGGCGCTGTAGCAGTTGCGGCTACAGTGCTGCGTGAGGGAAGGGGGGTTTTACGGGTTTGGGGGAAAAGGGTTTAAGGTTTTAATCTTCCCTTTTTTTAAATAAATAAATAAATAATAAATAAATAGATAAAATAAATACCAAGGTTTTAAAATAATTTCTTTTCAAAAGAAAATGAAATACAATGAAACCAAAAACTCGAAAAATATTGAGTGCCAAATGTCGAGTGAGAAAATGTGTGATTTTTCAAAAATTCTTTTTCCATGACAATTTAATGATATTTACAAATTACCAAAATGTCCTTCAAGTTCCCAAACTCGAAATCAAGCAAACTAGGGTCCACCACGAGACCCACACTCTCCCCATGTTACCCAAGTCCCGTAAACTACTCAGAGATCCAAAAATCTTCTCAAAATCGGGAAAACTCGGAACAAGTCATTACAACACTACCCCCTTTAAGCAAATTCCTCCTCGAATTTCAAACTGAACTAATACCTCTAGTCCTAAACAAGGCTGGAAACTTCTTCTGCATCGTTGTCTCATTCTCCAAATTAGAAATCTCCCTGCCCTTGTGCTGTCAAACCACTGAAACCAAGCGGATAATCTTGCAACGGAGTCTCTGCTCTCTCGAATCCTCAATCTGCACTGGTCCCCCTTCAAAGAAAACGTCCTCGTTGAGTCTCACGTCTTCCCAGTTAATCACATGCGACGGATCATGATAATACTTCCGAAGCATTAAACATGGAAAATGTTGTTGTGCACTCGAGTGAGATGCAGAGGAAATGCAATTCTATAGGCCACCTCTCTGGTCCCCTCCAGAATCTCAAATGGATCAATATATCTAGTGAAATCTTTCCTCGGCGTCCAAACCTCTGAATCTCATGACAGGGTGAAACCCGAAAGAAAATACGGTCTCCAACTGTAAACTCAAGTTCCCTCCTCCGACGGTCAGCATAACCCTCCTATCGGTTCTGGGCAATCAACAATCTATGCCTGATCTGTCTCACATGCTCAATAGTCTCCCTAACCATATCTGGTCCAAACATCACCGTGTCATTGGTCTCTACCCAACACAAGGGTAATCTGCACGGTCTGCCATATAAAGCCTCATGCGGTGCCATCTTGATACTGGACTGATAGTTGTTGTTGTAAACAAACTCAACCAGATGTAAGTGGCCCTCCCAACTACTGCCATGATCCAAAATATAAGCTCGGGGCATATCCTCTAAGATCAGGATAGTCTGCTCTGATTGGTCGTCTGTCTGCGAATGAAATGTCGTATTGAAACAAAACTGTATACCCAACTCTTTCTGTAAACTGTGCTAGAACCGAGAGACAAACCTCTGATCCTATTCTGAAACAATTGACTTGTGTACACCATGTAATCTGACTACCTTTGCTAAGTACAGTCGACTCAAGGTCTCAAGAAAATTTGTCGTTTCCATGACAATAAAATGGGCCAACTCAGTCAATCGATCGACTATGACTGACGCTACATTGTGTCTCCGAGGCGACCTTGGTAACTAGTCACGAAATCCATCAAAATGTGATATCACTTTCACTCATACCTCAGAAGAGGCTGCAACTTACCAGCGGGCCTCAAGCTCGGTTACCGCTCTCTTCATACTTGTCCACCAAGCTAGTGATGCAAGTCATAATACACCTTTGTGCATCCCGGATGCACAGCGAACTTGGAGTGATGAAAGTGTTGTAATACCTTCTCACAACACTGCTCGGATACGGATACAAATAGCATGCCCTGAAAGGTCAAACCACCATCTCGTCTCACAATCCATCCAAAAGGTTATCTGCCACTCGCCACAACATCTCTCAACGCGATGTACCTATCATCTGTCTGCTGAGTTCTCAAAACCCTATCCTAATCTTTGGTTGAACATACATGTTGCAAAGTCTGAATGCTCTATATCCTTCAATCATACTCGACAAGGCTACCCTCACCTTACCAGAGTGGTAAGGTAACACAAAGTCGTAGTCACCAAGATACTCCACCCACTGTCTCTGACTCATATTTACCTCTTTCTATGTGAACAGATACTTGACGCTATGATGATCTGAGAAGATCTCGAACCTCTTACCATATTGAGCCCACTAAGAAAAGCCCATGAAGAAATCCACATGTGTGAAGTCCACTTTCATCATCTCAAGACACATACGAGGAAATTTGAAATTTACAAGTCATTATAATGGGATTTTCAAATTTGGCAAGAGGATTAAGGGAAAAGAAACAAAATAAGAAGTGGAGAAAAAAAAGAAAAGTTTGACACATTAATAATTTTGGCCATACCATTTCACTACGATGTCTGGTTGGTTAATTCTTGTTGTGTTGGAAACAAGGCTTCAAGGGATACAACTTTTTAGTTTATGACATTTTGTGATTCGGACATTACCTAGGTCAACACTGAGATACAAGGTGGTACATGTGTAAAAAATGAGATTTTGCACCAACTTTCCTTGTGCGAATTTTACTATTTTTATCCACCTCCTTCCCTCCTTTAAGTCATTCCATGTTTAGCACAAACCATATCAGCCCTCCAAGGGTTCCTTACTTTATTTAAATATTTAAATCCAAGTCATTCATTCCACCTCCTTTCATCTATAAATACTATCTCTCTCCCATTGAGAAAATTGAACTTGGCCAGAAATTGAAAGGTTGTACTTTGGAGATGGATTGAAGAGGAAAAGAAGAAGAAGACTTTGGGATTTTAGATTTTCATATTGCAATTTTCAGGTTGGTGAAGTTTAATTAATTTCAATGTTATATTTTATTTTCTCTCTTTCAAATTCCATGATTTATAATTTCGATTTCATGTTTTAATAATAAATTAAAGGTGTGCTGAAATATTAGTCTATGGTTTTCCAATTATTCAATTATTGTGTGATGACAGTTTGATTTTATTTTTATTCTTTTAATAAGATTATGTGTTGATTTAATTTAAAGTTTTTCAAATTAAATGCACTGAAATATTTAGATTAAATAGACTTCTTTCTTGGATATAAGACTCTTATTAAGATTCCTCTTTTTAAGAGTGCACTGAAATATTTAGGTTTGGAGAAAAAGTTTAAATTCTATTTAGTCTAAGATTTAATTTGGAATTCTTGAATTAATGAAGTTCATGGATCTTATTTCTACAATAATTATGGATGAAAATTTTGAATGCATGATTGGTAATTTACGTGAGCTCCGTAGTGTAGGCCTTTGTTTTATCTTTAAGATATGAAAAATAATGCCTCCATGATTTTTTGAGCCAGTTCCACTGTAAATATGTACATATGTTGTTTTCAATTCTTATTTTTGTTTTCTTTATTTAGAAATTCAAACTCTTTCAAAAATTGTGAACTTGGTTGGTAAATTATTTAATTGCATCTTAATTTTGTATTCTAAGTTAAATTGAGATTATTTATAATTTTTAGATTAAATCCACCATCTTAATTGAATTTAGGTAAATTTTGATTTTCCATTAAAATTAGATCTCTTTAATTGTTAAATTCTATTTTTAGATGTAGTTTCTAATTTTAGATCATGTTTTTTATTCTTAGAATGTTATTAAATTAAAAATAAATTTCTTAGATTAGATAATTAACTTCATATTTAAGAATTATTTCCATGTTTTATAAATTTCTTAAAATATATAATTCAATGGTCTGTTTTTCATCGATATATTTTCCAAAGTTCCGATGGGTTCGACCCCACACTCAATTGCTATACTATCTAATGGTTTTGCGAGTTATAAATTTAAAATTTACACAACATTGTACTTTGCACAAAGTTTACAATCTCTTAGGACATGAAGTACTGCTCTCAGATGTCGCTCATGATCCTCCTCTAACGCTGAATATGCCAAGATGTTGTCGATAAATACAACTACAAACCGATCCAGGTACAGCCTGAATATCTTGTTCATCAGGGCCATGAATGTTGTCGATGCACCAGTCACCCCAAACTGCATCACCACGAACTAGAAATCCAAAACGCGTGCGAAATGCGGTTTTCCCAATGTCACACTCCCGCACCCTGACCTGATGATATCCGATCGATAGTCTTCCTTATAGGAACACTTGGATCCTCTCGATTTGTCAAACAGATTGTCAGTCCTTGGTAGCGAATACTTGTTCTTCATTGTAACTATGTTCAATTGCCGATAGTAGATGCACAGTCTCAGGGAACCATCTTTCTTCTTAGCAAAGAACGCCGGTGCACCCCAAGATGAAGTGCTAGGCTGAATGGAGCTAAGGGTCTCTAACTCCCTGAGTTGTTTTTCCATCTCCAAAGTCTCTGCCGGTAATCAAGGTACAAACTCATAGCGCCATCCCCTTTCTTGGTTAACAAGGCCGGTGCACTCCAAGGAGGGTACTAGGTCAATTTTAGCCAAGAGACTTCAACTCCAATACCCCTAATAACACCCACCCGATAATGAGTAATTGAAACAGGTGTCGTACAAGAGGAATAGATACACAACAACGCTATCTTCTGATGTGGTGGCAATCCAAGAAACTCTTCCAAAAACACATCCGGAAACCTCGGACCACACAAGACGTCTCAACATCTGCTAAACCAAACTCTCTTGACTCAAGCTAGCCACCAAGCTATACAACTTCTCCACGCTCAGACCATAAGGTATAAGAGGCTCGACGGATGCATCCACCACGAGGAACTGACCCGTCACCAGCCTACAGCAACAATCTAAGGTAACTTGAAGAAGGGGGGGTGGGGGGGGGACCGATCCATCCCAAGATGACGTCGAAATCTGACATCTCTAAAATTCGTAAACCGACCTCCATCGCTAACTCTAAAGGTCAAAAGTCATGGCCTACAAATCAGGTCCACAACTAGCGAAACTTATGGCGAAAAGAAGCGGGGGGCACTAGAATAAATAAAACACTAAAAGGGTCAAGGGCCAAGAAACACCCACGTACCATGCTCAAGTACTGAGCTCCCAACTCACTCACTCATCAAAATCGGCCCGTACACCGAGCCCACTGGAGCCTCAATGGTCAACCTACCAGTCTGACTCAAACAAGCTTCTAACCACGTTACAACTACTCCTAGCCATAACACTAGACCCGCATGAGTCTTAGAGCTAGACACACAACCGCTTGCTCGGCCCCAGGCACTCCTGGCAGTCCTAAGCCAAAAATGGGCCTAACCAACAACTCAAACACACCAAGCCCGTCAACCTCTCATGGAACTCCATCGGTCACCTACAGAGTTAGCAGGCCGGACTCACTTGGTAAACGCCCATAGATTTCCAATGAATCTATCTCCATACTATATAGCCACAAGCAAGGCCCACATACGGTGACCTAACACTCTACATACGAGCCTACTATGAACCTAGGTGGTAAACCCCACAATACAACCTCATCCTCTCAACACTGAACCATCAAACGTTGTTGAACACTGAATCTTACATTTTTACCCCTGATTATTTGGTCAGTTAATCCTCAATTTTGTATGTAATGATGCATTTAATGTAGTTTGTCAGTTTTGTAGTAAAAAATGGAAAGTTCAGAAAAATCAAGTTAAAAAAATAGAAGATTGCAAGATTAGAGCTTTAAAGAGAAGATCTAGGATTATTATAATTATTTCATGTCACTTTCTAGGATTTTCATGTGAATTAATTAATATAGATCTAGTTGTGAGAGTCTATGATTAATTAATAATTTTTAGATTTAAAGTGGCTGGATAATTATTTAATTCTGGAGGTTAGACGCTGCAATCCAAGAGCCAAAACCTGTATTTCAAGTCAATGGGCCAAGATTCAGTCCAAGTGGCCCAAACTATGCTCGACAAAGCTTCAATGGGCCAAGCAATATGCAAGCCCATGCGCATTTCACACTCTGGGCCAGGCCAGTGTGCAAGCTCAGTTCAACCAAGGTCCAAGCTCTCAAAATCAATTCCAGTGGGCCTAAGTTGAGGTCTAGATCCAAATCAGAAGCCCAAGTCCAATAAACTCCATGATCCATGTTTGATTTTACCTAAGTCCAACCCAACACCCATAACCCAACTTCACATCCATACCATCCAACTCCCATCTTAGATCTTAACCTTTAATCTCATATACCCAATTAAGTCAAACCTTAAAACCACCATCAAATCTAACCCATCCATTCATCTATCATTAGATCTAGGTCATCCATCATCATCATGATCATCTTAACCTTAGATTAGTGTTCATCCATGCATCACCTATTACTCCTTACATTCATTTCATACATTAGCCATCTTAGCCATTAGATATTAGGTCATCTAATCTCATTCACCCATTCACCTCTTAGAAACCCTAGAGCCTCCACATGCATCCATCACATACACACATTTCCTTAGATTTAGGTTATGCATTTCATCATCCATTTAAGATCCACCATGCATCTAAACCCTCCATCAACCTTCTACCCAATTTTATAATTATTTTACCCTAAATACCTTAGAGTCATTAGATCAAAACTCATTAAATCTAAGTCCTTCATCCATAAAACCGTAAGCTATGAACAACTTGTAGTTCAAGCTAGCCCCCATGCGCATATCACACCTCATCATCCCATGATTTTTGTAACCTAAAACCTCTCCATGCACTTAGACTAAAACCATCTAGATACATCCCTAAGATCAAAACACACCTCATAATCCAATCCTCAAGTATCCCACATGATTTTTCCCAATCCCAAAACAATCAAATTTCTAATTTTTCTCCCAATCTCCTATCTTCTCTCCACCTTGACCTAGCCAACAAGGAAAGCCACACAAAAATCGTGTGACCCTCCTTGTGTAACCCTAAAAACCTAGTTTTAATCCCCATCATCCATTCCCATTTAGATTCAATCCAGCCCATTGATTTCCCAACTTAAACCTTGATTTAATCTAAGTCATCTATCTTTTTTCAAAACCTATAAATACCCCATTACCCCAAGGGTATAATTCGAACATGACCTGGAATTCAAGAGGACTAAAGGCTGGAGCAAAAGACAAGAGACAAGGAGCACCATGCGAATTTATAAGTGAGAGTGTAGATTTTTATCTTTTATGTTGTCTTTCTCATATTTAATTTAGAAAAGTCTTGTACTTTAATTCTTCCATTTAATAAAGTAAAGCATTATTTAGAACCCTGGAACATCCAATTTCTAAAATACTTTTATGATTACTTTATTTTTAATTTCAAGAACACAACTTTTATTTATTTGATTGAATATGAGCGTATGCAATAGTTAGGATCTTGAATCATGATTACTAAGTTTTGATTAATTAAATTAAAAGTTGTGAATCTTGTTTTATTAATAAGTATGAATTGTATTTTAGATTTACGTAAACCTCATATCTAGGCCTTTACTTTGCTTACATAACTTGGGTGATGAACGGTCTATTCCAAACAACCACCTTTTCCGTTACTGCACATTTAATTTCGGTCATTTATTTTCACGCAATTTAATTTTCTGTCTCTTAATTATGTTAAATCTTATGTTTGTTGTGTAATAGTTGTTTTAACCCAAGTCTCATATAATCTAATCTTTAATTCTGTAACTCTTTAATTCATTTTTTAATTCTTTGATTATTATTCTCTTAAACCACACTCTCTCTAAAAGATCCATTCAATTAAAGTTAGGAAGACGTGTAAATAACTTTATAACTTGAAATCCTAAACATGATTAAGATTAAAAGTTGATTCAACATATTAGAATAAGAAATCACACATTTATTTGCTGATTTTCCAAGTTAGATACATAACTCATATAATGATTCAATTTCTTAAAAACAATTCATTTTTAGAGGACCTTAATTTAAATTCGTATACTTTGAGATTTTCCATTGGGTTCGACCTCGCTCTCACAATACTATACTATGAAGGGTTCGTGCACTTGCGAGAATTACAAATTTAAAACATCAACACACGTCACAAAAACGGTCACACGAGTCGTAATAAGGAATTATTACGCCTCGTGTACTAAAACAGCAACGGTCTCCCTGCCAATGCCTAGGCGGCATTAAGGGTTCCCGCCCGCTTGGCAATCAAGAGATAACAACGGCAACACTCAAACACAGTCTGAAGCCTCCATGACTCTATCACAATGCTCAAACTACTCTGAAGATATCACTCACACGTCTATAAGGTAAGGATCACCCATAGTGTGGGTTCCACTAGAGAACACCACAAATTACTCTAAGGAGTAAGACAAACATGACTCAAAATTTAGAAGTTTGAATCCCACAGCTCCCGTGACCACGTCACGGTGTTCCACCCACTCAAACGTTCGAGCTATCTCGCCACTGACTCACCCACAAATCAAACACTGGGGAGCATCAAACCAAGCGAGAATCTGCCATAAGACACGTCTCAGGCATACTAACTAAAAAGTAACGCATCAAGCGCACCACACAAACCCAGGGTGTCTATACACTACCCTATAACCAAGGTCAATTTACCCTATCTCACATGGGATGAACCTAATCTCTAGTTATCATCACATCCATCTCTGTCATATGCACAGTTTGAGAGTTGAACCGTACTCTGATACCAACTGTAATGCCCCGTCCCGCTACGGGCGCGTTATCTCTGAAATAACACAAAACGTCACAAAGGATGGATATCGGGTTAGTTTTTTTTTTAAATGAGATAACTACCTCCCGCTCAACAAACCACAAGTACATAGTGCTAAGAAACACAACAAAAGACTTTTGACTAACTGAACATAGTCATACAGTCATCCAAAAAAACATCAAATAATAATTCCACGTAGACTAGAGTCTGTCAGACTTAAAACATAAACATAAATGTCTAACTACTATTGTTCCTCCCCAGGTGCTTGCTCAAGGAGCCCGCCCAGCCCCCTGCGATCGGAATACCTGAAAGGTAAGGGGTGAGCTAACTAACCCAGTGAAGGGAATAGTCATATCACATGTCAGCGACAACATATATCACATGTATGAGAAATAATGGACATCATGAATGTCTACGTACAAGAGTGCGGAACTATACAACTAATTAGTGTGATGAGCATAGGAAAATGACTATTTTACCCTTATATTTGGACTAGTTAGCCCTTGTTTTTTGTGTTTTAAGATATGTTTAATGGGATTTTGGAAGTTTTACAGGATTTAAAGGGAATTATAAGATACGAGAATTCAAATGGTGAATTTTGAATTTTTTGGACATGAGTTGATATTTTTGAAAGTTTAAATTTTTAATAATTATTTTACCACAAATTTAGGCATTTTATTTGTAAACTAAATAATTTAAATTCATTTATGGGAGTTTGAATTAATTTAATTATTTTTAGAATTGAATGTAAGTGGTAAAATTATTTATTAGATTTTCTATACTTTTAAAAGCTCAATTATTAAGTCCATTAAGAAAAACCCATGAAGAAATCCATATGTGTGAAGTCTATTTTCATCATCTCAAGATACATATGAGGAAATTCGAAATTTACAAGTCATTGTAAGAGGATTTTCGGATTTGGCAAGTGGATTAAGGAAAAAGAAACAAAATAAGAAGATGAGAAAAAAAAAAAAGGAAGGTTTGACACAGCTTCAATGTTGTGGTCATAACGTTTCACTCCTATGTCTGATTGCATTAATTCTTATTGTGTTGGAAAGAAGACTTCAAGGGATACAACTTTGTAGTTTAGGACTTTCCGTGATTCGGAATTTAACTAGGTCAAAATTGAGATGCAAGGTGGTACATGTGTAAAAAATGGGATTTTGCACCCACTTTCCTTACACGAATTTTACTACTCCCTCCGTCCCATTTTAGTTGTCTGATTTGAAACATTTGTATTTTTTAAGGAACTCTCTATATAAGGCTAGCACTCAATTTGATCTCATCCATTTTCAACACACTTTATACCACTCCTATATAAATGAGACAACAAATTTGGGACAATTCCAAAATCCATATAACACAACTAATTTGGGACAGACTCCTTTAACCCATTTCAAGTTTAGCACAAACCATATCAGCCTTCCATGTGTCCCTTGCTTTATTTAAATATTTAAATCCAAATCATTCATTCCACCTCCTTTCATCTATAAATACTCCATCTCCCATTGAGAAAATTGAACTTGGACAGAGAATTTCAAGGTTAGCTAGGCTTTGAAGAGGGATTGAAAAGGAGAAGAAAAGACTTTGACAATTTTGGTTTTCACGTTGGGTTCTTAAGGTTGGTGATTTTAATTTTCCATTGTATTTTCTTATCTTTTTAAATACCAAAGTTCCAATGTATTGTAATTTTTAATTCCAATTTTTATTAATAATTGAAAAGTAGAAAACCCTTAGAAATATGGTTTTCCACTTACTTATTTTTGTATAATGAAAGTTTGATTTTATTTTAATTCTTTTTATGGATTTATGTGAGAAAATACTCTAAGTTATTCAATGAAAGTAGGAAAAACCTTTAGACTTAATAGAACTTGATTTTTTCAGTCTAAGACTCTTTTTAAGAGTAGAAAAACTTTTAGATTTGGAATTACAAGTGGAAATTCTATTTAGCCTAAGGCCGGATTTGAATTATCTTAGTTTAATGGGTCTCATAAATTTCATATTTAGAATTTTAATGGATGAAAAATTGGAGTGCATGATAGATAATAAATGTGAACTCCGTATTCTAGGCTTTAATGTTAATTTTAAAATATGGAAAATAAAGCCTCCATAAATCTTTGATCTAGTTCCACAGTAAATATGTAAATATGTTGTTTTTATTTTAATTTTTGTTTTATTTGTTTTAAAATTCAAATTTCTTGAAAATTGTGGAACTAGGTTGGTTAATTAATTAATTGCATCTTAGTTTTGTATTCTAAGTTAAGTTAAGATTATTTATAATTTTTATATCAAATCCACCATCTAAATTAAAATTAGATCTCTTTAATTGTTAAATTCTATTTTTAGATTTGGTTTCTAATTTTAGACCATATTTTCTATTTTTTAGAATGTTTCTAAATTAAAACTAAAATTCATAGATTAGATAAATAACTCTATATTTATGATTTTTCACCATGTTTTCAAAATTTCTTAAAATTACATAACTCATTGGTATATTTTTCACGGATATATTGTTGCCCAGAAATTAACCCGAGAGGGGGGGTGAATTGGGTTAACACAAACTTTTTGAGTTTTCTTTAATTACACAATTTAGAAAAAATAAGATGCAAATAAACAATAAATAAATGCCAGAATATAAAAGAGGAGATGAGAAGAGATGAGAGATTGAACCCGAGATTTTTAAAAGGTTCGGCGTTCTTGCCTACGTCCTCGCCTCAACTACACCATTTGAGGATTGAATGCTTTAAACTTCTCCTTCAAGGGTGAGAAGAAACCTATTACAATGCTTGTAGATAACATTCTCTGATTTCAAGGTGAAGACCCCCTTTGTAACACCAACCACCTACCTCAAAGTCCCACATTGATTGTGAGGTGGATGGGGTGGGAGTTTATATGAGAGAAGTTTCCCCCTCCCTTGTGTGAAGCCTTTTGGGCCTGACCATGTGGGCAAGGGCCCAAGAACAAAACTGTATGGATCCACGTGGGGTCCAAAGTAGACAATATCATACTTGGGGATGATAGGGTCGGGTCGTTACAATTGGTATCAGAGTACGGTTCAACACTCGGACTGTGTAGGCCCTCTACTTTTGTGATGTGACAGAGCCGGAGATAGCTCTGGTCTTAAGGGAGGTGGATTGTAACACCCACCACCCACCTCAAAGTCCCACATCGATTGTGAGGTGGGTGGGGTGGGAGTTTATATGAAAGAAGTCGTTCCTCCCCCCCCTCTTTGTGCGAGGCCTTTTGGGCCTGGTCATGTGGGCCAGGGCCCAAGAACAAAACTGTATGGATCCACGTGGGGTCCAAAGCGGACAATATCATACTTGGGAATGATAGGGTCGGGTCGTTACACCCTTCTCCTTCACAAGGGTTACACCAACCCTTTACAAATTTTATCTCTCAAGGAAATGTAGAAGAGTAAAATGTAAAGTTTAGGAATAACTCTCAAATGTTTTCAAATCAAGTTTAGTAAGAGTTACTCAAGATTTGAACTAGAATGGCTTAAGGTAAAACTGCAAGAAGATGGATTTTTGAGATAGAGTATGCTTAGGAATTGACTTCAATTGATTCCTTGTGATTCCAAGTAAGTCAACACCTATTATGCCCATTGATGCTTGGTTTAATATTTTTGTTCATGTTTAAGATTGTTGCCAAGCATTAAATGAAAGAAAGGGCCATTGGGGAGAGCATTTAATGATTAAAAAATATGCGTAAAAATCTAAAATTTCATCTTTTCAACCGGAACAGTAAGAGTTTTTTTCTTGAAATTTTCTTTTTTAGTACAGTAGAGTAAGGTTCAATTAAATTGACCGTTCGCAATTCACTAGACTAAAAGTGAAGATTTAGTCCACTGAAAATGTTTTGGACTTCAGACAGTCCATAGCGAAAAATTCAGTCGACTGAAAAGGTCCTAGACTTCAGACAGTCCAACAGCGAAGAATTCAGTCGGCTGAACTTGAAGATTCAGTCGACTGAAAAACTTCCTGCACTTAGACAGTCTAACAGCCAAGAATTTAGTTAGCTAAATGTGAAGATTCAGTCAACTGAAATGTCCCTTAGATTGTATTGTGCAATTTTGGCTTTATTTTGGTCATTTCAAACACACTTGATAGGTCTTGGGGACTAAATCATATCCTAAGATTCCATTTGGATGCATAAGTTTAAGCTTGATATCCTAGGGTCCACTAGAGGGTAACTTGAGACATGGTGTTCAAACATTTAGGCACCTTTACAACACAATTTCCTAAACACTCATGATTAGACTCTATACATAACTTTGATCTTCCAAGTTCTTGATTTTCAGTCTTTGAATTTTGTAAGCCATTCTATCTCCAAGATTTGACTTGATGATCAAGGCTTAATATCATCAACTTGATCTTTATGATATCCAATACATGTCTTCTTAAATGTGAGACTTGTCTCATAGAGTAATACCATTTGAAATATTAAATATCACACTTTAATATGGTTTGTGGTAAAAAAATACCCATATATCCTTGGGTTGAAACTTTGGGGCTAACAATCTCCCCCTTTTTTATTATGACAAACTATGGCACATAAATCATAAACAAAGGATATACAAATTGTGATCCTCCCCCATACTTCATGCATAGAAACAAATTTTTCATTTTCTTCAAAGTACATTTCAAATGACAAATATTCTCCCCCTTTCTTCATGGATGTATTTCTAAATAAAATAAGTGCATCATATCCATCATTGCACAATCTACTCAACCATATTGAGATATGTAAATGAATAACATAAAGACAACATTAGCATAAGTAATATGAACCCATTAAAATTGATTGAGCCATGGACTTTGCAAAGGTTAGAAATTTAGTGGGTTATTTACATGTCCAAAAGGTTTTATAACAAAATACAAAAGGGGAGATAAAAAAGTTTTCACAAGTGCAATCATTTATATTTCTCCCCCTATGGCGTCATCAAAAAAAGAAGAGGGAAGGGTCATTCGATGCCAAGACGTGCCATGACATGACTTAGCTGAAGGTGCACCCGATCAGTGCCATCGCGAGAGGCGTCGAGTCTGTCCTTACCAAATTCGCGAAGACTGTCACATTGGGCTCGGAGAAGGTCGACATTGACCCCTATCTCTGAAACGTCGATTTTAAGAGATTCAATGGTAGCAAGAACACACTGAAGGTCCTCATTGGAGCCAAAGGGACCACCAAAGAGATGAGGAGAGTCAGGAATGCCAATATCCTGATCATTATATGCTTGCTCCTCTGCGGCTTGCTCAGAGATGATAGGCTGCTGGACTTTCTTCAACTTTGCATGAGTGGGTTCCCAAGTATCACTGACAAGCCTATACCCCATAATTTTAAAGGAGTATCACAATAAACATCATTTGCAACACTAATCTCTTCGAATTCAAGTGGGCAGCGTATTTCGAAATGGTCGAACAGGAATGAAAGGAATTTGCCATAAGACAATGTCTTCTTGCGCTTTAATAAGGGTCTCTAAGTCTTCTCGATTGAACGAAAAAGGAGTTCCACTCACTGAGGATTCAATATGTGGATTTGAAGTATCTCCTTTGAGAGAGAAGTTGGCATAAAATTGTTTCACTAGTGTTGGATAGGAGGGGCGAACGATTTGGATAAATGGGCCCCATCCTTGGTAGACAAAGTGTACCCTAAATGGAAATTGCCTTGGATATTGATAAAAAAAATAGAGGGGGACGATTTTATTGAATACCACCTTGCGAAATATGAAATGAAGAACGTAAGCACTTTACGCATCTCGGGAGACATCACTCATTCTTTTCGATCGACGTCCGGTCTCAGCTTGTTTTCCATGATCAAGCGACCGTCATTTGGAGGCCATGAGGAGATTTAGGGATGATGGAGTGAAAAGTGGTGTCATTTGGAGAAGGTGAGGAGAGGGTTAAGGAAGATTAGGGTTCGAACGAAGGGAAGAGGGAGAAGTGAAAAATATGAGAGAGGGTTAGGGAATAAGAGGGACCGAACGAAGTAAAAATCTCTTATGATTTTTACAGAGGTACATTCCTAAATCTCTTATGATTGTACAAAATCTATCTTTAGAAAGAGGTTTTGTGAAAATATCGGAAGTATTTACAAATTCTAATTGGACATCACTTCTTTGCACATGGTCTCTAATGAAATTGTATCTAATTTCAATATGCTTATTTCTAGAGTGTTGTATGGGATTTTTTGACAAATTTATAGCACTTGTATTGTCACGCCTAATTGGAATGTGATCATAATGAAGTCCAAAATCTTCCAATTGTTGTTTCATACACAACACTTGTGCACAACAATTCCCGGCAGCCACGTATTTGGCTTTAGCTGTGGATAAAGCCACTGAATTTTGCTTTTTACTAAACCAAGATACGAGGGAGAAGCCAAGGAAGTGACAAGTCTCACTCGTGCTTTTTCTATCAATTTTACAACTGGCAAAGTCCGCATCCGATTAGCTTACTAATTCGAGTGAAATACGTGTAGGTTACCAGAAACCTAATCAATAGTGCCAATCAAATATTGGAAAATGTGTTTTACGGCAACAAGGTGCGATTTTTTGGGGCATGATTGAAAACGTGCACACAAACATAACTAAACATGATATCCGGTCTACTAGCAATTAAATACAACAAACTTCCTATCATGCCTCTATAGAGCTTCATATCAACGGGTTTGCCACAATTATCCTTATCAAGCTTGGTGGATGGACTCATAGGGGTCCCCATTGCTTTAGCTTCATTCATTCCAAATTTCGATTGATTTATGAATATCCCTTCACAAGATTGCTTGATTTGTAGACCAAGGAAGAAGGTTAGTTTACCCATCATACTCATCTCAAATTCATCATGCATGATTTTCGCAAATTCTTTACAAAGATTTTCATTGGTAGATCCAAAAATAATGTCGTCCACATATATTTGTATAATGAGCATGTCGTTGTCTAGAGATTTGATAAATAAAGTAGTGCCAATTTTTCATCTTGTAAAACCATTTTTAATGAGAAAATTACTAAGCCTATCATACCATGCTCTAGGCACTTGTTTTAAACCATACGATGCTTTTGACAATTTGTAAACATGGTTTGGAAATTCATGATTTTCAAATCCGGGTGGTTGTTTTACATAAACTTCTTCGAAGATGAAACTATTTAGAAAGACACTTTTCACATCCATTTGAAATAATTTGAAATTTTTGAAACAAGCATATGCAAGCAACATCCTTATGGCTTCTAGCCTAGCAACCGGGGCAAAGGTTTCCTCATAGTCTATCCCTTCTTCTTGGTTGTAACCTTGGGCTACCAGTCTAGCCTTTATTTCTAGCAATATTTCCTTCCTCATCCTTTTTATTTCTAAATACCCACTTTGTGCCAATTATCGAGTGATACTTAGGCATAGGCACAAGCTCCCATATTTTGTTTCTTTCAAATTGATTTAGTTCTTCTTGCATGGCAATTATCCAAAAATCATCTATTTCGGCTTCTTGAATATTCTTTGGTTCAATTTGAGAGACGAAAGCCATGTTGTTATAAGCGCTTCTAAGTTTAGATCTAGTGGCTATTCCTGGAAATGTTTCAACAATAATTTGATGCTTTGGGTGATCTTTTGCAAAACTCTAAGCCTTAAAAAGATCATTATTTGGTTTGACGTCCTCACAATCTTGTCTTCCACCACTATTTGAAACAGTTACTTCATTCTTAGGATTGTCTTGGATATTAAGTTGATTCATCTCTTTTTTCAAAATTACAACCTCATCATCAAGATCCTTTTTTATTTCAAAAGGGTTGGCTTCATCAAATACCACATGAATCGATTCCTCTACAATTGATGTTCTCTTGTTATATACTCTATATTCTTCACTAATGGGAGAATAACCAACAAAGATTCATTCATCCGATTTTGGATCCAATTTTCCTAATTGATCTTTGGTGTTTAGTATAAAGCACTTGCATCCAAAAACTCTAAAGTATCCAATGTTTGGTTTTCTACCATTCTATATCTCATAAGGAGTCTTATCCAATCTTTTTCTAATTGTTACCCTATTTATAACATGGCAAGCGGTGCTTACGTTTTTGGCCCAAAAGTATGTTGGTAATTTATGTTCGTTGAGCATAGTCCTAGTTATTTCTTGAAGTGTTCTATTCTTTCTTTCAACTACTTCATTTTGTTGGAGATTTCTAGGAGCGGAATAATTGTGACCAAAACCATTTTCATCACAAAATATTTCCATTTCTTGATTTTCGAATTCTCTACCCCTATCACTTCTAATGTTGTTGATTGTATATCATTTTTCATTTTGAACTCTTCTACAAAATTTTGCAAAGGCTTCAAGTGCATCATTTTTATGAGCTAGACATAACACCCAAGAGAAGTGAGAATAATCATCAACAATTATAAATGCATATGACTTATCACCCATACTTTGAACTTTGCTAGGACCAAACAAATCCAAATGCAATAGTTGAAAAGGCCTAGAGGTAGATATATGCTTTTTGCTTTTAAAGGACCTTTAGATTTGTTTTCCAAATTGGCATGCATCACAAATTCTATCCTTGGCAAATTTGGCCTCAGGCAAGCCATCAACTAATTCAAACTTGGATAGGTTTGAGATAAGTTCCATATGAGCATGTCCTAGTCTCCTATGCCATAACCAACTATTTTCATTTATGACAGCAAGGCATTTAACATTTTGGTTAAGCATTTCATCAAAGTCAATGGTGTAAACATTTTCATCTCTATATGTTATGAACATTTCTTTATCATTGCTAGCATTTCTAATAGAGCATATGTTTGATTCAAATACTACCTTATTGCCTTTATCACAAAGTTGTCTCACACTAAGTAAATCATGTTTCAACCCATCTACCAATAGTACATCTTCAATGGAAAGTAAGGGATCATTACCAATTTTACCTTTACCGATGATCTTGCCCTTGGAGTTGTCACCAAAGGTAACAAATCCACCATCTTTGAGAGATAGAGAGAAATGAATTTTGATTTGTCTCCCGTCATGTGTCTTGAGCATCCACTATCAGGAAACCACTTGTTTTTTCTTGGCGTTGATTTCATGCATATCTACAAAAGTCATTTAAGTAATTCTTCTTGGTCCCCATGTAGAGTTGGGTCAATTTGGGTTAGATTACAAGGGCAATGTTCCTTTTGGAACCCAAATCATTTTTTTTAACCCTTTTGCTTTCCCAATTGAGCAAGAATAAGAAATATGTCCGTTCTTTCCACAAAAGTTGCAAATAGTGTGTGGAGAGATAGGAGATGAAGTTTCGACAAAGAAGTTTTTCTAAAATGATTTCTTTACTTTAGGATTATATCCTAATCCTTCTTTGTTAAAAGCACATCATTTATTTTCCAATAACATATCTAAAATTTTCTTTCCCATGGTGAATTTTTCAAGAGACTTAGTTAAATTTGTAAAAAAGTCCCACATTGCTAGTTACATTGGAAATTCTTTGGTATATAAGTAGTAGCCTTCTTCCTTCTAACATGAGGCCTTTTGGGAGCAACAGTGGGTTGGCTCGCCAATTGAAAGTCGTGCGGGCTGTGTGTGAGGCCCAGAGCGGACAATATCATGCTAGTGGGACGGGTCATTAAAAATGGTATCTTTCTTGCCTGAATCTCCTTTATAGCTATCTTTCTTGAATGGCTTCTTCGAAACTAATTGCTTCTTCTCAAGAGACTCTTGAATTTATGGGTGATCAAGACCAAGTCTTCATTGTTGTCCTCACTATCTTCTTCTTCTTCTTGATCAACATAAGTCTCATTTGATGAGGCTTTAAATGCAAGAGACTTCTTTTCTTTGGCAGTTTTCTTTCGATCGTTCATGAAAAGCTCATGGGTCATGAGAGATCCTAAGAGTTCATCAAGTCCCAACGTGGAGATATCTTTTGCTTCTATAATTGTCGTTGACTTCGACTCCCAAGAATATGGCATTGACCTGAGAATTTTGTTCACATTATCTTTGTTAGAATAAGCCTTTCCAAGGGCATTAAATTCATTTATAATCTTTGTGAATCTAGTAAACATGGAAGTAGTGGATTCATTTGGTTCCATTGTGAATAGTTCATTTGGTTAGAATAAGAGTTCATTTCATGCATTGATCATCTTAGCCATTAGATATTAGGTAATCTAATCTCATTCACTCATTCATCTCTTAGAAACCCTAGAGCCTCCACATGCATCCATCACAGAAACACATTACCTTAGATTTAGGACATGCATTTCATCATCCATTTAAAATCCACTAATGCATCAAAACCCTCCATCAACCATCTACCTATTTTTATAATTATTTTACCCTAAATACCTTAGAGCCATTAGATCAAAACCCATTAAATCTAAGCCCTCCATTCATGAAACCCTAAGCTATGAACAACTTTAGTTCAAGCTAGTCCCCATGCGCATATCGCACATCATCATCCCATGATTTTTGCAATCTAAAACATCTCCATGCAACTAGACTAAAACTCATCCAGATACATTCCTAAGATACAAAAACATCTCACAATCCAATTCCCAAGTATCCCACATGATTTTTCCCAATCCCAAACCAATCCAATTCCTAATTTCTCTCCCAATCTCCTATCTTCTCTCCACCTTCACTTGGCCACCAAGGAAAGGCACAAAAAAATCGTGTGACCCTCCTTGTACAACCCTAAAATTTAAGTTTAAATCCCCATCATCCATTCCCATTTAGATTCAATCCAGTCCATTGATTTCCCACCTTAAACCTTGATTCAATCCAAGCCATGCATCTCCTATAAATACCTCACTACCCCAAGGGTAAAATTCGAATATGACCTGGAATTCAAGAGTACTAAAGGCTTGAGCAAAAGACAGGAAGACGATGAGCAACAGGCAAATTTACAAGTGAGAGTGTAGATTTTTTATCTTTTATTTTGTCTTTCTTATATTTAATTTAGAAAAGCCATGTACTTTAATTCTTTCATTTAATAAAGTAAAGCATTCATTTAGAATCCTGGAACATCCAATTTCTAAAATACTTTTATTATTACTTTATTTTTAATTTCAAGAACACAACATTTATTTATTTGATTGAACATGAGGGTATGTCATAGTTAAGATCTTGATTGTAAGACTTGAATCATGATTACTAAGGTTTTGATTAATTAAATTAAAAGTTGTGAATCTTGTTTTATTAATAAGTATGAATTGTATTTTAGATCGTTATGTGTATTTCAGATCTAGGCCTTTACTTTATTTACATATCTTGGGTGATGAACGCTCTATTCTAAACAACCAATCTTTTCGTTACTGCACATTTAATTTCAGTCATTTATTTTCATGCATTTAATTTTCTGCCTTTTAATTATGTTAAATCTCATGTTTGTTGTGCAATAGTTGTTTTAATCCAAATCTTGTATAATTTATTCTTTAATTTTGTAACTCTTTAATTCATTCTTTAATTATTTAATTCATTCTTTAATTATTTAATTCATTCTTTAATTCTTTGATTTTCTTTCTCTTAATGCACTCTCTCTCAAGGATCCATTCAATCAAAGTTAGGAAGATGTGGTATTTTAATCTTATAACTTGTAATTTTGACTATGATTAAGATTATCATTTAATTCACCATTTTAAATCAAGGACAATTAATTCACACATCTTATTTGCTGATTTTCCAAGTTTGATACATGACTCATAAAAAGGTTCTACTTCTTGAAAATAATTCTTTTTAAAGGAACACAAATTTAATTTTAATTCATATATTTTGAGATTTTCTTTTGGGTTCGACCTCACACTCAATCGTTATACTATACATGGTTTGTGTGCTTGCGAGAATTACAAATTTAAAACATCAACACAAGGTGTCCAACCAATTTCTCCAAAATCCAAAGTTTAAATAGGCATCCAGAAAAATCTAGCTCGGAGTCACCGATGTGTCGATCAGACTGATGGGTCGGTACTTAAATTCTTGTTGTTGTAATGTGACCATTAAGAATTTAATGCACTTCCAACGAATATAAAATGATCACTTCGATGGGTCGAGTTCCTCGATGGGTCGTTGAGCCCATTGTCGATGTGTCGACATCGACGATTGTATCGTCCTGAGGCTAACTCAAAGATACAAAATTTGTCATCCAGAAACCTGTCTGACCTTGATCAACATATCGATTCCACCGATGGGCCGGTCATGTTACTCTCGATAGGTTTGTGACCATGATCATATCTGTCTGAGAGTAACAAGAAATACAGAGTCTTTCCAACCAGAACTCTGTAAACCCATGTCGATATGTCATGCTCACCAATGGGTCTGTCATGTCCATATCAGGTGTTCATGTGTCTATCATGATCTATTAGGTGCACGACCAATCACCAGAGACAGGGCCGACTCATAGGTATCACGATTCGTCGCCCTAGGAATATTTAAGGTTTTTCTTGACAAGCATTGTCAAAACAGGAAAGCCTCAAGCTGATACAATTGCCAACCCACGATTCATTGCCGATGGATGTTGACGATCAATCGTGTGGCACGATCATTCGTGCATGACCGTTTTTGTGCCGTTACTATGCATTTAATGCACAACAGTCGGGTTGGTGGAAAGCAATTTCAAACACGAACGATCCATCTCCAGTACATGATCAATCATGTGTTACTGTGTTTTGAAAATTTAATTTTGCCTCTATAAATACTCCTCTGTTTGGAGAGTTTAAGGATCCCTTGGAGAGCATTTATGATCCACATCTACCAGTGTTAAACTCTCAAACACCAAAGGCAAATCAGTGGTTATTCTCTCTTGGCATTACACATGCAAATAATTCAAGTATCCAATCTTTAATTGATTGAGATTAAGATAGAAGGAAAAACCATTTTATAAGATAGACATTGGACCTCCAATTTCCTAGATACCCTCCCAAGGATTTTGATTGCTCTATACTCGGGGCATCTACGTCTACGAACAAGATCACATTGGGAGAGATTCTTCAAGAAACACATCATCACATTTGCAAAGCATCAAAGGAAAATGCTTCTTAGTTTGATTTTACTTAAAATCATACTGTTAAGTCAATTAAAGCAAGTGCATGAACCACTATAAAAAATGGAGGGATAAGGATTAGACCGGGGAGGTCGAACCTTTCAAGATCTAGGGATTGGGTGAAATTCTAATTTAATTGAGTAGGTGGAAGTCTTATTCTATTTATGGCAGTGTAATTCCCCAATTAGTGAATTTGGGATAACTTGAGAATGGATAAATCTATTAGTTGATGTAGGTTTGTTTAAATCGAACCACTATATATTAGGTGTTCATGGTGTAAGTGTAACATCCCAGATTTTCAATGCAATAATATATTAGCTTTTGTCGATTTTAATTGTTTAATTTGATGAATTTAAGATTTATCGATAAAATGGACTTTAAATGGGTAAGAATTGGGTCAATGGCCCAATTATTATCCAATGGATCATATGTAGGGTTTGATTTTAATTAATTGGGTAAATGTAGTTAATTGGGTCAATTACCCAATTGGGACCCAATGGATCAAAATGAATGGATTTTGGGAAGTAAATGGATAAGGAATTAATTTAATGGGATCATGTACCCAATGAAGACCCAAGACATGGGATCCACCTCATCAAGTAAGGTGGCAAGTATGTGAGGTGGCATGTAAGTGGCATGGCCAAGTGGGATCCAAATCCACCTCATCAAGTGAGGTGGCGAGTGGTCTAAGGTAACATGTAGGGTCGGCTACCATGGGTCAACCATGGGTGAGTTCAAATGTGGTGAGTTGAATTACATTGGGTTGGAAATTAAAAATCATTTGAATTATATGGAAATGAGTTCAAGAAAAATAAAGTGAGTTGGGATTGAATTGAGTGGGAAGTGAGTTCAAATAAGCAAATGAGTCACATGGAAGTGGAAGAGGCTTAAGTGAGTCCAAGGGGATGGAGGGTTTCCATCTCATGGAAACCCTAGACACCATCGTTGGGAAGAGGGGGGAAAGCTCCAAGTGTAAGTCATGTGTCTATTGGTTAACTAAGGGACACATGAGAAAGACCAAGGAGTAATGTGGGTGGATGGGAGGATAGGGCTAGTTACACAAGACACACACCAGCAACCCTTTGGCCGATCCTCTCCGTTAGGGAAAAAGGATAGAGATTTCCATCTCATTCTCTCCCTCGCTCCCCCTCTCAACCTACACCCCTTTGGCCGATCCATAGAGATTTTCATCTCATTTTCTCCCTCTCTCAATTAACACCTTGGCCAAATGCTCCATTGAAGAACAAGGATGTTTTCATCTCTCTCTCTCTCTCACACATTGCTCTAGACTTGGAGGAAGAACAAGGACTAAGGAAGGAGAAGGAAGGATGAGCAAGATCAGAACTAAAGAAACGGAGGAGAAGCGGAAAAGGTATGTAGTGTTTAACAAGGATTAAATGATTAAAAGAAGCTAAGGGAACCATGGTTTCGGCTATGGAATGGCCGAAACCATGGTGTTCCATATTTGATTGAAAAGTTGGCAAAGAAAGTATACTAAGGCCATGAACTAAAAAATCCATCCAAGAAGATGGTTAAGCGTTTGGAATGAAAGGAAAAGACCCTAACCTTGTTTCGTGGGTAAGATAAATTGTAAAAATGGTTTGTGATGATGATGACTATGTTTATACATGATTAACGGATGAACTTTATGAAGAAGGGCCGAGCCAAACAACAAATAAAATGAGGACTGATCACGGATGGCACTGTCTGCGGACGGGTATCACTGTCCGCGGACGGGTTTTTATCGTCCGCGAGATGGGTTTCGACCATCCACGAACGGATAATGAATTGTACATGAGTTTTCTGTGGACGGGTAATGAACTAGACAAAGGTGGTCTGTGGACGGGTATCATCGTCCGTGGGACGAATTTCTACCGTCCGCGGACGGGTAACAGTCAGGAAGTGTATACTGTCTGCAAACGTGTTGGATGGCTGTAGGATTGGTTACACTCTCTGTGGGACGAGTGTCTACCGTCCGCGGGATGGGTTTTTATCGTCCGCAGAAGGGTGTGGACCGTTCGCAGGACGGGTAACGAGTGTGGACTGTCCGTGGGTAGCGGACAACGGTTGTCAGACCACAGTTGTGCGCTGTCTGCGGACGGGTTTCTATCATCCGCGGGACGGGTTTTGACCGTCTGCAGACGAGTAACAGACTTCAGTATGGTGCTGTCTAGGGACGGGTTCACTGTCTGTAGGACGGATTTCTGCCGTCCGCGGGACGGGTTTCTACCGTCCGCGGATGGGTTTCTGTCGTCCGCAAGATGGGCAGCGAACGGGTAACCGACTGATTTTAAAATTAATTTTTTTGTATGATTTTCCTTTTCCAAATGGTTAAATTTAAATGGAAGGATGTAAGGAATGATTTAAATTAATTGGATAATTAATTTGACTATTTTATATGATGGAATCAATTTAAGGTAACGGGACTTCACAAACGGGTGTACAATCGGCTTCGACGTGATCGGTGATCTATATCTTCACGAAAACATCAAGGATACAATACTTGGATGTTGGTAGGATTCTTACCTTGTTGAAACACTTTGGATTATGTACATGTAATGATTTTTATTTCCATATTTGATGATCTATTTTTGGTATCAAAATGCTTATCTTCTAAGAATGGAATTTCAATACTATTATGTAATTTAACATGAAATAACATGTTTGCACTCACATCTCATGCATGGCATGGGAGGAAACATATGAGAGGAGTCCACACTCCATTCGGGGTATCCGATAAACAAACGTGCGAGGGATCCGTACTGATTCATTTTGACATACGGGAAATGGTATATGATGTTTGAAATGAAAGAGGAGTCCACGCTCCGTTCGGTGGGACCGATAAGGCATACGTGGGGAGTCATGACAATGAATACCTTGATGTGGCTTGTTCATCAAGAGGATTATCTATGTGTTTTGAGATATGATTGATGGGTGGGAAATCATGGTATATGACAACCATGGCATGGCATTGATTTAGCATGATTTTGATATTATGTATCTATTCTGATTTTATATTAATCATGTGTATGACCCTACTCGGAATACATACTGGGCGAGTTGACTAATGCCCTACTTCTACCTTAGATGATGATACAGGGAACAGAACAGGCGATGGACGTGAAAGGAGCCAAGCTTAGGAGCTTGGACAACTTATTGCTTATTTTATTTAAGTTTTATTTTGGACAATATAATTTGAGTTAATCGCATTTTGGGATTGTAATAACTTAAAATTTTCTTGCTATGGTTTGGTTACATTTGGACATTTAAACTTAAGGTAAATTATGTGATGGACTTCCTTGCTTAGAAATGAATAGGGATAGTAACTCTAATCTTATATTAATTCCGCAATATGTTTATTCCGCAAGTATAATTTTAATGCGTGTAAACTGTTTTAGTGGACTCGGTCCACACACACGTATGGTTGGCCAGTTGAGGGTCGGGTTTGGAAGCTCGGACTTAACTCGCGTCGTAGCGTCCTGCTCTCTCTCACTCTTTATTTTAAAAAAAAATAGACTCTGATTTTTGGCGAGTGAAAAAGGGCGGGGCGTTATAGTAAGAGCTAATTGTGTGAATTTTGTTATTTGAGCTATATCTTGTTCACACATACCTCACTTGATCATTATTGTTAATTCCACACTATTCATTGATATTAATCAAGAAAATTTGAAAAGGCCACTAATTGGGAGATTATTCTATTCATTTCCCTTCTAGGGATAATCAGATCTAGCACAAGGGAACTTTCAGAGTTGTTATTATTGGAGCATGCTATCTTTATTTGAGAAATTATTTAATTTCTAATTGCAGCATGTTATTGATATACATGACTTGGCATTTATGCAAAAATATATGTTGAGAATTTATGAGCATCCACAGTTGGGTGGGTGTTGAGATGAGAGCTTTGGTTAGATTATTGGTTATTTGATGTATTCATATGTGGGGGTCTTCGGACCATTTATTGTGCAAATTTTGTGTGGGTCTTTGATCATTTTGACACATCCTTAGAGATGGACTAGGGATTGTGTTTGTTTTTTATGGGTCTATGACCATTTGTGACCTTTGGAACACGTTACTTTGGGGATGGACCAAGGATCGTGACACATCCTTTGGGGATGGACAGGGGATTGTGTTTACTTTGATGAGGTCTTGACCATTTGTGTCATTTTGATCCGTATTTGGACGCTAAATGATGAAAATTGGAAAAAAAAAAAAAAAAAAACACAGTGGAAATGAGAAAATTGAGAGAGACAGATTTTGGGAAGAAGATCTTCCTCTTTTTAGTCTATTTCCTTTAATTTCTTAAAGATTGTACAATCCAAAATTTTTGGCCTGTTTCCACTGACTAGGATGCCAAAAACGGTAAAGAAGGATAAAAAAGACCGAAAACTGCCAAGAACTGTCGCAACTGCAAGCAGTTTTACGCAATCATTCGACTAATGGTCAACCAAAAAGGAGTATCAATCGAGTCTCAATCGATTGATGAAATTAACTGAGACTATTAGAGACCACCTGAAAAATGCATGCGGTAATCAGTCAACTGATGGTTAACTGATAGGTCGACCGAACAAGATAATCAATCGAGTCTCAGTCGATTGATGATATCAACTGAGACTAACAGAGAGTGAATGTAAACACAGACAATAATCAGTTGTCTTTATCAGTCGACTGATGGTCGACTAATACTATCAGATACATGTATGTTCCACATAAACAGTAATCATACGATGGTCGACTGACCATCACAAAGATAAGTTCTTTTACAGAAATTTAATACAAAATCAGTGGGAGATCCTCCTGGATCACCTTTAGAACACATTCCTTTGGGGATGGACCATGGATCTTGACACATCCTTTGGGGATGGACCGGAGATTGTGTTTACTTTTGATGGGTCATGTGCACATATGCAATTTTGACTTGTGAGTTAAGATGCATGGTATGTGCATCATGCCATCATTGTATATCATATTTTGATATTGTTTAGTTTGATTTGAAATGAAGTGAACTCCATAATGCCTAATTCCTTGAAGTTGTATAGAACATTGTATGGTTTGTTTTCTTCACTAGGCATAGAGCTCAATCCCTAACATTTCCAAAAATTCCTTGGAGAATGAGACCGGTCAGGCTCAACCATAGGTTTTGGATTCATTCGGAGCTAGTGGATTGAATTTTTAGATTCTTTATTATTTTCCTAGGACCTTTTGGAATTTAATTGAGATTTGTGGATTGTAAGACACAATAAGTGTCACTTGATATTTTTATTTGAGAGTTGTGCCTCTGTTTCCAATTGTATGTTGGGGGAGCTTTGGATTTGATTATAGTTGTGCATTGTGAGACTAGACCTCCTATTTATTATATAGATTATTGTTGGTTTAATTGCCTGATTCTATATTTGATTAGGACTAATCCTACATGGGAATGATATAAAATTGACATGGCAATCTTATTGAGATATTCCGCACTCTGATTAGATTGAAATTGTTATTTGAATGGTCAGGAAAAAAAAAATGAGCCATGTATTTCGTTAGTCCCACTATTGGATTGTATTCAGTCGTGTAAGGCTCCATTTGTTGCTATGGAATGGACGGGTCCTTACATACAATGTCTATGGTTGATTAAGAAAAAAATTTGAGCCATGTTGGACGTCCCTTGTTCGTTGGTCATTTTAACTTTCGTGAGGCCCCGTTTGTTGAAGCTGAACTGGCGGGTCTTTACAGGGAAGCTCCAACATTGTTCCCAGTACGTGGCCCACAGGCACCAACCGTCAACACATGCCAGGAACACGTCTTGCTAGGGAAAGGGAGAGTTTTACTTGTATCCAGTATCATGGCGCTTCCGGGCGATATGTGACTATATAGTGCTACATCATCTAGCGCTTCTCGTTCCATCCAACGCATTGCTGGATCTCTCCTCCACCTACATCTAGCTTGTCCGCACTCTTTCTAGTGTGTTACCACAGTAAACACTGCGGTCAATCATAAACTACCGTGGGTCAACACAAATACCATCCAAAGGTAAGGCCTTCTAAAAATAACATGCATCCAATAATGTAGGGTTTGATTCTCAAATGATAAAAGACAAGGTTGAAAGGTGGAAATGAAACCTTTGGAGTTCAATCGTAGTTTTAGACCTTGGCAGGAAATTATTGATCTATGGGCAGTCAATTATCTTACTCTAAAAGCTAAAGTAAACTCCTAAATCAATTCACCAAAACAAAGAAGGGATGGGCGATTTTACACAACTAAATTTTAAGATAAAATGAAAGAACCAAGCAAAATTACTCATAAAAATTGAGACGGTGAAACCAGTGATGGAAATTCACTTTAGCAAATCCTACTAAACGTTCGATAAAAGAAAAACACAAAGTATGGAAATTACTCAATGGAATTTGACCATACTCAATGGACAAGAAATTTGTAGAAACCAACCTCTAGCATTAGTGAAACTCCTAAATTCAACAAGCATTAATTTTAAATTTTGTTCGATCTAAAACTCAAACCTGACAAGAAAAAATATCAAATGCAGACTTCCTCTCCACAATCTAAACATTCAATTAATAAAGAATCTTAAATTTAAATTATAAAACTAAATTCATAATATATCTATTGGATAAGTACTTTGAAAGACGAATTTTCATTAATCCAAATTGAGTGATAATTATAGTGGCTTCTTGAGGCCTTATTGTATAAAAACCAAGAGAAAAAAAGTAAAGAAATATAAGACAATGGTGCTATGAGCATCCATGAGTATGCACTACTTTAATCCTACTTTGTCCTGTGTCCAATTCAAAGGCACTCCATTTAATAAGAAAATTACAGCTAAATAATGAAAATAAACATATAATAAAAGAATATCGTAGAGAGAAAAAGCCTTGCCATCCCAGCATCCATTGCTACTTTTATCTTGCTTAAGAATCGTTGGAGAGAGAAAATTCTCTGTGAAATGGTTGGCCAAGAGATTGGTGCCTCCAACTTGCCTTCATTCCTTACATGCTATCTTCACTCCCATCTTTCCTCTTTTTATTAGTCAATTCCTTCGAAAGGAACGAATTGTAGCCAAATCAAATTTGAACCTTCTTGTTGTATATGGGCCTCATAGATGGACATTTTCAAGCCCAAATGAATGGAAGGGTCATGCAGCCTAGATTTAACGATTAAACTTTCGGTCACACGGATGGGGGTTTCAGACCTCATTTGTGCAAATGGGTCAAGGAGAATATACCCAAGGCTCTTAGGATTGGTTAGAGGAAATCCAAAATAAAATTCTGTCGTCTAAGTTTTATTAGATTAATGGAAAGCTTCAGGTTTTGCTCACTTGAAATCAATAGAATTGAACCCAATTAAATGTAGGAGAATCCAACTTAGTATAATGAAGCCAAAGTAAGTGTTTCACTCACAAAGAAATTAACCAAGTCCAAATCTCAACAAGATACCAAATTCACAATAAAATTTGATTATCCAAAGGCTTCAACTATGAATTCTTGCAAATAATCATGCAAATAAATTGAAAATTGAAACATTAAATGACAAGAAAACTGTAACGACCCTGCCCCAACTAGCATTGATATTGTCTGCTTTGGACAAGACACACTCTCACGTTTTTTCTTTTAGATGTGTATTCATACACACACCCCAAAAATCCTCGATGCTAGTTGAAAGAAGAGCACTACTTAAATCCCAAGGATCCAGACAACTTGCAGACGATGTGGGGATTTTCTCTACACTCCCAAAGCCTAACTGACTATTTTTTGTCTCCTTTACATGCACACACTGATGGACCTCTCCTACTCCTCCTCCATAAGGTGGCTTTCTCTTCCTTTGTCTTTTCGGATTCCTCTAAATTATTTTCTCCACTCTCTAGTGCTACACAGGTTGAATCCTTTTATTTGAATCATTCACGCTAGAGTATTCTCACCCACTCTTCATCTGGTGCGGTGTTGATGTTCAAATTTTACATTTATAAATATCGCAATCGCATGAACCATTTATAGTATAGCATTAAGCGTGCGAGGTTGATCTCATGGAACAAGCAAAATGTATGCAAAAACAAAAATATGATTTTGAAATATTATGGTTTTTAGAGAATATAGATCTTAAACTAGTCTAATCCCAAAAAATCAATTGTATTCTCATGAATATATCTCTAAGTTAAAAAAACTTTAATTTTAATAAATAGATCTAGAAATTAAAACATTAATTAAATCCAATTAAGATAATGGCTTCATATAGAGTTTATAAATAATCTCACATCCCAGTTTAAGAAAACAAAATTAAAGTTCAACAAGATTAAATCTCAAACTAGTTAACAAATCTTTGAGAGGGTTGTTGGAATGCATGAACAAACAAAGAAAATACATTGAACAAAAATACATTTGAAAATAAATCAAACAAATAAAATACAGCACATAACAAAATAAAGTAAGCAATGGAAATAAATTGACAATTAAAGTAAACGAAATAACAAAGCAGTGCATAATTTAAAGGTGGTTGTTGGAAAACATCATTCATCACCCAAAATAAATAAATCAATATAAAATCTAGATCTAAAATGCACGTAAAAATCCATATTTCAATTCATGTTCATTATCAAAGTTAAAAATTCATAAACTTTAATTTAAATAGCCGAACCTTAGTGCCTTCGATTCAACACTTACAATCTAAGTTCTAATTATTTCATGTCCAACTAAATAAACAAAGATTACTGAAATTCCTAGTGTACTAGAAACCAATTAACCCTAGAAGGGGGGTGAATAGGTCAATCCCAATTCGTTGGTCCTTTATAAAAATTCATTGATTGATTAATATTTATGCAGCAGATATAGCAATCAAGTGTGTGAGTGTAAATAAAAGTGATTATGCATTTAACACAAGAAATTAGCTCTAACACCACAAGCACAAGGACACAAGATAAAAAGTGATTTGGTTAATTAACCTACATCCACTGTTAGGACTCGCTTAATCTTGAGCTATCACCAAATTTACTAAGTGGGGACTTACAACCTCACAATTAGAGTAGGAATTCCACCTCACCCAATCGGTTGGGAATTCCACCCACCATTGTGCCAGAGACAACGCTCTAAACTTTTTTATAGTGGTTCGGGAGCCAATCATCTTTATTCCACTTTCGGGACAAAGGTTTTAAAACCAAACTTAAAACCAAGAAGCACTTGCCTTATAGATCTTATTTGAAGATGTGTGCTTCTCAGAGATTCACACAATGTGTATCGATACTCTTTCTTGTGGACGTCATATAGCAATCACAATTCCAGAATGACTAGAAAACTTGGTTCAAATCCTAGTAGGTGTTTTATCTTATCTCCTCTCTTTCTCTCTCTCACAATCTTAATCAAAGATTAGGTATTTGATTTTTGGGTATAGGCACAAAAGAGATGATCGGTCCTTAAATATCAAATGATCACACAACACTTAAATTTATAGAGGAGTCTTGACAGTTTTTCAGACTGTCCAGTATCGACAGGTCGGTGTTCATATTTATTACCATTCAACCACCCGACCATTGCGCATTAAATGCACTCCCAATGGCTTTATTACTTCCTGGTCGACAGGTAGGTGTCGCCGATCGGTCGACAGTTATGGCACTGAGAGGTTGGTCCAAACGAATGTCTCGATCTGGGGCAACACCATGCTGACAGTTGTTTCAAGTTAGAAATTTGTCTTACCCAGAACGATCTGTCATCCTTTACCGAGGGGTCGGCCATGTACTCTCTATCGATCTTGATATACCGATATGTCTGAATCTTCAAGAGCCCTCTTGAGTTCACAGTCCAGAACACACAAGCCCTTTACCGATGAGTCGTCGACCACGAAGGGTCGTTTAAGTTCATCATCGAGGGGTCGGTGCATAGAAGACTCTTGATCAGAGACATATCTAGAATGACAGCTCCTTGATCCAGAACCTCTGTCAAACTAGACGACCAATATTTGACCACGATGAGTCGATCCTGTTAACACCGAGGGGTCGGTGAGAACGTCTGGTCGAGCTGACAATGAAACCAAATGCATATTTTCAAGTCGGGTTCCAATTCACTAGCAAGCTTCCTCTCTAGGATTTTAATTATTTTATCATTTGTTCAACTGAGCCTAGCGATGTTCCTCTGTAAGGTGTGGGTACCACCAAAAGTCATCTATGGCCATAATACATATTTTGTGATTGCCATGACAATGAGCTTTGAAACTTGTGGAGCATGATCTTGACTCTTGATCATCTTAAGTCTTCAAGCTTCTTAACAAGTATTTTTTTCTCGAGTTATGTAATTGACAAACGTAGGGACTCAGCAAACTGGAGCACTAACAATCTCTCACTTTGTCAATTTCATGAAAAGAGGTAGAAGCTAAGTCAATTACAATCCCACCCTTATTACATCACATTTGAATACATATTACATTGTTTACATCTACATATTCAAATGAATAACAAGACTTTGCTCATAGTATATTCTTGTTCAGCTTACTTCATTTCATATTTTCCTGTTTAAGCATATAAGCACGCAATACTAGAAAATCATTAGAGGGGGTTAATCCCAAAACATAAATATGCATCCATGGACTAAACATAATTAGTATTCATTTTCCCCCATACACTAATGATTTCCTAGGAGCCAATCATTACCCACAGCTTTCTCCCCCAATCTTCTTGAGTTTGATTTTCCAAACTCTAAGCATAGACATTCCCTTGCGTCTATTTGTTTCTTCATATTCTTCCCCTTAGTGGTTCTCTCTTTCTAAAGGCCCAAACACTTTGATTTCTTCCCATCTTTCGATGTCTTATAGCTTCTACTAAATTCTCCCCCATTTTGTCATACAATTAACAAAGTTTTAGTAGGCAGACATTTGCTTAAGACCTCTAAAATTTTAAGGGTTCTCAGAACCGGCATTCTTCTTACAGTTTGGCCAAGTAAATCTATTTCCTTTCATGTATAGATCAAATAATTTATCACCAATCCCCATGACGTTTGAAACAAAAATCCAATTGCATTCAAGTCATTTCCCACCGTGAGTTGTACGTAGCATTTATTCGAAGCATCACTGATGTCTACCTACATATGATTTTCCAACTTATAGTCATTTTGCTCGTATCATGTTGAGACACCTTTGACTTTGAATAGGGATGTTCATTTATCTAAAGTCAGTCTATGATAGATTCGAATCTGAGTTAAATAACTGGACCCGCTTTTTTTTACATATATTATACATATATCACAAGGTCCTATTCAGTATTATTTTATTTTTTAATTTATATTTTGTAAGTAAAAAATTAATCATAAAAGTTGAAGAATACTTTAGGGCTTACCACCTATTAAAATATCATTTCACTCGGTATTGAATTTTTTTTAAAGATTTCTGCCAACTTTGATTATTAAAATTAAGTAGTTAAAAATTGAGTATCTGCTTAAAATTTTAATTGATAGTAATTTTTTAAGTCTACTTTTAATATGTATAGTTAAATTTTCAAGTTTAAGAATATTTTTTTAAAACAAAAAGAAAAGAATAAAATAGGGCCAATGCAAAATAAATAGACTTTAAACGGCAAGCTCGAGCTTTGACTTTAAAAGACAACGGACTTTGAATGGGTTTAGACTTTTGTAAATGAAAATGGACTTGGGCGTTTTGTGAAAAAACCCAACCCAAACCCAACGTATGACCTTGCTACCTTTGAACAATTATCCAAGAGAAATGATCAAACTCACACCTTATTGAATGATAACCATTATTATGATTTTCCAAGAGATCTCTGCGCCTCTTAAGTTACCAATTGTTGGTATGACAATGGCACTTAATACAAAGACCCACCGACCAAGGAATGGTATGGCTATTAGTGTTGGATCTTTTTTTGGATTTTTTTCCCTTATTAAATTCAACAACAAGCCCTTTTTTCAAACTTGCATTACTCTATCTGCCTTCTTCCCAGCTAAATTAAAGCCATGTTGCCCTAGCTAAAGATTTTTGTTGGAAAAAGAAATAGATAAGTTTAAGTTACCAATTGGAAAAATGAACTAGAATTGATGGATGGATGGATGAATTTGAACTTGAGGGAAGTACATCTAAGTTCATTATATTCTATTCACAAGTTTAGTGTTAAAAATAAGATTAATATGTTAAAAATAAATAAATCTTAATAAAGAACAAGTGTTCATAGTATTTTTAAAAGAAAGTTTTTTAGGGACATTAGTGTTTTTTATAATAAAGTATCAGTGGATTTATCATTTTGTCCCTTAATCATTATTTAAATAAAAAAATAGTATATTAATTTTTTTTAATATAAAAAATACCGCCCTTCTTGTTAATAATTTGTAGAAGTCGTTTATTTTTAAGGTTCTTAGCTCTAACCAGAGATTAATTTAAATTGCACCATTGCCTGCCAAGATTGAGATTTGTGACGACCATCTTTGAGTGGGACCACGGGCAAATGAGATCAGATTTGCTTGCAATTTGCATCATACCATTGTACAGATGCAATCAGTCGTCTATCAATCGTTTTCTGAAATCATTTCTGTATCTTTCTACAGTTGTGTGCAATTTACTTCTTGTGTTTCATGTTATTATTATTATTATTATTGTTTAGTGCTGATAGGGTGGAGACGTGTAGACTCTAGAAGTGTATAAATTTTCAAATGCCACTGTCTTTGCCACCCGCAACGCCAGCAAATGCTGAGTGGTTTGTGTGATGCTTTTGTTGTTTGGTGAGAATGAGACTATCAAAATGATTGTAAAAGTGGAAAAATTTAAGAATTTTTATGAAATTGGATCACTCCATCTATCATACAAGTCTTTTGGACTAGAAACCTACTCCTAACAATAGTATCAGAGAGAGACAAGTCTAAGTCACAGCATGTGGATTCATGAATCCTCTAGTCGAATTGGATGGTTGACAACATTCTATCCACTGGAGAGCTTCGTTTAAGGGAGAGATTGTTGGGGTACGAACGAGTATCTCATGTCGGTGAGAGGGAGAAAAATATAAAAACTTATATGAAATTGAATACCTCTACCTATCAGACTAGTCTTTTAATTAGAAGCCTTGAGACCTCTCACCAAAAACCTAGCATGTCCCCTGTAAAAGCCTTATGCCAAAAATCCTAGAAAAAGGCTCAAAGATGGTGACTCTACAACTGCCCCTTACCTCTTTCTTAATTCCATTTTTATTTTTAATATCATTTGGTTCTAAAAAACCCTCTTACTCTTAGTATTATCAAACTAAAAATCCCACAAACCCCAATAAATTTTATACATTAGTCAAACCTAAATATATAAATTCTTGAAACTCGGTGAAAGTTTATAACGTCAATGCAAGAGAAACTCAAATTGTTTAATAATTGACGCTTGCAAGTGGTTTTATATATATGTGGGATTACTCACTTCTAATATGAGGTAGAAATACTAATGTTATAAAAAAATTAAAAGAAATAAGAAAAAGGCTTTGAAGTTAAGATACATTGAAAATTCAACCGCTATATTTTGGATGAAAAGAATTTTAAAAAGGAGTTTTTAGAGGTGAGAGAACATATAATCATCTTTTCTTCTTCAGAAGAATATGGTGTTCACCTTATAAAAATGGAAACAACTTCCTCTTCAAGAGGGGAAAATTCACTGTTATCCAGCTCGATGAAATAAGAGAACTTAAACTTCTATAAAAAAATTCTCTCCACTTATCCTTATCCAAACCCTTGGGTTTAAAGCTCAAGACTTTGAGATCATGTTACCAGCGCATGCATGTCTCATGCTGTGTTTGGATCGTTGTATCTCCAAAAGATTTCAACAATAAAAAAAAAAATCGTACTAAATGAAGACAAATCAGTCAAAAAAAAATGAAAAGTGCTTTTATCGTAGATTATTTAAGAATCATTTCTTTCAAAGAGAAAAAGAAATTAAAAAAATCAAGGAATTCAATACTAAACATGAGTTATTTCAATCTTCACCAAATATTACTTTATTTTCACCACATCAATCTAATCCCTTCAGCCTCATCAAAGTCTAAAACTTTAAATGAAAAAAAAAAAGAAGTTAGAAAACAAAAAAAGAAACTTTAACTAAAATGGGTAGCTCAGTTAGTCTATACTTTTAGGATTAGACTAGAGATCTTGAGTTTGACTCTTATCGGACTTATCTGATATATGAAGTTTGTAGGTGGATTTCTGTAACTGTAGAATTAATTTCACCTCCAATATAAAGATATCCATGTTATTAAAAAATTCAAAACCTTAAAAATAAATTCCTATAAAACAAAACACCAAACCTGGAGAATTCTCTTTTACCCTATCACAAGTTCCTAGTAGTTGCCACAAGACCTTGTAAAAGCCTTTCCACCTCTGTATGCATGAGTGACGGTTGTTTAAAAATTTAAATCTCTATGCACGTCAACTGAGTGGAATGATGAAAATGATGTGATTGATCTTAACCTTAGACTTCACATGGCCCTTAAATCTTTACTGAACCCGAAGGAAGCCACTCACTACAGTGCTAGGGAAAGAGGCAGCAAACACTTGGGGATTGATTACTCAAAGCGAGGATGACGAAAGACAATGTTTCTTGGGATTGTTCAGTTATCATTAAGAAAATGTTATTGAAAAGAGAGAGAGAGAGAGATCAAAGACAACCAACTGCAATTTCAGAGAAAGCCTCCTGACTAGTTAAAAATAGATAGAAATGGCAAATATTTTTTATTGGTAGGAAGAGTTTCTTATGGTCTCCTCAATCATATATTATACCCGTACTTGCATGCATATTTGTCTTAGATTTTTTTGTCTAAAAAAATTTCACAACCTCTTTTAACATTTTTTTAAGTGCAATAAACCACATAACCCTCAATTATTTTTACAATAACTTTGGCATATTCATTCTTTTTAGAGTAATATGTGTATATTCACAACATGTGTAAGCCTCGCAATCCACACAAACTGATTAAGTCAACCCATCGAGAATAGTCCAAAGGGGTTGAGTGTGATTTGAAATCAAGACCTCTCTTTGTGAAACAGGAGTATTGATCGTCAGGCCAACCTCCCTTAGATTTTATTTCCTTAATTTTGACATATTGTTGTTGAAAAAATATGTATATTTTGTTATAAAATGCTTATATTTTGCTATTTGAATTTGACAGTATTTCTCAGTATCAAAATTGAATTATTTCTCAAGCACTCCTCATACTATGTCATGACTAGGACCTCTTGAAACCTAATTTACTTGCAAAATGATTATCGATAACCACAATTTTAGTCTTGATCATCCCAAGTCAATGACCAATTATGATCTCCTTGAACCAAATTAGCTTGCAAAATGATTACTGATAACCATGGTTTAGTCTTGATTCCAAATCATCGATCGACGACAACATGTTCCATTGCAGTCGCCAATGAGTGGTTGACACCATTTCTTTTGATTATCTTAAGCAAAGCTCCATTGATTAGAATTTGTCGGATCCAAGAAGTAGTTTATTCCCTAATATAAAAAATACCCAAGTTGTTGTGAAGTCTGTTGGATCAAAAGGAGAACATGACAGCAGCAAGGTATGGAGCTACTGATATCTAACCCTTGACTTAGAAAGAAGCAGAGCAAGGAGGAAGGGAAGAAGAGGAGCACATGGAAGTGGAAAGGCCCATTAACATAGATTATCTAAGCATGATTACCTTGGTCACTGATCCAAATCTACTATTATTGAATATAAATAAGGCAATCTGCATGTTCACCTCCAATCCTAATCCGAAAACTCACATGAGCTTTTATTTCCAGTGAAAGAAGAGAGTCTGGTGAGCACATGGAGGTTACGTCTTTAAAGAAGCTACACAGTTGAAATGTTGGCCACTCAAAGCGGCTCTTAAATTAGAAAATTGTGTGGGGGAGAGAGTGGTTGGGTGAATTCACTTTCATCATTAATTCTTCTCATGAAAAAGAAGCGTATGACCGATGGATTGGGATCAAACCCCCAACTGGGGCCACAGCCACCTCTTTCTCATCAAAGATGAGATGACCCACCACTCCTTAAAATTTTAAAATTTAAGAGACTCAACTTGATTTGAGTTCAATTAAAATTCAATACAAGTTTTATAAATGTTAGTATAGTCCCACACCACCTCGGTATCTTGGAGGTGTGCAGTGTATAGATACATGGGCACTCACGTCATGATAGTTGGTTTTCAAGAGTGAATTCTACTCATGAGTTTAACATGGTATTAGAGACAGGGGTACTGCTAAGATGAGTCAGATTCATCTCCAATCTTGCATAGAGGGAGAGAATCGAGTGTCTCCATCCCTAATACTGAAAGAGAGTGTTAGCATAATCTCGCATCGCCTAGGTACCTTGAGGATGTACAATGTGTAAACACATGGGCACCCTCTCTTTGATAGCTGGTTTTCGAAGGTAAGTTCTATTCATGAGTTTAATTGTAAATTCAATCATTTAGAGATTAGAGTATGACTTAGCTGAAGTGAAATATGACCATTGCTCACTGTCCTACCATCCTTGATTTTTTGGTTCTATGTTCCACACTAGTTAAATATTTTTATAAAGCGAAACTCCATTGATAAGACTCTAATTTGAATTCAGAAATTGTAGATATCTAAAAATTAAATAATTATATAAGAGTGATTATTGATTTGATGATGTGAAAAGAGACTAAATTGGATCATATTTTTAATTATCAATTAATTGACTCTATATATTCTCCCGACAATATGATATTTCCAACCTATTCTAATAGACACCTTGAGGATTAGAAATTTTTCTGATGTGGAAAAGTGAAACCAACACGAGTAATAATGTCTTTCAAAGAATCTAATGGAAAAAAAATGAAATTGATTATGTGAAAATTACGACAAAACTTCACTCCATTTAGGAGATGGACAAATTCCCATGTTTCTCCTAGAGAAGAGTGACATCAATATGGGCAATTTTCTGTACTTTTCGAGAAAAGTAAGCGTTTAAAATGGAAAGAAAAGTCATTCTGAGAAAAGTTGATCACCTACGACTCTATGCCTTTTTGGACTGTCCCTAGCTTCTTCATGGATTGGTTTTTTTATTTTTAAGATTCCATGAAAGGTACATTGATGGAGATTTTGAATTGAAAATGTATGACAAACTAGCGTGACCGAAAGAACATTACACAAATTTCCCAACTAAGAAAATGTAGCTAAGTTTCTCTAAACTATCAACTTCAGCCACTAAGTAGATGTCGCCGTGATTTTCTCTATTAAACTTGGTGTTTTTGAAGGTAAAATCTCTACAAGTGATACTTAATGTCTATCTTTAAGATACACTAAGTGAGGTCATAGGAGTTCAAACCTGACATCTTCCGTTCTTGAGGCTGAAGATTACACCGAAAAATTAATTTTTTTAGAGAATATTTTAAAAGAGAAAATATATATTTTTTTCACCCCATCCAAACAAAGGAATTTTTCGAGAGATGCTTGGATGACCTCAGCAATTAGGTGATTTTATATATGGGTTAAATTTCTTTTAGGAAGTTGGACAAAGTTGAGTAATCTCTTTTAGTATTCAGAAATCTCTAAGGTAAAAAATTCTGTAATTCATCCAAGCATTTTCCAAAATCTTTACCAGTTCCAAGCTTTTATCTAGTTCATTGAATAAAAAAGGCTTTCTACCAATCATTTCAAATGCAACAGTTTTTCCAATAAAATATATTTATCACCCTCTCAGCTGATGTGGTACAGAGGTGTTCAAGGTTAAAACCAAGAAAAATAATATAAATTGAAAATAAAAGCATCCATTTAGGATGTTAGCAAGCCTGAAACAAATGGTCTAACATTCACTTATAAGAATTTCAAATCTAATTATTAGTTTCAGTCTCAAATAAATCGAATAGATAACTACAACATTAATCTAATCACTACTCCCTCCGTCTCAAAATATTTGTCATATTTTAGAATTTTTATTAGTTTCACTATTAATAAATTATCTGAGTTAATACAAACCTGATAAAAAAAAAAAGATCTGAGCAATGTCTCTTTGTGTAGTTACTGTTCAATAGTATTTTCCTAACTATGTTGCAATTTATGATTTCAGACAATGCGAGTCGGAAATAAAAATAATTAGAAAATGACATATATGGGCAAGTCAAAACTTATAAAATAAGATCGTCTCTCAATCACGTTAGAAGATGATTTGAAGCTCATTAAAAAAGGTTGAAGCTTTGATTTAATGTAAAAATGAAGGAATAGGACAAGTAATTTAAAGACAATTTTAAAACTCATATAAGACAAGTATTTTGATTTAGAGAAAGTATTAATTTAGAAAAAGGTATTTATCGAACCACATGAGATATGTACTTCATTGCCAAGGAGCCCAGAGTTGGAACTTAGATTAAGGGTTTGGACACCATCAGAAATCAAAACAAACGCTCATTATTGTAAATTAAGAAAAGGAAAAAGATATCGATAGGAATGATCAGATAGACAAGATTAGAATGATAAAAAAGTACATTGAGTGACCAAAAAATACACAGAATTTTTAAGTCAATCTTAGTATCTGTATTTTTAAATCTATGTTAGTATCGATTAGAAAATTTATTCAATTTAATCGAAGTTAAGTTTAGATTTGATCATCTCATAGAAGGCACAGAGACTCCATTATAGGCCTATGAGTGTATGACAGGCTCTGTATAAATTAATGTAGCTTGTAATTGAGGACATATTTTCATAGGAAGCTGTCAAGTCATTGATCAAATTGAAACTTATCTTTTGGATGCAACCTAACATCATTAACCACCTGTCTCTGATGGGGAAAGAAATACCCATTAATTAAGACAAGAAAGATGAATCCATTGAAAAAGCATTAGTACATTTGTCAAGTTTACTTTAAATTACCTATAATTTGGCCTCCATTAATGTCTATAACAACCATTTATACTATCATCAAGGTTAGGTTGGGATGATGAGGTCTACATATCTTCTCTTTTTGTGAAGTAGATGGTGTTCTCTTATAAGAAGGAAATCAATGGTAAAAAATTAATTTTTTACTCTTCTCCTCCCATTTCAAAAAATCTTTTTCAAGCAAGAAGTAATTAATAATACCCAGGATAATTACTAGTCAAAGATAACTCCAGATAACCCTTAAAATTTTTATCAAAATAACCCTTAAAAAATTTACCCCTCATCCAAGCCCATACTATTTATAAGTTCCATTTTCTCCTTAAAAATGAACACAAAATGTAGTAGTTGGAATTCTCTTGGAGGTCTCCCCCACTTCTCTCATCCCAACATAGCAGAAGTGCCCGCCTTTCTTCCTTTTGATATCCATCTTCACCAATCAAACTCATTGCTAGTGATCATTGACTTAAGTGTCACCAATGTTGGTGACCCAAATCCTTTCACACTTCTTAACCTTTGATTTTTTAATCCTTTTAAGCCCATGATATATCATGAAAATACTGGAATATAGTCATTCTCGATGCTTCTACAATCCAACTCATGAAGTTGGTCGAAAATCCCACGCACTTTCAAGAACCCTTAACTTAATGAAGATTTTAGATCCAAAATTTTCAATTTGAATCTAGGATCTCAATGATCAAGACCCTAAGGATCCAATTCTCACTAGAAAAAAAAGAGACACTAATTTTGCCGGGATAAATTAGAAACAATTTCACTAATGAAATTAAGTATTCTAATAATTCAAATGAATATAGAATTGGGAATTCTAATGCTAAGATTTAATACAATTAATTAAAATAAATTAAAGGCAAATAAAAAATCAAGCATGCATGAATTCTAATCTGGCACGAATTTGAATTCAAACTCAAAAAACCTTTTAATGAATTAATTTAGTCATGGAATTAAATGTCTATCAAAGTAATTGATAAGTGCACGACATGAACATTTAAATTTAATTCTAAAACAACCCAAATTGAAATTCAATAGAAACCCGAACAACAGTCACAGCTCGACTGAACCTCAATTTATAGGCTCAAATAGCTAAATTGAAGTCGCCCAATTTGCTTCAAATCTCAGCCGTTCATCTTGATAACTTGTAAAGCAAAATAGACCCAAAATCCAGGCCCAGAATCTGCCCAAACCCAGTCTGCACGCCTGGCCTGATCTGCTGCTATTCTTGGGTCAATCTCAGCCATGAAATTCAAAACTGAGCAATGATCTTCAGTAGATCTTGGGCGAGATCTGAGAAAAATTCCAGCATTTAGTGTCATCTTCTTGCCAAGTAAAACGTTGCCAAGAATGAAGGCCCAGATTCGGCCAGAATTCAGCTCTCACGTCCAAACTGAGTGGCTGCTGTGTTGAAGCGGGTTTTCAGCCACCAATCTTGATTTATAGCTGAACTTAACAGGCCAACATCGGCCCTTACCTGCTCCAAATCCAGCAGCACAGTCCAAGGAGATCATATCTATTTCTGGGTCTTCTAAATTGGTCATGTACAGCCAACGTTCCAAAGCCTGCTGTTTTTGAGTGGATTCCCAGTTATGTTGGCATCCTAGGTGGCATTCACATGGGCATTGACTCAGCAACTGAGATGGAATTCGAGTTGACATCCTCAAGGTAGCAAATGGGCTTGATATCATAGGCTTTTGAGGCCCAAAACACCTTAAATGGCCCTGTTAAGATAGGATTAGATTCACCTTATCTATATTATATTACTATATTTGAATTTGATGATGTATTTGATTTCTCTTATAAATAAATGGTCTCTCCTTTATAGAGTGACACCAAATCATTTTATTCTTTCACATGGTAAAGAGCCAAATAAGATCCAAAAATTTTCTCCCACCCTTCCTCTAAGAAACCTCTTTCAAGTAAAACTCTTCTCTCCCTCTGCCGGATGAGATAAGCACCGGCAGAGGGAGGTACTCATCTTGTTCCCATCCCCAAAACAAAAACAAACTCAAAAAAAAAAACCATTTTGTTCGGTGTTCCAGATCTACGACCTCTCATCTTCTTCGGAAAAAAAACTGCTCTCAGATCTCGTTGTCATCCCATCTGTGGCCAACGTGAGGACACAGTCATCATATCTGGCTGCTGCCATCGAATCACAGCCGTCCTCCATTAGATCTACATACCCACAACGCTAGCGTCTCTCTTCGACGTCCATTTTCGAATGAAATCTGCATCAACCCCTCTCATATTCGATTACAGATCTAGTGGAGCAACACCATCCCTTCCCACATTCTCTTTTCTTTTCTTTTTTTTTTATCATTAAAGGAAATGGGTCCTCCTTTCACAATATCGTTGGTTGCAAATCCAGCAACACAACCCATCCTTTACTTTCATTTCCAGATGCTTACGGTGAAATCATGCTCCTCACATCCTATAGTGGTCCGTGGGATCACACTTTTTGATACTCCTGTAGGGCTACCAGTCCTTCTCCATTTTTGCTGGCGATATGTCTTACGGCCAATGCCATCTTCTCCAGAGACAATATTCCATCTGTGCTAATTTTTTTTTTCCAGGCCGCTATCAATATTTGCCGCCTGCCAGTTCGCAGTCAATTAGTGTGTTGTCATTCAACAAATCGTCGCAGCCAGTCAGTGCGCTGCAAATTCCATCTCTGCAGCCAGTCAGTGTGCTATATGTTCATCTCTTCTCTGGCCAGTCAGTGCGCCAATTTTTTATGTTCGTCTCCAATCTACATTATCTTTCCTGTGTCCAAGCGTCGCGTTATTTCCATACACGCTTGAGCTTGCGGGGGCATATTAAGATAGGATTAGATTTGATTTCCAATGTCAAGATATGATTAGATTTAATTTCCACCTTATCTATATTATCTTACTATATTTGAATTTGATGATGTATTTGATTTCTCTTATAAATAAATGGTCTCTCCTTTAGAGAGTGACACCAAACCATTTTATTATTTCACATGGTATCTTAACAGGCCCTTGCCCAAACTAATTAAAATGGGATTCAAGTCTAATAGTAATTGGGTCAATTAGGTTGCATTTGAAGCCCTCTCTTCTCCCCATCAATTCTAGCATAGGTTCAAAGAGCCATTTCGTCGATTTCATCCAGTTGGACCCACTCATTTTCAATTGGATCTCCATCTAATTCGATGGTCACATCATTCGCCCCTTGTTGGAAAGAATTTTTCCTCGAGTTTAATTGAGTTTCACGGTAGAGGAGATAATTGGCATAATCCAAAGGGGTTGGAGTGATGGCCAGGAACTCGTCTCGAGATGTAGGAGTCCTGAGTTTGATTCTCACACCACCCTAAGGGCCATTCCCTATAAAATAATTAATTGGGTGGTGAAATATAAGGTGATTAAATTAAGTGTTAATTTAATTACAAGATTTTTGACTGAGGTTTGAGAGAGATTAAGTTAAGTAATGATTTAATGAAATCATTTTGAAAGAGGTGGAGTAAAATTAATAGAAATTAATTTATAATGTGGAAACTATGCCACATAAGCAGTGACGTGGTAGGTGTGGTGAGGTGTCATGCCACATGACAAATACAAGACCCATTTAGGACAACCAAGAGGAGAGAATAAAAGGCTTTTTTTCTCTCTCTTCATTTCCCTACCACCACCGATCCCTCATTCCTATTTTCCCTCTCTCTCGTGCAACACTCTCTTCCTCTCGTCCCAATCAAAGTGTTGAATGGTCTTGGACAAGCTTTAATGTTGTACGTGTATTGTTAAGAAAGAAATGTCTCACCGGTGGGACCGGTTGAGTTTATGACAATCTGGGTATCATACCATGAAATGTGAATTGAAATGAGTATACGGGAGGATAACATGCCCCATGGTTCCAAATGAGTCGTCGAAATACAAATGCATGCGCATGATGAGGGCATACATCGATCATCGTACTATGGCATGACATTATATATTGATGAGCATTGGTATAACTTGTGTGGAATTTCGAATGGTGAAATAATTTTGATTGCATTATAAGTTTTGAGTTGATATTACTTTAAGAATGAATTGTGAAATGAGCATGTATTTCATGAAAGGCTTTAAGAGTTGATTTTATTAAGTATAATAATTTTCAAATAAAAATGATCATGGAATTCGTGATAAGGAAGGGATTTGAAGTGAATGTGGGCTTTATAACATGATATAGAAAAGAGGCTTTGGTAAAAGATATTATGATAGAGATTTAATAAAAGTATACATTACAACTTGATTTTGAAGCTTTCATCATGAAAAGAAATATGTTTGAGTATGAAAACGGATATCTTAATATACGTTGACTTTGAGAAGTATCCCAAGATTTTGAGAAACACAATGTGTAGTAATATGTAATATTTTCATCATAAGAGTATAGGTATGTGATATTTATAATAATATGATATGTTTTGAAGTATGGATTTATGTAATTTGAAATATGAGTTTAAATTTTGAAAATGTATATAGAAGTATGATTTTTCTATAACACTCAAGTGCATATCCTATGATTGGAATTCCTACTGGGGCGCGTTGACTAAGCCCATACATCCCCCCCTAGATTGTGCTTGCAGGTTTGAAGTATATAGATGAAATTGGATTAAGCGATGGTCGAATGCGAGCGAGATGGATGCAATAAGAAGCTCGGAGAGCTTAGTCTATTTATGTATTTTGAAAATTTTAGAACAATATGATGTATTAAGGATATTCTTTTGGGGAATGTAATTATATTATGACTTTGAACTTCATACTCTAGTATTGTATTTGACTCAAGTATGTGGGATTCCTTATCGCTATGAGATATGTTGATTATTCATGATATGAAATAAATGTTTAAATTTCCACAGGATTATGAGAGTGTGAGCAAAATATTATGCACCTATGAGATATGTTGATTATTCATGATATGAAATAAATGTTTAAATTTCCACAGGATTATGAGAGTGTGAGCAAAATATTATGCACACACACTAGTTGGGCCAGTCAAGGGTCGGGTCTTCGGACTCGGACTTGGCTCGCGTCGTGACGCTCGCCTCCCTCTCCACTAAAATATTCCTAATATATTACCCTGACGACGGTGGTTAGAGGGAGGGGCGTTACAATTGGTATCAGAACATGAATAGCAAATAAGGAGAATTCCTTGAGTCAATTCAAAATGGAACTTGAAAATTCCCCGAGTTAAAGTACAAAACAAAGTTGAGTATGAATAAGTTTAGAATATTCCCCAAGTGAGATGTAGTTATAAGTCAAGACAATCCCCAGTGTGTGTTGAATTATGACATAGAAATATTCCTTGAAGGGGGAGACAAAGGCACACTAGGACTTTCCCAATCAAATGTTAGGACAACCATATGGAAGTGTTTTCATTGATGATGTAGTGCCAGTATTGAGATGAACAGTTGTATGAGGTTAACAAATAAATGGAATGCTAATCGGATTGTTTCACAACATAGGAAAATGCAGCCAAGAGAATGCACCCGAAGGATCCATACGAACCTGAGAAATGCTGGTGGGACCAGTAATGACGTTCCACCTGTGCCACCCCGAATGCTAATCGGATTGTTTCACAACATAGGAAAATGCAGCCAAGAGAATGCACCCGAAGGATCCATACGAACCTGAGAAATGCTGGTGGGACCAGTAATGACGTTCCACCTGTGCCACCCCGAATTCCAAGGTTTCCTACAAGCAGTGACGAATATGACGATGCAGTCTAATCAAACAGGAAACGGCATGACTATCACAATTGAGTCTCGAGATCAAACTCTCGTGAGAAGATTCTAACATCAGCGTCCTCCTTACTTCAATGGCACAGAGGGACCCATGGAAGCTGAAAATTGGATTAAAAACATTACTAAGATCCTTAAACTGCTAAGGATAACTGAAGACCAAGACAAGATTCTATCGGCCACATCACAACTCATAGATGATGCGGATCAATGGTGAGAATCAGTTGAAGAGAGCCACGTGGTGGCAAAAATGACATGGGAAGATTTCAAGGGCCTATTTCTTGAAAACTATTTTCCTAAGACTGAGAAAGAGGCAAAGGCACAAGAATTTATCAAGTTAACTCAAGGAGACATGATTGTTATGGAATATGAATGGGAATTCGTCAGACTTTCTTGCTATACACTTTACATGGTTGACATAGAATACAAGAAGGCTCGGAAGTTTGAAAGAGGTCTTCAACCTGACATCAGATCAAGAGTAATAATTCTTCGAGCCTCCATCTTTACTGAGGTAGTAAGAAGTGCAAGCATTGTTGAGAGAGACATTACGGAAGAAGATGAGTACATTGAGAACAAAAGGGAGCAAAACAATAGAAATTCTTCGCGACTCCGCAAGAGGCTCCGATCAAACTCTCAACATCCAACAGTAGCTGCGCTTACAGTGCAATCTTCTGCGAACACACATGTATGTTATCAATGTGTACAGACTGGGCATATTAAAGGAAATTGTTCGCAACTTCGCCAAATGCAAGCAATACAATTTACAAACGCCACGTGTCGTCACTGTGGACAAGTGGGCCATACTAAGAGAAGTTGCCCAAATCTTCACAAGGTACATCCAGTGCAGAGCTCTGAAAATGCTTCCACGTGTCATCAGTGTGAACAGAGAGGCCACGTCAAAAAAAATTGTCCTCGACTCAGTCAAGCACTTCAAGCAAGGACTTCTCATCGCTCACAGGGTAGACACAGACAGTCACAGATGTCCCGATCGCAGACTCAAATGGGACAATCTCATGCTCTAGTGATCTATGGACAATTGGATCCTATTGCCCCAACACCGGAGAACGATTAAACACTCGTCGGTACGAGGTATGCCCAGTATTAACGTATTGATGTATAAGATTAATACATGTGATTGTGAAACTTTATCTTACGTTAAATCTAGGCCAAAGACTTAAATGATATTTGCCTTAAAAGTAATGACTCATGGAGTCACCTAGAGGAAGAAATTACTCAAATTGAATTCAAGATTACTGTGAACAATACTAAGATGGAGATAAAACACTTTGAACCGAGGGAATGAAATGCTCTTAAACTTTTTAGACTTGGAACTAGTCTTGACCAAGTGAGATTGAACACTCAAGGTTGTTAGTGCCCCGGCTCGTCCGAGACACCCATATTGTCAATTACGTGACTCAGTTGGACCTTGCCTTGGAAGAATGTGAACATATCAGAAGATCTAATATGCATAGAAGAGTCTACACCGAACATGTTATTGGCACACAAGTAAGTGAACCTTAGTAGACCTTAGGCTAAGCCCAATAACTTTGAAGCCTATTGTTTAACATATGAAAAATTAGAAAATGATTGACTTCTAGCCTCGAGGCCTCGTGCAGTTTGTCGAGGCCTCACAGACTGTTTTTTACTGAGTAATATTTGTTAGCTGTAACCCAGCAAGGCCTACTGTCCGTTGAGTGAGTATCTTACAAATTTAGTTAAATAAATCTGTAATCCTTAATTGAGAGTTTATTATAGAAATAAAGAAGGTCCTCTTTTTGAAACTCCAATTGCCACCTCACACAGATTGAACAAAATCTGTTGGAGCCTAGCATCATGGATGGTTGTCTCTTACTGATTTGGAAAGACTCCTCAATTTTTCTAAGTGTGATTGACAATCATCGAGCACTCTTTAGTAAATCCATGATTGATGGATAAAATAATTTGATGGTCAATCAAGCATAGGTGGCATTTTGATTGGCTGGTCATTATCTTAATTGACTAGCAAATAAGTTGGAATTACAGAATCTGTGCTCCGTCTTTCCTTTTACCACCACGAGGCCTCATAGGAAACATCGAGGTCTAGTAAACGTGACTGGCCACAAAACAGTCTATCTTATTTATATCTTGTGGGCTGAATGAAATAAATATACAAAAGTTTTTTGAAAAAATAATAGTGTGACCATAGAGATTATATACTTTCTCTTACACATTCTTCATCATCTTCTTATAGAGATGTTTCGGTAATCAATACCTTAGTTTTGATGAAGTTTAAGGTGTTCTCTTAGGACCAGAAAACCAGTCATATATCTGTCCTATACTGTTGTGCCAATAATCACTCTGGTGGATCGAATCTGATGGAAGGAGCACACATACATTGAGTAAAGAAGAAAGCACTTAAAGAAGATTAGATAAGGCCCAAGGCAAGTGTTTTTCCTTTCCTTTATTTTAATCATTGTAAGGTGGATTAGAACATTGTGTTTGAACTACTCAAAAAAATAGGTGTAGAGGATTAGACCATCTGGGTTGAACCTCTATAAAAAACTAGGTTGTACTATTTGGGTGTGAGACCCATACATAGTATATTTGAGATGACTCTAGAGTTGGAAAGTCTAACAGTGGACATAGGTTTATTGAAACCGAACCACAATAAAATATCTGTGTTTATATGTGGTTGATGGTTTAACTTGAATGCTTTGATTGAATATTGTGTCACGTACACACACACATATTGGTTCGGCCATTTTAATTAATAGTGGTTAATTTAAAGGTAAAAAGAACTCATTGCATATCTCATACACTTAATGTGTAATTCGGTTAAGGATTTTTGGAAAGGAAATTAAAATTGAAAACTGACTTATTCACCCCCCTCTAGGTCGTGCATTACTCTAGTAACGAAATTTCAAAGGTGTTGAATGATCATGAATAGAACTAATAGTTTAGCCAGAGAAACAATGTTAACATTTAGAACAACAAGTGTATGTTTTGTATTAAAATCTGTGATGTACATGTTTGAAATGTATGCTGTTTGTAATGTTATTTATAAGGTTATAAATAAAAGGTCTTGGTTGTACTACGACTAACGCAACATGACATTTGGTATCAACACATAGTTGAGAGATGTTTTACACCATACAAATTTTGAATAAAAGGTGTTATTCACATAGTGATTTATACACAAGTGGAAAAGTGTTAGTTTGAAGAGTATTGGGATTGTGATTTACTTGATGAAGATAAGCTCGATTTGGAGTTTATGGGTGACTGCCGAGTTAGACTGGCCAGCTGACTCTGTAGATAGCTGATGGGATTCCATGAAAGCTTGAAAAGGATTTGTGAGAATTAGATTGTACATGAGAACTTGAAAGATAAGATGTGGATAGATCGTGCATGAAAGCTTGAGTGATGAATAGGCTATGAATGAGGGCTTGAAAAGTCCAAATATGATTAGTTGCTTATGAAAGCGTAAAGAATGTGATAAACTCACCCTCAAGTGAGTTGAATAGGGTAGTAACATGAAAATTTGGGAGACCTGATATGAATAGATTATGCCTGGAAACTTGAAAGATTTAGTAAATTTACCATTGAATGAGTTAAGTGCCGCAATGATGAAAGATTCTTTTTGATATGTGTGAGGTTATGACACTCCATGTGTTAGTCTACGATGCGTGGGCCTAGTATGTGAGAAATGATGGGTCACACCAGATTGTCTATGTATGACAAGTGGTTACTGGCGATATCACCTATCGGATTAGCGATGGTTGTAACTAGTGGTAAAGGTAACCATATAAGGATTACCAAAAGCAAGGGTAAAGACATTGTAGTAGTGAAACGTACCCAACGAGTTAAAAAGGGTTTGTAGTTGACCGAGGTATAGATCAATGTTGAGACAGAGTAAATTCTGCGAGAATGATACTCACAGGTTAATATGAGTGATTTTGATGTAATTGAGTGGTGTGGACCACAACAAGTTGTATAATATTATGGTCACTTGTGAAAGATGTAATGGATTACCAGAATGCTGGTTAGAAAATGTATTGGAATTTAAATTCCAGGTGTTATATTGTAGTGCATGGGTCCTGTGATGACTGCACTGTATATCCATGTATGACGGATGGTATGAATGGCATTGGGTAATCAAATTTAGAAAGTATGACATGTGGCTTGTGGAAATAAGACCCCATATGTGGGTGAACGTGATATGAGTGTGTAAAGGAATCTTTGAAATACATCAATTGATGAGAGACCGTAGTAAACAGAATGGTTTGATAGAAAACAGTGAAAGCATAAATGCATGGGCTTGTGTTCAGTGTATTGTCCCGAAGAGGGATACAGTATCCATATTGGAGAAAGAGCCCAATGAAGAGGTAAATACTAGACACCATTAGTATAGAAAGTGAATATGAAGGAAACAACGAACACCGTTTATATAATGGTTGTGTTTCTCCATCTATATTTGAAATCAATATGGAAAAATGGGAAGGTTAGCAGGGAAGCGACATGACGATGAAGGAATGAACTTGAGAATAAGGATACAAGATAAGAGTGTTCTAACCGAGATGATTTGAATGGAAATAAGTAGAACCCAAGTCCCGTCTAAATTTTCGGGACGAAAATTCTAAAAGGTGTTAGTATTGTAACACCCTGAAATCTTAACCTAGTGGATAAAGGTAATCCCCTCTTAAGAGTGAGATTAGAGGGATGATTAATTAATTAAAAGAGGTTAAGAGTGATTTGAATTACCTTGTTATTTCCATTGAAGATAAATTAATGGAGTAGGATTAAGAAAATAATTAATTGGGTGGTGAAATATAAGATGATTAAATTAAGTGTTAATTTAATTACAAGATTTCCGAGTGAGGTTTGAAAGAGACTAAGTTAAGTAATGATTTAATGAAATCATTTTGAAAGAGGTGGAGTAAAATTAATAAAAATTAATTTATAATGTGGAAACTATGCCACATAAGCAGGGACGTGGTAGGGTGTGGTGAGGTGTCATGCCACATGGCAAATACAAGACCCATTTAGGGCAACCAAGATGAGAGAATAAAAGGCTCTTTTTCTCTCTCTCTTCATTTCCCTACCACCACCGATCCCTCATTCCTTTTTTTCCCTTTCTCTCGTGCGGCACTCTCTTCTCCCCTTCCCTTCTTCACTTCCACCGATGAAGCTCCAAGGAATAAAATGAAAGGAATAGAAGATTTGAAGCAAGAGGAGCCTTCCTTTTCCTCTTTCCATTGCTCGGTGGTGCTCTCCTCTTCCCTTTCATTTCTTTCTATTTCCAGAACTTGAGGAAGAGGAGGAAGACACCAAAAAAGAGAGAAAGAAGAAAGATATGGAACAAGAAGGTTGGAAAACAAAAAGAAAAACAAAGGAGGAGGAAAACCCCCAAATCAAATCCGAGCCCTCTTCGATCAACACCAACGAAATCATCAAATCCGTGAGGTATGTAGGATTTATGTTGTTTTATGATGATAAGAACCCAATAGGAAGTTTAGGGATTAATGTATTTTGGATTTAGAAGAAGAAAAATCAAAAGGGGAAAACACGGAAAAAAATCCAGAGAGTACATCTCTCGCTATCGGCACTTCATCGCCCTTCCGATCGAATCGCAGGATAGCGTAGAAGAATGGGCTGCAAGTATGTGGCCGACCGATTGCCCCTCCGATCAATCAGTCAGAGAACAGTTTAAAGTAGCAGAGCTATTATCTGGCGACCGATCGGTGTCCCCGACCGATCGGCACTTTCGATATTTCGGCCAGACAGTATTGAGACGGTTTTCTTTTAATGTTGAAGTACGAGTTCTGTGGACTGTTTGGACCCTTCCAGACTTTACCCAAATTAAGATTTAAACCTTGGTTAAGGTTATTATAAGTTGAATTAGTGGGATGATTAATTAAATTAAGAACAATGATATCATGTGTTCTTGTGTGACATGTACAGATAATGAACGAAGGACCGAAAGCAAGCCTGGAATCGAACGAGTATTTCTTGGATTACCTTCATTCGCTGATCGGCTAGGATCATGTAGGTTTTCCTACTTAGTTGAAACACTGCGGGTGCAAATCTAAATGATTGCTATAATTATGAAATTGCTTTCATATCAAATTGATATATTGTTGAGATATTTTATCATTTAGAATTATAAGATAGAATGATATAGTTTTCAAAATATAGAAATATAGAATATTATTGCTATGCTTTGGAAATACGTATCAAATGTATATTATTTCTATATGATATCAAATGAGTATTTTGGCAAGATTTGTGATACGAGGAAAATGATGTTATTCCGAGTTAATATATTTTGATATATGATGTCAAGTGTGTAAATTTGTGGAATGTAATTTATAAAGTGAATTGAATAAGATCTATGTTTTTTAAATGATTAAAATCATGAGATGCAAGAGCATTAGCATTCATATGCATTCATACTCCTCATACATGTGACATGGGGTGGGAAAGCCATGGAGTGAAATAAAAGGTTAGTTAGTCCAAATAGACCTCAGCGTCATGATTATTGTATGGGGTTTACAGTCAACGAACCAAAGTACTGAATGTCCGGACATGCTTTGGGGTTGTATTTATGAAAAGTGAATTGACGATCAAAGTGCTGAATGGTCTCGGGCAGGCTTTGATGTCGTACATGTATTGTTAAGAAAGAAATGTCTCACCGGTGGGACCAGTTTAGTTTATAACAATCTGGAGTAACATACCCTGAAATGTGAATTGAAATGAGTATACGGGAGGATAACATGCCCCGTAGTTCCAAATGAGTCTTCAAAATACAAATGCATGGGCATGATGAGGGCATACATCGATCATGGTACCATGGTATGACATTATATATTGATGAGCATTGGTATAACTTGTGTGGGATTTCGAATGGTGAAATAATTTTGATTGCATTATAAGTTTTGAGTTGATATTACTTTAAGAATAAATTCTGAAATGAGCATGTATTTCATGAAAGGCTTTAAGAGTTGATTTTATTAAGTATAATAGTTTTCAAATAAAAATGATCATAGAATTCTTGATAAGGAAGGGATTTTGAAGTGAATGTGGGCTTTATAACATGATATAGAAAAGAGGCTTTGGTAAAAGATATTATGATATAATATGATAGAGATTTGATAGAAGTATACAGTACAACTTGATTTTGAAGCTTTCATCATGAAAAGAAATATGTTTGAGTATGAAAACGGATATCTTAATATACGTTGACTTTGAGAAGTATCCCAAGATTTTGAGAAACAAAATGTGTAGTAATATGTAATATTTTCATCATAAGAGTATAGGTATGTGATATTTATAATAATATGATATGTTTTGAAGTATGGATTTCTGTAATTTGAAATATGACTTTAAATTTTGAAAATGTATATAGAAGTATGATTTTTCTATAACACTCAAGTGCATATCCTATGATTGGAATTCCTATAGGGCGCTTTGACTAAGTCCATAAATCCCCCCTAGATTGTGTTTGCAGGTTTGAAGTATATAGATGAAATTGGATTAAGCGATGGTCGAATGCGAGTGAGATGGATGCAATAAGAAGCTCGGAGAGCTTAGTCTGTTTATGTATTTTGAAAATTTTAGAACAATGTGATGTATTAAGGATATTCTTTTGGAAAATGTAATTATATTATGACTTTGAACTCCATACTCTAGTATTATATTTGACTCAAGTATGTGGGATTTCTTATCGCTATGAGATATGTTGACTATTCATGATATGAAATAAATGCTTAAATTTCCGCAGGATTATGAGAATGTGTGCAAAATATTATGCACACACACTAGTTGGGCCAGTCCAGAGTCGAGTCTTCGAACTCGGACTTGCCTCACGTCGTGACGTTCGCCTCTCTCTCCACTAAAATATTCCTAATATATTATTCTGACAACGGTGGTTAGAGGGAGGGGCGTTACTTCTTCCTCATAGTGATGCTATCTATCATGTCTACCTTCCACCCTCTGTCTATGGTGTCTAGGGTTTCTGCCAAATAGATTCTACATATCCTCTTTTACTGAAGAGAATCTCAATTCGCTATCTGCTAGGTAGGATATGTTTGCATTACAAGATTTGTTACTCTAATTGATCAATCTCTCCCTCAGTCTGCCCATCTTTGCAAAAGCTTCCTCCAACCTCTAAGTCAACTTTGTATTTTAAGCACACCATCAGGGTTGCGTCTAGGTCTTCTCTCGACATTGTTATACGAAAGATGCAAATAATAATCCCAATAGATCCCTGTCTCCAAAAGAAATAGAAAACAACTCTTTTCAAACAAAATAATCAATGCACACCGAAAGCAATAGTCTTTAACCACATATCTATGTAAGGAAACAAAGTGATGAAGTTGGTTGAAAATCCTGTGCACTTCCTTGAATCCTCAACTTAATGAAAATTTTAAATCCAAAATTTTCAATTTGAATTAAGGATGTCAATCATAAAGACCCTAAAGATCCAACTCTCAATTTCACTCTAAAAAAAAATACACTAATTTCACCAAGATAAATTGGAGACAACTGCACCATTGAAATTAGGTGTTTTAAAAAATCAATATGAATGTGAAATTGGAAATTCATATGCTAAGATTTGATGCAATTAATTAAACTAAATCAAAGGAAAACAAGAAATCAAACATGCATGAATTTGAATCGAAACTGAAAAAACCTTCTAATGAATTAATTTAATCGTGAATAAAATTTTCATCAAAATAATTGATAAATGCAAGACATGAACATTTAATATATTGTTTTTCCATGCAAAGACAACTAATACATAGATTAAATTTAGTTCTAAAACACGACTCAAATTGAAAGTCAATAGAAACCCAAAGAAGACTCATCAAACTTGGAGAGGCCTAACAAGCTTTCTAGCTTCAATTTTATTGCTCAATTTCTGTATGTACAAAGATGGAACGAACCTCAATTCATAGACTTAAACAAAACATAAAATATATAAATAAATAAAAAGCCAAGGTAAACCTCTGCTGGACCTCCACGTCCCGGCCTCAACGAATTGTGCCCAATGGCCTGCTGCCATGTTAAATTAAAGGGAAGTGATTTGTGCACCCCCAAAATTACCGTTCGTGCACTCCTTTGAATTTTTTTCCCAATTTTGCCCCCACCTTTTCTCCTTTTTCCATCGTCTTTTCTTTCTATAAGAAACGTTTTCCACCACCTTCATTTTCGTACTGTCTTTTATTTCCCTTAACACTAACGTTTTCCACCACCTTCCCGTGCACGTTTTTTCTTCCCTTTCTTTCCAGCATAGAAGCAGGAAACTCTCCCCTTCTTCCTCTCGAGCGCATTTTCTCTCTTCTTTCTTCTCATTTTCCACTCTTATTTCCCACAACAGTCGGTTTTTCTCAACCAACTCTTTGTCTTCGCTGGCACTCCCTCTCTCTCTTCCTGTCATTGTAGCAATCCCTCTTCTCAACCGAAGCTCTCCAGCTCGCTTTCTCTGCTATCGAATCTCGGCCCACTCTCAAGCTCTCCACTCTCTCAAACCACAAGGTACACTTCTTCTCTCCTTCGAAACCTCATTTTTTTCATTATTTGATTTTATTTTTATGAAATGACAAATTCCTCTGGTTTTAAGGTTTTTAATATTTATGAAAATAATTATTCCAATAATTTGAATATATGAATTTAGAAAATAATTTCAGATATTAGGGATTTCGTTAAAAATTTTGGTTAAGAGAAAATTTTTCCCTCTTTTTGTCCAGGCCATGGACAATGGACCAAGCATTACTTGTATTGATTTTTTATTCTGACAATCAGTCGAAAAATTATTCTTATGCACTGCATATTTATTTATTTTCATAAAAATTTTATTTTTATTTTACAATCTCAAATTTAATAATGCATATGTTAAAAATAAAGAAATTGCTTTCTTAGATAAAAATTGAGTGCCAAATCAAAACTCTAATTCTCTTTAAATAATCTCTCTTGGATATGAAACCAGGCCTATGGATTCTAGCGAAGCACGTCCATCCACATTTTATGAAGGGTCAAATGGAATGGACTTAGTTGAGAATGATAGGGAAAAGACATATAACTGTGATGAGATATTTGAGAATGAGCTTCTTGAGAAGTGTTTTTCAAGTCGAGAGAATCTTATAAAACATGTTAAGAAGTTTGCTATTGCACAAGGATTTGTAGCTAGCATCAAGAGGTCATGTACTAAGAAGAACTTGGTAATTCTTGGTTGCGATAGAGGAGGCACATATCGTAATTGGCGTAATATGAAAGATGATGAACGCAAAAAGAAAGGATCATCTCGCCTTGTGAATTGTCCATTTGAAGTGAAAGGAAGACAAAATGTTGATGGGTCATGGAAGTTGACCACAAAAAATTTAGAGCACAATCATGAAAAGTCAAATGTTTTAGTTGGTCATCCAAGTGCACGACGTTTTTCAGAAGAAGAGAGAAAAAAAATCATTGAAATGAAGAGTAGCAATATACCACCCCGTCAAATTTTGACAACACTGAGGAAAGAAAATCCAAATCTTGAAGCAACATCAAGGGATTTGTACAATATGATGAGTAGGCTTCGGAAAAAACAATTAGAAGGTCGTACCTCAATTGAAGCTTTAATAGAAGATCTTGGAAAAAGTGGTTTCCATTACAGTATTGACTATGATAATGAAGGTCATTTGTCACATCTTTTCTTTGCACATCCATTATCAACTCACATTACTAAAGCTATAATGATATTTTTCTGATGGATTGTACCTATAAGACCAACAATACCATATGCCATTGCTTAATATCATTGGTGTGACAAGTTTTAATTCTAGTTTCTTCTCATGTTTTGCTTTTATAAGAAATGAGAAATTTGAAGATTATGAATGGGCCTTACGAATGTTTAAAAAGGTTTTAGGTGCTGATCCTAAGCCCCCCGTTATTGTGACTGATAGAGATTTAGCCTTAAAGAAGGCGATTGAGTTAGTCTTCCCTGGTTCTGTGCATATTTTGTGTATGGCATATTAACAAAAATATTCTTGCCCGTTGTAAACGTCTCTTTAAGAAGAAAGAAGAATATGATGCATTTATATCTGAGTGGAACTCATTGGTAGAATCCTCGTCTGAAGAAGCATTTTATACAGCATATGAAATGTTCAAAGGAAATTTCAGACATGATGTTGAGGCTTTAAATTATTTAGCAAACACTTGGATTCCTTATAAAGAACAATTTGTGAAGGCATGGATAGACAAATGTTTGCATTTTCAAAATCGAGTCACTTCAAGGGTAGAAGGTGCACATGCTATGTTGAAAAGGTATATATATACATCAACGAGTGACCTTGGTACTGTTCAAAGTAAGATATGTAATGCCATTGAAAATCAGTTTCAAGAGATCAAGGCTCGACTTGAGATGGAAAGAATTCGGAGATTTCATACTTGTAATATTCCCTTCTTTGCTGAAGTAAATGGCAAGGTATCACATTTTGCATTGAATGAGCTTTATAAACAATATGTTTTGTTGAAAAATAATTCATTGACATGCACTTGTACAAATGAGTTTACAACAACAATGGGCTTACCTTGTGCACACAAAATGGAGTCGATGGAGAAATTACATTTAGATATCAATTTACATTGGAGAATCGATATCCGATCATTCAATGACTCGGACATTCAAATAAATCAGGATGTTGATCAATTAGATATCTTGTATGATGGTGTTAAGAAGAATTATGGAAAATTGTCTTCTTTTCAACAAGAATCTTTCCAAAATGAACTCCATAAGTATGCCAATATCACGATGCCTCTCAATCATGAGCCTATCATTCAGCATCCAAAAGGACGTCATCCAGGTTCTAAGGCCTCAAAGTCCAATAACTCGACAAGACGAGATCTTTCTGTGTTTGAGATTGCGGAGAAAGTAAGGAGATGCGGGATATGTAAAAATGTTGGTCACAATAGTAGAACTTGTACAAATCAAACTACTGCACATGAATTGGAGAGTGTAGATTTGAATGCTTTACCTAATATAGATGACTGTCATGAATCACAAGCAGCCAATTTCTCTCAGTTATCTCAGGTAAGTGATTGCTAGACCATAATGTTTTATATTTTTTCTGCATACAAAATAAGTTAGATAAAGATTAACATTTGTTCCTTTTCTACAGACGAATTTATCTTACAACTTCTATGAAGAATCGACATATAACTCTTCTCAAATGAACCAAGTAATATCTTGACTTAATTGATAGAGATATGCACTATGAGATTTATATAATTTTCATATTTTCTAATGTAATTTTTAATATGTTATGCAGGATTTCTGGTGATAATAGTAATGTTATACAGTTCATTGCTTAGCACCTGTATGCAATCTGTAAGAGTCTTTGTAGCCTGAAATTGCCCTTTGTATCTATATACAAAGCGTTTCACTAATACAAATATAGTCAGGACTCTTGATCTGTTTCAAAAAATCTGAAATTTGATTCCTATTGTCTCTCAAAAATATTACTAAATCATTCATGCTTGTGATACAATTTTAAAATCTTTTTCTCTGATTTATCCATATGTGTTGTACCTTTTAGGTTCCCAAGTTTGTCATTCATTAGGAGGAGGAAGTGGTTCTGGTATGACCTTCTTACATTAATATACTAAAAAGGAATGGATGAGATGGAGTCTACAGAGGTAGAGAGCAACATGATTGATCTGGTTTCAGAGTATTAACAGTATCAAGATGCAACAGCAGATGAAGAAGGATGTGATGAATTTGAACTATCTTGTGTATTTGAAATTTGCAGTCCCAATGGATACCAAAAGATTTCAGCTGATGTTCAAAAATTTTGTGCTAAATTAAATGAATGTATTCTCAGAATTTAGAATCAGTTGAATAATGAAAACTTGGATTGTGGGAACTTGTATTTTGTTTTGAAAGATGGGGTTAGCATGTCCTTTCTTGTTCTTGAAGAAATTTTTACTAGTGTGTTGGTTCATGTTGATTGTATTTATGGACTGCTGATTATTTTCTACTACAAATCAGATCCAACTCACATGAAACAGATTCATATTATTCAAACTTGCAAAACATGAGCCCAACAGAAAAATTGCATCAGTGATATATGAGAGGCTTTATCAGAATAAGGTGTCAATTAATATGAACCGTTTTGGCAATTATGAAGTGATCAATGTCAAATATCCAGGTAATGAAGTCCTTTTGAATGGCAAGAAGCCTAAAAGGCCATATGTTGTTGGTCCTTCAATAATATGACCGTGGCTCAAATACCATAGAAGGATGGGTTTATCATATGCACACACATTAACACCACCAAATCTGTGCTATTTAGAGTATCATTTTTCATTCACCAACAGTATAGCTTTTTCTATTGTCACTGTTCTTTTTATTGACAAGTGTGAAGTATGTGATTGTGATTTGGGCAAGATACATGCAATGAGTTGATATGTCCCACAAGATAGAATCATGATGGAGACATTGAGAAGACAGTTTGCCTTTAACATCATGATGAAGTGTTTTGGTTCATGTGTTGGAGTAGACACTCATCTTGGAGAGAATCATGATCTGTTAGTAGAGCTCTAAGAGTATGATTCAATTTTGATGGATCAATATGCATCATTAGAGGTTAAGAAGACTGACAACATAGAGATTTCCAGTTTATCAAACAATAAAACAGAGTTGCTGCACTTCTTCCTTTGATGTTCCACCAAATTTCAGTAAGGTTCATATAATTATAATTGAGGGTATTCAATTAAACCGTTCAGGAGTGATGTAGAAAGCAAATATCCTAGTCAAGTCATTTACCATACACAGTGACCAATATGATAGACTTCTTTTCAGATATAAAGGAAAATGATAAGGTATGTGAATTTAGACAGTTTCCCATACTCCATTTTCATCAAAAGCTAGTGTGAAGCTTTGATGGGTAAGGATCCATAGATCAGATTATGTTTATGGGAGGAGTGCAGAGCCAAGAATGTCCTTCAGTGACAATTATTCTTTGAACAAGAATCTAAATCAGTAGATGACTTTTCAGAGTTAGATTTTGTACTCAACAGAAACTGGTGTTGATTTTTCAATCACATCCTCTAAATGACTTGAGAGCTATCAGCAATTATTTTTTAAATTCAGCCTGTACTTCAATTTAAGGGTTGAGTAAGAAATTTGACACCAATATGTTGTGAACCATCTTACAATGAAATGGAATGTGTTGGATACACTTTGATTTAGGCCAGGTCTAAGTTCATTTAGTCCATTTTATTCCATTTTTGGCTTATTCTTGAAACCAAACGTAGGATTAGAATTCATACTCAGTTAAAAATCAAACTGAATTGAGTTGACAAGTCTTTTCATGTTTTTCATAAAACACTCGACAAAATTCAACTGACACTGACTCATTCCAAGTTTTAAAGCTTATGAGCTAAGAACCTGATCCATAGAAAGATGGAAACTGAGGAAGATGGTTATGGGTTGCCAAGCATTTCAATGGCCAATGTTTTGAATGATTGTCTTGAGCAGACAGTTGATTCTTATTTCTCCCCTAGAAGGATGGGTTTATCATATGCACACACATTAACACCACCAAATCTGTGCTATTTAGAGTATCATTTTTCATTCACCAACAGTATAGCTTTTTCTATTGTCACTGTTCTTTCTATTGAAATCAGTTTGTTGCATTTTAGAAGTAACAGGAGGAGAATCCAAACTTGGAGATGAGGATCTGATCAGCAATCTATAGGGGGATGTAATCAATTCCATTCTCGTGCATTTGCCAATCCCACTTGAAGTCATTTGAGGCATTGAAGTGAACTTTGTACCCAGTCTTGTTCATTGTTGTTCAATCTTTTTTCTTGTATCTTGTAAACCACGAATATCAAAATGTTTCACAATTTGTTAACATTGGAGTTTGCTTACAATGGGGTCAGAGAACTCAAGTTTTTGAAGTAAGGATCTCTCAATTTTCTGTAAAAATGGCTTCTTTTTTGTAATCCCCTAATTTGCCAACTTTTATGTGATGATATAAATAGGATTAGTGCAAAGTGGGCAAAGTGGAGACTGATCTGGAAACAATAAATTGCAAAATGAACATGAACTGAAAGTGCTAAACTGAGCCTCTTTGGGAGAGAAAAATCAGTTGATTTAGCAATTTGGGATGGATGATCCAAACTGAGCCTCTTTGTGATAGACAGGAATCAGTTCAGACCTAGCAATTTGGGGTCCTAATATGGATGATCTGAAATGAATCAAACTAAGCGACTGCAGTTTTGAAGAACAGAAACATTTCCTATATCGTAGACATTGTTGGAGCATAGGAACATTGAGTTCTAATTAACGGTCTTAAAGCACAGCTTATGTATTGAGAAAAGCCAAAAATCTCCTCTTATGTAGAACCCACATTGTCGATTCACAGAAATCGAACGCTTCAAATATTGTCACCAATATCCCCATCTTGATAGAGAGAAATGGAATGTCACACACATTCTACAAAATCCATGCCTTGAAATCAAATTCAAGGTTTAAATAGAAGAGGTTTTGACCCAAATAAGTAGATAATGACATTTTCATAACCCCTTTTAAGAACTTTTTTTGAAAAACAATCGAATGGAGAAATGGGTATTCAACAAGAGATCACATTCTACAAAAATACATTGAAATTTGAGAAAATGAATTGGCCATTGTGAGAGAGACCCCTGAGAGACAGCAAACAGAGATGCAGAAGGAGAGAGAGTGTGAGAGATGAAAGACCCAAATGCTGCTCCAAGAGGAAAATCGGGAAGACGCCGAGTTCTCAAACTAAATGTGGATGCGCACGGGAAGGAGGAAGACACCAACGCTTAGAGAATTAATCGAGACATGCATGGGAAAGAGGCTTTTCTCTTTGGGAAATAAGCATACGGAATGGAAGAAGAAGAAGGAAAACGCATAAAAGATGAAGAGGAAGAGGGTTTGCTGCTTCTTTGTGGGAACGAGAGGAAAGAGAGAGGTTGTGCGTGGAAGAGAGAGAGAGATTTCTACCGCTTCTTGCGATGGAAGAAGAGGAAGACGCTCTTGGGAAAAAGACGGAAGGTGGTGGAAAACGTTTCTTACGGAAAGAAAAGACGATGGAAAAAGGAGAAAAGGTGGGGGCAAAATTGGGAAAAAAATTCAAAGGAGTGCACGAACGGTAATTTTGGGGGGTGCACAAATCACTTCCCTAAATTAAATGGTAGAAACTCAAAAGTAACATAATCTCTGTAGAAAAATCCTGGTGGAATTTGCTTCAAATCTCATCCCTTCATCTTGAGAACTTGTCAAGCAAAACAGACCCGAAATCCCAGCTGAGAATCTGCCTAAACCCAGTTTGCACGCCTGGCCTGATCTGCTTCTGTTCCTGGGTCGGTCTCAGTCATGAAATTTAGATTTGTTGCTGCCAAAATTGAGCCATGATCTTCTGTAGATCTTGGGCGACATCTGAGAAAAATTCCAACCCTTTATCTCATCTTCTTGCCATGCAAAACGTTGTCAACAATCCTGGACCAGATTCAGCAAGAATTCAGCTCTCACGTCCAAACTGAGTGGCTGCTGTTTTTCAGCCACTAATCATGGATTTATTGCTGAATTAACACGCCACCATCGGCTCCAAATCCAGCAGTGCATTGTCCAAAGTGATTTTTCTATTTCTGGGCCTTCTAAATACTCATGTGCAGCTTGCTGTTTTTGAGTGGATTCCGTGCCATGTTGACATCCTAGGTGGTGTCCACATGGGCATGACTTGGCAGCTAATAAGGAATTCGAGTTGGCATCCTCAAGGCAGAAAATTGGCTTGATATCATAGGATTTTGAGACCCAAAAGGCCAAAACAACTCCAAACGGGCCCTAGCCCAAAACTGATTCAAATGGGATGCAAGTCTGATGTAATTGGGTCCATTAGGTTGCTTTGGAGGCCCTCTCTTCCCTCCATCAATTCTAGCGTAAGTTTAGAGAGCTATTTCACCGATTTCATCCAACTGGGTCCAATCATCTTCAATCGGGTCTTCATCGGGTAAACTGGCCACATCAACAGATGAGGAAGATGTTTTGCAGAGGATGGGCCGATCCCAAAATTCTTGCTTTAGATCTAAGCAATAGGGGTTGACAGCCGAACAGGCTAGGCTTTGATACAATTCAATTGGGTACGGCACAGATAGATGCAACTGCAGTCATTTCGACCTAATTCTAATACCAGTCTTCAACAAGGCCCGGATATGGTAGGCCAGCCCATATTTTGTTGGACAGGTCTCATAACATAGATCTGATTATTGTTAGTCTTTGTATGGGAGGTGATCTCATTTTTACTGCATAGTTTTCGGAAGAGCAGAGTTAGAGATTTAAATATAGAGCTAAGCTTGAGCTCCATGGGAGGTCCAATTATTATTAGTTGTGCTCAACCATTTGGACCATACCAAGAAATAGCTTGACCGGATTAATCAATAAGGCTTTGAAAGGGTTCAAGAATGAATGGTAAATTTATAAACAACGAGATTTGAATCCAACGAGGAGTATAACCTAGAAGGGATCAAATTGAGTGTAACAGTGATTTCAAACAATTACCGGAGAGTGGTGGAGAAACAGGTGGAAAGAGGCTCCAGAAGAGCTTCATAAGCTTGTCCACAAGTAGATAATTTGCAGTATGGTTCTTGAGTGAAGTTTCTCATCAAGAATAGTTTATTAAGATTGTCTCCTATCTCAGGAAGTGGGAAGTTGCAGGTTCGAGCTCCCATGGCCTAACCTTTGTGTGCCCTAGGGGTAGAGGATTCACTCATGGAAGTTTAGTAGAACTATGTCGTTTTAGTAGAACTATGTCTAAGTTTCTCACACGTAAATCAAAAAAAGAAAATGTAACTAATAATTGTTCGTCAAGGTAAAAATCTGGAGTAATAAATCCTTAGTACCAATGACGAACAGTTCATATGCAAAAAATGAGCTAGTCCACAAGTTAGTACTCTAAACAGTTTCTTACAAAAAAGCAAACATTTGACAAAGATAGCATAGGCATCTAAATTATTGCCAGAAAATAAAATTCTCGTCATTTTTTCCTTTTTTATGATCGAAGGTGTCTAGGTGTCTCTCCCGACTAATCCTTCGGGACATATACAGGCCTCCTTACACACACATGTCGGGTTAAAGCGGTGGGACGTTACTAATAATATACTCGCCCTTGATGTTAAGATACAGACCCAACTTCTTCAGTCAGGTTTAAAAGGACATGCACCATCTGAAAAGTTCTCCTTTCTTCTTGCCATGACTGGGAGTTGTCATCAGAGCCCTTGAGCACAACCACAGGTACCATTTTCACCAAAGCACATTCCAGAGCTGCTGTCCCTCTAATCTTCCAAAGCATATTCCAGAGCTGCTGCTCCTCTAATCTTCCACAACAATTCTTCTCACTCTATGGGGATCCATTAATTGAGCTCCATTTGCCTCAATTAGATGATATTTGTATAGATTTCACAATCGTTTATCCTTTTGAGAATGAAATATGTGGCAGCCTCAGCAGTTGGATTACAGTTCAAAAGCTAATCTCGCGCCTCTCGGCAAAAAAATTTCCAGTCATTTCCAGCTTCCCAGGAAGCAAGGACACCCAGACTCCTGTATCTGCACCCTCTTCGGCTGAAACGTTCCCTTGCCACCCAGTCATGGCAGTCTTCACCCAGCCTGGGCAGTAGCAATTAATGTAGATCTTGTTACCATCCGGCTGGGCAGATAGCTTCTTTGCCATTAGACGAGTGTAAGCATTGACAGCCAGTTTTGATACTGAATAATCAGTAAACATTTGAGGCCAACCACCCGATGTCCAATTGCCTTGTTTCACTTGTTCAAGAAATTTAGTGACCATTCCATCAATCAGTTCCTCAGAGAGACGTTCATCTTCTGCAAGCTGTTCTCTTAATGCTATGTCCCCTAGTTTCTGTAAAAGCTTAGATTTAGCATCTAAAAATCTCAATAGGAAGCAACACAGTTTAACTTTCACAATTGAAATTTCAGTATGAGGCATGTTAATGATTTTTGACATAAAAGCACTCATGGATATTACAATTATCACACTTGGCAACTTTTATGGGAAAAACATGATTTTTTTTGTAATTCTGAGTAACAAATGCATAATTGTCCATTTCCAGGTACCAGACATTTACAAGCAGATAGAAGAACTTGCTTAATAACTAAAGGATGATCCAGGATGAACTACAGAAGACATTTTTCTTCTCTTTTTCTTTTCTAAGTGCCGAGTAAATATTGTTGAGGAAATATCAAACTGTACATTGCAGCCCAATAATAACATGGACAGCAGAAGGTCCACAATGAAAAGAAGAGACATTACACTGATCCAGTTGCAACAAGAACTCATCCTTTCACCCTCAATTTTGCCGACTGACTGACAATTTACTTTACTCAGTCCATGCACAAATGATGTCTATGATTATGTGATAGAGCAAAAGGTTCCTCCATAGTGGTCAAAGACATGCCTTGACTGCACCTACGTTCACACCTAGGCTCTAGAACAATGTTGCACCTTACCAAGCTCTTAGGTGGGCTCAAGTTAACCAAGTCTAGTTTTTAAATGAACTTCTTTCTGTTATAAGTATTTTTTTAGTCTTTTATAATAGCTAGCAAATATTATAGTTGACACAAAGTAATAGCTCTTTAGTTTAATAAGAAACTCTTCTTAATATATTATACCTGTGTAACTATATAATACATACTTGGATAATGTGTTTGGAAGCACTAATTCCATTTTGGTGCTTTGGATAAGTAGCATTGTATTTTGTTCATGAAATGACCCAAGGAAATGAATCTAGACATATTTTGAAGTATCTGCTAAAACTTATCCTCAAGCTATACTGTTAATACCCTATGCTAATGTGGCAAATCACTTGATTGTATCTTAACTCTTGAAAGGCCAACCAAATGCAATTTGACACGAGCATGGGGCATAAAAGGGTATAAATTTAAGGGCAAGTGTAGCATCTCCCATCTACATAAGAGTGCTTAGCAAATTACTCCTACACTTGGTTATGCGCGTTGTGGCTCAAACTCTAGGACCCTTGGTGCCTTGAATATGCTTTGACCACTGTGGTGTCCTCCGAGATGTAATGGGATCTTCCATAGAGCCACTACTTGGCAGAGTACATTTTCGAGTCAACATCCCCCAAGAAGGGGCTACATGTCTTCATGTTGAGGCTTCAGATTTTTCCGCTGGCCACACAGATCTGGATTGTCTCAAAGCTCTGAACCGTCTTGACGCATCTATTCCCTCCGATTTCTCTCAATTAGTCATCCGTGCGGATTTTTAACTTCTCTAGCAAACCAAAGACTAGGAGAAGTGAAAAAACCGAACCTAGCCATCATCTGTTGGTGTCAAAGCTCTGATAACAACTGATGAAAGCCTAGATTGATTCTTTCAAATCTTCCAAGGACTTCAATGAAAAGAATAGGAAAATCCAAAATTAGCTCAAGTTGTTAGAAACTCGAGAAAACCCAAATTGTAGATCTCCTTGGCATTTTAAGAAGTTCCTAGGATCCTCTCCTAATTCCCACGCAAATTGATAATTCACCCCAATAATTAGGCAAATGGAATTTCGAGTCGAAAATACACACCTTAACCCAATTTCTCTGCGAAAAAAAGAAAAAAGAATAAATCTCATTGGAAACCCCAACACTATATGTTGGTTAAGTCAATATTGAAGACAGCTTACTGTATCGATCTAAACCAATTCCCACCATGTAAGCTGGCACGGAATAATAGATCCCCCAGGGGTACAAGTCTTTCTATGGGCTACAATTAAAGGTAAAATTTCGGTAAAATGTATGTTTAGTAGTAGGAATCCTAGAATCACTTGATGTGTATGTGTCAGTCACAGGGGGTGTGTGGCGGTCGTTCCTTAAATTGATGGGATGTTCTTGGGTCCTAGATAATAGTGTGGGGGAGGTTCTAGTGGAATAGGTTGGGGGACCATTTGTAGGTAGGCGGGGAGTCACTAAGAAACTGAGTCCAAAAACAAATGTTTGGATAATATGGAAGGAGAAGAATGCTAGATTTTTTTTTTTGAAAAGTGAATAATGCTAGAATTTTTATAGGAAATCAGGAGATATAAGGGAGGTCTTCGAAAAGGCTAAGTGGAATCTAATGTGTTGGCTCTAACTTTGTAAGGAATTTTTTGGATGCTCAACGAAGGACTTCTATCTATCCTAGGAAGGTTGTATGAGGGGGGACAGACGAAGTAGAAAACTGAAGGTAGCATGGAAAAGAGTGGGTCCAAGGTATTGTAAGTTTAATGTCAATGGGGTAGCAAGGGGTAAACCTGGTCCGATTGGGATGGGGGAGTGGTGCTTGATGATAATGGTAGAATGATCCTAGATTTCTTAGAACACATAAGGGTTATGGAGTCCAACGAAGCAGAAATATGGGTGATTAGGAGAGCCCTTCTTATTTGGACAAAGCATGGGAATTGTAACTGTTGGGAGGAAACGTCTTTCCTACCTCACGAAAATAGCAATATTGAAGATAGAAAAGAAAAATAAACGAAGCAAAACCACAACACAAAAATTTTACGTGGTTCTCTTTCGTTACGTCCACGGGGTTCAAACTGATCCACTATGAATTGCACTCCGATCGTCACTGAATAATTTGCAATCTTCTTGCTTCTTACCCAACTCCTCCATAATACCTTGTAGCCATATCATTTCTTTGCAAGCTTCGGTTGCTGCAACATACTCTGCTTTTGTCGTCAAGATAGTAACAATCTTCTGTAACTGTGAGACTCAACAAACTATTGCACTGTCGAAAGTAAACACATAACCTGTAGTGTTTTTCCTACTCTCAATGTCCCCTGCTAAATCTGAATCAACATATCCCTGCAAACTTATCTTTGACCCTCCATAGCACAACGTTGCATCACTAGTACCTCTCAAGTATCTGAGAATCCATTTGACAACTTCCCAATGCTCCTTCCCTAGGTTGTTCATAAATCTACTAACAACTCTCACTGCCTGAGCAATATCTGGCCTTATGCAAACTATAGCATACATCAAGCCGCTAGGCATAGGGTACCTTAGTAATGTAGTCACGCTCTTCCTGGGTTGTTGCACCCTGTTCCTTTGAGAGGCTGAAGTGACTTGCCAAGGGAGTGCTAACTGGCTTAGCACCTTCAATGTTGAATCACTCAAGTACTTTTGCAACATATTCAGCCTGTGATAATATTAGTTTTATGTTTTCTCTGACCCCGTTGATTCTCATACCAACGATTTGTTTTGCATACCTAAATCCTTCATTGCAAATTCCTCAGACAATTGCTCTTTGAGATTTGAAATCTCCTGCATGTTTGACCCTGTAAGAAGCATATCATCTACATACAACAAAAGCGTGAGATAAGAATTTTTAAGTTGCTTAAAATAACAACAGTGATCTTAAAGCCATTTGTCGACATAAAATTGTCGAACTTCTTGTACCACACTGTCTTGGGGCTTGTTTTAAGCCATATAAATTCTTCTTGAGTTTACATACCATGTTCTCCTTGTCAAGTGTAACATATCCAATGAATCTACACCTTCTAGACTTAGGACCAAGTTTTGTCATATTTTCATCATCAATGTGAACATAAGAGATACAACCAAATACTTCTAAATGAGACAGGCTTACCTCTTTTCCAGTCCATGCTTCCTCTGGCAATCCACCATCTAAGGGAACTGGGGATCCTTTTGTGATCAGATAAACTGCAGTATTTACGGCATCTCCCCAGAACTTTTTAGGCAATCCAGCATGGATTCTCATACTCCTAGCACGTTCAAATATAGATCTGTTCATGCGCTCAGTTACACCGTTCTGCTGTAGCGTTCTAGAAATCGTTTTTTGTCTCTTGATTCCATTTGCCGCACAATAATCTTCAAACTTGATGTCACAATACTCTTGTAGTGGCCCGGCCCTTAAATTTCTACAATTGTGAGGTAATAAAGAGATTCGTACGTTTGAGAGGTGTTTGAGGGTCCCACGGGAGTCCCACCTGAACACACGTGTCCTTCAAAGACCACACCAAGTGAAATATTGTTGAAAAATGAGCAAAATAGTGAAAATGGTGCACCGTCGGTGCGACCGACAGTGTTTGTCGGTGCAACCGACAACAGAACTTAAGTGGACTATAAAAGGTCTGTTTTGTGCGAAAAATCAATCTATCTCCTCCCTTTCCTCTCCAAGCTCGTGGAAAACCTTATTCCAACCATACCCTAGCCCTTTTTCTCCTCTCTTTCTCTAACTCTTCAAAACTTCCATTGCATGTGCAGATGCATGAAGACATCATCTCCAACTCCACCTTACACAGATTTTCTCCTCCCCAAGGTAATCCCTTCAACCCTACACCTCCCATTTCTCTTTTATTGATGGGCTTTAGGTGGGATATGCATGTTATGAAGTTCGGGATGGCCATTTGGGCCAAGAATGGGGAAGATTTCATAGAGAGAAGTAGAGATTCCGAAAATGGAGCTTTGTATGGGGTATGTTTTTGTTGGATTTGGGTTTGGAGCCCTAATAGGAGGATGGAATTGGGGAAAATGGTGGTAATCATGAATTGGACCTATGAATGGTCGAAAATTGGGGTTTTGGTCGAAAATTGGGGTTTTGGCATAGGTTAAATTGGAATTGACCCAAAACATGGAAAGGAGTTGGATTGATACTGGGTAAATTTGGAGATTTTAGCTAATTGAGATTTGAATGGCCTAATCAAAGGGTTTTGTGTGATTAGCGCCTAATTACCCCAAATTCCGGACTCGGCGAACTTGAGTTGAAACCGGAAACCCAATGGAACCCCAAAGTGGGAAATGTCATTCACTTGGAGTATTGAGAATACATGTGAAATTCCTTGCTCACAAGGTGTTTGATGAAATGGCTAAACGAATATTCCTTTGTGTTCATTCCTATGCATAGTTGGATAAGATTATGGTTTAGCCTCCATATGCTTGTGTAATGATGATGTGAATTAATTGCATAGACTACATGTATTATGAGTTTTAAAAGTTTCCTATGATTAGATGTTTGTTTTAAATGAGAATTCATATGCTTGTGATGTGTTGGGAGTATGGTAGAATATATGGTAAATCAAACTTGCCTAAGATGTGTAATGAAGGGCATTGATGAACTTCCATACTTGTGTATTACTATGAGCAATGTATGCATTAATTGAATCCTCATGAGTGTGAGAAGAATTATTAGATGGGTGACTCATATGATGGCATGATGATTATTGTTTAATGTTATGCTTGGATATTATGATGATATGTGCATCACTAATGAGCACCTATGCTTGATAGTGGTTGTGGTTGGTTGACTTAAGCATGTGTAGAATGAATTCCCATGATTTGAAGTGGAACTTGATGAAGGGTTAGACTAAGTGAAATAGGTGAGTTGAGGTTAAGTATCATATTGTAACGACCCAGGGTTTCAACCCCCTAACTCAATGTAATGTTCTCGGAATATTATGAATAAAATTTGGAGTTTTGAACTCAAATTGGAAATTGATAGGAAAATTGGGGATCAATTAACAAGATAAGAGAAGTGATTAATAAATTAAATGAAATTAATGGTGAATAAATCAAATTAGAATTTAATTTCAAAACCATGTGATGAAGTGGAATTTAATTGGGTGAGAATGGATGATAAGGTGGCAAGTGGGCTATATCGCCGATGACATGGCAAAACCCGATGAGGTGGCATGACACATGGAAACCTCACTTTTGGATTAGGTGAAAAAGCAACACCACCACCCCACCTTTTTCTTTGACCAATGAATACCCAACACCACCACCCCACCTTTATAATTGACCAATGAATACCCAACACCACCACCCCACCTTTATCATTGACCAATGAATACCCTCCACCTCACCACTTCTAGTTGTTTCTTTTTGACTAAAGCAAAAAGAGTGGAGAAAAGCTAGGGCACTCTCTCTTCTCTTTCTCATTTCTTCCATATAGTTCTCCCCTCTCCCTCGTCCTCTCTTTGCTGCAAATCTCTCTTGAAAGCTTGGAACTTGGAACTGGAAGGAAGGACTTGAAGAGTTGGTTAGAGATTAAACAAGTAGGTTCTCTAACCCTCTTGGTTATTTGATTTGGATGTTAAAATGTTTCATCTCTTCATCTAAGTTCTTTCATCAAAGAAACTATAGAGAGAATCTAAGAAATCGAGTGGAATGAAGAGATAATGGAAAGTAGTAGGTATTTTCATAAAATGGAGACTTACATAACAGTTCTACTTAAAAATTCCTTAATATCTAGATATTTTCTTTTGCTGTGCTTTTTTTAATAACTCCATTAGAATATTTGAATGTCTTTTATTTATTAGTTTTTGTAAGAAAAAAGGGTTTAAGAAAATGATATCGTGTGATGAACTTTGGAAAAATGATTCATGGTAAACTATTTCTACCAATCAGTCCCAAAGATGGAGTTGTACCTATCTCAAAATGATTTTCTGGGAATTTACAACTATTTTTCAGTTCTTCTACTATAAAAGAGGTTTTCAAAGAGTATTTATTTGCAATATTTGGACATCGAGAAGTATCCAAAATAATTTTGTAAAAACTGGACAGTTCTAAGATAGAAAAATTGTCTTTACATATCAGTCCCAAAGGTGGACCTATAACCATTTCAAAACGATTTTCTGGATATTTTTTAATATTTTTCGTGTATTCTAATATCAAACAGCTTTCCAAAGAATATTTACTCAAGTTATTCCGATACCGGAAAGAACCCGAAATGATTTTTACAAAAACAGTGCGCAGTTTTCATTTTCTATAATAAATATTTTGTTCCTAAATTCTGATTGACTAAAAAATATATCAGTGACTTTAAAAAATTTAGAGTTTTATGAATTAAGTTTAAATGAAATATTATGGGTAAAATTACCATTTTACCCTTGATTAGGACAAAGTACACTCAAAATGACCTTAGGATGTGTGAGAGCAGTTTAAATATTCTAAGACCCTAACTTAGTGTTATGATTATTATTCTTGGCCTATACGAAAACAAACTTAGATCCGCCGCTTCGAAATCCTTTCTCCTCCACTGATTACCTTCGATCAGGTAGGTTTTCTTACATCATTGAAGCACTAAAGTTGTGATCCAAATATTTTGCTATTACTATGAAACTGCTGAATTGATTTCCTCCAAATTCATGTGGTTTCATTTATGAAAATGATGGTATTTCAATATGAAGTATTTGAGCTATTTTGAGTATATATATTTTGTGCTTTGGAAAGATTTGAAGTCATATGATTAAATGAGCTTTATCATGGCATTCATGTACCTCATGCACATTGCATGGGATGGGAATTATATAGTCGAGCCAAAGATGAGCGGTCCGGACATGCTTTGGTTCTATTGATAAAAGGTATCACGTTATGAATTGGGTGAACGAGCTCCAGGGTCAGAAGAAGTCTTGAAACCTGCGCAAGAAGGAGGCAACACTCCACCGGCAGTTCCGGTTAAATTGTTGGTATTGGGAAGCAGCATCCAGTCGGTGGCCCGAGAATGCTGCGGACATAATTGGCCAATGATAGAAATAACCATTGAGATTAATATTATGGTTGATGCATGGAGCATGGAAGGACATTCATTCTTCATGGCACCCATGGCAGGTCACATTATGATCAGCATCAAGTATGCTTTTGAATGAGATTTCTGTTATGATATGAAAATGCTTTGAGAAATGTACTATATTATAACATGTGAATTTCTAACCTTGATTTTGAGTTATATGTTATTTTACTATAACACTTCTTGGTGCACTCCTTTAGCCGGAATTCCTACTGGGCGTGTTGACTAAGCCCATAATATTTTCCCCCATTAGATGTGAACTATTAGGATTATTAGAGAAATAATCACACCAAAAATAACGGAATAAAAACAAGCACAAGCGAACACCGACAATTTACGTGGTTTGGCCCACCAGACCTACGCCCACGGAGCGTGAATAATTTTATTAAGAGAGAACAAAGAATCTAAATACAAGAATAACCCCTTTGTTTGAACACAATCAAACCCCCTCAGATGTAAACCCTCTCCTGTTTTTCTCTCAGAGAACCTGGTAGTGTATCTTACCTTGTACCTGCTGTAAGAACACCACGCACGCACCTCTGCTGGCTGTCTCCTATGTAGAACAGATCAGACCTGAAGAGAATCAGTCCCAAACTGATTCACAGAGGCTGCCTCTCTGCCTCTTGTTGAAGAAGAGTTGTCTCAAAAGAGACCAGCCAGATCTGCACCTCACGCTGCTCTACACGAACTGTTTGTGTAATGACCCGACCCGAAGTAACAGGTCAGTAGTGGCGGGTAAAATTAATTTAGAAAATAATTTTTGTCTAAATTGATTTGTTAGTAAATTTGATAATTTTGTTTGGGGAAAATATAATTGAATTTAGGGATTTAATATTAGACCCTTATTTCACACACTTTCCCTCAATGAGAATTTACAAATTTACCCCCTTCGAATTAAAATTAAAGGAATGGAAAATAAAATATCAACTTAGATTGTTAATTTCCCCTAAGTTAGAATTTCAATTGGAAATATGTTATTTAAATTTCAAAATCAATAAATAAATTCCAATTTTTAAGTGTTTAGAATTTAAATTGATAAATGACAAAATTAATAAAAGAGAAATAAAGGACAATTTATTAAAATCAATGATTTAAAGGGACCCACATTACTGAGGCAAGATTACATATAAAGATTGATCGATTATGAAATTTGGAACTTAGAATTAAATTAGATTTTTTTCTTACTTGTGTAATAATAAATAAAGAATAAAGTTTTAATTTTCAAAACCAAGAACCAAAATTAGTAATTTTGAGTATCCCATCTTGGAAAGGAAGCTTGGGCCGAGTTTCTCTCTCCCTTCTTCTCTATCGGTGGAAGTTTCTTTTATTCCTTTATCCTACATGTTTTACTATTTACGAAATTAGCTAGTCTTTTCCTAAGTTTTCTTTCTTTCTTTACCAATCCCATTAGGAAAGCCATCCAACCCCATATTATAAACCCTGCATCGTTCTTTCTTTCCTCTTTGCCGCTGAAAGAGACCATTGCTGCCTCTGTCGTTGGTTCCCTGCTACAGTAGATACACATCCATCATAGTTACCTCTTCTCTTTTCCTCCTTGCTTGGCTCAGATCTGAGCAGCAAGACAAGCTGCTGCCCTCTTCATCACCGTACAGTGAGTAGTGTCAAACTTATACAGGTACCAAGATTTTTCTTTATTCCATTATTTTTCTTCTATGATAGTTTAAGCCCAGTTTTGAGTAAGGTTTTCAGGCCATCCATTACTTGATTTTACCTTCAACCTGATTTGCACAAGAGAAACTATTTTATAATTGAATGGTAAAGCCAGCCACCTTGTTCAATTAATGTGTCTTGGCCTTGACTAGTGCTCGGTTGTAGGACTGATTCTAAGTAGTGACTCAGATCTGCCCCATCCTTTATCCGTGAACAGTACCAAACCAAGCTTTATTTCCCAAAGCTGCTGCCAGCACCTTTACCACATTTTTTCTTTACTTCCTACTGGGTTTACAGATTTTAAATAGATTCTCGATAACTATAGCATTTTGTATATTGTTTTATTGATTTATAATTGTAAGTCTCGAGATGCAATTGTTACCTCACAACTGCCACATGTTTGGTTTATTTAAATTAGTTGTGGCTTGAAACCTTTTTGTTAAAATCATGCACTTCAAAATCTTTTTTTTTATACATTCCTATCCTTTAAACCAAGCCGGATTCAGATCTACTATATGTTTTCCTATCTTAATCCAAAGGTAACTATTTATGTGATGCCCAAACTTATATTTGCTTGATTAAATAGTTATCTCCTTTACTTTAAATCACCCAAAAGGATTTCAAACATATATGTATATACCTAAGCTACTGTAAAAGACCTATGTATTGTTATGTTTTGGGATTTTCCAGATATCACTTATGTTTATAATGGTTTTATTTAAGAAGTATTTGAGATTTTAAGTATTATAGTTGATCGAGTATTTACAAGATATCTCATTCTATTTTGTCTTATTTACAAATCAATGAAATGATGGTTTTGGAATATGCCTTTCATTTTGTTTTACGAGAAGATGGTTTGAATCACTATTATTAATCAATGATTTTAAAACGTAAGTATCTATTTTTTTTTTTTTTTAATTAAATATGACCCTAGATATGTATGTACTTATTTTATTTTATTTGGTTAAAGTGACTAGTTTTATGAACAAGGTTCCATTAACTTGTCAGTGTTAAGTGGGATTAGGCATGGCTCACCCATGTAGTGTATGGACTCAACCTTTACCCTTAACCATGGACTTTTAGATAACCCATAGACTAAAGATGAGGCAACAACATACTTCACCTTAATGTAATACCAAAGAAAAATAAATAATCCTCATTTTAATAACACGTAAAATCTTTAAATCGTATTCGCAGCAAACTTTGGTTCTCAAGGCTGATATCTCTTGGAAAGCGTTTGGGTACACCGTTTGCACTTCACAAACTTCTAGGTGATGGAAACAATTCACTACATACTTTGAAACATGATTCCTTATATTCTTATGTGTTTAGGCAATGGAATATTGTATTTTGTGATTTGACTAGAATATAACTGTTGGATCTAGAATAGACTGGGTGTATGTTAATAATGGTTGAGATCCGGTGTTCACTCACAGTAATGTAAGGGAGATTTGGCTAAACATTTTATTGGCCGTAAGGAGACTCAGTCCGCCCGGATTATGGAGCCTGACCATTAATATTGTTGAAAGATCCAATGAGTTATATTCGTAGGTTAATGGTTATTTGTATGTTATTGTCTGATTATTAACCTTGATTGGACGTGGTTGAATGTTGGTATATATAATTCAAATATTGTGATGCATGGACTAGTGTTACGTTTATTTCAAGATTTATGCATGCTATGACAAATGAGATATTTCGTATGATGTTATAATCTGCTTAGATTGAGATTTATGATTTCATAGGCATGTTATGAATATTTAAGCATGTTTGTCGGCATTGAGCATAGCATTCTCATATTCATAGCATTGGGTATGAGGGTGCGATCCATGATTGTCACGAAGACCACGACAGTGGTAGTGTTGTTAGCCTCACTTCATGTGGGAAGACCATTATGGTAGATGAGATGCGATATCCATGACAAGTCATGAGGGTTGTTATTTGGTGGTAGGTTGTGTTATCCTCACTTTATGTGGGAAGGCCATTAAGGCAATGTTGTGTTATCCTCGATTCGTCGGGAATGCCACCAAATATCAGTAGATGTAATAATGGGTTGAAATATGGCATTTGGCATTGAGCATTACATTTTGCAAAGGCATGAGCATGAAATAAATTGTTATACTTGCTTATTTGAAATATCATTGAGGAAGTAGGCATATCATATGCTATGATTGTGTTATTGTTTTCTTCACTGGGCATGAAGCTCATCCCTTACATTGCAGGCAATCCCTTGGACTTGGGTCTGGACGATAATCACAATTGAGCTTAGAAGGCGAGGAGTCGATGAAGGATTCGTAGAAACGCTTAGTGCAGAATTTATTAATTAGGTTATAAGATGGTTGTTTATTTGTTTTGAGACTTTGAGAAAGTTGTTTATTCTTTTATTTTTAGTTTGTGGAAATTTGGATAATGAATTCAAGTATGGATTAATTTTGAGAACACTTTAATTTTGTTTTTATGGGAATGTGAGTAAGTGATGCGTTTACAGATCCTTATATGAGTGATATTTATCCCTTTAAGTTTTTTTTAGAAGCTCAAAGGAGAGTTATGTCTTCAAGCAGGTTGTGGACTTGAGGAATTTTAGTGGCTTGTGAATGTAATTATGTTTGTTTTGAATTTAGCCAAAGATTTTGAAAGTAAGACCCATTTAGGCCAGCAGGTGATTTAATTTGTACAGTCAGATCACGCACGTCTAGGTGTTGGAAGGCGGGGCGTGACAGTTTGCCAGACTGGATTGCTCTCTGTTTTGATTTAGACCTGTAAATCAACGCCTTGCTGAACCAGCGCCCCTCTTTCCTTCTTCTGGTGTCTCAGTATGAAGATTACACACCCTCTGTGCTGCCAATTTCCACACAGAGATTTATGCAACCTGTTGTATCTCTCTGTTGACACACACTCTTAGTTTGTGTGTCTTCCCTCTCAGCCAGCCGTGTGTGACAGTCCCGATCTCTGTCCCTTTATAGACTACAGTCGGGCCTAGAACTCCCACTTCACTCTCTGTATTTCTATATCCAGAACTGTGTCTTTGGGTAGAATCCCATCGATCCCATGAAATTAGGACTCCACGCTAGCTACCTTCTAAGAAATCCAACACACCTTCGTGCTTCTCATGCAAGGACCTGCTGTATATTACCATGTATACACGTCTCATGTGTTGTCCCATGAAGCTACAATCCAGCCAGTTTTATGCTAGAATGCAAATCAAATTAAATTAGATTCATGCTTACCATATATGTATATATCCTAAAAATACACCCTTTTATACATAGAAGCTGCCACCAAAACCACATGCAACCATATCTACATACAGCCAATCACCGCCCAATGTAATGTTCGAATATCAAACCCAATCTTTAGGATTTCCAGCCAATATATTATCTACCATATCAGCTACATCCTAATCTTGTTGTGATCCCTCCTTATCCGTGTCTCACATGCCAACCTTCCTTCTAGATTTTCTGAGTGAAAATCCCGGCCTTATTATGGTGAATCGAGTAATATACCCAACATGAACGAGGCTTAAGGTAATGAAGGCGAGACCGGACCAAGCGCCAGCCAAGCATGAGCAAGTTTAGCACAAGGAGAAATATGATTAGCATAGTTTCTTTTGGGTCTTGAGAACAATGTAATTTGTAGAAGTAATAATCATTGGAATGTAATATTTTTATTTAACTCTAATGCATTGAGTTTTGTATTTGACTTATGTGGAAGAATCCTTACTTTTGCTTGGTGATGCAATCCAATACTCATGTATTAAATGTTTTAAATTTTCTGCTGTTTATTCTAGCATATGTAAATGTTATCATGGATTTCAATCTATGCACGTGTTAGGTTGGGCTAGTCGAGAGTCGGGTCTTCGGACTTGGACTAGGCTCGCGTTGTGACGCTCGTTCCCCTCCGTGGAATCCTTATTTATACTACTCTGATCATAGTTGGGAGGGAGAGGGGCGTTACACATATGACCCAATGGGTCAACTTATGATATAATGGGAATAGGCTAGCATGATTGAGATTGCCTGAAATGCAATGTAAATGCTAATAATACTTGTTTAAACTCCTCAAGGCAAGAGTAAGACCACTCCCCAATGTCAACCCGAATATAGAAAATAATGAACTACGGCTGATCTGATCCACTATATGGTACATACACAACTGAGAGCATTGTGCCTCAGCTTGATCAAAAAACTTATTGTGTCTCATCAGTTTATAGTAAAGATGATGTAAGGTATTGAGCATATGTGAAGGGTAGAGAGGGATTGGTAGGACGTACCTTCCCCGATGTCAACCCTAATGCTAGTTGATGGACGCCACGAAGGTGGCCCGGAGTCGTTATGAGATCTTGGGAGTCCCGATATGATGAGACAAGTATATAAATTCCATGAGTAAGGCCTAAAGTAACCATGAGACCGCGGGAGCCTCGATATGAACACACAGGGACTCTGGCATTGAGATGTATAGGTAACTGGGTCACTTCATATTGAGACGTGGTATGGGTACATCCCTCGCGTGATTATGATGTTTGATTGACCGTTCCATAGAGGTAATAGGAAAGGGGGGGTCGACTACAAAGACTTGGTCCTGTAGGGTTGCTGTTGAGGAGTAGGTCCCTCACATGCCAAGCGCTGGAGGGCACTCTCAGATGCACAGGGCTAGATACTTCTATGCCCCATGGGCGTGGTACGAGCCTGGTAAGGCGCTTTTGCTTATGCGCAGAGTTAGGCATTGTGTACACCTTGGGTGATATGCCACCCTGGTAAGGTGCTCTCTGACCGCCTTGGAGCTTGACTTTATCACCCTATGAGGTGAAAGGATGCAAGGCGAGGTGGACTTGAGCACGCAAGGCGTGAGTCACCCGCTTAGTAAGTCATGGGCCCTCAGTCTTGCCAGGGGTCGTGATGTGATATGATGATTTGATTATGTTGCCACAGTCACGTAGTGATTCATGCGGGTGTTCTTAATACGAATAATAGATCTCATGGTAGATGATATCTCCCTGGATGAGTTATTCCCATGGAGGGATTATACCCATGGAGGGATTATATCCATGGAGAGCTTATATTCGATGACGGATTATTCCCATGGATAGATTCTACTCATTGATAGAGTGACCAGGGATGGATGATTATTCCCATGGATGTTGCCCCCATGGTAGACATATTGGATTCATGCCCAGTTGTTGGTTTCATGGTAGACATGTTGGTCCCATGACAGATATGTTAGCCCTATGGTAGACGTATTGGGGTCTCATGGTGGACGTGTTGATTCCACGGATCAATTTTATTCCCATGGAGGATTATTGCCATGGGTGGTTATCCTCATAGAGGGCATTGTGGCCATTGAGGTATATTATTACTGTGGATGGATATTCTCATGGAGGACATTGATTCCATAGATGATTGGACCCATGTTTAGAGTATTGTCTCCGATGAGGGAAGTAGTGCTTATGTTCGGGTATAGGTCCCATGGTTGATACTTATCCCATGAGTGGCATTGATCCCATGATTGGCGGTGTTCCCATGGTTGGTATAGACCCATGATGGATAAGACATACTCTATTGATGATACCCACAGTTGGGCATTAGAATGTCCTGGTGTAACATCATAAATAGCACAGGGTTAGTGCCATGAAATAAGTGATGTTAGAACTACGCGCGATCTGATCTCCAATGGAGTACGTAGCTAGCTGATATTTTAGCTCGATCACATTGAGGGTCCAACGAGTCCTCAGATTCGTAGGAATCCCGTTACACGTACGAGTAGCATGTGTATGGACTATGAGTTGCGCATGCTCCAGAGTTTAAAAAAATAAAAAATTCTTTTTTCTCAAGTGCTCGTTGGGTCGGGCGTGACCTCTCCCCCATTATCTAATCTCAGACATTTCAGCTTCAAACCTATTTCATTCTCAACCAAAGCTTTCCATTTCTTGAAGACATCAAATACGTCATATCTATGCTTCAAAAAATAGACCCACAATTTTCCAATTGCATCAACAATAAATGTAAAAAAAATAAAGAGAGCCACCGAGAGAGGAGACCTAGGCTGGTCCCCATACATCAATGTGAACCAGTTCCAAACGCTCCAACTTAGGAGTCCTTCCAACTTTGCAAAAGTCCAGATCAATAGACTTTAGCCTTGGCAACTTCCCTTCCGAAAGTAAGGCTTTCATCCCCTTTTCACTCATATGAGCACATCTGTGATGCCACGTGCTTGTGTCCACCCATGATGATGCAACTGCAATGGAACTAGTAGAGTTGGAAGTCATGTAAAGAGTACCTTCTTTCTTATCCCCAGCAACCACCATAGCCCCTTTTGTGATTTTCTACGAATCACCAGTAAAGGTCGTCACACAATCAGAGTCTGTAAGTTAGCCAACTGAAATCAAGTTCCTTTCAAATTTGGAACATGTCGAACAACCTTCAACTGTAGCATTGTCTCATTCGATTAGTTTATCTGAACGTCCCCACTCGAAGTGCATGAAATGAGGCACCAGAAACTATCACCCAAACATCATGGCGGGTATCGAAAGACAAAATTAGGGCATCAAAAATACTTTCTTCAGAGAGGTTTACTGAGTTAGTACCTCCCTGATTATTGTTTTCATTTTTTATTTTTTTAGGGGGGGGGGGGGGGGGGGTGCTTTACAGTCCTATTGCATGTGCCCTTTTTTGCCACAATTCCAACAACCTTCACGCTTTCCTTGTGGAGGCCTGGACGATCTGTTCTGTCTCGACTTCGATCAACTATGATTCTTGCTTCCTCTATTTGATGTTCTTCCCCTCTCTTCAACATTCAGAGCATTCCCTGGCGCTTCACCTGATGATTTCGTCCGAAATTCCTCACTTAAGATGAAGCCTACACCATCATCATATTTCAACTTCGTTGATCTAGAAGAGTTGCTCACAGCTATCACCAAACCATCCCAACTTTCTAGTAATCCAGATAAAAGTAGAAGAGCTCTGATTTCATCATCAAAACTAATGCTTATGGATTCCAACTAGCTTGGTGATTGTATTGAACTCATTCAAATATTCAACCATGTTTCCACCATCAAACATCCTCATGTTGAACGACCTCTTCATCAGATGAACCTTGTTGGAAGCAGAGGGTTTTCATAGATCCTTGATAGGGCCGCCATCAGATCTTTTGTAGTCTTCTCCTTCGAGATATTGAACGCAACTGACTTTGCCAGATAAAGTCGAATCGTTCCAAAGGCCTTTCGATCAAGCACCTCCCACTCACAATCGGTCATCTTCTCAAGTTTCTTCTCTTTTCCTTCAAGAGGAAGATAGAGATCCTTCTGATAGAGGTAATCTTCTATCTGCATTTTCCAAAAACTGAAATTCGAACTATCGAATCTTTCAATCCTCACCTTTCCTTCTTCCAACATTTCTCCCACTCAAACCAAAGCTCTTGTTACCAGTTGTTGGGAGGGAGGAAACGTCTTTTCTACCTCACGAAAATAGCAACATTGAAGATAGAAAAAAAGAAACCAACAAAGAAGCAAAACCACAATGCAAAGATTTTACGTGGTTCCCTTTTGGTACATTTACGGGGTTCAAACTGAACCACTATACTAGAAGGCAAAACAAAGAAGAAGCGGCTCTCGTTACAGATGTTCCGCTCTCTTTCTCACAAAATGAAAATATATACTACCCTAATTAGGGTTTACATAAGACGCAATGTGAAAATACAAATTTCCCTCCACCAATACATCTCTGATGATCAGGCTCCACAGAGCCCAATAGTAACCTCATCATCGAAGGTGATCGTATTAATGCCATTACCTAGGCTAGTGGAAAGATGGATCCCCCTTGCAAGTTAGTTAACATCAAGAGATTGAGGAGAAATGGAGGTATCATTTACACACATATTGCACGTTCAACCAACAGTACCGCAAACTTTCTAGCTAAGGTTGGAGTGGAGAAGCGGTGGCCATCATTGAGTTCTTTTGATTTCTGATCTCAAGTTTGTGGGTTGGGGTTCAGGGCTGTATTTTCCTACTTCAGGAGCTTTGTACTTACATTTCCTTTTTTGTCTAGTTTTTCTGATGAGTTGGCCAAGTATAGTACTCTTATACAAGGCGGCTATTGTCTTTTTACTTTTCTCAATGAAATCCTTTATTGTCTCTGTTTCAAAAGAAAACCAACACCATGTGAGTTTCACAATGAAATTAAAAGTCTAGTGAATGTTAGAATTGAATTGCATGAATTAAAGATTAATTTAATGCAAAACAAAATTAATTTCAATTTTTAAAATTTAATTCAACACAAAATCAAACTAAAAATTCAAAAGAATATAACTCACCAAAACTTGGTGAGAACCCAAAGCAACTAATGCTTCAACTGAATGAACTCAAACTTGTACATCTACACAGTTTTCCCAAGCCTCTCTTATATAGATGTATAGGGTATGAAAATAAATAGAAGTTCTATTCTAAAGCATGCACGCCTATGGCTTGCTATTCTCCTTAATTTCTAATTAAATTTCATCCAATCAAAACTTGCCATGCGGCATTATTACATCACCAAGAGAAAATAAAAATAAAATAAAATGACATCATATTTCCAATCTATTGTAGGCGAACTTAGATCACTTATCTGTGGCTGATTAGAATCGCAAATTAAGGATGGGCAAATTGAGATCACTAATTTATTCCAAGCTATGGATCCAAGATAGAAAGGAGAATCTTCTCTTTAGAGGTGATTAGGGTTTCATGCAACTTTTGTTTTTGTGCTCAGCAAATAGGCCCCTTCCTTGGACTGAATTAAGTATATTTCATAGATTTGGAGGCGTAACACATTATACGAGCGGATGAGCCAATTATTTTGAAAATTTGGACCCCTTTTGGGCGCCATAAAATTCCATGCGATTTAGGTACCAATTCATCATTGTCTTCAATTTCACGGCTCATTCATTCTTGATTTCTATTTCATTTTGTTGTATGGTGTTGATGGAGATGACCTTATCATACCCTTCAACTTGAAAAATCTTGTCCTCAGTTTGGGAGAGATCCACACTGGAGAGGTAAAATAGCAACTTCATCCTCCGTCACTTTTGCTCCGCTTTGCCAGAGTCAAAAAACTTGTTTTCTTCCATGTCCTCCATGATGGCCTCATCATTGAGGGCATCTCCATCAACATCCTTGGCTGGTGACAATTTTCCGACGCTTCCTCTTTCAAAAAGTACGATTTCTTCCCTTTCGTCTGTTCTTTTTTCTTCCCTTCTCTCTATTTTCTTCCGTCTTTTTCTTTAATCTAAACTGCTAAACCCTTCTTCTTCTCCCAAAGATGTTTTTCCTCTTAACTTCTCTCTCTTTTTTTATCTATCCAAATCACAAAACCCTAAACCCTTTTTCTTCTCCTCTTCTCTTTTCTTCACTTTTCTTCTTTTTTGTTCACTTCTATTCTTTAACCAAAAATGCTAAACTCTTCTTCTCACATAATTTTTGTTCTCATCTTATCTTCTTCTTTTCTTCTTTTTTATCAATACAAATCACAAAACCCTAAATCCTTTCTATTCTCCTCTCTTCTAAACTCAGCAACTCAGGGCATATTTCTTTGATTCACAACCTTCTTCTCAAAGTTGCTATTGCTATCCATCCAACACCATTTACTGATAGTGATCGGTCTATTGCCGTCGTTTGCCACCCCTCTAGCTGACCTTGAGTTCCTGAAATTTTAGAATTTTGAGGTATGCTTTTGAATTTTTTAACCATTTATTTTAAGAAATTATCTGATGTGAATTGATTTTTTTTTTTATAAATTGGATGATGGTATTTAGCCAGTGATGATTTTCTAGTTGAAACTTTATATTAAATATTATTTTGATATTTGATGATGGTATTTAATAATGAATTCTCGTGGCATTAGATGATACTTTTTTGTTCAAGAAATTTTAGATGACGAATTATATTTTGTTTTGTTAGATAATTACTAATGTAAATTATTTCTTATAGTATATTTGCACTTAAATCACAAATTTATTAATGTTTATTTCAAGTTTCAATACTATTTTATTAATATTTTTATTTTTTAAATAATTATATTTTTTGCGATTTTTTCCCATTAATTTCCTTATAAAAACTAGAAAATTTGAAAATATCCCTATATTACCAGTAGTTGTCAATATCCTGAGAATGGTATTTATGACTGTGGCAGCGAATGGACAAACAATCAATTATTGGTGAACCCAGATCTTCTAGCAGCCATGGTACTCCCACGTGCAGGTGAAGGCGACTTTGTTAGCACACGTTCTTCAGGGAGTCCTTCAGGTTCTATGCAGACAATGGGGTTTGAGCAAGAATCGTGGATTCAAAATTTGAAACTATATTGAGAAACGACGAACATTCGACTTATTTGTTTATGCTGTCCAAATTCTAGAATTCGAGCCCAAATTCTCAACACTAAGCCTTTCCTTTCTCTCAACATGGTTTATGCTGCCAGCTACGAGACAAACCAAGGCAAACTGACATAGCTCCTTCTATAGTCGCTACTGAACAATCTGTGTTTCATTCTAAGGGACAGTTTTCCTCTTCTGAAAGGAAGAAAAGTGTGTTTGATAATTACCACAATCCTCCAAAGAAAGGTTCCAAAAATAAGGAAGGGTATCATTCCTCTACTTATTGCAAGATGACCAATCATTTTGTGAATTCTTGTTATAAGTTACATGTTTATTTTTTTTTGGGCCGACTGCTTATCTTAGCTCATAAGAATTGGACCTACAACCTTTAGGTTGTAATAAGCACTTAAAAATGACTCATAGGACTAGCTTCTGAAAAAGTGATTGAGAAAAAAAAAATTAAAGTATTCTCCATCACAAATGCAGAGTCTCAATTGTATGGCTCCAGGTCTCATCAAGTATTTGAAGTTTTAAACCACAGTCTATCTGAACACAACAGTGCTTAAAATTATACCAGGTCTTGAGTTAGGGAAGCAACAGTAACATCAATCACAATCATGAAGTCTTTAACAACTAAAATTTATGACATTCTTAGGGAAAAACAAGGGGGAAGATAGCATACGTACATTCCGTCTGCCATTCAGTCTGCCAAGTCTAGAGCTCACGTTCACGATTCGAGAACCAACAGGAGAAGGTTTCATCAATGGAATCATGGTTTCAATCATTCGTTTAGTGCCAAAATAGTTTGTTGCAACAACATTCTCTGCAAATTCAACAGAATTCTCTGAGCCTATGTTAAAGTTTGCACCTGCATTATTTACCTGCATAACAGTTGCAGGTACCGGTGTATAAGATGGCAAGAGCTAGACCATTATAACTGCTTGTTAAAGGCTACTTGCAGACCTAGACATGTGCATAAATGGCAAACTGAAACATGCATCACAATATTCAAGCTGCTCATTCAGCAAAGCTGCACCCCAAAGCAAAGGCTCCCAACCTTAAAACCAGGCCACTCAATTCAGTAAGGGGACATGCATGTTGAATGTGGTTGGCCTATTTTCATCATATTACACGGTTGTGTATGCATATGAAAATGAATGGACTGTCTTTCAAGCGCAAGGAGTGTAATACCCTGCCCCAGAGGGGGTCTATAGTGTGGAGCGTGCCTATGGAGAAAAAGTCTCACATTGGTAGTTGTGTTGGAAATTCCCTAATATATAAGTAATAGCCTTCCTCCTTCTAGCATAAGGCCTTTTGGGAGCAACAGTAGGTTGGCTCGCCAATTAAAAGCCGTGCGGGCCATGTGTGGGGCCAAGAGCGGACAATATCATGCAAGCAGGACGGATCGTTATAAATGGTATCAAAGCCAGGTTCACCCCTCTGCCTGTGTTGGCCCTAGTGTATAGTCGAGCCGAGGACGGCTCTTGGCCTAAGGGGGATGGATTGTCATACCCCATATTTCTGTAAGCGTTGGTGTGAGAGAAAAAGTAGCCAAGTTAGGTGCTACTTGTCCCACATTGCCTATGAGGAGTTGTTTTGTGGGATATAAGTTGGGACTTCTCTCCTTCTAGCACAAGGCCTTCTAGGCGTGAATGGGTCACGCGCTAGGAACAAAACCTTAAGGGTTGCTGTTGGGGGGGGGGGGGACCCGAGGGCCCAAAGAGGATAATATTGTGGTTGCGTACTCTGATACCAAGACAATGTCTTTTGGGAGCAACCTTGGTTGGCTCGCCAATGCAAAGCCGTACGAGGCCCGCGTGTGGGCCCAAAGAGGACAATATTGTGCTAGCGGAACGGGTCATTACAAATGGTGTTAGAGCACGATTCAACTCTCTGCCTATGAGTGTGGACATGTTTGTGGATAGAGCTAGGAATGACTCTGGTCTTAAAGGGAGTGGATTGTAATACCTCGCCCCAAAGGGGGTCTATAGTGTGGAGCGTGCCGATGGAGAAAAAATCGCCAATCAAGCGCTCCATAAAAGTCATATATTGCTAGTTGCGTTGGAAATTCCCTGGTATATAAATGATAGCCTTCCTCCTTCTAGCATAAGATCTTTTGGGAGCAACAGTGGGTAATTAAAAGTCGTGCAGGCCGTGTGTGAGGCGCAGAGCAGACAATATCATGCTAATGGGACGGGTAGTTACAAATGGTATCAGAGAATCGTTCAACTCTTTGCTTGAGGGTGTGGGCTTGGTTGTTGTGTCTGCAGAGCCAGGGACGGCTCTGACTTTAAGGGTGGTGAATTGTAATACCCCGCCCCAGAGGGGGTCTATAGTGTGGAGCGTGTCTATGGAGAAAAAATCGCAAGTCAGGCACTCCATGAAGTCCCACATTGCTAGTTCCCGTGGAAATTCCCTGATATATAAGTGGTAGCCTTCCTCCTTCTAGCATGAGACATTTTAGGAGAAACAGTGGGTTGGCTCGCCAATTGAAAGTCGTGCCGGTCATGTTGTAAGGCCCAGAGCAGACAATATCATGCTAACGAGACGGGTCGTTACAAAGAGTCTACACCATTGCTCCACTGCTAAGGCACATGGATCTTGCACAAAATGCAAGGTTTAGCATTTGGGCCTATGAGTAGGTCTAGAGAGCTGCAAGTTGGCTCAACAAAACCATGGGGAAGAAACAGGTGTAACAATGAGCAAAAGACAACAAGAAAGCAAATTGAACAAATATGTCAACAGAGAACAGATATTATATATTTATAGATACAAATAAATCTATATTGTCCTATGACAAACATCATATACCATATTTTGTTTATCATCAAAGTCAATGAATAAATAAATAGGAAATTCTATAGTACTTCCATATCATGAATCAACGTAGAGAAACAATCCATGCTCATCTTAGTGGCTCAGTACATACTGACACCAATGATTAGGCTTCTGGACCCCAATTTGATGATTCTAAACTGCTTAGGAAAGCCCTATCTGAATATGGCATATGCCCTCCATTCCCCAGCACTAGATGGAAGAGATGATCATGGCAATCCCATTGGCTCATGCCTAAACATTGTTGTTTTCTGCGTTCACAAGTCATACAGTGGTTCCACCCTAACATTACAAATGTGATGCATAGATACAAAATCATGTGAACTAAGTGCCCATCAGAAGTCGGCCTTATCAAATCATCCTAGTCCTTATTATGGACCCTTCTTTTTAAAGAGTATTTTGGAAATAAATTTTTAGCACTGATAAAATATCCCATTTTTTGAGTTCTTTATCAAATGATCAGATCACAAGCAATCTAAATACATGAAAGGGCTAGATTGAAGAAAGTGGGCCTTGCCATTGAGGCTATACACAGTAGGAGCTTCACTAGAGCGCAATGTATGTGTGCTTGCAAGTGTGCATGTGTACGTGTTAGAGGGAGGGAGGGAGGGAGGGAGGGAGAGAGAGAGAGAGAGAGAGAGAGAGAGATCCGCCACAAGCACTTTTGTCAATCATATGGGCTCCATAGTCCACATTTGATCATGAGAGTTGGATTTGAAAGGCCTACAGATGTTTCAGGGCAGCACCAAACTAGCTTTTTGGATCACCCTATCATTCAAGGCCCCGAAGATTTCTTTCCAAGAAAGAAAAAAGCCCAACATTAATGGGAATGTTAGAATATATCAAGTTTTAATCCAATTTAGAGAGATGGTGGGTGGGTGGGTGGAGCAACGTTTTGGGTGGGAGAGATGACGTACGACAAATCAAAATATTGGAAACCCTAGATCTAAATGATATGTGGAGGCCTATATCAGAATGCAAAATGCGTATGGTCAATCTTAAAATGATATGCAACCTATATCCATTATTCACATAAGATGTTAGAGAGAGAAATTAATATTGAACAAAGAATAAAACAAAAGCTAAGGCAAATTCACACTCGGTATTAATCAAATAAAGGCATGTACACTTATGGATCTCAAAGTTGTATTGTTGGTCTTAAATGCAAAATCCCTCAAAAAACCAGCTAAATCATACCAAACCGAATCTTAAGTCTTCTAGATTTAAAAATCAGTCACCTAAGAGATGAAATAGGACTATGGGATCACCTAGGGTTTGCCAAAGGAATTAGGGTTTGTCAATTTTTTTCAATTCTTGGGTAAAACTAGGTCTCAAATAGGGTGAAACAATAGGCTAGGATTAGATCTATGAGTCTAAGATAGGGATCTAGAGGCTGAGATGCAAAATAGGGCAAAACGGGCCCAAAATGGGCCTGTCCATATAGTCGTGTGGACACATACAAACATCCATACAGACTAGTGGGTACCAACGGATCTTTGGTGGCTGATGGTGCAGTTGGGTCCTAGTTTGGTTAGGGTTAGGGTTTTGGATGAAAAATGGACAAAAATAAGGTGTAGAAAGAGGAAAAAAATGGGAAAAAAGATAGGAGAAAGGGTAGGGAAAAAAAAAAGAGAGAAGAAGAAGAAGAAAGATTTGTACCTTGAGTCACACAAGGTTCCTTTATCTCACACTAAGGAGGCAGAAGGAGTCACTGGATCTGCAAATGGGAGAAACTTGAATTTCTCCATTCATTCATTCATCATTCATAAAAGTCTCTCTACAAAGCTATTTATAAAAAAAAAGACTCTTAAAACCCTAGACACATGTGATTTAAGGCACACAAGTGGACAATCTAAAACTATAAAAGCAAATACAATTCTATAACACTCTTGGAACCTTATAAACTTAAACAATATGACACTAATAAAAGATAACAAAAACAAATGCCTAGATGGCATTGGATCAACGATCAGATGGGTCCAATCCAAAGTGAATACTCAGACGATGTAGATGGATGGATCAAGCCAAATCTTGAAATCCATGCTTGATCAATGTACAATCTAGGCTATCTATGGCTGGATCCGTCTCTATCCGTAATCAAATATATTAAAAATACACACAAAATCATCATCCAACCATGTTGAGGAAAAATCTAGCTTACAATTTATCTTTCTTCGATGGAGTCCCATGATGTCCTCAGCAATTCTCCCCAGCTTGGATAACTTCACCTCCGGTGATGAGATGCTCTGGTATCTATTGTACATATCCTTGTTGAGTCTCGGTAGAGCTTCACCAATGATCCACGTAAAGTCAGTCTCGGTTGATTTATCCACTTCAGAAGGAATTTCTAGTATCTCTTAGTTCTAGTAGACACAATCTGCCCATCCAAGATGTCTTTCACTTCTTCTTTCTTGGGTAGGGATGGCAATGATGTTAAACGAGGGATAGGCAAAGGAGATAATGATGTAGAAGCAATATATTCTTGTGGAGATGTGTTTGGAGGATGGGATAGCTGAAGTGTATTTGTCTTTAGAGAAATAAGTAGTCCTTTGTGTTGTATGTGAAGACGATGCCGATTCAACTCAGCAACTCAATTCTGATTCAACTCAGTTCGGAGTTAGAATCAACTCATGAACACAAGTCCAACTTGGTGGTTGACCAAAGTCCAACTTGGTAGTTGTTAAAGTCCAAATTGGTGGTTGACCAAAGTCCAACTCGGTGGCTGACCTAAGGTCCAACATGGCAGCTTGGTGGTTGGGAAAGTCCAACATGGTGGCTTGGTGATCTCTATATAAAGGGATGCTTGAATGCATGAAAATGTAGAGCTAAGAGTAAGCTTGGGCTAGAGAAAGAATGAGCTAGAGTCAAATTGATTCTAGGATTTCTAAAAAAGAGAGTGGAAGCGGAATTGTTTCCAGGGTGCACTAAGATAGAGTGCAAGGTTACTCTTGTAATTTTTCTTTCTCCAGTGGATTGTTTAGTTCGGTTTGAACCATTCGTGGTTTTTTACCCAAAAGGGTTTTCCACGTAAATCTTGTGCCTCTTGTGAGATTTGTTTCTTCTTTGTGTGAGCTTCCACAAAGCAGTATTTGATCTGCATCTTATCCTCAACAACTGGTATCAGAGCTTTGGTTTGAGTGGATCTACATAGTCAAAGAAGAACATGATGACAGAAAGCGCTACAAGGACAGATTGGTTGTGAAGGGATTTCAATAGAAAGAAGGTATCGACTACATTTAGATTTTCTCCAATTGTGAAGATGACAACAATCAGGATGGTAGTGGGAATTGTAGTGCAGAGGGTTTGCATCTTGAGTAGTTAGATGTGAAAACAGCTTTCCTTTATAGTGATTTGGAGCAGGATATCTGATGCGGAGCAAACACCATGCTCCATGCCTTCTATTTCTATGTGTTTCTATTTTTGCATTTATTAATTATATTTTAGTAAGGGTAGTTTGGTAATGGTTTTGTAGTTTTATTTTTAGTAGTATAAAGTCTTTATAAAGCCTTGTAGCCTTGGAGGCATTAGACGATGAATAAAATTCAAGATTTCTGCAAGAAACCTTACATGGTGCGACGGTGATTACCTTGGAGAGAATCTAGGAGCTTGGTGGAATCCAAGAGGGAGTGAAGCCAGATACTTCTTTCTTCTTCTCTCTTTATTTTTCTTTCCTCCATAACCTTCTTGTTATCTTCCATAACCCACCCTCCCTGCTGCCACAAATCCATAAGCCTCCTACTGCTCTTCCTTAGCCCAGATCTGTCCAGATCTACATTCCCAGTCTTTGTCCAAGCCTTCTCTACCGTCACCAGCAAACCCCACTACCTGTCCACCTTTCCACCACCCCAAATCCCCCTCTCTGGTTTCCGTCTCTGTCTCAAAACCCCTTACCCTTGTCGCCTTTGCCCATAGACCCATATCCCCTTTCCCGCATCCTTCTCTGAACCCATCTATCTTTATTTTAGCCTTCACCTTTGCCATCACCTGCTACTATTGAGCCTCCCACCCTGTCGCAGCCATACATAACCTGCTCTTGTGCCTTCGTTTCACTTAAATACATCTCCTGCTGCTGCCTTTTTCTTCCTTATCCCATCCTCTCTGCTTCCGTGACCTCCTATCAGCCTCATTTAAACCCATCGACCCTTCCTCCTCCTTTATTTGTCTCATTTAAAAGCATACACTTATTCATGGACCACTTTAAAGCATTCCACACTTCTATTTTCTTTCATGGGTTTGTTACATCATATTTCAGGGGTTTTTGCATGTGTCAAATTTAGATTAATTAATTGCATATATTAATTGACTGATTAATTTCAACCCATTTTATATTTATTATGCATTAATTTCATCCATTTTAATCTTTAGGGGTTACATTTAGGCATTTAAGGTCACCCTATCCCTTGTCCTGCGTCAAATTGGTATCAAAACAAGGTTGGATTGTTTCCTTAAACATCCATGGTCCTATATTTAAATTTAGTATAAAAATTAATTAATTAATTAATTTGAAAAGATAAAAAAATACTAAAAAAAAAATTCATCATAGCATATAGAGTTTAGGACACGGAATTTAGAATCATCTAGACATGTCAAGAGAACAACCACCAACTTGGTTCAATAAGTTCCTCACCCAGTTGAGTACCTAGACGACTGAATTTCGAAGGAGACAGGAAGTCATAAATGCTAAATTCATTCTTGTACAACCCAAGAGCACCCAGTTGACTTTCAAGTTGACTGAACTCCGAGGAGTTGATCGTGGTAGGTACCATCAGCCTCATAAGCCTCAGGAATGTACCAAAAATGACGAATGTGCCTTAAAGACTGTTCCTATCGTGCCCTGGGATTTTGATGGACGTCTCGATTCCAAAGTTTTTCTCGATTAGCTATCGGACATGGAACACTACTTTGAGTGACATGACATGTCAGAAAGTCGGCGAGTCCGTTACGCTAAATTGAAATTGGTGGAACAAACCCGGATTTTCTAGATGACGGTGGAACATAAAATTAGGATGTTAAGAAAAGACCCCCTAGATTTGACATGGGACGAAATAAAGAAACAGTTAATTGAGAAATATGTCCCTCCCTTCTACCGTCGCAGGCTCATTAATCACCCTATGCTTCGGGAACTTGACACATATGGTGAAAGCAATGTTAAATCAGAGGTGATACAATCCCACAGGTTACCCAAAGCCATTGCGTCAAATAGAAAACCTCTATATCTCATTCCAGTGTCAGTGTCACCTAGTCTGTCTAAGTTTGTACATGCATTTGCACAGCATATACATGATTCGCATGCTGAAATTGAAAGTCAAATTAATATAGGCGAAGAACAATATAAGTTTGTTGCAGATTCTCATTGCAAATCCAATGAATTTGATGTGGATGATCATGGACCTCACACCATGTCCAGTTCTAGCACCTTCACTTCCGAACCCTGATCCACTTCAGATTAACCCTGAGCCACCTCAGCATGATCCTGAACATCTTACTGACTTTCCTAATCCACAGCCTCACCCTGATCCTATTGGCCTTCTTGACCTACAACCTGACCCACAGCCTGATCCACAGCATAACCCGCTCCATGACCCATGTCACCTACCAGTGCAATCTCCTCAGCCTTTACCTGTCCAGCCCATTCAGCCTGTACCTCCCTCACCTTCTTTGCCACCCGAGAGAGAAAAGATAGAATTTATCTTGGTAGAAGAAGTTGTTTCCACAAAAGAACACCAGTTATATCCGATAACGTGGAAGCTTAGATCCATGACTGTTGTGACTTGGGTGACCACAAGAGAGCTACAGTGCTTTGCTCCGGATTTACTGGAGATATTTCAGGGTCTTGTCTCAGCGGAGGAGCATTCTGCTCACATCTTGATACTACCACCCGCCAGAGTTGATCGTAACATCCGTCTTGTATCATCAGAAGTGCATTGTGGTCACATCTTGTTGTTGGCGTCACCCAAAGTTGCTCATGACCTCAGTACAGGATTCAGAGTGTACCATCAGTGGCGGATGAGAGCCGATCCAACATTCTTATTGTGGCCCGATGCTAGTGCGCATGATTGCATATTGAAGACCTCATATTGGGAAGACGAGTGCGCGGGTAGATTTTTGTCTTTTCATCTGCTTGAACTCGAGGTCGAATTCTTTTTCAGATGGGGAGTTTGATGCTGAGCATACACCATGCTCCATGCCTTCTATTTCTCTGTGTTTCTATTTTTGCATTTATTAATTTTATTTTAGTAATAGTTTTGTGGTTTTATTTTTAGTAGTATAAAGTCTTTATAAAGCCTTGTAGCCTTGGAGGCATTAGACGATGAATAAAATTCAAGATTTCTGCAAGAAACCTTACATGGTGCAACGGTGATTACCTTGGAGAGAATCTAGGAGCTTGGTGGAATCCAAGAGGAAGTGAAGCCAAATACTTCTTTCTTCTTCTCTCTTTATTTTTCTTTCCTCCATAACCTTCTTGTTATCTTCCATAACCCACCCTCCTTGCTGCCACAAATCCATAAGCCTCATACTACTGCCACCACTCTTCCTTAGCCCAGATCTGTCCAGATCTGCATTCCCAGTCTTTGTCCAAGCCTTCTCTACTGTCACCAGCAAACCCCACTACCTGTCCACCTTTCCACCACCCCAAATCCCCCTCTCTGGTTTCCGTCTGTCTCAAAACCCCTTACCCTTGTCGCCTTTGCCCATAGACCCATATCCCCTTTGCCGCATCCTTCTCTGAACCCATCTATGATTATTTTAGCCTTCACCTTTGCCATCACCTGCTACTATTGAGCCTCCCACCCTGTCGCAAACATACATAACCTGCTCTTGTGCCTTCGTTTCACCTAAATACATCTCCTGCTGCTGCCTTTTTCTTCCTTATCCCATCCTCTCTGCTTCCGTGACCTCCTATCAGCCTCATTTAAACCCATCGACGCTTCCCCCTTCCTTATTTGTCTCATTTAAAACCATACACTTATTCATGGACCACTTTAAAGCATTCCACACTTCTATTTTCTTTCATGGGTTTGTTACATCATATTTCAGGGATTTTTGCATGTGTCAAATTCAGATTAATTAATTGCATATATTAATTGACTAATTAATTTCAACCCATTTTATATTTAGGATGCATTAATTTCATCCCTTTTAATCTTTAGAGGTTACATTTAGGCATTTAGGATCACCCTATCCCTTCTCCTGCGTCAATATCTACATGAAGCAACCACAAGGATTCATAGTACCTGGTAAGGAGAATTTGATATGCAAACTAAAAAGAGCTTGTATGGTTTGAAACAATTTGCTAGACAAATGGTACAAGAAGTTTGATAGTTTCATGTCAAATAATGGCTTTAGTAGATGCAATGGTGATCATTGTTGTTATCTCAAGAAAGCTTGATACTTATTATCTCATACTTTTCCTATACGTACAGGATATGCTTGTTGCAGGCTCAAGCATACATGAGGTTTCAATTCTCAAAGATCAATTGTCTAAGGAGTTCACAATGAAGGATTTGGGTGCTGCAAAACAAATCCTAGGAATGTGAATCATTAGAAGTAGAGCAAACAGAATGTTAAAGCTATCACAGACAGAGTATGTGGCTAAAGTACTCGAGAGGTTCAACATGGAAGGTGCTAAGCTAGTTAGCACGCCTTTGGCAAATCACTTCAGACTTTCAAAGGAAAAGGGTGCAGCAACACAAGAAGAGCGTGATTACATGGCTAAGGTACCATCTGCCTCAGCCATTGGCAGCTTATGTACGCCATGGTCTGTACAAGACTAGACATTGCTCATGCAGTGGGAGTTGTCAGCAGGTTTATGAACAATCCAGGCAAGGAGCATTGAAACGCTCTAAAGTAAATCATTAGATACCTTAAACAAGCATTGGCTACGGTCTGGGTTGTTAGGTGTCCAACTTCTCCATTTATTATCTTGGTCTCCCACTCTGTAAGGGTAAATGATGCGGGAGCATTTGTTTTATTTTATTTGGATTTGATATTATTGGACTTTGATTGTACTTTATTTTATTTTTTGCTTAGTCTTGTCTTTTAGTTTGTTTTCTTTTATTTGAGGGCAAACTTGTCATTATGAATTATTGTAATCGGGGGGCCATTTATATCATTTAACCTCATTAGTTGCCCTAAAGCTTTAGGAAACAACAAGGAGCTGCCAGCCCCTTTGGTATTTTTTGTTAACAAGCTTTGTAAAGAGGAGGAATACATGATGGAATGAAAATAGAGAAGGAAAAACTTAGCCTATGTGCATGGTGTGATAGATTCCCCTTGAGGGTTTGGTGTGAAGCAAACATGTAAGTCTACCATCCTCTCTCCTTCTTCTCTTCTCTTTTCTTCTCTTTCCTTCTCTTCTCTTTTCTTTTCTTTCTTTCCTTCTCTCTCTTTTCTTTTATTTTCCACATTATAATCTTCATACAACCTTGCTACCACCATCCAAATCTCTTCCCAATTATAGCCGCCACCATCCAAATCAGATCCAACCCTAGCCTATACATTTATATCTCATTAGCAGTCCCAAATCAGTCCTTTAGAAACCTAAAACTGCCACCCTATACTTGGGACAGTGCTGCACTACTTTGTTTTGGATCCCAAACCAACCCACACGGCCCTCTCTTGCCCCAAATCTGCCCAAACAACCATCTAAAGTCAGGACAGCATTAAACCAATCCTATGTTGATTCAAGAATTGTACGATGTCTTCAATATTGATTGATTGAACTATTACATATTCATTGAACTGATTAGTTTGATACTTTTAGGGCCAGAATTAGGGCTTCAAGAGTATTAATTGTGATTTGGAAATCTAATTGAATGCTTATAATGGTGAATGTGTTTATGCATATTGAGTTATCTTTAATTGCTTATTGTGGTCTAGTCACTAATCTCAGTTTTATTGCATGCATGTATTCATGTCGTTATTTAGATTAGCCTAGGTCAAGTCATTCTAGAATTATATAGTCATTAATTTAGGATCCCTAGCCAACACTGCATCAGTAAACCTAACAAGAGCTGTTGGGACAAGGTCATTGAGAAATTAGAAAATAGAATGTTAGTGTATAAAGATAAGCATCTCTCGTAGGAGGAAGGATTATCCCTATAAAACCAGCTATCTCTAGTCTTCCGATATATTTCCTTAGTGTTTTTAGCTGCCGAGAAGCAGTGATCAAGAAGATAGAAGGTACTGAGAAATGATTCTTGTGGAATGATTCTCCTGAGAAGAGGAAATTTCATTTAGTAGCTTGGAGTCAGGTTTTGTAAGCCGTTGGCAGAGGGTGGCTGGGGATCAAACCGTTGTGCATAATGGATTTAGCTCTGTTGGGGAAGTGGTTATGGAGATTAGGCCATAATTCAAAAGGATTATGGAAATCTATTATCATAAGGAAGTATGGGTAGGAGAGCAATGGGTGGAGGGTCTCCATGACCAATAGAAGGGTTTCCGATTTTTATAGAGGAAGTTGCTTGATTTCTACAGCTTTCGAGAATATGAGAGATCAAGTCTATTATGGCTCTGACATTTTCTTTTGCCATGATAGATGGGTCGGGGATACCACTCTGGTGTCCAGATTTCCTTTACGCTTCTCCTTTGGTTTAAATAGAGGGGCCAAGGTCATGGACTGTTTTGATAATCATCAGAATAATATTGTTTGGTGTCCTCAATTCCATAGGGAGTTGGAAGATTAGATGGTGGATGATTGGTTTATCTCTTTTGGATCTCTTAAATCGGGTGTTTATTTCAGAGGTTGGTATTGACAAAAGAATATGGGAACCTGACATTCATGACCTTTTTCAATGTAGCGGAAGCAGGGATAAAAATCGGATCAAGTCAGTCCCGACGATTACTGGGTCATACATGCACACACTTGGCACATGTGCGAGATATGACTTAACCAAACCTTAGGCACGTGGGATATAGAGGGATATTAGGGCTTCACTTGGGAAGACACAAATGGAAAAGAAAAGGAAAGAGGGAAAACGAAACAAGGGGCAGCGGAAGAGGCAGTAGCAGTGACGGAAACACATAGAAGGAGAAATACGAGAGGAAAGGGAAAAGAAGAAGGGAAAAGGAAGAAGAAGAGTGGCAACGAAGGGAAAGGAGATGAAAGAGATGAGTTGTACCCGAGTTTAACGAAGGCGGAGGCGAAGACTGTAACAATGGGATAAAGCCCAGATCTTCCTGCGATGGTGATACCTCTTGGGATTATGCACAAGATCCGGCGAGATGTGGACTGGAACGAGCCAGCGAGAGTAACCTGCAACAAGGGCAAGGATTCGTCTGCAACTCGGGCAGAAACAAGGTAAGAGAAGATAGACAATATCTTGAGAATCTCTTATTCAATTCATAATTCGAAAAGGGGTGGCCTCTTGACCATTACATATGCTATTTATAAGAAAACAACACACGAAAATAGAAAAGACTCCTAAACTAATTAGAGAAAGCCACCGACCTGGCTTCCTTCCTAAACAAGAGTTCTACGAATAACATAATACTAAAATACTAAAAAAAATAGAGTCGGTGGATGCACATGTTCGGTATGTCCTACATCATTTTTACTGTTAAATCTTTCTGCCAGAAGTTAGTGTGGACTAGGGAAGTTCTTAGGGTTCACCCAGGTATTTGGAAGGGCGATCCCCCAAGGGTGAAGGTTCGGTTGGCTTGTTGGGTTGGAGAACATTTTGAAGATTGATGATCTCAAATATCATATGATGATTATCGTCAATGCTTGCCCTTTATGCCTGTCAAATGCGAAGTTTGTTAATCATCTCCTTTTACATTGTCCATTTGCTCATGGGTATTGCTTTTTGTATTCTGTCAGCCTAGTACCTAATGATTAATGAAGCAGTTATAATGAGTGAGAGCTCCTTCCATAGAAATTTGTGGAAAGCTACATTGTTTAGCATTGTATGGTCTATCTGGATTGCGAGGAATAAATGGATCTTCGAGGGTTAGTCTTCCAATGCAGCCCAAGTTATTATGGTCATTAAGTTCAGAGTTGCATGGTGGGCTTGGGGATCTAAGCCGAATCAGGGCCTGCACATTTCAGACATCTTTAGGGTAAGTTGATTGCCATTCAAGGGATCAGGATTATCCTCGGTATGCTTCCTGGAAGCCTCCTAAGCCGGGATCTCTCAAGCTAAACTTTGACGGTAGTGTGCGAGAATAGAACATGATTGGGTTTTGGGAGGTTGATTAGAGACCATCAGGGGTGTTGCGGTCTTCTTTTGCTGGCTCTGTCAGTTTTCTCAGGTATTGAAGCTAAGTTGCATGCCCTCTGGAGAGGAGTTATCAAGATGAAAGCTTTGAGAGCAGATAGTGGCACTCTAGAAATTGACTCCAAGGTGATCTTGGGTTGGGTCCTGGGCTCCTCTGGTCCGTGGAAATTTCTTGATAAAGTGGAGAGGATTCAACATTCAATCTCTTTGTTTGGTTTTAATGTCTCCTTGGTTCCAAGAGCTACAAACTCTGCAGCAGATGAGAGAGAGAGAGAGACGATATTTCTCTGCCCTCAAAAATTGTATATAGATATTTGTGGGTTTGGGGGTTTGGGGGTTGCGGGTTTTATTGGCCCGGTTTTGTGGCATCCTCTTTGCATAGCTTTTCCTTTTTATGAATAAAATAGTTACTTTAAAAAATAAAATATTTTTTTTCTATAAGAAGACAATAATATGGAACTAAATGCGGAGTAACAAAGAAATGAAAAAAAGGCAAAACATACATGGCCTAGATGGAAGCATGTAGCACTTCAAGAAATTGGGAATAGAGCAAATAAGTGAAAAATCTTGTCAGTGGGTACAGCATAAAATAAAATGGTGGAAAGAAGGTTTCAGCATTTGCACAATAAGGCTAGCAATAGCCCCTTGTATGAAGAAGTGAAGGATTGCTAGTTCAAGGAACTTGGAAAAGAAGAGGTCAATAAGGACATGCAAATAAAGTAGATAGAAGAAACAGTTGGGATGTAAATGACAGAGAATATACCCTAAACAGGGACGAGTGGAGAACTCACAAAAGGCAACCATAAATGAGCGGATGTTGAGGACAAAACATCCATGAGGACAATCTACATCACACTACCACTAGGTACTGCATTCAGAAACAGAAATTTTCTTATTCAAATCTTATGTGACAATAGGTTCAAATCATAACCAAAAGGCTGATTGCCAAGTCCATTACTTTATATTTATTTATATATGGGATATTCCACAGTACTTCTCATAACCTTAGCCACCTTAACTTTTTAATAGACTGTCTTTTTTGTTTTCTATTATCGGTTACACTAAATAGCATATAAGCCTAGGGTGCATTAGGGGCTCTAATAAAAGCGCTTGAACAAATATATCCAAAAGAAAGGCCAGCTTGAGCTTAAAAGTTGGCCGATTTAGTAAACAAGCAAGGCTCAGCCTTGGCCTAAAGCCCTTCAAGCTCTTATAAGCCTGTTTTTCTTTATATGTGTTCTGGGTAAAGTATAAGACCCAAAGCTTATAAGACCCTTGTACCACTCGGTACTACAATGTTCCAATACCCATCCCAACCCACTCATCCCTACATTTCCCCAGTGTCTTTCCAAAACCAATTTCCTAAAAGCATACAAAACGGCCTTTCCCCATTACCTCTCTTTCAAATCTCACCCACCTAGATGATGGTCGCACTTTAGCATTGAAAACTCAAGCAGGACAATAGCCAAAACTAAGGGAAATATGAAAAATCAATGAATTAAAGTGATAAAGAGAACTAAGCATCTCACCAGAATATCCAAACCACCATAAGTCTTAACAATCCACTCAGCAAATAGTTTGACTGAATCAGCATCAATAATGTCAAGTTGATGGAAAGCCACATGCAAGCCTTCTTCTTGTAAGGCCCTCATTGCTTCATATCCTCTAGTAGTGTCTCTTGAAGTGAGAATAATGGTCAGCCCATGAGATGCAAGTTGTCGTCCAATCTCATACCCAATTCCTCTATTACTCCCAGTCACTACAGCAACTGTTTCTAAAGACCACCATCTAAAACACAATTTAAACAAAAAAATTACTACTTCAGAGAGTATCTCACAATAAACTGCATTTTAGCTACCCTAGGATACTAACAGCAATTTAGAAGTCTAACACTCTACTATAAAGATTACAGAAGACATTAGCAGTTTTTTTCAGAGTAACAACACGTGGTAAATGCAAAAGAGGAGCATCTTATCTGATATAACCTTGAAATAATATGATGTCACTAAGTGTTCTTCTAACAAAACATTGAAGAACCAATGAGGGGACAAAGGACAGTGAAATAGGAAACAATGATTGTCTTTCATTTCTATCAGATTCATTAATTGAAACCCGGACAATGACATGCAATATCTGCAGCTGGAGATAAGAATAGGGACCTTTAACACTCAGTAATTTGAATAATTAGGACATGTTGCATCATTGTTTCAGTAACAGGCTTTCCAAGTAAAGCAGGTACTTATAGGTAAACTGCATGGTAAAGGGCAAGAGCATCAGTTGTTGGACCACAAAAAGTGGCTTTTTTGGGAAAATTATGAAAATCAAATTGAAATACTACAAGAAAGTCTATTGAAGGGCTTCAAAGAAGCATATGACTCACGAAAGAGATGGACGAGAGATCTGAACCACTGATAGATCAACATGAAAGAACATACATTCTCAATGGATTGTCTGTAATGATCTTATTTCAATTAGATAATTCAGAATGCAATTCCAAGTTATTCAAGGAAAGGACTATGCAAACAAATAGACCTAAAATCACAGATCATCACCATCAGCACCATCAAAGTCTTTGTGCAATCTATTTAGAGACAGGTTTTCAAGTTCTAGTTTTTCACTCAACCCTATTGACAAATCATGTTCTTTGTTGCCCCACATTATATAATATCTGCCTTATCATCTCACTCTAATTCCACATCAAGAACTTGGACTTTTATTCATAAACAGATAGACAAACAATATAACAGAAATGCAGGCAGATGGAGAAAAATTCAAATTTCAGTTCACTGAAATGTATTTTATTTGGGTGGTATGGTGGAATAGAAGCGTGACTTGAACCCACAATTCTTAGGTTGCGACAGCAAATACCTTCCAACTGTGTTGTGGGTTCTCCTCTGAACTCTTTATTGATTAAATTAAGGAACTTGTACACTGAAGACTACACTGGGTGTTTATTCACCTCTTTTGCCATACAAATTTTGGAAAATATTTATTAGATAAATGGATTAACTCTGAAAGATAGAGTTAGAAGTGAACACATTATGATAGTTTAAAAATGGCTTTAATAGTTGAAAAATTGAGAGAAACTCGTTTAATGTGGTTTGGTGATGAAAGGCATCAGGTCCAATGGCTCACCTTCAGTGGATTCAGTGGACCTCGATCACATTGAGGAAATTGCCCTGGCTTTCATGGAACATTTTGATCGTGGTAACCAGTGGACTACCACAAGTCCAATGACCTAGATATCCCTGAGTGACCCAATTAACCCTAGATTGGACCCAAATAAATCCTATCCTACCCAATCTAAGCCAAACCCTAAAATCCACAAGACAACAACTCCAATTTCTCTCTTGGCCACCCACAACCCTAATTCTTCTCTCCCAAAGCAATGTGGAGTGTCCAAAGCCAAGCTCACTTCAAATCGGATGGTTGAAAACAGCACTGACTTGCAGAGCACTTTTGAGGTATCAAAAGAACTCGGAATTGGATGAAATTTTAAACGTGGATAGATTATTCAAATATCTTTCCAATGAGCCCAAGATTGGTCAAATCCGAGATACGTATCTCAAGTTATGAATTTTCTCGTCCGGAGTTGCAGAACTGTCCAAAACACAATTTCCTCACAAGGAATGGTGTGTGAGCCAAGTTAGAAAGCCAACAAGGACAGTTGGGCGTGAGCAACGTTTTGAGAAGTGGTTTTTATGCTATTTATATTTTGTGTTTGTTTAGGATTAATCTTAGCTGTCCAATAAGCCACCTTGGCATTTAGCTGAGTTTTCATTGGATGAATTGTAAGCATAAGGATTGTTCCAATTGAGAATACAATTGTAATGGCTTAAGTCAACAAAATGATTATGGGAATAAGAGGATATATGAATCGTACGATTTTACGATTTTCGATTCACGATTCACACCCATAGACCGATTTCAATACGATTCGATTTCGATAACATTGGGTAAAATTGGAGAATGCCATACACTTGGAGCATTGGAAATATTTATAAAATTCCATGCTCACAAGGTATGTTATAATATGTTTGAGTGAATATTGCTTTATGCACATTCCAATGCATAATTGTGTAAGGTTATGGTTTGACCTCCTTGTGTGCCTATGTGTGATTGATGTGAATATATTGTATCAAATACATATGTATGAGTTTCCCAAGTTCCCTATGATTAGATGTTTACTATAATTGAAAATTCATAGATTTATGATGTGTTAAAGTATGATAGAATGTATGATAAATCAAGATTTTCCAAGATGTGTAATGTAAGGCCTTGATAACTTCCCATACTTGTGTATGGTTATGAGTAATGTATGTATGAGTAACTCATATAATAAGCATGATGAATGTGTTTTAATGCCATGCTTGGATTATGTGATGATGTGTACATCACTAGTAAGTACCTATATTGATAATAGTTGTGGTGGATCGACCTAACCATGTGTAGAACGAATTTCCATGATTTTAAGATGAACTTGATAAAAGGTTAGAGTAAGTGATATGGGTGAGTTACGGTCAATTATCTTAGAACCCAAGGGGGTTAACTTATGCTACAATGGGGATGGGCTAGCATGATTGAGAATGCATGGAATGTAATGTAAATGCTAAGAAAGGCTTGTTTGATTTCCCCAAAGTAAAAGTAGGATCACTCCCCAATGTCAACCCAAATGTGAAAATAATGAACTATGGTTGATCTGATCCACTATGTGGTACGTCGGCAACTGAGAGCATTGTGCCTCAGCTCGATCAAAAGATGCATTGTGTCATCCATTTATATTAAGGATGATGTTAGATGTTGAGCAAATGTGAAGGGTAGAAAGGGATTGATGGGATATATCTTCCCTAATATAGACCCTAATGCTAGATGTTGGATCCCTCGAAGGCGGCCCGAAGAGGTTATGATGCCTTGGGAGTTTCGATATGATGAGACATATATGTTTGTTACTCGTAAGGCTTGGAGTAGCTAAAGAACTGTGAAAATTCTTAAGATTGACAAATGAGGACTTTGGCACTGACATATACGTGACTAGGTCACTTGATTATTTTGAGACGTGGTATGCGTATGTCCCTCACGTGATGATTATATTGAAACGTGATATGGGTATGTCTCTCACGTAATATTGATGATTGAGACGTGGTATGGGTGCGTCCCTCACGTGATATTAATTATATTGAGACGTGGTATGGGTATGTCCCTCACGTGATATTAATAACGTTATGCCTCAGTCCGTTGAAAAAGGAAACGTAGATCATTGTGTCTCAACTTTGTATAGTTAAAAGGATGAGATAAGTATATAGATTTCATAAGTAAAGCCTAGAGTAGACGTGAGACCGTGGGAGCCTCGATATAAACATACGGAGATTGTGGCATTGAAATGTATATGTGATTTGGTCACTTGATATTGAGACGTGGTATGGGTACGTCCCTCACGTGATTATGATAGTTGACTAACCGTTCCAGAAAAGTATTCGGGACGGTGGGGTCAGCTACGGAGACTTGGTACCGTAGGGTTGCTGTCGAGGAGTGGATCCCTCACATGCTACGCTATAGAAGGAGCTCTCACGGCTATTTAGCACACTTGATGTGCGTTGATGCGCAGAGCTAGATACTATTTTACCCCATGGGGGTGGTGCTAGCTTCATTAGACGCGGTCCGACCGCATTAGAGCTTGCCTGAATTACCCTCGAGGTGAAGGGATGCAGGGCGAGTTAGACTTGATCACGCTAGTCGTAGGTCTCCTGCTTTGTAAGTCATGGGCCCTAAGTCTTGCTAGGGGTCGTGGTATATTTATGATATGATATGATGATTTGATATTGTTGCCATAGTCCCGTAGTGATTCATTCGAATGTTGTTCCTACGGATAGAAGATCTCATGGTAGATGATGTACCCCTGGATTAGTTATGCCCATGGATGGATTATACCGTGGAGGGATTATATTCATGGATGGTTATTACCCATGAATAGATGATACTCACTGATAATGTTACCAGGGATGGATGTGTATACCCATGGATGATGGTTCCTATGGTGGTGCTTGGATGTTAATCTTAGGGTAGACCTGTTGGTCCCATGGTAGACATATTGGTCTTATGTTAGACATATTGGTCCCATAGTAGACGTATTGGTATTATGGTGGACATGTTGGTCACATGGTAGACGTATTAGTATTATGGTGGACATGTTGGCCCCATGGTAGACGTATTGGTATTATAGTGGCCATGTTGGCCCCATGGTAGACGTATTGGTATTATGTTAGACATGTTGGTCCTATGATAGATATACTGGTTCTACAAATGTATAAGTTATGCCCATGGATGGATTATACCCATGAGTGATTATATTCATGGATGGTTATTACCCATGAATAGATGATACTCACTGATGGAGAGTTACCAGGGATGGATGTTGTTCCCATGGTAGACACATTGGATTCATGCCTAGATATTGATTATATGGTGGGCATATTGACCCCATGATAGATATAGTGGTCCCATGGTAGACGTATTGGTCTCATAGTGGACGTGATGGTTCTATGGATAGATATTATTTTCCCATGAAGGGCTTTGTGACCATGGATGAGTATTGTATACCGTGGATAGATATTCCCACGGAGGGCATTGATTCCATAGAGGATTGGACCCATATTTAGAATATTATCCTCGAGGAGGGATGTATTTATGTTCGGGTATAGGTCCCATGGTTGAGGTTTATCCCATGTGTGACATTGACCCCATGGTTGACGGTGTTCCCATGGTTGGTATAGACCCGTGATTGGCTAGACCCGTGATAGATGACATCTATTTTATTGATGAGGCCCACGATAGGGTAAGCAGAATGTCTTGATGTGACATCATGAATAGCACGAGGTTAATGCCATGAAATAAATGAATTGAGAAATACGCAGGATCTGATCTTTATTGGAGTACATAAGCAGCTGATAATTCAGTTCGATCAAATCAAGGGTCCAATAAGTCCTGTGATCCGTAGGAATCTCGCAACACGTGTACTTGTCACGTGTTTGGACTATGAGTTGTGTATACTTAAAAAAAAATTATTATTGTTTCTAACGTGTCCGTTGGGTCGGGCCGTGACAACAATCTTGTGAAATTCTTGTCCCAGTTTTAGTATTTTCCGAAATCCAACTTCCCTACTTGCAGTGGTCGACCAAGGCAAGGATAGAATGGACTTTTTGCATTTATTTTTTGTATATAAGCACATGTAATTTCGATTTTTGAAGCAATTCCAATATTACAATTTTTGGAGAACAAATTTTCTCAAGTGTGTCAAGTTTTACAAGGCTTCTCAAGCCAAGACCCAGACTTTGGTCCAAACAAGTAGGTACCATGGTTTTCTAAATTAATTTATGTCTTATTGGTTTTTAGATTAAGGATTTCATATTATTCATCTTTGAATCTCTTTTATTTTCATTCATTAAAATGAATTTAAAAGAGACATTAATCTAAATTCCAATAAGCACACTTAATTCCCTAGGTGATTGTCGTTAAGGGAGTTGTTCATCAACTCCTGACAAGCCAGAACCCTTTCGTAAATATTCGATTGGTTGTACAGAATCCATTGATGGCAACGTCAATTGGATCCATTATCCTAGCACACTTGGGTAAATGTGAAAACCCGCCCCAAGCCTGCATCATTTGGTCATGTTAGTAGAAAACCAAACACAATCTCAGTGCATAGTGTTGAGAGACTACAGATTGTAAGCACAATGAGGAGATGTCAACCACTAAAAACATTGAGGGAAGGAATAAAGAAAAACGTGTTAGATTGTGGTGTGACTGATGGGATGATTTATGATAGGGTCAAATGGACAAGTGTAGGACAAGCTTTGATACCAAATATGACGCAGGACAAAAGTGAAGTGTGCCCTAAGATGAAGTAAAGACATTCAAATCCCTAGATCTAAGAAGATAATATTCCATATTCAATGATTAAAAACAAGATCTATGCAAATAGCATCACAAAGTCAAAAGATCTAAACAAATCCATAGCATGCAAGCATATTAAACCCTAGAACAAATCACGAAACGAGATTAGTATCCTAAGATCAGATTCAACATGCCTAGGATTCCACAAACAAGTGAAGTACAGATTCTTAATGAAGAATCAAGTCCTACTTAAATCCAAACCCAAAAACACGTGAAATTGGTCTGAGAAAGATGGTGTTTGGGGGTTTTACTGCACAAAAAATTTGGTTGCAAGGTAGGGAACCAAGTCGAAACACAAAAATGATGCAAAACAGGAATGAAAACAGTCCGTCTGTACGGTGGCACGGCCAATGGACTCCGCATCAGGACAACCTACTGAGTTGAGATCCAAGCCTAGTTGGGTTAGATTTGGATTTATTTGGGATTTTTGGGCTGTTTGGGGTTCCACCAAAGCAGAAAAAAATTGGGAAAAAGTTGGAGGAGAAGAAAAAAAAAAAAGAGGAGAAGAAGACGAAACTGTGAAGAAGAGAAAAGATAGAAAGCACTTGTTTTCTTTGGAAAGGAGGGACGGAGTCAAACTACCAATCTTTTCAAGAGAACATAGAGTGTCACGCCCCGCCTTCCAACGCCTAGACGTACGTCATCTGACTGTACAAAATTAAATCACCTGCTGCCCTAAACGGGTCTTACTTTCAAAATCTATGGCTAAAATCAAACAAACGTAATTACATTCACAAGCCACCAAAAAATTCCTCACGTCCACAACCTGCTTGAAGGCATAACATCTCATTTGAGCTTCTAAAAAACTTAAAGGGATAAATATCACTCACATAAAGATTTCTAAACTCACATTCCCATAACAATCAAATTAAAACGTTCTCAAAATTAATCCATACTTGAATTTATTATCCAAATTTTCACAAATAAAAATAAAACAAATAAACAACTTTCTCAATGTCTCAATAAATAAACGACTCTCTTATAACCTAAATAATAAATTATGCAACTAAGCGTTTCTATGAATTCTGCATCGACTCCTCGCCTTCTAAGCTCAATTCTGATTATCGTCCAGACCCAAGTCCAAGGGATTGCCTGCAATGTAAGGGATGAGCTCCATGCCCAGCGAAGAAAACAATAACACAAACATAGCATATGATATTCCTACTTCCTCAATGATATTTCAAATAAGCAAGCATAACAATTTATTACATGCTCATGCCTTTGCAATATGTAATGCTCAATGCCAAATGCCATATTCCAACCCATTATTACATCTACTGATATTTGGTGGCCTTCCCGACGAATCGAAGATAACACAACATTGCCTTAATGGCCTTCCCACATAAAGTGAGGATAACACAACGTACCACCAAATAACAGCCCTCATGACTTGTCACGGATATCGCATCTCATCTACCATAATGGTCTTCCCACATAAAGTGAGGCTAACAATACTACCACCGTCGTGGTCTTCGTGACAATCATGGATCGCACCCTCATACCCAATACTATGAATATGAGAATGCTATGCTCAATGCCGACAAACATGCTTAAATATTCATAACATGCCTATGAAATCATAAATCTCAATCTAAGCAGATTATAACATCATACGAAATATCCAATTTGTCATAGCATGCATAAACCTTGAAATAAATATAACACTAGTCCATGCATCACAATATTTGAATTATATATACCAACATTCAACCATGTCCAATCAAGGTTAATAATCAGACAATAACATACAAAATAACCATCAATCTACGAATATAACTCATTGGATCTTTCAACAATATTAATGGTTAGACTCCACAATCCGGGCGGACTGAGTCTCCTCACGGCCAATAAAAATGTTTAGCCAAATCTCCCTTACATTACTGTGAGTGAACACCGGATCTTAACCATTATTAACATACACCCAGTCTATTCTAGATCCAACAGTTATATTCTAGTCACAACAAAATACAATATTCCATTGCCTAAACACATAAGAATATAAGGAATCATGTTTCAAAGTATGTAGTGAATTGTTTCCCTCACCTAGAAGTTTGTGAAGTGCAAAACGATGTACCCAAACGCTTTCCAAGAGATATCAACCTTGAGAACCAAAGTTTGCTGCGAATATGATTTAAAGATTTCACGTGTTATTAAAATGAGGATTATTTATTTTCTTCGGCAATTTACATTAAGGTGAAGTATGTTGCTGCCTCAACTTTAGTCCATGGGTTATCTAAAGGTCTATGGTTAAGGATAAAGGTTGAGTCCATACACTGCATGGACGAGCCATGCTTAAGCCAACTTGGTACTAACAAGACAATGGAAACTTTCCCTAAACGATAAGTAACTGCCCTTTTTAGTTACTAAAATAATTTTACTTGAAATAGAATAAGTAAAAATAACAATAGTTACAATAAACTATTTAGTAGTTTGGCTTAATAGAATGTCCCACATATGAAAAGGTTGGAGTTTAGGGAATGCCTAACTGAAAACTTAAGGTCTAGTTATTGAATCATACCTTTAAACCATGTAAAATAGAATAATAACACTACTACCGTTAATGATAATAATAATAATTTTCCACATCATGGCTTGCTTTCTTTTCTCAAAACCAGTTTGAATAAAATCATAAACCAACGAATTTATATTTATCTTTATAATTTAAATAACCGTAACAAGATGCTACAGTATTGAGAAAAGAAAAGAAGTTTGTAAAACTGAATGAAGATGGGATAAAGTTTGGACATCACATAAAACATTTACCTTTGGAATAAGTAAGGAAAACATGTAGTAGATCTGATTTTGGCTTGGTTTTAAAGGATAGAAATGTATTTAACAGATTTTGAAGTGCATGATTTTAACAAAAAAAGGTTTCAAACCACAACTAATTCAAATAAACCAAACATGTGGCAGTTGTGAGGTAACCACTGCATCTCGAAACTTACAATTACAAATCAGTAAAACAATATACAAAAATGCTCTAGTTATCAAGAATCTATTTAAAATCTGTAAACCCAGTGGGGAGTAAAGAAAAAAATCTGAAAACCCAGTGTGAAATAAAGATTGGTTTGGTACTGTTCACGGATGAAGGATGGGGCAGATTCTGCAAACTCTGAAATCAGTCCACATTTAGTTATTTTGGGGAAAAAACAACTGGGCAGCTACTGTTCACGGATGAAGGATGGGGCAGATTCTGCAACCTCTGAAATCAGTTCTATAAACGAGAATCAAATACTACCTAACTCGAACAAGGTGACTGGCTGGTTGGGCAAAAACCAGAGAGGGTAGGACAGAGGTTCCCATAGCAGCAGTAAAATTTGATAAATAAAAGAGAACCTAAAGAATATATGGAAATCTTCGAAGAGAGAGGAACTTACCAAAAAGAAAGGGAAGAAATCAGAGACTCAACTGGCTGCTGTAGATACTCCTACATGTGGCTCCTTCGTCGACTTTGAGAGGGGCGAAGAAGATGTCGATCGGAAGAGGAAGAGACACAAGGGTCCTGTGGTTGTCGTTTCGAAAGGGTAAAGGAAAAGAAGGCTTCGCACGGTCTTTTAAAGGAGAAGAGTCCTATTGGTAAAGGAATCTCATCGGTGAAAGGATTTTGGACAGTTTCCATTTAGGTAGGGATTTGAGTCCCAAACGAATAAGGAAGAAGAAGAGTCCAATCTGAACAAGGAATCCCATCGGTGAAATGATTTTGGATAGTTTCCATTTAAGTGGGGATTTGAGTCCCAAACGAACAAGGAAGGAGAAGAGTCTAATCTGAATAAGGAATCCCATCGGTGAAAGGATTATGAACAATTAAATTCGACCAGGGAAGGTGGGTCCCTTTAAATTATTGATTTTAATAAATTGTCCTTTATTTCTCTTTTATTTATTTTGTCAATCATTGATTAAATTCTGGACACTTAAAATTGGAACTTATTTATTGATTTCACATTCTTAATTGAATATTTCCAATTGAGATTCTAACTTAGGAGAATTAAAATCTAAGTTGATAATTTATTTTCCATTCCCTAAATTTAATTCGAAGGGGGTAAATTTGTAAACTCTCATTGAGGGGAAAGTGTGTGAAATAAGCGTCCAATATTAAATCCCTAAATTCAATTATATTTTCCTCAAACAAAATTATCAAAATAACTAACAAATCAATTTAGACAAAAAATTAATTTTTTAAATTAATTTTACCCGCCACTACTAACCCGTTACTTCGAGTCGGGTCATTACATGGAGAAACTTTTCTTCACTTGTATTCTATTCTGAAATAAGAAGTGTTTCCAAGTATTTACAAGAAAAACCTATGAAACCCTAGAAACATACACGTGTGCCACATGTGTGAACAATACAGACCATTCATATTAACTTATTACATTCCATAAAGTTGATATTCAAATAAAAATAAAATAAAGAAAATAACAATAAAGTAAACTTCTAAATCCACTACTATGGCAACTATGGGTCCATCTGATGGTTTGGATTAATCAAATCACAATCCGACGGACGAAACAACTCCCAAATCCGATCTGATGTAATGAACGATCAGATTAGGCCTTCCAAGCAACAACTCATAGATATAGTGCGTCATAGATATATGCACTATCTGGACTATCCATGGCTGGATCTGCCTCTATCATGGTCAGATATGTAGGAATTGTGATGCAGACTGGGTAGAATAGGACACACTATTCAATCACTTCAAGCGGAAGCAATGACACAACTCAAATATTTTGGTCGTGTCAATCAAGAAATCAAGCGAGTTTAACGAAGCCCGCGAATATCAAACAATAAAACCTAGCTCAAATAAGTATTAGAGTTAATTAAATCAAATCAGTTTGATTTATTTTCAACTCGGCGGGCTTTCTTAATTTGCTTCTTCTCAATTTTCTAACAGATTTAAGGGTGGTTTCAAATACTACTAGTCAGCCCTCCAACAATGTTTTAAAGACTAGGGAAACTCAAAACTGGGTTTGAACCTTTCACCTGGTACAGCCCCAATAAGGCTTTAAAACTGATTAAAATCCCCATAAAAATGGTCACAAATCATGTTTTAAAACTGATTTTAAATTTCCAAATAAAGTCAGTTTCCAAACAATTTTGAAACAGGTTGTAAGCTTTTAATTTCGTCACACATTGATGCCCAACGACTGCACCAAACGGGGTTTTCAATCTGTAAATTCATTCTAAAATCCCCATAAAAATGGTCACAAATCATGTTTTAAAACTGATTTTAAATTTCCAAATAAAGTCAGTTTCCAAACAATTTTGAAACAGGTTGTAAGCTTTTAATTTCGTCACACATTGATAACCAACGGCTGCACCAAACAGGGTTTTCAATCTGTAAATTCATTCTAAAAGCTATTTTGAAAACAACACCACACGACTGATTTAAACCCAAACAAAATTCAATCCAAACAAATTTTAGAAATCTGACTACAATTTTTAAATGGAAATCAGTTTCAAACTGTATTTTAAAATGGTGTAGAACAGTTCAGAAAATTCATTCAACCACAGCTGTCAAACTGAATTTAGAAAACAGGTTAAAAACTGGTAGTAAATTCCCACATAAATCAGTTCAAAACAGTTTTTAAACTGGTATTAAATCCTTTAAATCAATTCACATCAATGTTTCAAACAGTTCCTGGCCTCAAAAATAGGTCAGTTTTGTTAATTAAATCCCTCAGCAGTTTCAGCTGAAATAGATGGGTTTAATCAACTCAGAAATTTGATTCAATTACCCCAAAACTTGAATGAGTTTAGGATTACCTGGCTATGGAGGGTTAACCTCAAAACTCCTCAGCTTAGCCTTGAATCAATCAGAGATTGTAAGCAATTATTCTTGACTTGCGGCAGTCTGGATTGCAGAATCTGCAAGCGACCAGTAACCTGGCTGGATGGCTTTGGACTATCACTGTCCTACCTGCCTTGGACTCCCCATTGAGAAAAACTAAATAAACTTTATTTCATAATATTCCCCTCTTTCTTGGCTACATACCATCCTTTTTATAATAAGGAACAAATAGAAACAGCCATACGTGATTTTAATTCAAAGGAAAAACTGTCCTATTTTAATTCAAGGGAAAAAACTGTCCCAAAATTAAACATAACTAATATGCAACTGACCCTAGAACTTAATTAACAACAGTGCAATTTATTTATTGGGTTGCAAGGTCTCCTATTTTGGGCATAGGACCTAGATCAAAAACACAGTTCTCTTCACCACCGCAAATGCCTGCATCAGATTCTACAAAAATTCATTATCCAACCATGATGAGATAAAATCCAGGTTTTGATGCATCATTCTTTGCTAGAGTCACATTATGTCCTCATCAAGAAGAACTAGTAAAGCAAACTCTAGATAGATGGGATTTTTGCTTATGATGATGGTGATGATAAAATTGTGGAACATCATATGGTTGAAGTTGATGAGTATGGCAGCTTCAACTGGCAAGATTGATTATATTCAAAAAACTATACAGTGAAAACTATAATGAGTGGTGTTTTTTTTCCTCCCTTTCTTGCCCTACGAATTTATGGAACAAAAAAAGGTTAAAGCTGATGAAACGCTATCCTCAATTAGAATAGTTTGTGGAAATTTTTGGTATTCATGTGGATTTTTGGGTGGAACTGATGCAAATTTTTTTATGCATATTGAAATTCAAAAAAATCTGGATAATGATGATTATGGCGATGATCAAGTTAGGACCCTTTTTTGTGTCTCTGTGTGTCTCTACAAAGTTTTGCTAGTGAAAGTTTGATATACACCAATTCTTTGTTACTTCAGTGAACCAAAGTGGAGACAACTTTAAACAAATGTTGTCATAAGCGAGAAAAGCAAATGCTATGCAAAAAAGGAACTAAATTCAGCATCCCTGCTCTGATGGCAGGAAGACACACCCTTCGTTAATGAATGCTAGGAAAAATTGAAGCTCATAAAGGAAGCTTCACCACTTTGGGGTTTTTCCACCTCCAACAAGTAGAAAAACTCCATTTTCACTAAACCAAGAAGTAAATAATCTCCACATTCACTTACCACATTGATGTAGAATACTCGATCACGCGTGAACCCCACGTCCCGTCCTAATTTTCTAGTAGCGATTTGATGCAGGCCTAAGGTTGAATTTTGTGAGAATTCGCATGTAGGTTCATTGTTCAAAGTATGGTCTCTGAAAGACTCATGCAGCCGATTACAGTTCATAAAAGGATTCTGCCTTGGTAAGGAATTGCTCAAACAATGTCCAAACCGATTGCACAAGTTTCCCAGAAATTCGAATTACTCTATGGAATTCTCCAGATTAGGCCTCTTCTAATTGAATGTAATTAAGAATAGCGGAAGCAAATTAAAAGAGAAGATGATGAATTCGATTATTGCATTACCTAATCTAAGAAAACCATGGAACTAATTGAATTCAGAATTTAAACTAAAACTTACTTGCAAGATTGAATTGATCCCAGTCCAAGGAACTGGCTTTCGCCAAGGCTGAAGCCCGATGTGAATCCACACAACAACTCCAAGAGTCTTTTCTCAAAATAATGTTATTCAATTGTCTAGAATTCTAATCAGGTACAAGCCTATTTATAAAAAAAAAAAGGTGTAAAAAAAACCAAATTAGCCTTGTGATGCAGGACAAAATATAGGGTAACCTTAAATGCCTAAAATGCAAACTAATGCAACAAAATAATTAGAATTTAATGAAATGATGCTGAAATTAAAATTAATTGAAGCAAATAAATAATATAAGAAAACTACAGATAATCAAAGCAAATTCAAAATTCAAGGAAGTAATTAAATCACAGTCCGAACTAGTCCACAAAGCGGCAGGAATTCTCTCAAAGCAAAGATCCCTTTTTATGAAGCAACTTGGTAAAGTAATAAAGGGTAAGAAGGTAAAAATGGATGGGCTTAGGAGTAAAATACGTTACGGTCAAAAGGAAGGGTGTCTATGGTTTAACGACACACAAGGGAAGGAGAGGGAGATGATGATTTTAGATGGAAAAGGGGTATGGAGTTTACGATGGCAAGAGGTGAGGCTAGGATGGAGGCGATGACTTGCAGGGGTGTCAAAGGCTTGGAACAACGAGAACAGAGGACAGGAAGGATGGCGGAAGGACCCAGAAGGTGGGAAGAAGGTAATGGCAGCAATAGGGAAGGTTTTGGGGCTCACGGCTGTCTAGATCTAAGAAAGTGAAGGGTTCCCAAAGGAGGGTATGCAAGGAAGGTGGGATATAGGCTAACGATGGAGGGTTCTTGGTTCTAATGGGGTTTGGGGAAGAAACAAAGAAAAGAAAAGGGGGAAAGGAGAAGAGAAAGAGAAGAAGATGTAACCTGGAGAAGATTGGTAGCCTCACGCCAACACTAGAATCACACCAGGACCTCTCGCCATCGGAATCACATCGTCACGCGAACACAAGGTAGCATTCAACCAATTTTTTTCATTCAATTCATTATTCCCCAGAAACGGGATTACACAGAGTATTTATAATAATCTCAAATCAAGAAAATAGCAACAACTAAACTTGGAAACCTCTAATTAGAGTCCTAACAATAATAAACTACTAAAATTAAAAATAAAATAAAATAAAGTAAACTGCCAATTCTTTTGCCGAGTGTATATATGTATGCACCGCATCAATCTCCCCATTTGAAAAAGAAGTCGACCTCGAGTTCAAACAGATGAAAAGACATCAATCTTCCCACACACTCGTCTTCCCAGAGTGAGGCCTTCAATATGCATTCACGCGCACGTGAAGTCTTCAGCGTCATCCAATGGAGTCATCATCAAGCCATAATGCTGCTGGAATGGCTTTCTTCCGTGTCGCTGGGATGCTCGGACATCTGAACTATCACTGTGGTCAGCATGCTCTAAATGAGAAGAAGACACCTCTAGCAATACAAATTTGTGGTATCTCTCCAAAAGAGTCGGATCTTTTCGCTAAAGTTCATCTGCTATCAACCATGTGAATTCTGTCTTCGACTTGCGTGTGGGAACCACTTTCTTATCCAGTATAAACTCTACATTCTCTCTCTTGGGTGACAAGGAAGGCTTTGTAGGTTCAGACCAAGGATTATGAAGTGGGCTAGATAGGCCAGTATGTGGGTCAGGATGAGGCTCATATGAGGTGGGGCGGAGTGGAAAGGCTACTGGGTCATGGAAAGGTGTAGGGTATGATGGGGAATGCACATTGGGTACAACTTGCCTCAAGACTTTGAAAGGTTCCACGCCACAAATATGCAACTTGCCAATGATTCCTTGTGGGAACCGTTCAGGCTTCATGTGGATCGTCATAGAATCACCCACAATGACATCCTCGAACTTACAGTAAGAATCTGCAGCAAACTCATATTTTTCATTGCATGTATTAATTTCAGCATGCAATGCATATGTATATGGTGCAAATGCAGATGCAGACTCAGACAACTTGGGCGACACTGGCTCTGGACTAGGGTCTATGGATGGAGATAATATGGAAACACACCTAACCAATCAAAGGGGATTTACGTCGAAATTATCAATGCCCGCATCACCATCAGGATCTACTCCTTTATATATCACTTCATCTTCAACGTCCTGGTCAGCCTTTTCATTGGACTGTTTTTCCAACACAAAGGCTCTTTCCTTATTCCGATTCTTGGTAGGACACTCTTGAGCGAAATGCCCATAACCATGACAGTTTTAGCATTCGGTCCCTTGTTTGGAGAAACAAGCACCAGAAGCTCCTTTAACACTTACATCCTTGTTTTGGGATAGAGCACTGGTGGCTAGCTTGGCTTGACTCACCATACTTCGTGGAATAGAGTCAAACTGACTAGGAGAGTTCGGTTTTAGGTAACGTTCCAATTCTTGAACTCTCTAATAAATCTCCTCAAAATGTTGACACTGTGGGAGATCAACTCCTTTTGGAGATCTGGACGGAGACCCATTCTAAACCGAGAAAGAGTCACAAGAAGGTCCTCCTTTATATCGCATCTCATCATGTACTCATCAAACTTATTGATGTAATCGGTGACTGACATATTTCCCTGACAAAGTGCTTGTCATTGGTCCATTAATCTCTCTCTATAGGTCAAAGGGAGGAATTTTTCTTTCAGTTTTTCTTTCATTTCATCCCAATGACAAATAGGCTCACCTGGCTCTTTCAATTTGGCGCTCTACATTGGCACAGCAAAATTTGATTTGACCCAACAATTTCATTTTTTGCAAATCTCATCCGACGTCCTGTAACACCCCGCCCTCTCCGAGAAATCAGAGTCTAAAAATTTCTTTTGAAAGAACATAGAGTGAAAAAGAGCGGGAGTCGCCACGACACGAGCTAAGTTCGGACTTCCTAAGTCCGACCATTAACTGGCCACCCATGTGTGCATGGACAAAACCCACGATAACAAACCACACATGGAACTAAACATTGTCATGCGGAATAAACTAGACTAACTGCGGAATTAGAATGAATAGATAGCAAGTACAAGTCTCAATTATTAAATAACTTAATCTAACCATCCATTGTTAATATCATAAACAAACCATAGCAAAGATACTAACTATTACATGTCCATAAAATGTATTCAATATAACAGTAATATAAAATTCTCAATCATCATTCAAGCTTTTAAGCTTGGCTCCCCTCCTGGTCATCGTCATTCTCTTTCCCCTTCCTTGTTCCTACATTATCCTCTATGGATAGAATTAGGGCGTTAGATCAACGCGCCCAGTAGATTTTCCAATCAAGGCTACCATATGGTTAGCATATAAAACATGCATATATATCATAGTACATGATTATCAATAAAACATCTGAAAACAATGCTATGTATGTAAGTGCATATGTAATGAGTCCCACCCATTACCAGTATACATAGCCATCAAGTTCTTTCACAGTGTTCTTTCATTAGGACTCACACGATAAGGTAATCCACAATAATCCTCATTTCCTGTGGAAAGACACTTCATCATTGAGTTGTTTCACAGAGTTCTTTCATTGGGACTCACACGATAAGGTAATCCAAAGTAATCCTCATTTCCTGTGGAAAAACACTTCATCATTGAGTTGTTTCACAGTGTTCTTTCATTGGGACTCACACGATAAGGTAATCCACAGTAATCCTCATTTCCTGTAGAAAGACACTTCATCATTGAGTTGTTTCACAGTGTTCTTTCATTGGGACTCACACGATAAGGTAATCCACAGTAATCCTCATTTCCTGTGGAAAGACACTTCATCATTGAGTTGTTTCACAGTGTTCTTTCATTGGGACTCTCAAGTCAAGGTAATCCATAATCATCACCTCATGTCATGCATGAGATGTCAATGCATTGTATATCATTTGTAAATACATAACTCATCATTCAAAACCACATTTGAAACAAAATACAACATATCTCATAAAAAATATGATAAAACCAAATCATATTTGTGGTTACAAGTAGGTAGGAAACCTACTGAAGATTCACTTCAGTGTTCGTTCTTTCTTTAGCATCACCCGTTCACGATTAGCGTGCCGTCAAAGAGATCCGTCACCTTGTTCACATAAACCATGAATCAACTTTAATCCCAAGCATTTATTTTGATGGGGTTTGGCCATACAACATGGCCGAACCACATCATCTAAGTTTAGTCCCTCATTTCATCTCTTGATTGTTACTCTTATTCACAAAACTGCCATTGCTACCAATACTTAGTTATATCATGCTTTTAACTTTTAAAAACCACCGATTATTTCCATGAAATGGATTCATAAAACCCATAGTCATGGTCATGGGGTTTGGCCATACTTATGGCCGAACCACATTTGAACCTTCATGTCACAACTTAGCCATAGTAACCCTCATGACTTATCCAAATGTTCACTTAGGACCCTTTTTGAACACATCATATTGTTCCATGATCTTCAAGTTTGAAACCCTTTGATTCAACAAATCAGTCCATATAAAATGGTCCATGGGGTTCGGCCATACACATAGCCGAACCCAATGGTTCCCTTGGTTCAATAATCCCATCCTATGTACTTAACTTAGGCTCTACCATTTTAACCATGATAACTACATGGTTCAGTCATCCAATGGCTGACCCAAAACAGTAACCATATCTCCATTTTAAATCACATAACATCCCATAAGATGACCCATGAGGGAACCATATGGTTCTTTTGATGCAATTCTTCCAATAATTCCACATAGTTTATCCACTGCATCTTAGCCATAAGACAGTAGGATTCAGCCATAACATGACCCAATTAAAACATGTAAATACCTCCACCATAGGTATGGTTTGTAGACTTCAAAACCATAAACCTAATCCACTCTTTTCATGGTTGGTTGGCCGAACCCAATGATACATTTTTTTACCTTTTTAAGCAACCTTATCCAAGGTTAAATTCCTTGATGTATTCGGCCATTCCAAGGCTCAAAACATGACACTCAAAATCATGATTTAAACCTTTTCAAAACATGCATCTTAAACATCTAAAACAGTCCAACACTTGCATGGTTTCATGTTACAAAAACCATCAAAATTAACCAATTCTTTTCATGGGGTTCGGCCATCCAAAGTGGCCGAACCCATTGATCCATTTTTCATCACTTTTGTAAAACACCATCCAAGGTCTAATCCTTGATGGATTCGGCCAAGACATGGCCAAATCATGATTCATTAATCCCATTTTATTAAACAAAAACCCATGGAAATACTTATCAAATTTTCCAAGCTTTTCCTCTTGCCTTTGCTCTTTACTTCCTATCTTTCTTAGCCTCCCTTCCTTTGCTGGTTTATGCTTGATCAATTGGTGAAAACACCACTGCTGGTTCAGCCAAGAGAAAGAGTTTGGAGATAGGGAGAGAGATGAGGATTCTTAGAATTTCTTGTGTGAAAATCGGCCAAATGAGGTGGTCATCCTCTTTTGTAAATCAGCCACTTAACCTCTCAATTTCCCTCATAAATTCTTGATTAAACCAAAGAGTCACTTGGCACAACCAAGACACCCATTGGCATCAGCCAATGCAACCATTCAGCTCCCCCATGTATCCCATCCAATTCCCATGCATTTCCATTTAAAACTTAGCATGGAAACCACCATAACAAGTCCCCAACGTGTGGGACTTGTTTTGGTTTGTTTGAGACCAAGACACCTCCTCATATTCCCTTCACCTCTCTGATTTTACAGCCCCTTTGATTTCCATTTTGACTCACCTAACTCAATGGCTTAACTCACCACATTAAATACCATACATTAATTACACTTGAGTCAACCCAACCATTTAATTTAAATGCAACTCATTCCAATCCAACTCATCCTGATTTGACTCACCATTGAGGTCATTTGAGGTCCCACATGGTCAGCCGTGGTCAATCTTGGTCAACCCAACCCATTGGGTCCCCATTTAGCTCCTTGACCCGTTTTGACAACATGACCCATTTATGAGCTGTTTTAGCCATTTGCATTTGGTTTTCACATGTGCATAAAGCCTACCCATTTATGTTCCACTTAATTTCCAATCAATTCAGCTTAACCCCAATAAATTTGGGCTCACCCAATGGTCTAATAAGTCCATTATGACCCATTGGGTCCAATTAGGTCCTTTGACCCAATTAACCATATTGACCCAAATTGATGTTCATTACCCATTCATGATAATTTGACCCTTATAATATGTTCATATGATCTTAATGTGAACAATGGGCCCCACCATTTCCTTATTTACAATCACATTTATAGAATTCACCAATCCAAGGGCATTTTTGTAATTATCCATTTCATTGAGAAATTGGGGTGTTACACGTCTTTCTGACTGTTATACCATTCAAAGTAGTGTTCCATGCCAGATAACCAGTCAATAAAATCCTTTGGGTCAAGTCGACCATCAAAGCTCGGAGCCTCAACTTTAACAGATCTCACTATTTCAGACTCAGGGTTAGGAAGTTCATGGAAAACTTTCATGGTTTCGGGGACCATGTCTTCCTCCACCACGCCCTCGGTCACCAACTCTACGTCGACCTCTACCACCACCAACTTCCATGTGATTGTTTTGATTGAGGGAAAGCTCTATTTTATCGAAGCGGTTATTGGTTTTGGTCGCCTGTTCTTCTATTCTGGTTTCCATGTTGGTTAAGAGGACACTTATGTCGCCTAAGATCTTGGTAAACTGTGTGAGGTCCATAATGGGTTGATACTCTCGGCCACTACGTATGGCCATGCACAAGCACACGCGCTAGGGTACAGCTACTCGCAGATATCGGACAATTAGATGCAATAACCTAATTCTATATGCAATGAATTTAATGATGACAATTGATTTCTTTCTTTTTAAACACTAAATGCAAATCTAAGACTGTGGATGTTTAAGGAAACAACCAAACCTTGGCTACTGATACCAATTTGATGCAGAACAAAGTATAGGGTAACCCTACATGCCTAAAATGCAAACTAATGCAACAAGATAATTAGAATTTGATGAAATGATGCTGAAATTAAAATTAATTGAAGCAAATAAATAATATAAGAAAACTACAGATAATCAAAGCAAATTCAAAATTCAAGGAAGTAATTAAATCGCAGTCAGAACCAGTCCACAAAGCGGCGGGAATTCTCTCAAAGCAAAGAGCCCTTTTTATGAAGCAACTTGGTAAAGTAATAAAGGGTAAGAAGGCAAAAACGGATGGGCTTAGGGGTAAAATAGGTTACAGTCAAAAGGAAGGACCTATGTGGTTTAACAACACACAAGGGAAGGAGAGGGAGACGATAGTTTTAGATGGAAAAGGGGTATGGAGTTTACGATGGCAAGAGATGAGGCTAGGATGGAGGCGATGACTTGCAGGGGTGTCAAAGGCTTGGAACAGCGAGAACAGAGGACAAGAAGGATCGGTGAAGTACCCAGAGGTGGGAAGAAGGTAATGGCAGCAATAGGGAAGGTTTTGGGGCTAACGACTGTGTAGATCTGAGAAAGGGAAGGGTTTCCAGAGGAGGGTAAAGCAAGGAAGGTGGAATATAGGCTAATGATGGAGGGTTCTTGGTTCTAATGGGGTATGGGGAAGAAACAAAGAAAAGAAAAGGGGGAAAAGGAGATGATAAGAGAAGATGTACCCTGGAGAAGATTGGTAGCCTCACGCCAACACTAGAATCGCACCAGGGCCTCTCGCCATCGGAATCACACTGTCACGCGTACACAAGGTAGCATTCAACCAATTTTTTTGCACTCAATTCATTATTCCCCACAAACGGGATTACATAGAATATTTATAATTGTCACGCCCCGACCCGACCGGTGGGCCCGAAACGCGACTGATTTTTTTTTTTTTTGAAGATAAACTGAACCACAAATATTCTTACTGGGCAGGATCAACAGTCAGGCCCAGCGGTTACTCATTAGCCCGTTAAGTGAACTCAAACATGTACCATATGCCTGCCCCAAAGACAAAGTAATAACAACACATTGTGTAAACGAAATCAACCATTAATTCATCATTACAGAATATTGATTAATCATTCATAACATTGTCTCGAAAGGCAACATAGCCTATTACAACAATTCAACATAAATTAAGTACCACATCCGGCACTTAATTAAAAGACAACGGTTCCAAGAACCAACAGAAAGGATCAGGGCATTTCTCTCCGGGGGAATCCCAAAACACTGCCTTAGCTCAAACGCCCTAAGTCTGAAAGAGAGGGTCCTCCTCCTCGGGTTCATCGCCTGAAAGGTGAGTGGTGTAAGCTAACTAGCCCAGTGAAGGATAATTAATAATGCACATTAAGTAAATAGTAAAACAGGTTAGCAACAGTTCAATATCACATGCTTGATAACAGTAAACATAATCTCAATAATAACATCATCAAACTATCAATATCAATCACTGCCATTATCCACCGTAACGCCTGCCGACTACACTGAGACCAGTATTAAGTCCTGACACGGTCAAAATACATCCTTGCAAGTACATCTCCGGCTCTTAAACTTAGCCGATACTGACACCCTCAAGTCAGCAACTGACGACAGCATGGTCCGCCCATGGTCCAGTAGACATAAACCATCTCTCATATGGCCGATATTGGTTCAATAGCCCAGGTACGTGGAAGCAGTCTTACATACACATACGATCAATATCGTAATACCATAATCATCACAGCACTCTTACCATAGTGCACCATGAATAGGCATATGAGTGGGTTCATCAAGACCGAAACCACTCATTGCTCAATATAACACCTGTTTACAAAATCTGCAGAGTTACGTTCCCTCACCGTGATCGTGTGGTTTCGCAGTCTCTGTTCAAACAACATACAAGTGCTCAATCAATATACATAACAAATACACACATAGTATTTGGAAATCACACGTTTTCCCACAAAATATCCAGGGTTAATGGAAATGAGTCCCCTACTTGGTTTCTATCCTTTTTAAATTATCCACAAGATAATAATATAATAAACATAAGGGGCTCAGTCCAAACTCATATTGTCTTCTGGGCATTGACCAGATTGACTTATTGAGTGAGGTCTAGATCCTCGGGTCACTTCTCGGTTGTCTTCTGGATAGGACCAGAGCTGACATTTTGAGTAAGCCTCGAGGTCACTCAGTGCCCGACTATAGTGTCGGCCTGAAAGTGAATCACTCAGTTCCCGACTAGTGTCGGACTGAAAGCGGATACAATAGTATTTACACTATAAATAATAAGAGGAAAAATGGGTTAGTACAATTTTAATTAACAGGGGGGTATAAATCATAACAAATAATCAAACACATTAAATAATCATCAACATTAGACAAAAACAATATTTATCATTTTCAAAACGGGTTCCTCAGAACAAGGGTGCAGTGGCTTCGGATCGTCCGAACCACTCTAAACTGAGTTACTGGCCTCGGAACTTGGGGCCTGACTTCGGATCGTCCAAAGACTGGGTCTCGGACCTTCCGAAGTCCATCCGAAACAGAAAAACAGAAGACAGAAGTCTCGGTGAGTCTATAAGGCTCGGAACGTCCGACTGGGTCTCGGACCTTCCGAACAGGTTCGGTCCTTCCGAGCTCGGCTCGGTCCTTCCGAGAGAGGTTGGGTTCGCCTCGGGCGGACTGGGCTTCGGGTTGAAGCTCGGAACGTCCGAGGGTCACTGCTCGGACCGTCCGAAGGTTCGGACCTTCCGAGAGTCGTCTTCTCCACTGTCTGCAACTGCAGACAGTGACGGCGGATGAACAGTGAAATACGATTCCGAAAAGGGAGGGCTTCCCGGATTCGATTTTCACATCCGTCTGGTCTGATGGACTCCTCTGGGAGTCCTCTTTTCACAGGGATTGGTTTGGAGCTCAGAAGCTCAAAGGGCCAGCCGATTTTAAGGTCGAATCCTCACGGGTACATAAAACCCATGGTTTTCCTTAAAACTTAAAACTTGTTTTTCTCAACCAAAACAGGGTCAAATTCGGTTTTGTTTGATTCTAAACTGGTTAGAATTTCAAAAGGGATGCAATGGGTACCTTGGTTTCGATTTCTGGTTCGTAAATCGGGTTTTTGAAAAATCTTCCACTTAAGCAACAGTAACTGAAAAACAGAGAAGGGAGGGGCTCGGCTTGAAATGAGATTACAGAGAGCAGAGAAGAGAAGAATTGCTGGGAGTTGAAACCGATGAAGGGGCCTGAATTTATAGATTTCTGGCCGGAAATCGGGGGATGGGACACGACGGCGGGAGTTCATCATCAACCGGGATATGGGCTGAGCGGCAGTGCACGCCTACATGCCGCTGAAGCCGCTACAGTGAACTGCGGTTTTGCAGATCAGCCCTCTGGTACTTTCTAAATTGCAGAAAGGTCCTGCTTTTCATAAAAACCGATTTTTAAACTAAAAGGGATAAATTGAAAACTTAAAAATCAGATCCAACCTTACAGATGGGTTGGGTTTTGAAAACCTTAGTCACCATAAAAAAATTTCAGATTTTATCTCTTACTAAAAACCCTTGATTTAAACAAAAATCACATTTTACTCATAATTACTTGATTAAACAAATGTAAAAAAATAACTATTTTATAAACCTCATTTTCAAGTGAAATGAAATATCTAGATCATTCTTAAAATGGTCTATCATCACATACCATTTTCAAAAAATTTCTCTTTCCCGAAATTATTGAAAATAATTAAAACTCCCTTTCGGGGTTCCGACGGGCGATATTTAAATGCCATTTTCTGAAAATAATTTCATTTTAAACTAATAAATACAAATCCTTCAATAAGGAGGATATTATTCATCAATAATATACACATAATCTCACAATTTATAAAATAGACACAACAAACGGTAAAATTACCAAAATACCCCCTCCAGCTGAACGGGCTGGATCTCTGAGCTCACGAGCTCGGCTTGGGTCTCGTTTGGGCTTTCCTCAAAACCCTGACTGAAAACCTTGAGATGAACAGGTTAAACAAGATTAACGAGCTAAAACTCGCCTACTCTGGGGCAGGGTATTACAATAATAATTTCAAATCAAGAAAATAGCAACACCTAAAATTGGAAACCTCTAATTAGAGTCCTAACAATAATAAACTACTAAAATTAAAAAAAAAAAACTGCCGATTCTTTTGCCGTGTGTATGTATGTATGCACCACATCACCATGCCTCTCTAAGAAACTCCTAAAATAAGCAATCTACTTAACATAGAATTGTAGTCTAATTTTGACCATTCTATCTTAACCCTAGAAAATGCCACATGGCTTATTGAATGAACAAGATTAAATCCTAAAAGGCAAAACAAATAAAGTAAGGAGCCCAATTGCACTACTCTTTCCACCTCCTTTCTCCACCCACTCTTTCCACGTCCTTTTTCCACCTACTCATCTCACCTACTTTACTTGTCAAATCCTCTCCTTTCCAAGCATGTGGACTACAATCCCGTATGGAAACGCTTTGGGTAGGTTTACGGTAGCAAAACAAGCCAATTGGGCTGATTTAGGTGAATTTGACCCAGAGGACCCATGTGTAATAATCTTAGGGCAATTTTAGCTCAATTAGGTTGGCTTTTGGGCTTGTGGATGCGGGTCTTGGGCACCAATTGATTTGTTACGTTCAATTAGAGCTAATTGGGCTTCATGGAGCTTATTGGAATTTGAGTCAGGTGATGCGGCGCATCTGCGCATGGCAGGCTGCCATTTCCGTGCTTTCTTTCTTTCTTTCTTTCTTTTTTGTTTTTCTTTTTTAAAAAATAATTTAAGGGTAGTTTTTTTTTAGCAAGGGCAAAACTGGCATGTGTTTGTTGTAAACATATATATAAGGCATCCTTGTATTCAAACAAAGGATTGATGAATAAGAATTGAAAATTTTCACTAATACCTCTTGGTGCGACGGTGAACTCTTGGTGGAATCCAAGAACAAGGCGTGAAGCTTCTTCCTCTTCCCAGGTACTTCTTTTTCTCCTTCTCTCTCTCATCTTCTCTGTCTTTTCTTGGTTTTCTTCTTCCCTTCCATAGCCTTCCGCCCCCTTTCCTGTACCCCAACCCTTTTTTCGCCAATATCAGATTCATACCGTACACCTTTATCCATCCTTCCTTTGTCACCTCCCCTAAATCTTCCACCCAGTTCAGCCGCAGCCCTACAAGAACCTTGTAGCCTTTCCTCGACCCCTAATCCTTCCCCTTTGCTTCCGTTGACAGCTTTAAACCCCCACCTCTTTTACTATCATCCGTCCCTTATAACCCATATAACTAGTCCCCCCCTTGCACCCCATCTATCCTTTTTTTAGCTTTCCCTTGGGCCCTTTTGCTGCCTTAACCCCTTTACCTCTATACCTTTACTGCCTGAACTAATCCCTCTTGGTGATAGATTTACGTATTTGTGGGAATTAACAAGCCCCTTTGTTTTGAGGGGAATCCGCATTTGGAAACTAGGCATGGATAATGATTTAATTGTTTACATTAAATTTCTGAGACTCGTGATTGTTTGTACCTTATTTATATTATTTAGTTGCTCCATATTAATTGATTGATTAAGTTCAGCTCATTTTAGATTTAGAGTGCATTATTTTCATCCCTTTTAACATTTTCATAACCTCATTAGACATTTAGGGTTTCCCTTTATAGTATCTTGCATCATCAGGCCTGGTAATATTTGGACTTGGGTTACAAGCTTAACTAGGTCATTCAGGCCTATTAGGTAATTGGGCTCAGTCTAACAAAGTGTTCAGGTTTATTAGACAGAGTCCATTAGGCCATCACAATAGAATTTTATTTTATTTTATTTTTCCCTAATGTAATTAGTCCTCAATTGCATTTTTCCTCTTTTAGTATAAAAGCCTTCCAAAGGCATCAGATGTAATTAATCAATTTTCTATTTTTGGAATACAAAGAAGGAGACCTAGGGCTCTCTTCTTTTTTTTTCCTTTCCTTTTTTCCCTTTCTCGTCCCGTTGCAGACAAGCGGCCAAGAGTTCGCCGCCTCTGTGTGACAGGGACCGGCTCTCCTTGGCCTTCCTTTCCGGCGCTACACGGCCCTCTCCTCCTCCTCCGTTTGGCACACCGAAGAACGAGCCTCCCTCGCCTTTCTGTCTCTCTATTGTTGCCTGAATCGTGAGACAACTCACGTCCTCTCTCGCTCAACCACACCAGGCAAGACCGTCCTCTTGCGAATCCTCTTGCTTCGTCGGTCAACCTGATTGTCGTTTTTCACTACCTCCAAGCGTCAAGCCGACGCGTTCGGGCAAGATCGCCTGACCTTCTCTCCACTGTTTAGCCGTCCCGAAGGACGAGACCTCCTCGCCTTTCCTCAAACCGCTTCCGCCATGTCAAGTGGTATCAGAGCAAGACGGTGCTCTTAGACTCGATGGCACCCAACAATGGTGATGAATGGCCGAAGGACAGAAACCCTGAAAACTTTGTTACCAAATCTACTTTGGAAGAAATCCATGCTGATTTTCGATCATCCATACTCGAATCCGTGAAAGAAATTGTGCACAGTGAGAGAGACAGAGGCAAGAGGAAGGTGGAAGATAAATATGATTTTAGAGAAGAGCAGCCCATCATCATTGACGATGACTCTGTTTTTCAGCATCATCACAGTTCTGAGTACTCCAATCTGGTCGACCCAACCCTTCATGGTGATCGACAACCCCAATACCACTCCAGTGCCCACGCACAGCGCTAGCAATTTGGGTTTGTGAATTGTGCCTCACCCCACCATGGATATTTCCCTTATGATCAACACAAACCTTGTGATGGTTTGGATGACGATGAAGTGGAAGAAATTCTCTACCCACCTAATCAACAACTAGTCCGACATCTACAAGGGAATTTTAGGCGCTTCAAGGATGCTCCGCTTCAACATGATTTTCGTGGTATCCACCACGGTCCTTGCAGCAATAATGATCTATTGAATTTCGAGTCAAGGTTGATATTCCCTGTTTTAATGATCTTCTCCACATCGAAGACTTTCTTGATTGGTTACGACCGTGGAGCATTTTTTTTAGTACATGGGCATTCCAGAGGATAAGCACTTGGCAGAAGTTTAATCCTTGGCCGTTGTCACGATGGACACTAATAATGGAAGTTTAGTTATTCGTGACTTGGTCACGATGGCCACCAATTGATAGAAGAGTTGACGGTCGTGTTGAGTTTCACGGCATTGCATGAGCATTTAGCATTGATCACACGCATTGAGATATTATGTGTTGATGGGCCATTGAGGGCCGATTACGTGGTGTGAGGGCCATTGAGGGCCAATTATGCGTTGTGAGTGCCATTGAGGACCGTTTATATGTGTGAGCTACTAAGGGCCGATTATGTGTTGTGAGGACCATTGAGGGTCGTTCAGTATATTGAGAGCCAGTGAGGGTTGATATGCTGATGCATGAGTTGTGGGACATGCATCATGACATTTGCTTATTGCATTACCATGTAAAGATTAATAATATGTGCTATATAGTAGAAATGTTTCTATATATGATTGTGTGGATTTGAGTATGATTTATATGATAGAGACATTCCTATGCATGATTGCGTGGTGTTGGGTATGAAATTGTAGTGATTGTATGTATAACTTAGGTTAGGTTATCTGTGTGTGTAGGGTGAGGTAGACCACGTGATGAGCTGTAGGTTACAATAGATACGTGATCTTGAGACATTACGAGTTTCTGGTTGTGTTGACTAGAAGGTAGTGTCTTTGACGATGGTTGATATCGAGATTGAAATCCTGTGTGGAGACACATCGAGAGAGGTCATGGGGTCAGGTGGAAAGGCCGTAGTATATGGCCATAAGTGCCGTATTATTTTTGTGACATGAGATGTGATGCATAGATTGATTAGGCCGAGTGCAACTGAGATAGGACTTAAGTATTGGATCATGGGGTCGTGAGATATTTTTGTGCATGAGAGGCGTGTTAGTGTGACCAGTGAGATGTATGGTATTTTCTAAGTTGGAATTATGTGTTGGTGGTAATTAGGTGTCTACAGATGGAGAGTGATTTATTGATGTTCATGTAATGTGGGATGGGTAGTATGAGGTATTTTATGCTTTACCATGCAGTGATTTATGATCTTATCGTATTGAGAATCTTGTTATTTTCCTACTGAGCTAAAGATCTGTGGTCAAGTGAGGCTCACTCCCTAACAGCTTTTCAGGTTATCTACCGAGGAATGGTTGAGCGTACTCCTGGAATTGGCAAAGTGGAGATGGGTCTTGGAGGGCTCAATCTGATGGATGATTTATGACACTGAGTCAAAGTATGTTGCATTTTTATGGTTGAAATGCTTCAATGTTAATAATGATGTTTAAATCTTGAGGTCAGTGTTTGATTTAATAGTTGCATTTGAAAGAGAAAAAATATTATTCTCATGCTCCGTTTCTCTTCGGAGTGGCGAGGTGTGACACTAACAAGATGATCTTTCTTCAAATCAAGGGAGCTTCCCTGGAGGAAGTCTCTTTCTATTCTTTCCAAGGAATCAATTACTTCTCCCGTGCACTTGAAGATAGAGAAAATATACAAGAATTGTTGCCAAAATTGACTTGAGCAGGGTGATCTTGCCACCAAAAGAGAGATACTTACTCCTCCATGAAGCCAATCTACTACTGAACTTGTCTATAACAGGCTCAAAAAGAGGCTAGAGCACAGGTTCTGAATGGAAAAAAAAAGCTTAGAGGTTGCAATCTCCTCCTTTAGATGCTCACTTCTTAGCCAATCATAAGATGGTTTTCACGTTGACAGCATGAACATCGTCAATGACGATGTTGACCAGATTCAAAGCTTCTTTGGACCTCTCGTCCATAAGACCATCGGAGGGTTGATACTCAATCCCCAGCACCATCGTCATCGAAGAAGCAGGAACAATGACACTGAGGATCTTTAGGAGCTGGCTAATCATCTTCAACTTTGACACCCGAATCAATCCAAATATGTCCCACCTTCAAGGGAATGGATTTCAAAGATTGAAGTTCAAGTCTCCAAGAAACCTGAAATCTAGCAAAGAGAAAATGTCTTCCAAAAGCGCTGAAAGGATCAATTTGGAAGTGCGGCCCCAAAAAAGCACTGGTAGCATGCAAGACATCCAGAACCCAAGCTCTTAAAGGGAGGCCATATACTCAAATCCAAAAGTTTTCCTGTCAAAAACCTCTAACCAGAAAGCCAAACACAAAAAAGGGGCATCCCGCAAGACTAGAAACTCCAAAAGTAGACAATGAGCTTCATTAAGAACCTAGAAAGATAAGATGGTATGAAGAGGGTCCAAACAGCTGACATAGAACTCACCTATACACCCCCAATCATTGGAAATCCAATCCTCCAAAGCAGGAAAAAAAGTAGTGGAGATTGGAGAGTGATGACGAGGCATTTCTTAAAAGTTGCTGCTTGGGTTTCAATCCAGTCCTTTCCAACTATTATAGATTTGCCCCCATCTGTGTTAACAGTTGACATTGGGTTCTTCACTCCTTGGGCAAAGGATGCCAACCTTGGACAAACCACAAAAGAGGCATGGTCAGCACCCACTTAAGGAGGAAGAGAGAGCAGCAAGCACAACGAAATATTGAGCCATTTGAACTGATGATTTTTGCCCTTCGAAGGTCCTACCATTGATGTCCACAATAGCTCAAAGGGCTTCCACCTCAACCCCAATGTTTCCCAATCTCCTTAGATATATGTATGAAACAACAGGAGGGGGGGTTGGTGGTGCAAGTTCTTGATAATTAGATCCAACCAAGATTTGATTAAATCGACAGAAGCCATGTCCATATTCACCAATCTGCAATACTAAATCTATGAGACGACTGGAGAAGGAGGGGATCCTACGTGGAGGCATTTGATAAGATGCACTAAGATGTTCCTAGATATATTGCTCTAATCAAATAGACAATCCTGATTCAGGGCGGATACCATTTTCCACTGAAAATACGCCACCACTGGCAAATTTGATGGTCATTTCTACTCTTCGCACTCCAACCTTTCAATTATAGGGAACCTTTTTGCAAAAATGGTTATTTTCCAATAAATTAGTAGCTTTCCATGAAACCAAACAGAGTGAAGAAAATGTGGTAGAGCAGTAAGGAGAGAGACATGTAATTAGAGGAGAGTAAACCTTTCCGAATCGGTGTAAGGGATCTTCCGAAGTCGGGTAATTTCCTCGAGCCTCTTTTCCCTTCGTTCCTTTGCCCGCCCTCTTCTCGTCATGGTTGTTGCCACTCGACAACCGTTTTCAAAGCGTAAGAACCAAAATGCCCGTTTTCTGGAACTTTGGCTGTGCTTGGATCTGAGTTAAAAGTATGCTTGCGATTCCCCGGCAAATTAAATAAGCAGGCGAGCATTTACAGGAAAGGGGTAAAATTAGAAAAAATAATTGAAGGATTCCTCGTGGATAAAATGGGAGGTGCACAAATTATTTTTCAATTAGTTTTCACTAATTATAATATATAATAAGAGTAATTTAAAATAAATACATAGTAGAATAAACTTATATTTATTTATCTTCTTAGGGTTAGTAATGGTCAAGTCTATTCAGATGTGATTCAAATTGGCTAAGAGGCAATACTATATTTTTTTTTCTAATATGATTCAATGTAACCGTTTTTTAATTACTGACTAATGTTACCTCAACCTAACTTCATTTCATTCAATCTGAGCAAACGCGTCTCGATCTAAATTTCTATAAAAATTTAAATAATTAGAAAAGTGAAAGAGAATATGAGTTCATATAAACTAAGGTTTTTTAACTTGAATGAGATATATAGGCTAAAATAAATAGGTAAAAATAAATTAAGTAATTATTATTTATTTTAATGTAATCCTATTAGTTTCAAGTTGAGTTTGGATCAATACCCCTCCACTTTAAAAACAGATAAATAATTACTTGTGTTAGAGTCGTAACTGAAAAAAAAACCTGTAAAAGTAACAAAAATGGTGCCAAATGGAGTCTAGAGAATTAAGGAAGTGGATTGTAAAATGTTGGGGAACTAGGGTGAGGTGAGATGAGAGCATGAACTCACTTGGTGGGAAAACCCATTTCAAAAATTTCAATCCATGCAGGTTAGATTCTATTTATAGGGTGAGTTCAACTTCACCACTCCGAACTTACTCCAATCTAAACACCCCCTTTCAGTATCATTGACCCAAACCCAATTGACTAACCCAAATTGAGGTCGGGCCAGCCCCAACCCGAATTTAACAAGCTATGTGCCATTTTATTGGTTTTCATAAACTAAGGTCTGAGGCATGATAGAGGCCGCATTTTAGTTTTTAACATACTAAACAATTTTAGGGAGATATAGTTTAAGAATAGTAAATAGTTAAAAATGATATTTGATTTAATCAATATACTGTTGTGATATTGAATCTTAAAAATTTAGTTATTATAAATTATTTGTTTTCATAACCTATTTTATAAAATCACGATCAATGAATGGAAAAATTTCTCTTGTTATTTATTTTTCTCTTAGAAGTATCTTCCTTTATTTAGTACCTGAATTGATATATAAAATTATTAAATTATTGTATAAATCAATACGCATCTTTTAATTGATAAACATGTATTAGATATTAAATAAGGATAAAAAATTACTTCTATTAAAATTCTTTTATAGATCATTCATTAACAACTTAAATAAACAAACGACTGAATTCATTTTTCTTATTATTTGCCTCTTTCCCTCGTCATACAAATTTATGAGTCTTTTAAGTGGTAAGCACATAATATATAGTTTCTATTAAAACCTTATTTAAACTATTTATATTCATCTTATATAAATGAATGAATAGATTCCTCTTGCATACGCTTTGCCACTCTCCCTTTTTTTATCTTACTTATTTTTTTAATATGTTATTATATTTTTTTAGTATTGTTGATGCGGACGTCGAGCCTAATTTGAACTCAATGGAAACCCTAAACCCTGAATTTTGCAAACTTTTAAACTTAGTTATAATTATACAAATTGCAAACAACAAGATTCAAGATAAAATAACTGAATGCACAAATCAAAGACTAGATGAGAAGAGAAGGAAAGAGTGAACCTAACGATTTTTATGACATTTGGCTCCCTGTCTCCGCCCTTGCCTCAACTACACCACTTAAGGATTCTAATCCACTAAGCTTCTATTTCAAGGATGGACAAGAAACCATTTACAATATAACGAGTACACCACTCTTCAAATCTTGAAGTTGAAGGCACATTTCTTCTTCAATAGGGTTGCACAAACCCTTTACAACTTTTGATTACAAAAAAGTAAATAATAGTATGTCAGTGCCCTGGTTTGACCGAATCACATTGTGGTCAATTCTGTGACCTAAGAAGAGCATTACTTTGGAAGAATGAAGCAATGGATCAAGACTCAAATGTGGTGAAGATTGAAACAAGCCTCAACCATTGGAAGATCAAGTGCACGATTCAAGCATCACCAAGCGTATGGCAATCTCAAAGGTAGATTGGCCATAGATGACTCTAGGGTGGACCCAACGCACCTAGGAAGACCTTGACTAGGCTTAGAGATCAAATTGGTAAAATATAATCAAACATAGTGGACCAAGACCAAGCCACAGAACCTATAGACTTAAACTTGGAAAATCTGGATTTCTATCAAGCATACACATCATGAGTGGCAACCCATCGCCAGGGACAGGGAAGACCCATCATGGTTCACGATGTATCGCCTAAAGAAATCAAGGTTATGGTTGGAAAATACTGTCAAACTGGTTTGCTCTCACGGTGAGCTTATCATGGTTGGCGACCCATCGCAAGTCACAATCCCTCGCCTGGGTTTTTCAGAGTTCTGGTTGAAAAGACTTGCCAATGGCAACCCATTGCCAATGAGTTCTGCGATCCATCTTGGGTGACCGTTTTATATCTGTTAAAGTCTGTTGAGGTGAATTAAATGTGCAAAGGTCTTATGGTTGGGAAGCATTTTTGAAATGCTACGACCCATTGCAGGCTACCACCCATCGCCAACTTACAGTTTGGAAAAATTCTATTTTGCCTATAAATACTTTGGATTTTGGAGAGATCAAATACACTTAATACATCTGATTTTATTAGAAAATCTTAAGGCAAAATCAAAGTTTTCCAAAGAGTATTTACTCGAGTTATTTTAATACCGAAAAGGCGCGACTTACAGACACCCGACTTTTCTGCCTCTGCACACCCGTTATTTGATTTTAGAATGAAATTACCATTCTGCCCCTGCATTTCTCACTCATGCGAACGAACTGCCAATTCATTTCGACATTCGTTCAAATGAATGATTCATTCAAACGAGAACTAACAGTAATACAAACGGGCACAATAGTTCATTCGTTCAAATGAACAGATGGTTCATTCGAACGAACAGTAATGTACAGTGAATTATTTAAATAATAAAATTTCCTTTAAAATTTTAAAATTATTTTTTAAGCACTGTGTATTTTCAAAATTTCTCAAATTGAATATCCGGACTAATTGCGATAACCTGATAAAAATACTTTAACATTTCAAGGTCTTTTGACACTCCCAAATGCTTAAAACACGGTGTTTTACAAATAAGAGTATTCCTCGGCTGTGCCGAAAACACATTTGGGAGTATCAAAATACCTTGAAGTCTTAAAGTATTTTTATCAGGTTATCATAATTAGCCCGGATATTCAATTTGAAAAATTTTAGAAATACACAGTGCTTAAAAAATAACTTTAAAGTTTTAAATGAGATTTTATTATTTAAATAATGCACTATGCATTACTGTAGCACATAGAAGATAGATCGTTATTTTTTAAGCACTGTGTATTTCTAAAATTTCTCAAATTGAATATCCGGACTAATTACGATAACCTTATAAAAATACTTTAAGACTTTAAGGTCTTTTGACACTCCCAGATGTGTTTTCGATACAGCCAACAGATAACCTTATTTGTCAAACACTGTGTTTTAAGCATTTGAGAGTGTCAAAAGACCTTGAAGTTTTAAAGTATTTTTATCAGGTTATTATAATTAGTTCAGATATTCAATTTTAGAAATTTTGGAAATACATAGTACTTAAAAAATAACTTTAGAGTTTTAAAAGAAATTTTATTATTTAAATAATACATTGTACATTACTGTTCGTTCGAGTGAACCATCTGTTCATTCGAACGAATGAACTGTTGTGCCCATTCATATTACTGTTCATTCGAATGAACCATCCGTTCATTCAAACAAATGGGCTGAACAGTAACACGGAACACTGTTCAGCCCATTCGTTCGAATAAATTAAATTTACACTTCGGCATTCGTTCGAATGAATGATTCAATCGAACGAATGCCGAAATGAACTAGAAGTTCGTTCGAATGAGTGAAAAATGCGGGGGCAGAATTGTAATTTTACCCTAAATCCAAAAACGGGTGTGTAAAGGCAGAAAAGTTGAGTGTCTGTAAGTCGTGCTTACCGAAAAACTCGAAATGATTTTTATAAAAACAGTGCGCAGTTTGTATTTCAAAACGAGAAAGGATAGTTTTGGGCAGATTCACTAGATCTGAAAATTTATTTTCTAATAATGAGTATTTTATTTCTAACTTTAGATTCACTAAAGAATATACCAGTGACTTTAAATAATTTGAATTTTTATAAATTAACTTTAAATGGAGTATTACAAGTAAAATGACCATTTTACCCTTGGTTGGGACAATGCACACCCAAAGTGACCTTAGGATGTGTGAAGGCAGTTTAAGTATTCTAAGACTAACTTAGTGTCATGATTGTTGTTTTGACATACCTAAAAACGAACAAAAATCTGAGGTTAACCCTGACGTCGTTCGTGCCGTCTCATTATCATTTTTCCTCCATTGATCACCTTCGATCAGGTAGGTTTTCTTACATCATTAAAGTACTAAAGTTGTGACCTACATATTTTGCTATTACTATGAAAATGCTAAATTTATTTCCTCCAAATTCATGTGGTTTCATTTATGAAAATGATGTTATTTTAATATGAAGTATTTGAGCTATTTTGTGTTTTGGAAATATTTGAAGTCATATGATTGAATGAGGTTTATCATATTTATGCATTCATGTACCTTATGCACATTGCATGGGAAGTGAATTGTGTCACACCCCGCCCCTCAGGGCCTCTGTGAGTTAATTTCTTTTCCTAATATTGAGACTCTAATAATTGCGGAATTTGTAACTCATCATAAACTTAATATTGCACATGATCTAGAGTTTGGACATTGCATTTGTCAGCCTCGGATCTAACCATAACTGTGCCGGTAAAGTTCTCAAGCGGATGGAGGGGTCACAATGGCCGACTTAAAACCCAAAACCTCGACAGAATCCACTAATCGTCACAGTATGTGGACAGACTACTAACCAAGATGTAGTCTTTAACTTTAATCTTCTCTACTAAGTCTAAGTAGAGAATGACAATACATTCTACCAAACATTCACTATAACTAGAACACATACCCATTCACATACTCATCAGAGATATACATAAGAAACGCAATAGTTCTATTACATATCTATTGTGCGTCGAAATGGACACATTAGAGGGTTTATTACATCACATTGTTTGTAAAGACAACAATAAAGAAAAAACACATAAATCCCAACAACGAGGAAATAGATAGATGGATAAGGCCTCCACCCCTACTGTAGCATAAGGTCCTCCTGTCATTCCTCATTCTAGTTTCTTGAAACGTAAGAGATGTGAGCTCTACTAGCCCAGCAGAGAGAAAACAACAGATAATGCAATATATCATCTACTTTAAACATGTTATCATACAACAGTTTAAACACTAAAAAATCATGTGATTTTCTATGAGAATATCATCTAACATAGTTAATACATGTCATTTCTTTCTTCAAAATGATACCCCCGTCAATCGACGTCTACGACACTCAACCACGAAAATACATGGCTACATCGCCAACAAATTCATGCTCAGTGCTTCACAGAGTCCGTACATACACCTCGTACCAATGCTCTCTATGCGCTAGGTACTTCATATAACAATGTGAGATAATTTGATATGCACAGTACACCAGTAAAATGCACATCAATTATGAATTAAATTCCCGTTCAACCCATATAAATATCTCTCATATGATCATAATGAATTCTCACTCAGCTAACATGGATTCCTAAGCCCTCACGCATGGAATTATACATATATCAGCAATTGGTATTTAACAACACTATGCTAAAAATAAACACAATTTATATCAACTGTAATTCAAGCAATGTACACAAGTTCTACCAGTTACCGTACTCTTGGGTGTACGTTGACCCTCTACTTACCATTTACCATGTAAATGTGTATTTCCTGCAACACATCATTAAACGCACAAATACGTGTATTCCAATCAGAATCACGTTTGGAATTTGATCTTGTAATGACCCACCTTGAGACGGCGCGTGTTTTTTTTTTTTTTATAAACAAAATAGAAATGCATATACTGGGCATATGTCAAGAGTTAATTACAATAATCTCAATATGATTTACAACTCTTGAAGATAAAAGATTTCAAAAGAAAGTACAACTAAAAATAACTTGATGTCGTACATGACCCAGCATCGAGTCGCCATCGCTGTGAGTCATTCCGTCCCTTCCCAATTAATACCTGAAACTGTTAGGGAGTGCGCTTCACTAGCCCACAGATCATAAGCCCAGTAGGGGTACAAGAGCCAAAGTAAAAAGTGTAGGAATTAAATCCATATTCCATAATATGCACAAATATAACAATAACTAGTACATACAAACCATCATGTAATAATACAATACACAGAGATCCATGTACAACATATGGACACACACAACTGTAGGTGACATGAGATAATGATCTGCCAGACAGTCAAATCTACCGTCTAAAAGTTAGCACTTCCAAACGTATATATCTCAATCCAAATATTCTATCCACTACATACTTCTTTCGTATGTGCTGTTATCATAATCCACCTATTTATTTATCCATCAATAATAGAAATCCATGCTATATGTCTCACTCATATGTCTCTGGTACTGAATGGTGATAGCCTCAACCCTCACCGCAGCATGACAATGAGGTAACCTTGCAGTGTAGTATCATGACAGTGTTCCTCACCAGCCCAACTCACACCTGCCTACTCCTCACCTGCCCACAAGACTTTTTGGGTCTATTGGTCTCACCCAGACCTACCATGAACACAGCGTCATACACACTCTAAATCATCTGTCATATGACATATACCCACGTTAATATTCACCAATATTCACAATGGGTCAACGTGGCTTATCTCCCACTGATCAAAATCAACAATACACACTTGGTTACAACAAAGCCCTATCAACCATCATAAATACCATACCTGTTGTATAAAGACAGTCATCATACGCTTTATCCACAAAGACTGTATCTATTGGATCCTAAAATATCACGGGACCCAATAATACACTAGATGAGCTACTTACTTTATTCTTAGCTCAATTAGTATAACCAATACTTAGATTTTCCACATGAACCTAATCATAACCTGGCATAGAGTAAATCTTACTAAGCTCTGCACAGCTCTACGAGGCCAATCATTTAAGTTGTGTAATCAAACAACATGCATTATTCATAATCGCAAATACATAATCCATGCATCATTCATACAATTAATCACATAACATTTGTGAAGGGTATTTAATCAAGTTGACGGATCTGTCCCGGTTCTTCAGGGCAAATAATTTTCAACATCAAATATTCCAGAACCTTTATTAATCACGACCATACCCACGTCGTTCTACAGATACCCAAATCACCTATAAAGATACTAATACATTTTCGTTAGGTATTTAAAGAAAATATACATATAGTATAATCTCAAACATATGAATAACAAGCAAAACTTCGATAAATCTCCATATATTTACGATAAAACAACAAAATTGAATAGCAATAAGGTTCGTACTCCCTACCTCAAAGCTGATGAAATTGATACCATCTAGGAGAGTTTTGGCAAAGTCTCGGCTCTTTCAAAAATTTCACCAAAACTTACTTTTGCAGAGAAACAACGTAGGAAGAAGAGTAAGAAAGGGAAGATGAAGAAGAATAAGGGAAGAAGATGGAACAACAGTTTGCGATGGATTCATGAAAGAAAATTCATTGCATTGGGTTTACTTAAATAGGTAAATGAGGGTGGTTATGCAGCTGCTTTTGTAAGGTGCTTGTAAGCTATTTGTAAGCTGTTTTGTAAGCTAATTGTAAGTTGCTTGTAGAAGAGGAGATTCTAAGCTCCTTGTATGCTCCTAGCCAACTGATGCAAAGGATGACATATTTTGATATGTATTATATTCTATACTTCTTAATCTTACCCTTATTGTTTAGAAAATAAAGAGGTTTAAGTAAAATAATTCACCTAGTTCAAATGATTGAGTTTCAAAAATCAGTGAAGGTATAAAAATCTAGGGGTGAATATATTTCAAAAACCCGTCGATTTTAACAAAAAACGACGTATTTCTTAATTTAATCAACTTTTGAAGTATCTGTTAGCGAAAATCTGATTTCATAGTAACATTTGAAAATTTTATCTCACCAATGAGTATTAAAGTTCGAACATGATTATTTGCACAAAATCACACAATTAGGCCTAATTTTGGGTCAGGGTATTACAAATCTATTTCAAGATATCTAACTAATAACCAGTCAGCCTCTAGGAATAAGTGGTTTCCATTCTCCATTTTAGAATGGCTAGACATCGACATCACGTACACTCTATTGTTCACGTTTCATATGTAGAAACTCACTATCATTCCGTTACGTGTGAACAGTGTCGGTTTCGCGTTCTGGTCCGTTAACATTATTTCCATAAGTAAAATGACAATGGATATCCACTCATTTCCGTAGGACAAACGGTGTAAATTTCAGAATTTAAATGCAAAGTATGAATGCATTTAATAAATACAGTGTGGTTGAATCTCCTCACATTTGACTAGTGAGTATCTTGAGTTGAAACTGTTAATACATTAAAAACAGTATAAACAAATCATACATTTGACAGAGGTTTAAATAACCTAACATTTTTCGTGCAAATATTTTCAAAGTTGCCTGTTGAATCTCGACATGTCGTCACGTCGAGATGTCGACTTCTCGATACGTCGAGTAGGTCGATATGTCGACTAGGCTCTGTTCTATCTCTTCTGTTCAATCATAGTGCTCGATAGGTTGACTATCTCGATGTGTCGAGTGGTCGACATGTCGAATATCTTCGACCCATTAACTACACTTTGTTGACAGTTGTCTACTGCTCTGCTCGACAAGTCGATCATGTCAACATGTAGGCTAGTCTCTTGTCGATGTGTCGATAATTAAGATATGTCGAATTTTTTTTCTCCAACATGTCGACGAAGTCGATTCATCGTTTTGACCAATTTAGATATATCGACATTTTCGATACATCGGTTAGAAAAGCAAAGACAAATTGCATAGCTAGATGTGTCAACGGGGTTCGAGCAGAATTTTTTTTTCGGATATTTTATTCTTTGATTTTTCATGGAAAATCTACAAAGTATTTTTCTACCAAAATTTAAACAGAGCTTCTACTAAGTATGACCTATAAGAAAAAATATTAACTTGAAGAAATACTTACAGAAGTTTGCTAAAAATCCAACATAAAAAAAGGCTGCTTGAAAAGCTTTGAAAATGAATAAGAAAATGCGGTTTAGAACTGTAAATTTTCTTCTGAAACCCATCTCATATTTATAGGCTTTCGAAAGAAGCCTTCGGTTATTTTCCATTGTGAATTACCATCGGTGGGTGTCAATTGGATTTACATTCATTTTTTCATTTTATAAAAAAAATGGTAAAAAGTTAAACTTTTCTTCTTCCTTCGAAACACTTAAAATTTGGGATATTTAGAGGTTAATTTGATAAAATCCGACACAGTAGTTCGTTGAAAACGCAAATTTTAACTAGGGTAGTAAAATCATATTTTCAATTAACAAAAAATCTTTCATTTTTACAAAAATAACGTTTTATCAAAAATACACCGTCTAACTTTCTTGATATCTTTGAACTCTATTTTATAGTGTTTGAAAATATAAAATCAATATTCTAAAAATACCAATACTTTAGTTAAAACACAAATTGATTGTGTTTCAAATTTGTAAATTTTCAGATCACCAGGTTTATGACAAATCGGCTTTAGATAAAGTGCGTCTAAGATTCGTATTTCGGGTAACCGTTTGAAAATTCAGGAAATATTGCTGAGTACAGTACTCAAATACATAGCGTGTGTGAAATTTTCGATATCCAAATTGGGCATTAGAGTGATCTCGCACCCTCTAACAGTTTAAAAGACATTATTCATGACTTTTAAGTAAAACAAAAGACATTATGTATGTCCAAAACGCCATTCGAACTCTGTCGGGCTGAATCACTGAGCAAACGCGCTACGATTAGGTCATATAATACCTTTTCGGGAGCCCTCTCTGCACTATCATGTCAACCAGTCACAAAACCGAATTAACGGTTCTAAAATTTTGTCATTTTTCTAATTAAGGGTCGGGTTATTACAAATTGCATAGGTCGAGCCAAAGATGAGCGGTCTGAATATTCTTTGGTCTCGTGTGTGTGTGTATATATATATATATAAAGATGGAATGAATAAACCATTATGATTTTCCGCATCCATTGATAAAATGTATTGCATTACGAATTGGGTGAACGAGCTCCAAGGTCAGAAAAAGTCCCAAAACCTGGGCAGGAAGGAAGCAATACTCCACCGGCAGTTCCGGTTAAACTGTTGGTATTGGGAAGCAACATCTAGTCGATGCCCCGAGAATGTTGCGGACATAATTGGCCAAGTATCAAACCATTGAGATGAGAAAGTATGGTTGAGCATGGGGCATGGAAAGGGCATATTCTTGCTATTTTTGGGTTTTCTAAATTGGCCCATGTTACCCAAACGCGGAGGACTTCCATTTTGTTGAGATTCTGGTCCAACTTAGCATCCTAGGTGGCGTCCACATGGGTTGTGTATGTCATCTGATGGGTTACTCAGATGCCTAGCTGGTTGGCAGCAAATGGGCTTTTTAAGCCCCAAAATATCTCCAAATAGGCCCAAGCCCATAACTGATTTAAGTTGGCTTTAATTCTGGGTCAAGTAGGTCCATTAGGTTGTGTTTGAGGTCCTCTCTTCCCTCCATCAACTCAATTTCGGTAAAAAAATTATCAATTAAAGTCACATAGGCCCCACTCTCGTCTAATGGGCCTTCCTCGATCTCACCCGATTTAATTGATCTTCTAATGCTCACATCATAAAAGTAGCCCAACTTGCCCAACAGTAATATGTTTTATATATTTTATATCTATAGGCTCGAATTTAAAATTGAGCCTATCTTCGCCTAATGTTTCAAGTTACATGATACTATCAATGCACCTAAGAAATGTTCTATGTCAAAATAACCCCACTAGCATAACCAAATATCCGAACTACTATAATTAACTCTATACTTTACTATTTGTATGTTTTTACTTTTAGTATATCCATGGAAAGAGATTCATGCTTCTTATTTATTTGTACATTACTTTAATGGTGATGAGACATATTTAAACTGCCTTATGCATCACTCCATATATTGTGTTTTTTGTTTTGTCTAATTAGGGGTGTCAGAATCCATTTGGCGTATTTTTACAATTTTTTTTTAAAATTTCAAGTACTGTATTTTGTAAATTTTTGTGATTTTTAAATAAACGGCCTAAATTATTAAATCAGTTTAAAAGGATTTGGATCAGTAAAATAGTTAATGTATTTAAATAAATGGATAAATGAATTTAGGTGGACTTAAAACAGTTATATTTTAAGAGATGTTGGTTTAGAAAGCAACGCATTTAATACATAAATAGATTGGCAGTGGATGACTTGAGCTTGAGTTACACCCAGGCCCGGCTAAAGTACTAAGCAAAGAAAGCAGTCACTTTAGGCCCACGTTTAAGGGGGCTCGGAATTTTGGAATTTTTTAAGTTACCGTATTACCACCTACAACTGCAAACCCCTAACTTAAAATAAAAACGGGGGCCTAAAATTTCAGAATTTTTTACCGTTCCACCTACCACCGTAAAACCCTAACTTAAAATAAAAACGGGGGCCTAAAATTTTGGAATGTTTTAAGTTACCATTCCACCTACCACCACAAAACCCTAATTTAAAATAAAATCCACTCCTCTCAAAGTCTCACCCCAGAACCCTAAACTCTCTCTCTCAGTGCTCTCCCTCTTGTCGCTCATCTTTGGCTCTATTTCATTGCTCTCTCTCGCCACTGGCTTTCCTCTCTCTCACTGCTCCATCTCTCTCGTTGTTCCTCTCTCTCATAGTCTCACCATTCCCTCAGCTCCAGTTTTCAAACTTCTGGCATTCTCAATAGATATGAAAAGGTAACAACACCCGAAAGTTTTTTTTTTTTATGAATTTTGGTAGGTAATGGTAGAAGAAAATGGTATTTAAGCTATAGACTAAAATATTTTTTTTCCTTTTCTTTTCAATGAATTATGAATGTAGGTTTTTTTTTTTTTTGTTTTAGGTTTTTGGAGGAGGACTATGAAAGGCATAAGCCTGATCTGGTATTGTTTGATATGTGTGGAAAGTAAAAAAGGAAATGGTAATAGGTTTAACCATTTTGTGTTAAAATTAGTCATTTTCCAGGTACTTTCCATGCATCCAAACAGAGCAATAATTGAGAGTTTGGATTTTTGTAGTATTAAAATATGAAGAAGGAGATAGAAATAATTTTGATTGTCTCTTGTGGTATGCATCCCCATACCCATGTACACAACCTATATACAGACAATCCAAACTCCCATCAAATGGATGGTTGCTACTTTATCAAATTTGGGCAATAAACTATTTTTAATTAACAATAAATTGAAGCATGTTAATGTCATGGTTAGGATTATACCCTCACAAGACCTTTTTAAGTTTAAAAAAAATAAAAGATGTCTATCTTGAATACCTATTTCATACAATACGCTAGCGTCCCGTCTTGTCGAGTCACCTATTTGTCAATTATGTGACTTGTGTGAAGCATTGCCTTGAAGACTGAAGACATGAATCTATACTCAAGTGAAGGTTGAATCAAGTCCAAGATTGGAAGATCATTTGAAGATTCAACTCATCATCTGTGTATGGCAATAACTAAAGTATATTGCCATAGATGACTCTAAGGTGGACCCCACACCTCTAGGATGACCTTGCCTAGGCTTAGAGATCATATCTGGTTAATCTAATCAAGCCTATGTGGACTTTGACATCTAGCAGAACAAGTGGACTCAAACTTGTAAAATCTGATTTACTGTCAAGGACAACACATCGTGACTTACGATCCATTGTCAGGTACATGACAGACCCATCGTGGTCCACGATCCATCGTCCGGATTGACATGAGTTCTGGTTGGAAAAACATTGTCAAATTGGTTCACTCTCAGGCCGATACTATCGTGGGCGCCGACCCAACGTGAGTGATAGGCAGACCCATCGTGGTCCACGACCTGTCGGCTGGGATTTTTAAAGTTTTGGATTGGAAACACTCTGCAAAATACAATTGGCCACAGGACGATACTATCGTCAGTTCACAACCCATCGGCACTGGATTTCACGACCCATCATGGAACATGACCTATCATGAGTGACCATTTTGTTACCGTTGAAGTGCATTAATGTGCAACAGTCAAGTTGGTAGCAAGTCATTTTCAACCTACACGACCCATCGTGAACCTACTATTTCAAAAAATCTGATTTTGCCTATATATAATCCATTCTTCGGAGAAATTAAAGATACTTGGAACACATCTTAAAGAGCATAATCTACCTGAATTCATTGGCAAATTCAAAGGAAAATCATAGGGTCATGTCTCTAAGTTCTTCACTCTTGTGAATTCTAGAATTCAATCAAACCCTTGATTGAGATTAAAAGAGAAAAGGCAACGAAGTCTAGGTTTCAGCTTGCATATCTAGAACCCTAGAACCTCTCCCAAGGATTGTGACTGTTCATACTACGGCGCATCTTCGTTATCAACGAGATCACATTGTGAGAACTTTTCAAAGAAACATATCTATATGTCGTGAGCTACAAAAGGCAAGTGCCTCATAGTTTGATTTTTATTTAAATCATTTTGTTAAGTGGATTAAAGCAAGGTTTTGAAACACTCTAAAAAATAGAGGAGTAAAGATTGGACTAGGGTCTTTAAAAATTAGGATTCGAGTTGGGTGAAAGTCCCACTCCATTCGTGTAGGCGTAATTCCTACTCTATTAGTGAGGGTGTAATTCCCCACATAGTGAATTTTGGATAACTCAAGATTGGGTGAATCCATTAGTGGATGTAGGAAGGATTTACTCTGAACCACTTTACATCGGGTGTTTTATTAGAGTTGACCTTCCCCATTTTACACTGAGGATTATACTGTAATTATTATGACAACTTATTTCCTTTTATTATTTTCTTTCTTCATTTGCATTGTATTTTTCCCTTATTAATACAAGGAATCAAGGTCTCTCTCCCTACATTGAGAGAACAAATTCATCTCTAATTTCATATTTGATATGGTATCAGAGCCAGGTTTTAATCTTGAGACCTGTTTCTATTTTTTCTGATGATTTTTTTCCCTGCTAGCCATTCTCCCGACTCAGGACAGTCGCCGCTGAATTTTTTTGTTTTCGCTGCCTTTTTCCGCTGTGCACCAGCTCGGCTGCTGCTGCTCTCCTACCGATTTGGTCTTTCGATCTGTCGTGAATCTCGTCCCAATTCATTTTGCTTTTATAGCCAACACCGCTTCCAGCCGTGCTGCCCCTTTCCAGATTTGGGCTCCGATCTGTACGCTGTTGTTGTTCCCTCTTCCGCTGCCTACCATAGTCACCGATCTATTTTTCTGATCTAGTTTGCTAATCTCTGGCGAGTTGAGACCGATCGGTTGTGAGTTTCTAGCAGCCGGCGCACAGATCCTTAGGTATCCGACCCGCTGCCAGATCCCAGCCTCTCTTTCATCACCGGACCCTTTGCCGGCGCATCTGATAATCCAGATCTGCCAGTCATCACCACTTCCGCACATTGTTGTTGTTCTGCTTTACCCTGCCCTTCTCAGGCTTGTTTGTTGTTTCCAACAGCATCGACTCCTACCGTCTCAGTCGGCGGATTCTGATCCTGCCCTTCTCGATTTCCGCTTCCTGTGCTCTGCTTGGCATCGTTCTCCTGTTCTGCAATCTAGCGAGAGAGCAAGCCGCGGAGATTCGGCAGACCTGATTCCGGTCTTCCACCGAGAGCATATCGGGGACGACTTCTCTGCCCAGCTTCATACACAACCGACGTCACTATTCACAGTCGGATTTTTTGGCTACTGTTCACTGCCTCGATTTCCTGTTTCTTCGAATTCGGGAACGAGTCTCGATTTTTTTTTTTGCATCCAAAAGAAGAGAGGATCTCAGATTCAACCTATTCATGGCTGACAAGTAAGTTCCCTTGACCAGCTCTTCCGGCAAAGACGTTGATGACATTATTATGGATCCTTTCACTATTCATCATTCGGATAGCCCCACCATGGTACTTGTCCCGCCGATGCTATCCGACAATAATTATGGCTCTTGGTTGCGTGCTATCACCATGGCCTTACGAGCAAAGAATAAACTTGGATTTGTGGATGGCACCTTGCCCGCACCCACTTCACCTACTGAACTTCTTAAATGGCAGCGTTGTCACGACCTTGTTGGTTCTTTGCTTATTAATTCTGTTGCTCCTGACATTCGCAGCAGTATCAAATATGCCTATACAGCCAGGGATATTTGGTTGGAGCTCTCAGAACGTTTTTCTCAGTCCAACGATCCACAGATATATCAGTTGCACGAGTCTATGTATACCCTTCGACAGGAAGATTTGTCTGTTTCGGCTTATTATACTAAGCTCAAATCTCTCTGGAATGAACTTGATTCACTCATTGTCATCCCCCCTGCACTTGTCAGCATAGTCACGCAGTCATTGATCAACTTCAGAAGGATCGGGCGATGAAATTTTTACAAGGCCTCCATGATCGTTTTGTAAACCTTCGGAGCCAAATACTGATCATGGACCCCTTTCCAAGTGTCACCAAGATTTATTCTCTCATCCGCCAAGAAGAAAAACAACAGGAAATTAATTCCTCCTCCTTTTCTCATCCAGATGCTGCAGCACTTATTGCCCGACCTATGCCTCGTGGCAGCTCTTCTTCGCGTGGTGCCCCATCAACTCGCCGGCCCCGCCCTCATTGTACTCATTGTAATCGAGATGGGCACACCCATGATCGTTGCTACAAACTGGTTGGTTATCCTTCTCGGAACGCTACTTCACCACGTTCTGGAGATCCTACATTGATGCCTCAACCACTTCATGTTTCTTCTGCTCGCTCTAGCATCCTGACCACGGAGGCACCATCGCACTTCACTCATGAGCAGTACGCCCAGTTATTGGCCATGCTCCCCTCAGGTAGCACCAGTTCTAGTGCCCACCTTGCACGTATTGCCCTTACTGTTCCTTCCAATTCTGTCTAGATTATCGACACTGGTGCCACGAATCACATGTGTTCCTTATTATCCTTATTTTCATCCTACACAGCTTGTTCTAATCCCTCTTCTGTCCAACATTCTGATGGCTCCAATGCTATTGTCACACACATGGGCACTGTCCATCTTTCTCCCTCTCTTACACTTGAACATGTTTTATTTATTCCATCTTTCAAGTTTATATTGTTATCTGTGAGCAAGCTTGCTACTTCCACTTCTTGCTTCGAACTTTTTCTACCACTCATTGCCTTTTTCAGGACCAGTCAACGAGGAAGACGATTGGATAGGGTGACGCTCATGCGGGTCTCTATTACTTCCATGCGACTTTTGCACTAGCGGCAATTCACCCCTCTCCATTGATCTGTGGCATTTTCGGCTTGGACACTTGAACCATACTAGTTTAAATAAATTGTCTACGGACATTTCTTTTATTTCATGTTTGCAAAATAAATATTGTGATATTTGTCCTCAAGTTAAACATAGACGTTTACATTTTCCTTCCAGTTCCATTAATACTGTTAGACCTTTTGCTTTAATTCATTGTGATATATGGGGTGCTTTTTCTATTCCATCATTAAATGGTTCTAAATATTTTTTAACTATTGTGGATGATTTCACTCGTTACACATGGATTTTTCTTATGCGTGTTAAATCTGAAATCCAATCCATTTTAAAATCATTTTTTGCTATGGTGAAGACTCAATTCCATTCCCACATTTACTCCATCCATTCCGGCCCTGGTGGTGAACTCTTTTCCCTTATCGAACAAGTTCGTTCAGATAATGGCACTGAGTTTCTTTTCGCTTTCATGCAGTCTTTCTTCTCTACTCATGGAATCATCCATCAACGCAGTTGTGTTGCCACTCCCCAACAGAATGGCATTGTCGAGAGCAAACATCGCCACCTCCTTGAGGTCGCTCGTGCGCTTCGTTTCGAATCCAATCTTCCATTACAATTTTGGGGCGAGTGTGTCCTCACCGCCGCCTACCTCATCAACAAAATGCCCACACCTCTTTTATCTGGCAAATCACCACATGAAGTTATGCTCCAATCCAAACCAGCTTATTCTCGTTTGCTTGTTTTTGGCAGTCTCTGTTTCAGTTATAATCACAATATCAAACACAAATTTGATCAACGAGCAAAACCCGGCCTTTTTGTTGGCTATCCTTATGCTCAAAAAGGATATCAGATTTTTGACTTAGCCTCCAAAACCATATATACTTCCCGGGATGTCTCCTTCTTTGAAGGCATCTTGCCTTATCGTGATTTGCCACCCTCCACCCCACTACCTCCCGTTACTCCACAACCTATTCCTGATGACCCTAGTTTTGATTTTCCATCTGGTTTGCCTCCTCCACAATCTTTCCCTTCTGTACCACCTTCGCCAAACCTAGATGTGCCCCTCGCTCCCATCTCTCCCAGTCCTGCTCCACTTGTTGCCAGGCCCACTCGTACTCTCCGTCCACCTCCCCATCTCACTTATTACCATTGCTCTACCGCCTCTTCTGAGCGTTTACTCTCTCCATCTGATTCTAACTTGACAGGTACTCTTTATTTTCTCCATAATTATCTTTCTACCTCTAACCTCTCTGTTGCACAACGCGCTTTTCTTTCTACTATTTGTTCCACAGATGAGCTCAAGACTTTCTCCCAAGCTATTCCGTCTCCACACTGGAAGGACGCTATGCCTAATGAGATTACTGTCTTAGAAAAGGATAACACTTGGAGCCTTTCTTCTTTGCCTCTTGGTAAGAAACTCATTAGCTGTAAATGGGTGTACAAAATCAAGTATCGGTCGCATGGCTCCATTGAACGTTATAAAGCTCGCCTGGTTGCTAAAGGTTTCACTCAGATTGAAGGACTCGATTATCATGATACCTTTGCTCCGGTTACTAAACTGGTCACTGTTCGTGCTCTTCTCTCTATTGCTTCTGTCAAGCAGTGGTCTCTTCATCATTTAATGTTAATAATGCTTTCCTCCAGGGAAATCTTGATGAAGAAGTTTATATGACTCTTCCGCCTCGTTTTGTACGACAGGGGGAGCAGCGTGTCTGTCGATTAAATAAATCCATTTATGGGTTGAAACATGCTTCACGACAATAGTTTGTAAAGTTCTCCTCTACTCTTCTCAAGGCAAGTTTTTCACAGTTGAAGTCTGATTACTCCTTATTCACTCATCACAAAGGCACCTTCTCCACATTTGTTCTGGTCTATGTTGATGATATCATCATCATTGGTAATGATGCATTGCCCATTCAGCGCATCAAGCTTTTTCTTGCCAACAAATTTTATCTTAAAGATTTGGGACGCCTCAAATACTTCCTTGGCATAGAAGTTGCCCGTTCTCAGAAGGGTATTTTCCTCTCTCAACGGAAATACACCTTAGATATACTTAAGGATACAGGCTTTACTGGAGGGCGTATTTCTGATTTTCCGATTGAACAACAGTTGCGGCTCTCTCCTAATGATGGTATTTTGCTTCCTAACCCCATCACCTATCGCCGTCTTGTGGATCGTCTTATTTACCTCACTGTTATCCTATTAGATATCAATTATGCGGTGAACATTCTCAGCCATTTATGCATTCCCCTCAGACTGCCCATTTGGACGCCGCACACCGTGTTGTTCGCTATTTGAAGGCTTCTGTCAATAACGACATTCTTTTGTCTTCCTCCAGCACCCTCCGTTTATAAGGCTATTGTGATTCCGATTGGGCTGGTTGTCTCGTTACTCGGCGATCCACTACGGGTTATTGCACTTTTTTAGGTACCAACATAATCTCTTGGAAGACCAAGAAGCAGCAGACGATTTTCCGCTCCTCAGCTGAGGTTGAATATCTTGCCATGGCGACCTTGACTTGTGAGTTTCAATGGTTAAAATACCTGCTCACTGATCTTGGTGTTTCTCACCCTTCTCCTATCACTTTATTTTGTGACTTTCCCCATTTTACACTTAGGATTATACTGTAATTATTATAACAACTTCTTTCCTTTTATTATTTTCTTTCTTCATTTGTATTGTATTTTTCCCTTATTAATACAAGGAATCAAGGTCTCTCTCCCTACATTGAGAGAACAAATTCATCTCTAATTTCATATTTGACATGTTTGGTTCTTTGCATGTGTGATTGTTTGGTTCCGCTGCTTTCATATTGATTAATCGAGAAATTTTTAAAGGCCATTAAATTTGAAGATTGTTATATTCACCCCCCTCTAAGACAATCGTATTCTAGCACTGTGAACTTTCACAATAGAACTTTTTTTATGCCATTTGTTGTGATTTTTTTCTTAGCATATAAATTTTTATTTAATAATATATTTCCTCTCTTTGCAGATGATGGTATGACTTTTAATTTAGAGATCATTGGTGAATCTGTAGAATAATAGAGGACATTGCAACAATTCATCAATTCTCTTAATTTCATAGTTCAAGGTTTTATTGTTCTTTAACCTTTCAATTTTAGTTCAGTTTAATTATTCTTTAATATTAAAGGTTTTTTCTTATTTATAACTGTCTTTTAATCATAAATATGTCTAATAGAAAATATGAATTTGGATTTCAAACACTTGAAAAAAGAGAAGAATAGAAAAACTAGTTTCAAAAGCAAAAAGGGGCTCTTGATAAAGGCATGTGTCGAGACAACCCTGATTATTTGTTGTATATCAATTAAAAGACATGTATCGAGACAACCCTTACAATCTAAATACATGTATATTGATGTTGCTATAGATCAATTAAAAGGTTTTGTTAGTTTTTTTTAATAACTAAAGAGAAAATGGATTTACATCAACTATGATTACAGCTAAAGATATTGCAACTAAAAGGATATAGAACCTGTATTTTATGAAAGATGTAAATTCGTAAAAAGAAGCAGTTTGATGAAAAAGTCGATGATGAATCAACGCAATCAGTCTAAGAATCTTTTAAAGTTAGTTATTTTTTATATATAGTAGATTAAACAATTTCTTCAATTCAAAGTAGGTTTGAGCAATTTAAAAAATATGAAGATATTTTTTGTTTTTTATTTGATTTTAAAAAATTAAAATCATTAAATGATGATAGTTTGAAAAATATTGTCTTGATCTTTAATCCCTTTTGGAAAATAACAAGGTTTCTAATATAGACGATTTAGTTTTGTTTTCAGAGTAAAAAGTCTGAAGAGAAATTTTACAAACAGAAATAATAACTACAATTAAAATTTTGAATTATATTAAAAGAATAGGTTCTTTTCCAAATGCTTATATTGCATACCAAATATTACTGACAATACTTGTAACAGTTGCTTAAGCAGAAAGAAGTTTTTCAAAATTAAAATTGATAAAATCTTACCTACTATCAACTCACAACAAAGATTAAGTGAATTAGCCATATTATAAATTGAAAATGATATTTTAGCAAAACTTGAATACAAAAAATTTATTAGTAATTTTTGCATCTCAAAAATAGAGAAAAATAAATTTTAGATAATTTTTTATATATAATTAAAATTTTAATTAAATATTACTTATAATAATATATTAAATACCAAGAAGGCCCCATTTAAATTTTTTGCCTTAAACCTCAATTTATTTCGAGACCGTCCTCATCACACCTCACCAAACTCATTGTGAAGTCTACTTTCACCCATTATAGTAAAGAGTCAACTCTTTCCAATCATCTTATGTTTTAAACATTTCATTGGGCCTCACCTAAGATGCCATTTTTAAGTCCACAAAGGACCAACCCACTAAACCTAATTGCAGGCCTAATTAGTTTTAAAAATCTTGTTTCATTGCGTCTTCTGTACTCATAAATGGGTAGTTAAGATTTTAATTATAGAAATTAAACCTAAGATCTATTTGCCATTTTTCAGTTATAGAATTTTTTTTTTTTAAATGAGAGCCTTTTCTCTTCTTCTATAAAATAGAGGCTTTTTGCCCAGAGTATAAAAATAAGATTTTTCCATCTTCTAATAAATCTATTTTCCATGATAGATCAAAAAATTTAATGAGAAAAAGAAAGATTTTCTTTTCTCGGTGAGACAACATTCTTTTCATTTTCAATAGAAATAAAAGATTTTAATTCAAATTATCAAAATGATATTTTTTTACTGTTTTTACTTTCTACTTTTAATTTTGTTACTTCCTTCCGGAAATAAAATTTCATTTCAAGTGATTATTTTTGTTATGCTACAAGGATCTTTACATACGAAAATAAATTATAAAATTTAAGATTATCTATTTCATTGGTTTTATACATATTATTTTAATGTATATTTTCTTTCTTATTAGAATTTACACTCTTTTTTTTTTTTTGCAATCAATTTTCTTCCAATAATAGAAATTTTACATTCTTATAATTCAAATATAAAAAAAAAAAAACTGAACATTGCGATTACGTTGTATTATTGTTTATTTTTGTCTTGTAAGTCTTTTAAACAATTTTCAAATGGTAAATTTTTTTGTTTTGTTACAATTCGTTATCACTGTAATTTTTTATCCATTTTTTTTAAACTCCAGGATAAGCTAAATATTAAACTAGATCAACTATATGTTCCTTTCTCAAAATTTAAGAGACATTTTTTATGTCTTTATGCATCTGGGAAGTTGTCCATTAGTTAAAATGTGTAGTGTTATTGAATATATAAATATGAGATTTCTGGTAAAGGCAAGAAAAACTCAGACTCGAACCCAAACTCAAATGGAAACATTAGTATTCAAGCTTTCAGTACCAATTAATAGAACATGTACGCGATAAAAATCGATAATTTTCTCCCCTTTATCATGAAATAATGGCTCTTTATTAAAAATATAAAAAATGAGAAATTTAATGAAAATAGATAGCTTTTTCTTGCTTAGTAAAATGATATTCCATTTATTCTTAGTGGAAATGAAGATTTTAATACAAATAACAAAATATGAGGCTTCTACCATTGGACAACGTAAATTTTTTTGTAGAATTAATATTTTTCTCACAAAAAGAGCTTAATAGTTTCTAGATAGAGACATCCTTTTAGACCCACCTCAAAAATGTAATAAATGGCGAACAAGGACTTCTATATTATATAATTCAGAATAAAGAATCGAATACTTTGATTTGATAGGAATAATCATCTTAGAATAATCATTCTATAAGAGACAAGTTCAAATACAAAGAACGATGGGTTCTCATGTTTATTTAATTTAGAAGACCAAACCAGTGACAGACATAATCGGCAACACAAGCATATGATCGTAATATGTGATCTTTACATCATCATCATCATCATCTACCGTATGATATTATTTCATGAGAATTGAGAAATCATATTATGTATGGTATGGCATTGAAAGTAGGTGTCCAAAAGCAGAAGTTGCAAGGCACTAGAGCAGCAGGCGTGGGGGAGCAGGAACCTTGAAGCTGCCAGTAACACACGAAGACAAGCAACTCATATTGTCTGTTTGGCAGCCAATAATGCATACAGGCGCCCCTCCTCCTTGCGCGGCGCAACCCATTATGCATTCAGCCACCTTCGTTCCACACGAAAGGAGACATGGTGCAAGATCACCGGACGCGGGCGGCGATGCAACGCAGCAACTAACCAAAGACATGGCGGCCAAAACAAGGACGAGAACATGCCTCACTTGTGCGGCCATTGTTTTGAGGAGGAGGAGAAGATGGGGAACTGGTGTTTGGTGTATGGTGCTTATTGGGGTTGGGAGGATTTTTATATGTGTAAGAGTAAGCAAGTTGCACTAGTTCCTCCAAGAGTTCAAGTTCAATGAGACTTCTTGCCTCGCATACATACAGAAGGTATGCTAATCCATGAGAGTTGCATACACGAAAGCAAGCCCGATGTGCTTGCAATTGCGTTGACGAAAGCATGAGTGTCGATTGTTTTTGAGAGAGATTGCTACTCATATGTTTGTACTGACTGTCTGTGGATATAGAGGCTTTCACATGCCTCAAGGATTAGTCAAGTGAGCACTGAATATCTTGTCTTAAAAAAAATTATCTTTTGGTATAATAGTTAATTTTAACTGTGTCATTTAAATGAAGTGAAATTTAAAATAGTATATTATGAAAATAACATGACTCTCAAGTGTCATATCACTCCGCATACTTAGATATAAGTCCTCCAAATAGGGTGTTGATAGGTCTATTGGAAAGAATTTTTTTAATATGTGGACTAACAAAAATTAGACTTATTAAATTAATTAAGTTGTATTTTTAACATCTTCAAAATTTGATCTATTTAAATCATTTTTTATATTTAAACTTTGCAATTTTTAAAATAAGGTCTGATAGATCTAATCAAGGAGATTTTTGGTGGGCTCTATACTTACGTGTACCTAGTACTTTGTTGCACATAGGTGTGTGGGTGATCCTTTCAATGTATAAAATATTTCGCTTCAATGAAATATTCAAAAAAATTATGAATAATCTAGTAGATTCATGATCTCCCAATTTGCAATGCTATTTTTGTCATGACGGGGTTTTTAATGAACCTAATTATGAATAATACAATATTATTGTTTGCATAATTATAATTGAGTGTGATTCTGAGCCTTCGTTTTTTTTTTTTTTTTAACTATATTTTGGACAATGATTTCCAAATTTTATTTATTGATTGGACCCAAATTTTAGAAATTTCATTTTTTCATCTTTTATTTATTTCGCCACTTGTTTTATTAAAAAAATAATAATAACAATATGTATATACACCCACCTTATCTTTTCCTTCTTTCACTCACCATCCATTCTCTCCACTCTCTTTCTCGCCGCTCTCCCTCCACTCTTTTCGTCACGCTCTCTCCACTCTCTCTCACCACTCTTATCTCCTCTCTCTTTCTTGCCGCTTTCTCTCCACCCTCTTTCTCACCACTCTCTCCTCTCTCTCTCCCCACTCTCTCCTATCTTCTTTTTATCTCTCTCGCCTCTCCTTTCTTGTCACACCCCGCCCTACGACAACACGTGATACCAATCTGTCAGGCTTAGCCCTTTTTTTTTTTCGAAATCTAATCCGATACTCAAATCTCATTCACCATTCCACAAATGGTTTCGTTTCACACAAACGGGAAACCTACCATTTCTAACCTCAACTGAGACTGGAAAGCCTTATTGAAATTTCGGCAGAGTTTAGTATGAAAATGAGGCGTTTGGGGAAACATCTTCCCCATCAAATCAATCAGCAAACATCCCATAACTAATCACAGCATCACACGTGACCATCACAATATCATGCAACTCAACACGTAGACTGAAAATCTCACATCCAAAAGCATATTCAACTCTAATAACCAATTTCATCAACATACTCAAAATGCTCTGTCAAACACAAATCGGAATTTTAAACATAAATGTTTCAAGATCTATTACAGTCCATGGCCTTTAAAACATAAGGTTTAAAGCAATCTACAACTCAAAGCTTAAACAACTATTCTCAAAGGAAATGTTTCTCAACTTAAGAAAATGACAAGGGGTCTACAAAGTCAAGACCACAGGCTCCAGCTCCTACGCAATCTCTTGGGATTCTTTCAACCCTTCCTTAGGCACAGTTCCTAAAATTTATAAGAGAGTGAGCTACACTAACCCAGTGAAGAAAAACATAATACATTTAACATATCCACACTCACACACATGCATGACATATCAAGTTATTCTCAACGCATGCATAACATATTCATCAATCTCATCATAACAGCATCGATTATCACATATAAATCAAATACATCACAAGATTCACACAACCCAACACACTATCATGCACCACCCATCCCACTCACTCACCGACATCGTTCGAATGACTTGCACACCTTCAGCACAATCGTAATGCTGCTTAAAAGGACTTGTTAATTTCCTGACTTGCCGAGTCACTTATTTGTCAATTCCGTGACTTAGGTGAAGCATTGCCTTGAAGGTTGAAGTTCAGACTCAAGTGTTGGTTGAATCAAGTTCAAGATTGAAGATTCGACGGATCAACATGTGTATAACAATCACTAAAGGTAATTGGCCATAGATGACTTTAGGGTGGACCCCACACCTTAGGATGACCTTTCCTAGGCTTAAATATCACATCTGGTTAATTAACAAAGCCTAGTGGTTGTTTGGCACCAAAATCAAAACATAGACTGAATGTTGAAACCATTGATTTTACTGTAATAGCAACACATCGTGTCGGTGATCTATCGCAAAGACAGAGAAAGATACTATCGTGGTATAGCCATCAATTGTCTAGAAAAATGAATGTTTTGGTTTGAATGGACTGTTAAACAGCGGATGTCTCAGGGCGATACAATCGTGGTCACACTCTATCGCTGGGACCGGGCAGATCAATCAGGCATACGATCAATCGGCTGGACTTAACCAAAATCAGGGTCTGGAAAAACCTTGTCAATACAGGTTTGCCTCAGGACGATACAATCATTGGTTGGCGATCTTTCATGAAGAACCTATCACGATTAATCGGTCGCGCGACAGATCGTCTAGGACATGGGGGATATATCGGGAGTACGATCAATCGGCAAAATATCTTTTATTGTTCTGGATAAGGAAAGCTGTTAAAATGGATTTTTTCCAGGCCGATACTATCGTCAGACCACAACCAATCGGCACACAGAGAGCACGATCAATCTTGTTTGACCTATGGGGGAGTAATTTTTTATGTACATTACTCTTATTTTGGACTAACATTTTAATTGCTCTCGAGCTTCCATGTAGCTTGCTTGAGATGTGTGTTTTACAGGTATATTTTAAAAATGGAGCAAGCTAAGCAAGAATTTGAAGAAAGCATAAAGTCCATGTATCATTTGAATGTGTTATGTAATTTGTATAATTCTTGTATTCAAATGATGTATATTGGGATTTGGGGTTGTTTTTTGAGTCTATAATTCATAGCTTCTAGGTTTTGTCACAAATAGTCAAAGGGGGAGATTGTTAGTGCCCCGGCTTGGCGAGTCACCTATTTGTGAATTCCATGACTTAGGTGAAGCATTGCCTTGAAGGTTGAAGCCCAAGAATCAAGACTCAAGTGTTGGTTGAATCAAGTTCAAGATTGAAGATTCGACGGATCAACATGTGTATGGCAATCACGAAAGGTAATGGCCATAGATGACTTTAGGGTGGACCACACACCTTAGGATGACCTTGCCTAGGCTTAGATATCACATTTGGTTAATTAACAAAGCCTAGGGGTTGTTTGACACCAAAATCAGAACATGAATTGAATGTTGAAACTATTGATTTTACTGTCATAGAGACACATCGTATCGACGATCTATCACAAGGACAGAGGACGAGACTATCGTGGTATAGCGATCAATCTTTTGGAAAAATGAATTTTCTAGTTTTGAATGGACTATAAAAGAGATGATGTCTCAGGGTGATACAATCGTGGTCACGATCTATCATTGGGACAACATCAATCGGGCATACGATCAATCGACTGGACTTAACCAAAATCATGGTCTGGAAAAACCTTGTCAATACAGGTTTGCCAAAGGACAATACAATCGTTGGTTGACGATCTTTCGTGAGGAACCTATCACGATCAACCGATCGCACGACAGATCGTCTGGGACAAGGGGGATATATCGAGAGTATGACCAATTGGCAAAATATATTTTATTGTTCTGGATAAGGAACACTGTTAAAATGGATTCGTCCCAGGCCGATACTATCGCCAGACCACAACCAATCGGCATACATAGAGCACGACCGATCGTGTTTGGTCATTTTTGTGCCGTTATTGTGCATTTAATGCACAAAAGTCCATTTGGTGGAGAGCAATTCCAAACACGGATGGTCTACCGCCAGTACACGATCAATCGTGTGTCACTGTGTTTCGAAAATCTATTTGCCTTTATAAATACCTCATTGTTTGGAGAGTTTAAGTATCCCTTGGAGAGCATTTATGAGCCTCATCTACCAGTATTAAACTCTCAAATACCAAAGGCAAATAAGTGGTTATTCTCACTTGGCATTACACTTGCAAATCATTTAAGTATCCAATCTTTAATTGATTAAGATTAAGAGAGAATGAAAAACCATTTTTCTAGGATAAACATTGGACCTTCAATTTCCTAAATGGCCTCCCAAGGATTGTGATTGCTCTACACTCGGCGCATCTAAGTCTACGAACGAGATCACATTGGGAGAGATTCTTCAAGAAGCACATCATCACATTTGCAAAGCTTCAAAGGCAAGTGTTTCTTAGTTTGATTAACTTTAAAATCAATTTATCTTGTGAAATGGACTAAAGAGGGATTTACTCTTGAACCACTATAAAAAATAGATGGATTAGGGATTGGGTGAAATTCGTAGTCAATTGAGTTAAGTGGAAGTCTTACTCTATTTGTGAGGGTGTAATTCCCCACTTAATGTATTTGGGATAACCCAAGGTTGGGTGAGTCCATCAGTGGATATTGGAAGGATTTACTTTGAACCATTCTATATCATGTTCATGGTGTTAGAGCTATTTTTGTTATTTTGTTATTTAAGCTAGCTATTGTTCACACACATCTCACTTGATTAATATTGTTTAATTCCGCACTATACATTATTATTAATCATTAAAATTTGAAAAGGTCTCTAATTTTGAGATTATCCTATTCACCCCTCCCCCCCCCTAGGGAGAATCGTGATCTAGCACAAGGGAACTTTCAGGACTTACTCACCTGGACGAGCAAGTACAATTCATGTGGTTAGGATGGATCAATGACGTTCATCAAAGGACTTACACACCTCCGACAATCGCAATAGGGCTCAATAAGACTTGCACACCTAGACAAGCAATTGTTTAACCAACACTACTGCAGATCAACATGACTTACACACCTAGACATCGGAAGGACATCACACATCCCACCGTAGATCAACACGACTTACACACCCAGATAATATGGTGTTTCTCGCACACCCCACTATGGCTCAACATGACTTACACACCTAGAAAACATAGTGTTCATCAATCATTCCACATCACATGCACAATTATCAGGGTCACTTACACACCTAATTGTGGCTCAATAGAACTTACAAACCTGGACAACAGAATGTTCATGGGCCAACCCACATCTCATACATAGTCAATTATCACATTCATCATTGATTGAGCATGCATTCACACAATATATCCATATCACATGTTGGGATACGTGCATTCACGTAATGTGATGACCCGACTTGACTACATCTCGATATTGTCTGCTTTGGGCCCTACGGGCCTGCACGATTTTGCTTTGGGCCCAGCCCATTAAGTCATGCCCAAAAGACCTCATGATGGAAGAGGGGTTGTCCCCTCTTAAATCCTCTATACCCCAGCCATGGGCGATGTGGGACTTTCCAACACCCCAGCAGCGCTGCTGGGTGTTACCCACCCCCCCCCCCCCCCCCCCAACCTCAAACCAGAGTCGTCCCCGACTCTGTCATGTCATATTGACAGAGGGTCCACACACATAGGCAGGTAATGTCACACAAGTAGAGAGCCCCCACACAGTCCGAGTGTTGAAACATGCTCTGATACCACTTGTGACGACCCGACCCGACCCCATCAATATATTGTCCGCTTTGGCCCCAACCCACTAGGTCAGGCCCAAAAGGCCTCATGATGGGAGAGGGGCTGCCCCCTCTTAAATTCTCTTTACACTCAGCCCTGCTGGGCGATGTGGGACTTTCCCACACCACAGTAGCGTTGCTAGGTGTTACATGTAAGGCATATTCAACCAACAAATCACACACATATCATATTAATCTCATATTAACCATACTTTGCATAACTTGGCGTCTATTCAGGTGGATAGGTTGAGCCTGTTTCTTCGAAGGCATCCTAATCTCGCCTACTTACAATTTCGACTGTTAATCTCCTTACAAATTTCAACAATTTTTTTGTAGGCAATACCCATTATCGACCAGGACTCCCACCACATCCATCCATCTCACTCAATCATGCACATGAACTCAATAATGCAATCGAATCTCATAATTATCATGATAAATGCATGAATGATGCAGAATACGAAATAAACAAATAAACAAAGAAATTAATCCAAACTCGATGTTCGTTCTCCTCACCTAGATGTGTTTGTGGAGTGCATTAGGCTTCAAAACGTCCAGGGTAAGCTAAGGAAGAAAAAAGTTATTTTAGACTGGAAAATCACATTAAAATTCCATCAGATTGAGCGTTGAATGGTCGTATTGTACTACGATCGAAGGGAGCGTTGAATGATCATCGGATCGTCCGACGATAGGAGGGAGCATTGAACGGTGGTCGGATTGTCCGATCAAAGCCAGAATTTCAAAGTCGAGCGAAAGAAATGGGAAATGAGAGGGAAAAGTGTGAAAAAGAAAAGGGAAGTAAAATCTAACAGTTTTAAATCCATTTTTCTTTTTTCGAAATTAAATCCATTTTTTGAGTCCATAAATCTCGTCTTAAGATTGAAAACCAAAAGGAATTGAGAAGGAAGAAGGGAGAAGGAGAAAGTGCCTATGGGAGGAGGGAAATACAGTTGGGAAGGGGAATCCCGACGATAACTCGAGCATGACGGAGGCTTGGGAGAGGGACAGAGAACTGAGAGGGGTCCGGTCAAGAGAAGGCAAAGAGATAACCGGTCCATAGAAGAGAGAGAGAGAGGATAAAGGGATCGATTAGTGATGAGGGAGAGAGAGGGATGGTTGAATGCAGGGGTCGGCTGTTACCAAATGGAGAAAGGATTGACAAGTGGGAAAATGCACTCAGAGGGCTAGGTTTTTTCATGAATTTTCAAAAAATATCAAATAAAACAACAATTACCAAAATGCCATCAGATCATCCGATGACTCGTGTCGGTCGATTGATCAGAACGCAACTTCGACTGTCAGAAATTTCATTCTTTGATATTATAATCGATGCTGCATCAGATCGTCCATTGGGTCCGTTCGAGATAGGAAACCACCTACGATTTCTGCCAGATGATCTGGCAGAACAAAAAAAATCAGGCTGTAAAATTTGAGTCTCTGGAAAATGATCCGATGATTTGTCGGATCGTGCGAAAGTGCTCGACCAATGATCAAATCATCCGATGAGTTCCATCGAATTGTTCAATAACTCTGTAAACTGGTTTTTCACTCTTCACTCAATTGCCCATAACTCGAGATACCGAGCTTCGATTTGGCAAACTTGGGCCCATTGGAGAGCCCACTAACCAAACTACGCAATCAAATACAAACCACCCAATTCCATGATTCGCAAATCCCTCGAAAAATGCAAACATGGGTAGGGTCATTTCAATTCCCCTTCCACACCCTTCTTTCTTCCATCTCTAGACTCGAGTCGCCGCCGTCCATTTTACGGTAATCTCTCTCTCTCAATTTCTCTCTACCGATTCCTCTATCTCTCTCTCTCTCTCTCTCTCTCTCTCTCTCTCTCTCTCTCTCTCTCTCTCTCTCTCTCTCAATTCTTCTCTCTTTCATATTCTTTCTCCCTGTAATTTTTTTTACTTTCATTAGTGATGCAATAAATCCACATTTCTAGATCTCATCGGGTGATTGTACTTAGTAGATAGGAAGACATTAACAAGCATGGGCTTGCATGTTAGACATGGATTGAATTCCTTGGGTGAATGAATTGTATGTGTTGCCCAGAAATTGGTCCAAGAGAGAGAGAGGGGAGGGGGTGAATTGGGTCTTTTGCAAACTTTTAAATTTAATGAAATTACTCAAAATGAAAAGTAATTTTCAAAAGATAAGCAATAAGGTCATAAGTAAATAGAGAAGAGATGAGAAATAGATGGACAGATTGAACTTGATTATTTAACAAGTTCAACCTTTTGCCTATGTCCTCGCCTCAAGACACGTTTGAGGATTCAAACCACTATCAATTTTCCTTGAAGGTGGAGAAGAAACCTTTTACAACAATCTCTTTCTGCGCTCAAGAATGACCGCTTAAAATCAAGGAAGAAGGTTTCTTCTCTCCTTGAGGGTATAATGACCCTTAACAATTTCTCTTGTTACAAATGTGGTGGTAGAATGATCACTTGAAAGCACTTAGTAACTCTTACAATATTTAAAAATCTGTTCACCACGTGTTACAGGCCTAGTGTCGAATTATGTAAATTCGCGAGTAGGCGAGCCAATTTCAGAGTATGTTCTTTAAAAGACCCAACACAGTCGATTACTGTTCGTAAAAGGATTTTGCATAGGCAATGAATTGTTCAAATAATATCTTAACTGATTGCACAAGTTTCCCAAAAATTCGAATTAGTCTATCAATTTCTTTAGATTAGGCCTCTTCTAATTGAAATTAAATTAAGAATAGTTGAAGCAAATTAAAAAAGAAGATGATGAATTCAATTATTGCATTACCTAATCAAATAAAAACCATGGAACTAATTGAATTTGAAAATCAATGATACTTACTTACTAGAGGCGAAAATTGGAGTCCACCAATCTTCAAACAACTCCACAGAGTCACAAGAGAATTCCTCTCTTCAGAAAATAACTTCAATATTATTCCAATTGTATGTAATTTGAATGGAGTACATGGAGTATATATAGAGAAAAACAACCAAAAGACAGAATTGTCCTTGCCTTGGTTGACCACACCGTAGGAGGCAATTGCTCTCTAAGCAACTCTAAAAATAAACTAAAATCAAGAATAAAATGAGTCTTACTTAGACTATTCAATCCCCACCCTACACATGTAATCTAAAAATGACACAAGGCTAAGATTAAAAGATAAATATACTAAGTAGGTGAGAAGACAAGTAGGAGAAGCAAGTGGCCAAGAAAAAAGCCACATGAGATTTTCGCCCACCCCCTTTCTAAATTGGGAATGTTGCCACCTCCTTTCCCTCCAAATAACTTCCACCTCCTTTCTTCTCTTGGTTCACACGCCACTTGCATGGGACATTCTTCTCTAGTGCTGACAAGTGTCCATGGATGCAATTGAGAGAGGCTTGGACAAATTTGGTCTTGGGCCTGATTAAGCCTCGATTTGGACCTTAATAGGCTGGCCGAGCCCACTCTGCATAATTAGGTCACCTCTAACTAAATGAATGGATTTATTAAACGGAGTCCAACTAGGGTGTCCACGATCAAAATACTCCATATAAGCCATAGCAATCTGCTCTGCTGGATGAATCATTGAAGAAAAGTCTAACTGTACATCACTGGAGTGAATAAGCTGGATGTCCGTATCATTTCCTCTTGGTTGGAAAAAACTCGCCCTCGAGTTTGATTGATTTGATATGGAGACAACAATCGTGCCTTCAGCCACCAAATTCTTATTTGCCTCTTTGATTGAAACTGTAGAGATGGTTCGCAGCTATGGTTACCACCTTTGAACTTTTGGTCCACCTTTGTAGAATCCTGCATGTTCCTGTCAAACATGATTTTAGAGAAAATAATTTGCCTATTACATGTGCTCTTACAAAGTCTTCTCATTCAAGGTCTACATATGGTTTAAATATCTATTGAATGCTTGATGGACTCAGTGTTGCATCTTCAATGGTCATTACCAGACTTAAAGTAGAGGCAATTACATCACTTTCCCCCTCATGGAGAAAATTCGAAACTGAATTTTGATATTCTTGAAGCTGGAGATCATACATGAACTGCTCATCTTTCTGAGGGTCAGAATGGTTTGTTACAACATCAATCTGTCAAGGGCATCCTTGTTGTGTACCTGCACTGCTAACTTCTGTGGTAGGTCCTTAAACTGCTAGGAGAAGCGATATATTGGGTGTGGTCAACTGGTGCGAGTACTAGTTTGCTTGTCTTTTTTTAGAGGCATTAGGACTTCCTGGATCATGAAAGTCTCACCAACAGTGTCACCATATATGACGTCATCGTCAGTGGAAGTCTTCTTTCCATCTACATCTTCAACCTGTACAACTTCCACTTCATCTCATTCTTGGATCAAGGCCACACGGCGAGTAGGACAATCAACTGCTTTATGACCTAACCTGTTGCATTTGAAGCACTTGACTTGTGATTTCTATAGTCATTCTGCAGGTGGAACTTGAGGAGTTGACATTTGCGTGGGCTTGATAGAAGAACCCTTGCTGATGGGTTAGGGTTCATGGGCATGCTCTGTGCTGGGGTGGTACAGGTTCTACGACCTTCTATTTGTTTGAACTTGAGATCCTTTCGATAAGCAATAAACATTATGTGTAATCTCAAGACATGTCATAGGATCACTAATGGAAGGGCGAAGTTGTATGGTCCATCCGCCACAATGTGCAAATGGGGCATTACAGGAGTCAAATATCCAATCCAACATGGGAACGTCCAACCCATGGTCCTTTTTTTTTATAATAAACCACAAAATTTATTTCAGAGTTGAGGAAAATAAATAATTAAAAATAGCCATGATCGAAATTACAATCCCCATGCAAGATTAACATTTAACGAGTATGAGATTATCAAGCAAACCATGAATTAATCCATAACAATGTCTAATGAGATTTAATAACTAATCTCACCAATCTCAACCCAAATATAAAATAGGAAGTCTTAAACCACAATTAAATCCAAATATGAATCCTCAAAGGACACTCCAAGTGTCTAAATTAAACAAGACCATAAAACAAGAATAATTGTCTCTAAATAAAAATAAACGATATACGACTTCGCTCTAGCAGTTCTAGAAATTCCTAAGTCTTCTTCTGAGGTTCACCTTAACCTAACTCTCAAGGAAATCCTGTAATGCAAGAGGAATGAGTTCCAAGCCTAGTGAATGAAACAAACACATTCATGTAGCATATCCGAACATGAATTTTCAAAATAGTCAAGGCAATTAGATACATATGCAATTACATAATTAACAATGCATATAATGCAAAAATGATGCATGATCCCAATCCCATGCATCCAACCAAATCACGAATCTCTAATGTGCGCATAAATGGTCACGAAGACCTGGCCCTTTGCCCACAGCTGGTTATCAGGCCCCAAATTGGCCACCAATAGCTTGCTATCATACCCCATTGGTCACCAGCATTGTTCATGGACTTACCTTAATGATCATAGTTGACTATCATATAAGTCCATCAATTAAGACTAGGCTCCTATCCCAGCAACAATTGTCCCAAAAATTCAAAGTTTGGACAATTGGTCTAAGTTAAAATAAGAATCAAATAATACAGAATTTCGTCTTTATTGCGGGATTTTTTGGGAACAGAATAATTATTCATAAATTCCGATATTTTTACTATAGATAGGTCAATGAGGATTCCAGAAATATTTTATTTGGCCCAAACTGAGTTTCCTAGCCCGATTTATAGTTATTTTAATCCAATAGTTACATTGCCAAACAAATTGCAATCCGTAAACGAAACTTCGGTTTGTAGACCTAGTTCGACCCATCAAATCAATTTTCTCAAACTTTTACTAAAGATAGATTTCCTTGTTAGCTTCACAACAGACAAAAATTTCTACTACTACAACACCTACAAGTCAAGTTATAAATTATTTAATTGACTGTTGAAGAACTACTTTACAGATTCCGATCAAAAAATTGGTTTGTCTTACAGATCAAATTTAAGGTATCAAACCATACTCAATAACTCTCAAATTTTAACCGTGATTAGGTCTCCCTATCTACTTTCCATAAATATAAATTTCGAATTTTATCGAGTTCCAGAGCCCCGGTTATGATTTTTCGCGCTATAATGCGCAGAAAAATATTGTTCTGAGTTTGAAATTGAGTTTTTTTCAATTTTCCATCTATTAGTGCCACGGTTTGTTCGAGTCACCTATTTGTCAATTCCGTGACCAAGAATAGTATCGCCTTGAAGATTCAAGCAATGGATCAAGACTCAAGTGTGGTGAGGGTTGAGTCAAGACTGAAGCATTAGAAGATCAAGTGCAATATTCAAGATCACTAAGTATATGGCAATCACACAAAGGTAAATTGGCCATAAATGACTCTAGGGTGGACCCAACATACCTATGAAGACCTGGACTAGACTTAGAAAGCAAAATGGTAAATCTAAAATTATGTCTAGTGGACCATTGATAGCCAACAAAATCAGATGGAATCAAACTTGTAAAACTGATAAACTCTCAGGATGACACATCGTGTCAGGTGATCTATTGCCTTAGACAGGGACGACCCTTCGTGGTCTAACGATCCATCGTCCGTATTGACAAGGGTTCTGATTGGAAAAATTCTGTCAAACAAGTTTAGCCTCAGGCCGATACTATCGTGAGACGCTGACCATCGTAAATGATAGGGATGACCCATCGTTGTCCACGACCTATGGTTGGTATTTTCAAAGTTCTTGATGGAAAACACTCGGTAAAATACAGTTGGTCTCAAAACGATACTATCTTCTGTACACGATCCATCGGCCATAGGCTCGACAACCCACTGTGGGTGACCGTTTTCTATCCGTTGGGACTGAATTAAATAACGGTCATATTGCAATGGTAACTTAAAATGCCACGACCCATCGTGAACTTCAGGCTCGAAAATTTATGGTTTGCTTATTTAAGCTCAAGATTTTTGTGTGATGAAAGAGTGAGTTAAGGAACCCTTCACATAGGAAAATCTTAAGGCATTCCCAGAGATCCCAACATCTCTCAATCTCTCTCTATGCACTTCACATAGGTGAATCATTAGAGAATCCAATCAAACTTGATTGAGATTAAGAAGAAAGAAGATCTAGGATTCAACTTGTAAAAGCATAATCTTAGAAATCTCTCCCAAACTTATGGTTGCTTATACATTGGCACATCTTTGTCATCAAGTTGGGAGAACTCTTCAAGAAGCACAACATCATCAAGTGAGCTATAAACGCAAGTGTTTCTTCTTGTTTACATTTTAAACATCATCTTGTGAAGTGGATTAAGGCAAAGTCCTTGAACCACTATAAAAAATAAAGGGATAAAAAAGTAAACGGCGGTAGGTCGAACCTTTCAAAACATTAGGGATTTGGTGAAATTCTCATTCAATTGTATAGGTGGAATTGTTACTCTATTCGTGAGGGCGTAATTCCTCACATAGTGAATTTGGGATAACCCGAGAGTGGGTGAGTCAAACAATGGATCTAGGAGGGATTTACTCTGAACCATTATATATCGGGTGTTTGGCTTTTAATTGTGTGATTGTTGCATTAACTTGTACACTCTTATTTTCACACACAGATTAATTTATTTATTCCGCTGTATATTATTTTCATTAATCAAGAAATTTGGAAAGACCGTAAAAATCGGTCATTGTCCTATTCAAACCCCAACCTCCTCCCCCCCCCCCCCCCCCCCCAGGGACAATCATGTTCTAGCACCGGAAACTTTCACCACCAAGACATTGTCCATGGCCGAAATTTACCAAAGTCAATGGTTTCTAATGGTTGGTTCAAACTTCTCTTTGGCTAAAAAAACAAGAAGAAGAGAAGAACAACAAATTACTTACCTTCAAAAGAGGAGGAGGAGAAGAGCACCGTTAGAAGAAACTTCAACTTTCAACCAAGTTTTTGAGGAGAAGAGAGGATTTTTGTAGGGGATATGATTGTTCGACCATCACTAGGTATTTTTATAAGAAAAAGGCTTCTCAAAATTGTGTGGGGTCCACATATCCACAAACTAAGAACTTAAGAGGAAAACGTGTAAAGAAATTGAATTTTGAAGAAAGGGTTTTGACAGTCTCAGTATTTTGACTATAACGTTTTACTCCGATTTCTGTTTACGTGATTCTAACGTTTTCAAGATCAAAATTGAGTTGTAAGGTAGAAGCAGTTTTGGAAAGCAAGGCTTCCAAAACTTTCTAAAAGCAAGGCTTCCAACGTGTACTGGTATAGGGATTTGAATTTTCTAGAATTAATTAAGGCAATCTAAAAATGATTTTAATTTCACCCAAGGCATGGGCAAAATGGTCATTTCACAAATATGTATTTATTTAATAAAAAAGAATTAATTTTATTTCATTAATTGATTACCTGTCCCTAATTTTAAAAATGTAAAATCTAACCCCACTCAAATTAAAACACGACCCAAGTTTTACCTCTAAATTTGTGTATTGGCTTTCTACGATAGTTTCATTATGCTTTGTATCTGATCTCTAAATTTCTAAATATCGAGAACAAAAGAGATATCACCTAAACCTTTCATGTCTATATTCTCAACAAGAAACATTTAGTTTCCCGTAAAAATCCCAAGTAACTATTGACTATCAAAATTTCATCTACATATAGGATCAACACAATAATCTTGCTCCCGTTGATTTTCAAATATGTACATTTGATCAGTAATATTTCTGAAAATAAAAAAGATGTAATGGTTTTATGAAACTTTATGTGCATTGTCTCGAAGCTTCTTTTTATTTCATATATAAGCCTTTTCAATTTGCAAATTATATGTTCATTTTTTTAACTTACAATAAAATCTCCGGTCATTCATATACACCCCTTCGTCTAAATCTCCATTCAGAAAAGTTGTTTTCATATCCATTTGATGTAACTCCAAATTAAAATAAGCTAGTAAAGCTATGACAAATTCTACAAGAGTTTTCTTATTCCTTTTTAGTAAACTTTTTACAAGAAGTTTGGTCTTAAGTTTTTCAATATTCCGTTTTAATTTATTTTTTTTAGTTTTATATATCCACTATATAACCAACGGTTGTAGATCCTTCAGGGAATTGGACAAGGTCCCAAATTTAACTTTGCTCATAATTCCAACTTTTCTTTCATGGCATTTAACAATTTATTTCAATCATCATACCTTAGAACTTGAGGAAACGTTATGGGATATCTTTGATGCCAATGTCCAATTCAGACTTTTGTAGAAACGCAATGTACTATATTATCTCATTAATACTTTCTTAAAACTATATTATTATCTACATTTTGCTTTGGATGTGCATTATCTATAAATATAATTACATTATTAGCAACTTGTGGATTATGTTTGATTGTTCTATAATAGGAAGTGGTTATAAGTTTGTAATACTAGTTCAAAATGAATGATATCATGTCACACAACAACTTCTTCCTACGTGACTGGTATTGAGGACAATCCCGATTGTTCTTTAAATATCACAGCATGCGGCTTTGTTCTCCCACTAATCTCACATTTCTCCATAAATTTAACATTATTAGCTTCAAGTATTCTTATAACATGAGTTGAACGATAAAACATATATCCTTTGGATCTTTAAAGATACCAAATAAAAATATCCTTTAATTGTTCTGGGATCCAACTTCTTTTCTAGTGGATTATAAAGCCTTGCTCTAGCCAGCAATGCTAGAAATGTAGATGTTCTAAACTGGGTTTTTATCATCTCCAGAGTTTTTCTTTTAATGATGGAAAGTGTCCCGACATCTTATTCTTAGGAGATTTTACCTGACTAAATCTTTTAAGGCATTTCCACATTTCAAAAGGTGTTTTAAGATCAAGCTTATTGGGAATCCTATTAAGAATATATATTATGGTTTTAACAACTTCACCCCACATAGGATAAGGGATTGCATAATAAGGAGTTACTAAGTATACTCTTGTCCGTAGGTTGCTGCAGGATGATATGTCCATTCCATGTCATGACTGTCATTTGTTTCTTTACTTCGAGAAGGCTACTGATCACTAAATGCCTTGTTTAGGGGTTCTTGTGATGTTATGCTTGTAATATGGGATTCTTATTAGGATCAATGAAGGTAGGAGAAACCTATTGTAAGGTCAGCAATGGTGTAAAAGTAATCATGGAGGGTTAGTGAGCTTGGGACGTCATCATGGAGGGCGGTAGGGTTTATTTATACTTGTTTTTGAAAGGTCAATAGTGGTGAGGGTGCGATTAGCTTGTGAGAGGTGAATGAGGGTTTGGTCAATCCTTTGACAAGGGGTAGGTCTCTAAATGGACAATATTGATCTTGATACATCTATCCTCCCCTCCCCAAAATACAGCCTACGAAGGAAAGGTTGTGGGTCATGAAGGGGGGTTAATTTTGATTGAGCCAGTGGTCAATATCTGGGGTGATGAGGTTGGTGAGGCTATTCAAAGATTGGAGCTAATCACAAGTGGTTGTGTGGGTTGAGGGTGTTTTTTATTTTGGTAGGTGTGGGGGGACAATGCCGACAAGCATTTCCCGAAGGGAAAGATAATGGCGCTAACCGAAGGACATGGTTAGGAAAGTAAAAAGAGAGCCCCCTAGGGGCTGACGTGCCAAACTAGTCTTTCCAGGGGGAGGAAGACCATGGCGCTAAAAAAATTCTTTAAAATCCCACATGTGTGTGATAATACTAAATCTACATTTAAAATCATGGATGGATAATTTTTTTTTCTAGTACAATAATTTGTTAAAGTTTCAATTTTAAACTCATTATTATTATCAAACCACCAACCACATCTATTTGAGATGGATTTTATGTGTTCTCTTTCATTTTTATCCTATAGAAAGCATACTCCTACTTATCCTAAGATAGAAAGCATACTCCTACTTATCCTAAGATCTATCATATCCTTCATTCTTAAAATATTACTCCCTCCATCCCATTTTAATTTTCTAATTTAAAACATTTATATTTTTTAAAGAACTCTCTACATAAATTTAACACTCTATGTGATCTCATCCATTTTTAACACACTTTATACTACTACAATATAAATGGGATAATCTCAAAATCCATATCAGACAACTAAATTGAGATATCATTTAAACTTAAGTCATCTAGAATAGAATTTGAATCGACTGCCTCAATCCATTTATGAACAGCCTTTGCATTCCTTTGTGTAAACATATGGATGACATTTCCTCCTACTTTAATGCATTGCATTATGGATCTACGAATCCTTCTTGATTTGAAGATTTCAGATTTCTATGACTTAGATTATTTTCTGCTTTCCAAACATAATAGAGCGAGAAGCGCTCAGGATGGAGAGGAAGATCTATACTTAAGGGCGCTTTGGATATAAGAGGTTTTTTTTTTTTTTTGGCTTTGGAGGGGGTATACATACCTGTTTTCATCTATTGAGATTTTTAAAATGAGACTCATTGAGATCATTTATAAAACCCACTTTAGATCATAGAAATGGAATTACTGAAACTTCGGAAATCATGCTAGAAAAGTCTATGCTTGTGCCTTCCACAAAAATTATCTAGGAATAGGAAGTTCACAAAAATCTTGAACATGAGATAAAAAAAATTGATTGAATCAATCAAAGCATTTTATAAACTTTTAGATGTTTATCCCCTCAAGTTGTTTTCAATTGATAATTTTCAAGGTCCTTTAAAAATACATACAGCCGACAAAAATACCTTCAATAAATATAAATAGTCGTCTCGAATCAATTATGGTCCAAATTTTAATTTCTTTTGGAGTTATTATGTTTTCCATCTAATAAGCATCTATTTAGCATAGGGATTTAGAGTTCTTTAAGTGTTAAAAGATGAAATTCACTTGAGTTCTGCTCCAGAAGGACCTCCAACTCCAAACGTCTCATCCCAAGACATCCTTATGTGACTTCACATATGATTCTCTAAAGCTTTATGAGTCAACGACTGTAATTTTCCAGTTTCAATGAAATGGTTACCAATAGAAATAAGATCAGTTAACTCTAATTCATGGGTTAGAAGTGGGAATGGCATGAGAAGAGAGCGTGTTAAAGATACAGATGAATTTCCATATTTAAACCTAGGATGGGCTGATAGATTTCTGCAATTTATGCCCATCGGTATTTTTAAATAAAATTCAACTTAAATCAAAATTTTGATTGAAATATACAAAACCTAGCCAATTCTAGTCAAAAAATTTAACCCAGCCTAGAATATCAGTATTCCGACTTTTTAATAAATGTTGATAAATGGATTTCAGGGCCTAAAATTTCAACAAATGAATTTCAATCAACATTTCAGGTATCAACCAAAATTTAAAACTCAATGTATGGAGTTGAAATAGGCTAAATTCTAGCGAATTTCAGCCAAAATTTGGACCCCGTATGAAGGGTTCTCAACCAAAAATATTGAATCATTTCAAATACATTTTCCAAACAAAATTCCTGGCACTATGACTCGAACGATATAAACAAATTGATTTGATGGTAGAGTCCACATGCAAGCATAAAACTATCCAATAAATCCATCCTCAAGGTCTTAAGGTGCTCAATGCCCACATAAGGTCACTATTTAGCACTACTATGGGGTTCAAAGCTTGGTTCATTTACATCAAAACTAGTCAATCTATTAATACAAATGATTTGTCTGGAATTACAGGTTTGATTGTACGTTAGTAATGGCGATTTAGGTTGCAGGGTGTGCAAAGATTGCAGCTATGGTTCTAAGTGGAAAAATGCGATATTAGTATTGGACTGGATGAAGATAAGAAAATCACCTCTCATTCGTGTAAGTGTCATGATCTGCATATCTTCTCAACAGGGGTCAATCTGTCCATTACCTGGCAGTAGAAGTTGAAAATTATATAGGGAAGAACATTCATGAAAACATCAGACTTTTAAATGGAATGAAAAGAAAATGCAAAAGATCATGTTGATGACTTGTTATGTTTCACAAAGACACCAGTCAAAATTGCAACTGGATTAAATATCTTGATCTTTTTCCCTCAAGCAACCAAGAAGTTCCTCATCACCAGTCACCAGTGTTTATTGAGATTTTGTGAGGTCGAGAGAGAAGAAGGGGGGAACTGCTGCAACTTAATACTTCCAAATGGAACATATAAATCAAACAGGAAAAATAGGCTTCAGAAAGAATGATAGAGACAAAAACAAAAATTATAATAATAACTAATTGACCATCATTTTTTATGTGACCTTTTCATGTAAATTGCTCATATTTACACTTTATCATAAAACATGCTACTATGTACCACGAGGCTTAAGGTGCCTGGGGAAGGCTAAACCAGAGCACCATATAAATAAATAAATCAATTTCGAATATCTTCCATGGTTGACATCCTTTTATTGCCAAGAACAAAAAACTTCAGAATCATCCCTTCATTTGTGGTCATTGTATCTCTGATCCATGAGAAAGTACTAGATTTTGGAGAAATAACAGTTTCCAAAGCTTTAAAAAACATAACTCCAAAAGCCAACCAGTTTAGATAGATGAAACAAATGTTTTAATGGTTAAGATGATAAATTCCCAAAGCTTGACGATGAATGAAGTGAGTAACCATTAGACAGAAACAAACCTAATAGAGTCAAATCTCTCTAATGTATTACTCTCTAAAGTAATATCGACAGCTGATCACGACCTCGAGCCCATACAAAATGTAATAAACCTCTCTAACTCAAAACTCAATACATTCAGAATACAAAATGCACTATGACCCCAGTCCCAACCATTTTGTAAAGTAATATTTCATACATTCAGAATACAAAATTGCTGCAAAAGTGACTAAGGACCTCACAAGTTGCATCATCTAAACTCAGGAAAAGTAATCTGAGATAAGCTTCCTCATTCTGATAATGTCAATCATGCCTTTCATTTGTTGAAGAGTGGAAAGGAAATCAGCATGTATCAGGTTGCTAGAGCCAAAAGTTTTCCAGTGACTGCCAGTCACGGTGCTTCAGCTGGGATCAAGAAAGAATTTTTTTGTTCTTGTGTAATCTTGTGTTTTAATTTCTGCTGAAAAGCACCTTTTAAAAAATGTGAGAGTCGACTGGCTTAAGGAGTTATTATTGGAAAGGAATGCTACATCAATTTGCTAGACTCCTCTAATGTAATAACCTTCCTAATATAATATTTGCACCCTGGTCCCAGTCGTATTACATTAGAGAGGTTTTACTGTATTTTGGACATCGCTAGGCGGACATTACCGAGTCAGAAGGCTCTCATGGCTCAAATTTAAGTTACATGACATTTAGCAATAAGATGGAGTCCAATGACCTTACAAAATCAAATAAATGATTGTTGACACAAGAATTTAAAAGCAATCATTCTCGTTGAGCATGTAGAGCCACCTAAACTAAGTAAATAGATGAAGTGGAGCTTCTTATAACATCAATTTTTTTATTGGGTAGAATCATCAATTTTATTTGTTTAAATTAAATGAATAAAGATACTAACCCTATCCATCTAGAGTCAGCTTTCTGAGCCCTTCACTTCCATTCTATCCTATGAAAAAACATACCCTCCATTATTCTACAATCTATTATATCTTTCTTTACCCCTTCCAACCAAGTTTCTAAAGGTCTAGTGAAGATATTTACATATTGACACCCTCTTTTTTAGTTTGGTAAAGTTAATGACAAATAAAGTGATTAGAATGATATTTGAATCAAAATTAGTCCCTAAATTGTAATGATAGTATTTTTTTTTAAATCCTTAAACCTTTGCACTGTATGTGGGGCCTATTTCAATTCAGCGTGATAGGTTCATTTGAAAAAAATCTAAAAACAAATATGAGATTAAAATGATTACCTTGATTGGATTATTGAAACCATTTTAAGCTCCTAAACTTTTGAGAGCTTTAATTATTATATTTTAATCCTGTTAGTTTTGTACAATAAGTGAAGCTCACCTTGATTGGTCAATTTGAAAGATCCAAGCATGAATACGATATTGAAAAATCATACTCATCATCATCATCTAAGCCATTTATCCTATCAATCTAGGGTTGGCTTTTATATTTGGATTTGGCAAATTATTTTCATAGACCAACTACCTATCTGATGCCCATAGAACTTGAACTCACAACTTTTAGACTGTAACAATGAGCCCTAACCAGTTGCATTATAGGTTCTTATTGAAAAATCATACTAATTAGATCAATTCAAAGCCATTTTTTTAAGTTCCCTAAATTTTGATAACTTTAGATTATCTAATATAAATAAATATATATACATATATATTTGAAAGAGTACTTAATATTATGTTTTAATTCTTGAACTCTTGCATTTTATGTGATAGGTTCACTAGAAAAGCCTAAACATAAATAAAAAGTGGGATTAGAAAAAAAATGAATATTTATATATATATATATATATCTTATTGAACAATAGAAGCCATGTTTTCAGAGCTCTCAAATTGAAGACTTTAGATTCTTTTTTTTTAATCCTTGAATTGCTAAGCAGGAAAGAAAAAGGTTTGCTCATAATCAATGCTTATTGAGATTAATATATGATCAAAATAAAATGAAATTCTAAGCAATAAAGTGACATCCCATTCCACAAATGAGACCTACCAAATATTCAATGGTACATCTAATGCTTACTTAAGTCATTCCATGGCAAACAATGCTTAACTAATTTGTACAGACAATAAAGAAACAATATGTATTTAAAATATAATTTAACTAAAATATTTACTTCACTCCTACTATGAGTTTGAGATTATTTCGATAAGCCTTTAGACTTGCAATAGTTTTTGTAATGAATGAAAGAACTTAAATCTAAATCTTTAAAATTAGGAGAGGAAAAAAAAAATCAGATCCGGTATTCAAATAAGAATACACCTACAACTATCATCATTAGCCCCAAAAAGAAAAGAACAAATCACCCTAAAAAGCAAGGGTCCATATATCAGTCAATACGATATATTGTTTTTGGGCTCTCCAATACGTTTTGGCCGATACTTAACTTATATGGACAATTCAATCGCGTGCCGCTGATACTGCACTAAGATATCACCGAGACAATACGTATCGCCGATGTATCATTGCTATGATATATTTTTATTTTTTTACTAAAAAATATTTTTAAGCCAATACAGTCATGTATCACCGATACGATACATATCACCTATACACCAAAATTTGACCATATCAATTTTAAACTGATATTTGGACCCTGCTACAAAGGGGAACAAAAAACCCATATGCACCAATTAAAAATGCATGATAAGACCAACAAGCAACAAGGGCTCATCTCATAAAAAGTCCAAACATTCCTCATGATGGTTGGATTTTGAGACAATTAACACTCAAGAGTGTACCTTCTTGACGCAGCGGGGACCAGGTTAACTAAGGCTAATGGCTGGGTGAATGGGGATTGGTTATAGATTGAGTGCTAACTTAATGAACTTAGGTGGATTAAATGCGTCAATGCTAATCAAATGGCAGTTTGGTAATTAAGAAAGGGAAAATCTAATGGATGTGGACACAGTGGCAAGGGTTGGAGGGGATTAAATGGATTTAAAGGTGAAGTTAGAAAAGGTGGAATAGATAGGTGAAGGTGGAATTACTGTGGGATGGACAAAAGGAATTGGTGTTGGTATGTTGGAAAAGAAAGGAGAGAATAGCAGAGGTGGGTGTTTGGATGAGGGACGAGAGACGGTGGGTTCCAGGTTGAAGGAAACAGCAACGTGGTGGTGTGGCGGCGACGGTTATGGTAATTGTGGTGAATAAATCTGACGTCCAGGTAAATGGGCGAGCAGAACTGGATTGTGGCGGTGTCGGATGCAGCAGAACGAGGGAAAGAGTGAAGAAGAGAGAGAGACTGGGAAGAAGATTAAAGAAATAGAAGAAGAAGATAGAATTAGAAGAAGGTAGCAGAAGATGCGGACTAAAGGTGAGGAAACAAGAATCCACGGGAGAGGAGAGAGGAGAAGAAGATAAGTGGGAAAACCCAAATCAATTTCAATTTCATTAATCAATCGTTTCATCTCTACAACCATTATTCCCTATTTATAAATCTAAATCAAAACAAAGAAGGAAAGTGTAATAAACTAAAAAACTAAAATAAAAGAAATAGAATCCTAAAAGAAACGGCAACTTCCTCTTTTCCAAACAAATTTGTTGGTGGCTCTTGTGGATTCACACAGCTCATGCGTATGCTGCATCACTTCTCCCCCACACCAAAATCAAAAAATAAAAAATCAAGGGTGCCAGATTTAGCCCTTTTTCAGAGAGACAGTGACAGCATTTTATCTAACATGACAACCATCCTTGGGGATTTTGCCTTGTTACAAAGTACTCTATTATTCCTCTCTTTTTTATACTAAAAAAAAATGCTCTATGATCTTCCCTTTTTTTTTAAAGAAAAAAAAAATAGGATAAATCCACCTCAGATATTCCAACTCCTAATGATCTTTATTCAATTTCCAATATTGGAGGGTTATGGTCATGGTGACAAAAGCTTTAGATGAGCAAACCATAGGGAAAAAAAAAACCAAGATGACAAACCACCACCACACTTTTTCTTTGTATGAAACTTAAATACAATATCAACATGTTTGCACTTAATTGTCGATAGTAAATTTTCAACAGTATTTTGGTGTTACTTTCCATTTTATTTTCATTTAGTATTTTTTGAAGTTATATAAATATTATGCCAAATCCATGAATATCATGTTTTGAAATTGGACAAATGACACCACATTTAGTACTAAATTCCAACACAAGTACCTCTACCCATGCAACAGAGATTTACGTGGCACTTTAAAATTATTTTATGCCATAAATTTATTCAAACCATATGTTAGATCTACAAGCCTTCTAGTGGAAATGATGATGGGGTTGTGAAAATGGACTCAATTCAGCAATTAAGACAACACAAAGGACCTTCGATAGAACTTGCAATCAGTACCCCCAATGTTGGATATCACCTTCAAATACCATAATAATCTAAAAGAAGGCTCATATCGAGACACAAAATGGTAGCACAAAAGTCATGTCCCCATCATCAAATAAAATGGTAGTTCTTTTCCTCCAAATAAACCTTAGTTCTAACAACAAGTAATATATTTTATAGGGATCCAGTCAAAATAGATACAATCCCACCTACCATTTATATCATTTTGATGCGGACATCATGAGACACCGGCAAATGATGTATCGAAATCTAGATTTCACCTCATCATGGTTGGATGAGGATTTTGTGCGTATATCCTACCATGGGTAGCGAAATCCAACCATGGATAGCCTAGATTGTATGTTGATCAAGCAACGGATTTGAAGATTTGGCTCAACCCATCCATTTACATCATTTGAGCCATTCTTTTATGGATTGGAATGATCTGACCATTGATCAAGTGTTATTCAGGTATTTGTTTTCGTTATATTTTAGTAGTGACATATAGTTTTAATTCATATATGTTCCAAGATTGTTACAGACATGTATTTGTTTTTATGGTTTTAAATCCTTAACATGTGTGCCTTAAGTCAAATGTGTCTAGCGTTTTTAACAGAGTCTCCTTTTCTTTTATAAAAAGCCTTGTAGAAACAAATTTATGATAATGAATGAAAGAATGAAGAAATTCAAATTTCTCCCATTTGTAGAGCTTGGTGTGACTCCTTCTGCCTCCTTGGTGTAAGATTAAAAAACTTTGTGTAATTCAAGGTACAAATATTTATCCTCCTTTTTCTTCTCTATATTTCCCCCCTTCCTTTTCTCTCCTTTTTTTCCGACCTTTTCCTTGTACACTTTATTTTTAACCCTTTTTCATCCAAGACCCAACCCCACCATCGGACACCAAAACCCAATCGGAACTCACCAGCCCGTATTATGTCCGTACAAGTCCTACAATCATACGGATAGGCCTGTTTTAAGCCCATTTTACCGTATTTTGCTCCCTAACCTCTGGATCTCTGTCTTAGCCCTGTAAATCTAACCCTAACCTACTGTATGAACCTATATGAGACCTTATTTTGCCTTTAAAAAAAAAAAAATAATAATAACAAACCCTGATCTCATTGGCAAACCCTAGGTGGTACCATACCCCTATTTCATCCCATAGGGAGTAATTTTTAAATCTAGATGACCTAGGACAGGGTCTGGTACAATTTAATTAGTTTTTTGAGGAATTTTGCATTAAAGGCCAACAATACAACCTTGAAGGCTTAATTTGTAGGTGTCATTCTTCATTTTGAATCTTTTTTTATTATTTGTATGTGTATTTGCCTAAGTTTTTTGTTTTATTCTTTGTTTAATATTAATTTCTCTCTCTAACATTTTATGTGAACCATGGTCATAGGTTGCATATCATTTTAGGATTCGCCATAGATATTTGTATTCTCATATAGGCATCCATCTATCATTTGGATCTAGGGTTTCCAATATTTTGATTATCCTATATCAAATTTCATATCAAAGCTTGTCCTACGTCAAATTTGGTAACATATCCAAATCGATTCATAGGTTGTGTTAGGTTGTCTTTACTTTAATTGGACTCATCATTCAACTTAGGATAGTGCATGCCTATACATAGCGATGCCAAATACCACAAAGAAAACCCTACCACCACCTTGAGCCTAGACCCAATGGGTGAATTGCCAATAGGAATAAAAGCCAAATTGGATGCCTTGGAAACTGAGTTTCGAATGTTCTCAAAAAACATCAATGCACGTTTAGGAGAGCTAGAGAATGCATTGCAAAAGATGAAAAAGATCACTGTGAACCCTGCTTTTCCTAAAAAGTTTAAGGTGAGTGACATGAAGGGGCCAACTTCTAAGGTTGAAAAGAAATCCTACATTTTCTCAATCAAAAACAATATGAGGATGAACATAAAGAGCAAGAGGTTGTCTATGCTTTAGAAAACAAAAAATTTAAAAACCACCCCAAGATACACCAATTGAGATTCCAAGAGAGGACACAACTTTACCAATATCGTGTCTCCCCAACCTTCCGCATTATAAGATGAACCCCATTGAACATACCAAACTGAATAGGCAGGTTGATGTCGTTGGTTAGGATGATATTCTCCTCACAGTTGAATTTCTTTGTAACAATTCAATTAATCAATCTACAAGTTCTAATCCTTTGAGATAGTAGTTACCAGCCTAGGAAACATGTAGACCTCATACCTCTTTCACCTACATGTAAGCTTTCTGAGTCAGCTGAATCATTTGCTAGGCATATCCATGATAGTAGAAGAATTTTTTTCTTATTATCAATGAATATTACAAACCTTTTGCAGATGAACACTACAAGTATCAAGAGTTTCAGGAGGTAGATATGGTCATGGTGCACATTAGGCGTGAGTGGTTCAACAAATGGACCATAATAGAATCGCATGCACAAAGTGCAAATCCTTTTCAAGTGCTTAAAAAGATCAGTGCCTATGCCTTGGATTTGCCTTCAGATTTAGAAATCAGCTAAATCTTCAACGTGGAAGATTTAATGCTTTACAAAGAACAACCTATTCCTCTGGACACAAATGTACTTACATCATCCCTTCCTTCAAACACATCTCCACAAAATCATATTCCTTCTACATCGTTGTCACCTTTGCCCACCCCTTGTTTACTACCCCCATCCCTACCCAAGAAGAAGAAATATTTGTGGAAGGGATCTTGGAAGAGCAGATTGTGTCAACTAGAAATGGACAATACCGGAAAATCCTTGAGAAATGGAAAGATCAACCTAAGACTGGCTGAACGTGGATCATTGGCGAAGCTCCACCAAGACTCAACAAGGATATGTATGAGAGAAACAAGAGCATTTGTTCATCGGAGGTGATCTTTTACAAGCTGAGGAGAATTGATGTGGACATCATGGGACGCCAACAAAGAATGATGTATCGAAATCTAGACTTCACCTCATCATTGTTGGATGATGATTTTGTGCATATGTCTAATATATCCAACCAATTGAGGCAAATACAGCCTTGGATAGCCCAGATTGTACATTGATCAAGCAATGGATTTAAAGATTTGGCTCAATCCATCCATTTACATCATTGGAGTCATTCATTTATGGCTTGGACAAATCTGACCAATGATCCAGCGCCATCTGGGAATTTGATTCCATTATATTCTTCTATCAGTGTCATATAGTTTTAGTTCATATTATTTAAATATTGTTATAGATATGTATTTGTTTCTATGGTTTTAGATTGTCCACGTGTGCCTTAAGTCACATGTCTAGGGTCTTTAAGAGGGCCTCCTTTTTATAAATAACCTTGTAGAAACACTTTTATGATGATGTATGAATGAAATAAGAAATTCAAGTTTCTTCTATCTGTAAAGCCTGGTGTGACTCCTTCTGCCTCCTTGGTATGAGATCAAGGAACCTTGTGACTCAAGGTCCCAAATCTTTCTCTTTCTTCTCCTTTTCCTCATTTTCTTCTCTATCTTTTCCCCCCTTCCCTTTTCTACTCTTTTTACTCACTTTTTCCTTTCTTCTACACCTTATTTTTATCCATTTTTCATCCAAACCCTAACCCTAGCCAAACTGGGACCAACTCTACCATCGGACACCAAAAACCCTCCCTCCCACTCTTTGCATCCAAAGTCGAATAAGTCCAATCTCTCCCTCGAGAGCCCTAGACTTCCTACAATGGCCACTGCCATAGGGGGTGTCGGCCTTTGACATCGCTTTCGCACTCTCTTTCCCCCTCACTGGCCAGGAATGGATCCTCTTCTTCCCCTCCTTTCTTATTTTCTTTTTATTTTCCTCATCTCTCTCCTTTAACAGCGCTAATCACGCACATTCTCTCTCTCTCCCACCTTCCCTTCCCTCTTACCTGTACTTCTCTCTCTCATCACTGCCTGGCAACAGTTGCAGGCACCATCACCATCGCTGCCGTTGCAACCTTTCCACTATCCAATTTAAGGTTTAGGGTTTTTTTCTTAAAACCCTTTATCTTTCTTTCCCTTTCCCATTTCCTTTGTATTATACTACTATTTTTTCTTTTTTCTTTAGGGATTTACTTTAGCTTTATATTTACTTGTTTCATTTTTTATGAAAAAAAAAGTTTCCAAATATCTACTTAGCTTTTTTTATTGATTTAGTTATTGTTACTACTACTACTACTATTATCATTTTTGTGCATCTAGATCTCTCTTCTTTTTTTTTTTGTTTGGGGGGGTTTAATTCATTTTATTATTAGTATTTGTTTTTCTATATTTCATCTTGTTAAGCCCTTATATGTCTTTCTCTACCATTTCATTGATTTATTTTTTATGTCAAATTTATTTAATTTTAGTAATATTTGTGGTTTTTCTCCTTTTTTAGTTATTTGCAAGATTTTTTTTTTCTTTTCATAGATTTTAATATTTTCCTTCCTTCTCCTAACAAGAGTGAAGACACCAGACAAGGAAATCTGTCCATATTCTCACCTACTTGTCGAATTTTTATTAGAGTTCTTTCTTCCTTTTACCCTCTCTTTACTTGATACCGAGGTCACTTTACAACCCTGGATGTCTATGGATAGAGCTAAAACAACCTCAAAATTACGACTAACATCTTGGAATTTAGGCACCCTAACAAGGAAGAGTTAAGAGTTAGTAGATGTTTCAAAAAGAAGAAACATGGGCATCACTTGCTTGCAAAAGACTGAAAGAATAGCAAAGATAGAGATTTAGGGATGGATTCGAGCTATTATACTTGGAGTGTAACTCCAGAAATGGTACAGGCATAATGGTTAATGGCACTATTGAAAAAGAAAATATTTTTAGTTCAACTGAGAACCAATAAGGTTGTCATGATCAAAGTAATTTTGGATCACGAAACCCTAAATATTGTTAGTGCTTAACCACCTCAACCAAGGTTAGGAGAGACTGTGAGGGATGACTTTTGGAGATTGGTGGATCATCTAGTGCGAAGTATACCTTTGGAGAGTATTGGAGAGTATCATAATTGGGGATGAGCTACATGGACACGTAGGAAATAGCAATGTTGGGTATAGAACAATTCTCAATTTCGCGATAACCTATGATTTAGTTGTAGCTAATACTTTGTTCTAAAAGAAAGAAAAACATCTCGTTACATTTAGGGGTGGCCAATTTAGGTAAGTGACCCATTGTATGGATTGCAAAGTCATCCATGATAGACTGTTAATTTTGTACTTGATTTTTAAGAATAGATCACAAAAAATAGTAATGAAAGAGCCTCCCAAAATTATATGGTAGAATTTGAGAGGAGAAAAGGCAAAAATAATGAAAGATAAGTTGCTTAGTAGAGAATGGGATGATGATTTGAATCCTAATTAGATGTGGGATAGGATGTCTAAACTCATTAAAGATATAGCCAAAGAGGTTTTAGTGAAATTAATGGAACTAGAATAGGCTTGCGTAAGGACAAATGGTGCTAGAAAGAGCTATACATAAAAATAAAAATTAATTTAAGATTTGGCAGAAATCAAGAAATATGGTCAATTAGGAAAATTACAAGTTAGTGCAAAAAGGTGATAACAATGTTGTAAGTAAAGCCAAATATCCTTTGATGATTTGTATGCCAAATTGAAAATGAAGGAAGTGGAGAAAAGAATTTATAGGCTCTTTAAGGTGCGGGAGAAAAGTAGAGATCTTGACCACGTGAGATGCATTAAAGACAATATAACAATTAGGAGAATGTGGGAAATCTACTTTAAAAACTTGTTGAACACTCAATCTGAAGATGAAGGTAATATGGAATGTGAGGCAAATGATGAGATGGTGAACAAAATAACAAAAACAGAAGTTAATCAAGCTTGTAAAAGACGAAAAACGAATAGAGCACTAGGACCAGATGGCATCCCAATCGAAGTTTGGTCTATTTAGGTAAAAGTGGAGTATGTTGGTTGACCCGATAATTGAACAAAATTTTAGCCTCAAAAAAGATGCCTAGTGAGTGACACATAGTACAATAATCCCTTTTTTATTATAACAAAGGAGATATTCAAAGTTGTGTCAATTATCAAGCAATTAAACTCAGGAGTCACGCAATGAAAGAGGGTCACCTAGACAAAAGTCAAATATATCTAAAAATCAATTTGGGTTTATGCCAAGTAGTTCAACAATAGAAACTATTATTATGAAACACATGTACAGGTAGATACCAAATCCAAAACCAAACCAGCCAATCCCTCTCCTTTGCAACCGCCGCACCCTATCCAAAACCCTAATACTCTCTCCCTCTGCCAGAGGAGATTTCTCTGGCGGAGGGAGGGGACCCCCTATACTCTCCTCTTTTTTTTTTTAGAATCTCCCTGCTGTCCCATGGAACTTTTGCTGCTCAGATCTCCTGTCACATGCATCCTCTTAGATCCGGTCCTCAGATCTGCCTCGCCTGTATTCTCTCAAATCTGGGGACCAGATCTGCATCGTCGTCGCCCATCGGCGTCCCTGTTGTGCAGTCGCCACTCTCGCCTTTGGAGAGGTTTTGCGACCCTAAGCGCTGGCGATCCAACCCTCCTCAGCCATCATCTTTGCCAATTGTCCAGCGTTCCCGACCAAGCCCCATCTTGCCTCAATTCTCGCTGCCGCACAAACCTGGGCAGACAATCCTAATTGGCATCCTTGCCCAGATCTCGATTGCTGCCCTGATCTCGAATCCTGACTTCAGATCTGCGAATGCCAGCAACCATCATCTCCAGCAATCTCCTGACCAACACCCATGTCTTCCCTTTGACTATGCTTCACCCTTTTCATGTCCACCATTTGTCTGTGTATTCAGTTCTCCAACCCGAGTCAGATCTTCATCTAATCTCCTTCAGATCCCCATCGCCTATAAGAGTAACCAGTTTTTGCGCTCTCCCAGCGAATTTGACCGTTGTCATGCTGTGGACCATGACCTATTGGCCGTTGCCCTTGCTGCTTTCAATCTCTTCCATCTCCGACTCTCGTGTTCTGCTCCCTCCAGATGCAAGGTTTTTTTTTCTCCAGTTAACATCCCCTGCTCCTCCGATTTACCATCGTTTTGCTGATCCACATGGGTGGCTCGTTGGTCCCAGCTACTCTACAGTTCTTTCGTCACATGTCGGCCGGGCCTTCTACCAGTTTTTTGTTTTTTTTTTCGGCTTAATTATTTTTTTTCCTATTTTGTTGGGCTTTTTTTTTTCCTTTCTTGTATTGGCACCTCTGGTGCTTTTATCTATCATTATTAATATATGAGCCATTTCAAAAAAAAATGGAAACTATTCTTATTCTAAGACAACTTATAAAGAAATTATTGAGAAGAGGAAGAACCTTTATATGACTTCTATTGACAAAGAAAAGGCCTATGATAGGGTACCAAGGAAACTAATTTGGAGAACTCTGGAAAATAAATACATCCCCAATGACTATTTGTTGAGATTATTTAAGATATGTATGAAGGCCCAACCACTAATGTTAGAACCATTTGTTGTGAGACAACAGAGTACTCTATTAGAGTAGGACTTCGTCAAGGATTTGCTTTAAGCCCATACATGTTTGCACTTATCATGGACGCCTTAACATCGTGAATCCAAGATGAATGCCAAGGTATATGCTTTTTACAGATGATATAGTATTAATTAGTGAGATAAAACAACAACTCAATACAAGGTTTGACTTGTGGAGGAGAACATTGGAATCAAATGGTTTGAAAATTAGTAAAACTAAAACATAATACATGGAATATAACGTTAGTGGGTTAGATGATAGTAAGGGCAACCCGGTAAAAATAGGAAACGACTTAGTTGCACATTATGATAAGTTTAGATACTTAGGCTCTATAATAGAATCTCATAGAGGTTTCGACTTACATATAACGAATAGGATAGAAGCAAGGTGAGCAAATGTAGATAAGCTAGCGGAGTCTTGTGCTATAAACAAGTTCCCCTTCGCCTAAAAAGACGATTTTGTAAAATAATTATTAGATGTGCAATGCTGTACAGAGCAGTAAAGACAAGACAAATAGACAAAGTTAGGACAGTGGAAATGCGTACGCTACATTAGATGAGTGGCTTAACCCTAAAGAATGGAATTAGAAACGAATGCATTAGGGATAGTTTAAAGATAACTCAGATAGACCACAAATTGAGAGACTCAATTGAGATAGTTTGGTCATGTTAGTAGAAGACCAAAAACACCAATGTGTATAATTGGGAGGCTATGAATCGAATACACTAGGAGAAGAGGGAAATCTTTAAAAACATAAAAGAATAGATTAAAAAACAAAAAAAGGACATGTTAGACTATAGAGCGGTTGATGGTATACTTTGTTAAACCGTAGAGTAATTGATGGTATGCTTAATTATAAGGTCAATTGGAGAAAAAGAAATCATAAAGCCAACCCCAGATACATGGGACGTTGGGTGTTGATGGTGATGATAATGAACATCTTACGTGAATCATGGTTATAGGTTGCATGTTATTTTAGTATTTACCATACACGTTTTGCATTCTCATATAGGCATCCATTTATCATTTAGATCTAGGGTTTCCAATATTTTGACTTGTCCTAGTTAGATTTGGCATCAAAGTTTGCCCTATGTCACATTTTCTTCCCTACATGCCCCTTCTCTCATCCTCCTACGACTTCTAATAAATGTTGTTAAAATCGCAAGATTCACGATTCGAATCGTGTGATTCGATTCAAATCAGGTGCTCCAACGAGTCAAATCGCAATGGAAATCGAAAGAGGAAGAAAATCGTGGGATTTGGGAGGAGTGACTCGCAAATCGTACGAGTCACCCCTATGAATCGGAAACTCGTGCAATTCATCTAAAGAGAGAAAGAGGTGAAAAAAAAAGATAAAATGAAGAAAAGGGAGAAAAAGAGAAGGAAGAAGATATATCTTCTTCTACTTCTGTTTTTCTTCGCCGCAGCTCTCGCCTTGGGGTTTTCATCGCTTCTTCTAATTTTTCTTCTTTATTCCACGTGCGGCAGTCGCTAGTTTGTATTTTCACGTGGGTTTGCATCTTAGGGTTTTCGTCTTCTGTTTTTCCTTCTTTCAAGTTTCTTCGTATTTCACATGCGGGGCTTTGGTGAGTTTTTTCTTTATTTATTTTCTTTTTATTTCTTTTAGTAATGTCTCCTCCACACTTAACCAGCATTTGATAGATTATCCAACCCCGAGCAATCTTAGTTATTGGTGGGGGTTTGTTCGTTAGCTGGTATTTGTTTAGTCATTCAGATAGTGACTGGCCTTTTTTTAGCTATGCATTACACACCTCATGTGGATCTAGCTTTCAACAGTGTAGAACACGTTATGAGAGGAGTTGAATAGGAAACCAAGGTACAAAAAAGACCCAGGCGGGAGGTAGAATGAAGGAGGTTTATCCGAAGAATCCGCCCAACAGAGAGGGATGAACTCAAGGAAATAAGTACTCCATCCTACGGAGCCAATAGAAGGGGAAGAGGTTAGAGCCTGAGCCAAGTAGGCAGATAATGGAGTAGAGAAGTGATTTTCAACCATGGCAAGAAAATGTGTAAAATGATTCAAAACTTCAGACTTATTGCACATGGAAAATATCCAGGAATATCATGAAAAGTCATCAGTAAACAGTACATAATAGCGAAAACCAGTGACAGAAGGAACAGGGGACATCCATACATCTAAATGAACCAAAGTAAAAGGTGTAACAGAATGATGTTTGTTAATGGAAAAAGGTAGCCACGTGGACTTACCCAAAGCACAATGATTACAAAAGCTAGATGGAGAAAATGTAAAAGAAGAACCTAAACATTTATTTGAAGAAAGAACATGACACTACTTCGTGGACTGAGCTCAATGGCAGCACCTGAGCGCCCTTTTCGTTCTTCTTCCTTTGCTTTGTTTCTGAACAAGTGGATTCATAATCTCGAGAAACAATACCATGAGCAGATCGAACCGGCACATCGCAAGAGGTCTCGGAAGAAGAAGAAGAGGGAGGAGGAGACGAGGAAGAGGTTTCTTTTGAAGACACAAATCATAACTTCAAAATATGTTCTTAGTGCGTCCCAGGCCCGATCAGTGAGTAGATCCTCCCCAAACAGTCTATTCCCGATCCTCACCTAGTAGCTCGCCTGTCACACTTCTTTCTTCCTAAATAAACGACCGGCCAGTAGCCTGTCTTTTAGTGACATTGAAGTACGCCCTTTTAGCTAAATGCCAACAACAAGACCTGTGGCATTACATGAGAAATAACTCATTCATTAAATAACTGTCAGACCTGGCATTACATTAAATAATCGTCATTCTTTGATACAGTAGAATAATTTTCATCCATCCTTTTATACCTTCACTTTAAAAACAAAAGGAGCTTCTTTCCCAGCCTGTGTGACGACGCTAGCAGTTAGCCCATCACCTGGAGCTCCTCACGTCTATGCTATGCGTCTATGCTATGGTTTTCCAGTGGTGTTTTGTTTGCTTGATGAAGCGGCGGGTACGACAATTGTTTTCTTCATTTTATGTCTTTATGTTCGAGACAAGGCTTTCCCTGCCCTCCCTATAAGGGGGCTGCTTCTCTCCCTTTCCTGCCAGGCCAGAGGAGAGGTTGGTCGTAGACCTCCGAAACCACATATATGCATCATGCCATTCAACATTCAAATTGATAAGCTCATATGCGCCTTGCCTTGCGTCAATATTCCTTGATTGAGAGAAAACTCTTTACTTTAGGGTTGGGGAAGCTTGCATAGCTACGTTCTAAATAGTCTTTCGAACAATAATTCCTCATCTAATACGAGGCCAAGATCCCTTGTTTATTAACTTGTTTCAACTGTACCTAACTTGACTCTGGAGAAGTGCTTCCAACCCATCAAAGCTACAGCAAGCAATGAACTACTCCTATGCCTTCCCTATGAGGGAGAATCAAATCTCTTCGATGGTGTGCTCTTTCCCTCTACGATTCCTCGATGCGAGAGTGTAATGCCCTAGGAACATGGGTGGACATAACAACCAGTTGACTTGTGCCTATCCGTCTGCCTCTCCCGCTGCGCGGGCCGTAAACCAAACGGTTCGGGTGTTGTGAGGCTAAGGTTCTCACTTAAAGCACCGTCGAAGTGGAGTTCCCACTCCGGTTCTGGAGGTCTTTTTTTCCGATTGTTGGGGTGTGAAGTGGGGTTATTGCGGTGCGGGCGACGCGGGCTTTGCATGTTCTAGCTTATCTGTTGTCTTGTTGATCAACCAAGCTAGCTAGCTATAGTTCGTTCTACAATTGCTATCGGTTGCTATAGTTAGTTCTCCAGTTGGCTTGATTGACTTGCAAGAGGAGTGGCGAATTACAACTAATTTCAAGGAAGGCTGAGCAAAGGCATAGGTTGTGTTTCCTCTTGTCAATGAGTGTTTTTATTCTTTTAGAACCTCTTCCTTTCTGTTGTCTTTTTTTCCGGGAATCAAAAAAGGTGTTGTTTTTTATACATATGCAACAAGTGACTTTTCAGGAAACCTTTCGTTTGCACTGCATTCTAAAAAAACAATACAAAGCAAGATAGGTCTTCAATTTGGGCTCATATTTTGGAGCGATTTGTTCTTAATAATGTCTAGAGCCTGCTTCTTGTTTTCTTCTTTCTCTGACGTCGATTTCCAAATTTGAGCGGAGTGTGCACTCGTTTCAGAGGCGCCTGGAGGTGAATAACTCCTTTTTTATCTACTTAACATCAAATTCCTAACGTGAGGAACGGCATATTCTCTCCCCTAGGCAAGACTGAGATTGGTGCAACTAGTTTGAGTTGAGAAATCACTTCTTGAATGTTAGATTGCAATGTGTTACTTGTGTCTGGGTAACAAAGCTTGATAGCAAAGAGCAAGTCATCTGCATACCTAGCGTATTTGATGTAACTCGAATAAGAAGCAACCTATACATCAAATTGATGTAGGAACACATTCATAAGGTCAGGTAAGGGCAGACTTTACACTCACTCCCGGCAGTATTAAAACACAAGATACGAAACTTAAGGAACAGAACTGTCACAGGATCATCGTTACTAATGTATGTGGACCCCTTATGTTTACCACAAAAATGACATCCAAAACTTCATGTCATCGCAAGAATCCCAAACAAACCCACCCCTCCGTAAGCCCAAATTGGCCTTGAAATGGATGGGAGCTCTTATAAGATATTTCTGAAATCCAGCATGGCATGCATGCACAGAACGTCCTTCCCAAGTAGAGGTAGGATTTAGCTACCGACAAACGTTATAAGCACCTTCACCGCAACCGAAACCGAAGAAAGCAACACAGTAGCAAAGCCACAATAGGGCGCAAACAAAAGGGAAGGGCATAATCCGGTGAATGGAGCTGATGTCTATCCATGGAGTGGGGCGAGGACAGACAGGCTGACGGTTTGGCTGGCGGTCTCTTTGCTCCTGGCGTGGCGGCCTGTCCCGTCCCGTTTCGTGTGTTGTACCGTCCGCTCTGTTTGAGCGCGTTGCTAGGGGCCAGTGTGCTTCGCAAGTTTTCGTTCTGCCCCTCGTGCACAACACCGCTCGGCCGATTCTACTAAGGACACAAGACTAACGGACAGAATTGACGGACTAGTTCTGCTAGTGAAAACCGTATCTAGGTGTTCTGAAGAGGGCAGTGATTAGAGTTTGGGATTCTGAAAAAGTTCTCCATTTGATTGAGCAGTTGCAATGCCTGCTTGAAACTTCGACGGAGGAGAGGACTAAATTAGGAGATCTCCGATTGGCTCTTTCTTCGAAGGTCGTTCAGGACTCGTCTTCCACTACCTCCATTTACGAAAATGTTTCCTCCCTGCCAATCAAGCAGCGAAAGTTGCAGAAAGGGCCTACCCCTCTTGTTTGTCCATCCATCACAAATGATTGTGCACCCTGTGTCCTTCCATGAGTTTCTGATAGTTGACAATTCCTTCTCGAGGTCTTCCTTTTCCTCTACTCTAATGGTAGTGCGCATCTCAAACTATGAAGGGCCTTTGAAGCCCGCACCACAAACTGCTACAGCATAAACATGGGCTGGTAGTATGGATTGTTCCAAACAGCAAACAAGCTTATTTATGTCTGAATATAGGAAGAACCTCCCAATGGCTCTCTCTTTCCGGAAAGCCAGACCAAGGGATGACACTAGAACACTAGCAAATAGAGGGGTCCGAAGCTGCTGTCGTCCTTGATTCAGAGGGCATTCCGAGGCTTGAGCCAGACCTGGCAAAGGAATCGGCCTCCACTGTTTCATTATGTACTGTCAGGTTCCGGAGGGAAAGCCATGCTACTCTATACAGCGACGATGGATCCATACCGAATAACCTTAGGAGAGGTAGAGATGTATGTTTCGGGAGTTCTCTTTTGGAGTGAAAGTTTTTGTTCCGTGTTTGGACCCCTATGGAAAGTTAGATCTAGGATCACTGGATTCGCACTTGAAGCTTTCTATCTCCTATATAAGCAATTGTAATAATAGCTGTTTTCATTCGTAGCGGAGTTGCAAAAGGCAACGTTTGCTATCTCCCTATATGGAGCCGCTTTCTTTTCCGCTCCGCTCATACTACTCAATTTCGGTTGCTGAAATGTAGCTGCCGCTCCTCATACATCCGCTTGGATCTTACCTGTATTGCTTTAAAACTGGCTAGAGGAATTTTCAATCTTCTAGCCCCAAATCGACACTTTCCCTGGATGTAAAGAAAACCATCCGTAAGTCACCAACTAGATCGCGTAAGAGCTCAATTCCGAAGAAGAATGATAAATGGAGATAGCCCCCCCCCCCCCCCCCCCCCCCGGACTCATATTGGCTCATCAAGGTTAGCCCACGATCCTAGAGTGACTTCATCTTGTTCTATTTCATCCCCAACCGTTTCTTCTTCTATCTCTCTCAAAGATCCTCCTAGCACGAATCCTACTTCTTTCAAACTCGTTTCCACAACTATTCCCATTCCTCCCGTGTCGGCCCCAATTCCGTAGGGCCCAATACATCAAATGTGACTTCTCCATCGATTGATTGAGCAGGGCGGGGAGGTGCGAGCTTCCACTAGAAACCCTTTCGGTCACTCGCATTAGGGCATTCCGATCGCTTCTCATACTACTCCCTCGCCGCTGACTTGAAAGGAGACATACAACATAGTTAGTCGGCCCTATTCGTTCCATTCCTGAAAGGAGCAAGTAGCAAGCAACGGCTGAAAAGCAACCTACAAGCAAGCTAGCCAGCAAGCAACAAGCAACGGCAGAAAAGCCCTTCAACCTCTCAGGGTCAATCCCGACCTAACACGCTTTAAATGGATCTACTACAGCAACAAGACTGGCAGGTAGTAGATGCCGCCATCGAGAACGCAATCACTCAGGCAGTAGAAGAGCAAGGAATCTGGTCTGAAGGGATTTCTTGCTATCTCACCGAGACGCTCGACTCGAGCCACAATGGGGATGATATTTCGGAGGAAGGGTTTTCCTTTTCCGATTTGCAACCCGCCCCAGCAAAGCTAGACGACTTGAAGGCTGAGGGTACAGGACCCGTTGATCGAGGTCAACCTGGGGACTGAGGAGGAACCACGGCCTACCTACATAAGCGCAAACCTTTCAAAGGAGGCTGCTTCAGAGGTAATTTGTTTACTTCGAAGGTATAAAGATTGCTTCGCTTGGGATTATCATGAGATGCCCGGCCTGGATAGACAATTAGTTGAGCACAGGCTGCCCATGATACCATGCGTAAAGCCACACAAGCAACCCCCACGTGGGATGACTCCCGAATTGACGGAAAAGGTCAAGAAGGAGGTTGTTCGACTCTTGAAAGCGAAATTCATTCGGCTCGTAAGGTATGCTGAATGGGTTTCGAACATTGCCGATAATAAATAAAAACAGCAAAATTCGTGTATGCATTGATTTTCGGAATCTCAACATGGCCACCCCGAAGGATGAGTATCCCATGCCAGTGGCTGACTTGTTGATTGATGGGGCGACTAGGCACGAGATCTTGTCCTTGTTGGATGGTCATTCGGGATATAACCAGATTTATATTGCAGAAGAAGATGTCATCAAGACTACCTTCAGGTGCCCAGGGTCTCTCGGGGCGTTTGCTTGGGTAGTGATGCCGTTCAGACTGAAGAACGCTGGAGCTACTTACCAGCGAGCTATGAAAGCTATCGGGGACATCATGGAGGTGTACATAAACGACATGGTGGTAAAGTCTGCCAAGAGAGCCTTCAGTCTTTCTTCATTATTTCTCTTTTTAATTAAATATTTTTTCTCTTGTTTTTCGTTTATTTTTCTTATGTTTATTTTTTTGCCATCTTTTTTCTATTCTTATTAAAAACAAAACATCTTTTTTATTTTTTCCAATCTTTTGTATCTATTTAAAAATAAATAAATAAATCTAAGAACTGATTTTTTATTTTTATAATTTTTTTATTTGATGAATGCTATTTAGATTTATTTAAATGCCTTTGATTTATTTGTTGATTTCTTACATTTATCAATACTTAATATTTATATTTAAATCTCATATTAATATATTTTATTATTTTTGTGTCTTTTTTTTAGTTATTTAAAATGGATGATACGTGTTAATTTGGAGATGACAATTGCTTGACCAATTTTTTATAGTTTATAGAATAATTTTAAAATAATTTAACGATGGATATTTAGTATATTTATAGTTTATAAAATAATTTTAGAAAAAACATTATGAATCTTACTGTTCTACGATTTCTTATTCACGACTCACACACCTAAACCGATTTACGATACGATTCAAATTTGACAACATTGCTTCTAATAACACTCGAATTGTTTTCTATCTTTGTGTGTCAAGACTAGATCTCACCCATCCTACGAACACATTATCACCAAATAATGATTTTCCATCTACCAATTCAACTACCCTTTGTGTTTGTGTGTGTGTGTTTTCTTCTTCCTTTTTCAATAACATGACTATCCCCACTCCATGTGAAGGTGAGACTAATCCCATGGATACACGAAACCGAACTGCCCTTTGTGATCCCTCCTCCAACTTGAAACATTCAATGGCAAATCCGCATTAACATTCCAACAATTGGTTGATGAGGAGGAACCATCAAAGCTGGTTTCTGTGATGCCAAAATTCTTGATCAAATGCCTTTGACTCAAGTCTAAGGTGTTTGAATGGATAGAGAGAAGCTCTATTTCCACACCATTGATCCTATCTTTCTTATTCATGCAATTCTTTTTTGTGCATAAAATATTGATATGTGCGTGTGTGTATATAGTCAAAGATTATTGATATGTATATATGCGCATGTGCCTTTTTTCTTTTGAATAACACAGGGAGGTGAGACTAATCCCACGGCTACATGAAACCGCCCACATGCCTCATGTATCGGGTTACTCCATATGAACAAGTGCCTCTTTTCCATTGAAATTTTAGGAAGTCGTAAAAAACAATAAAATGACAATGTTTGACAAGACAAGACCAAGTTGGGTGCCCATTTTGATGGGATTCTAAAGCTCAATTTCAACTACAATTTGAGTGCATATACAAGCACACAGAGGGATGTCATTTGCCTACTCTAAATACATCAAAGGGAAGTGACTGAAGCTAAATCCTGGACACTTGGAAAAGACTTGATATTTCTCTCAAGAAACACTTACATACGTCATATTGTTGAGGGGTTTCAAACAATATCATTAAGGGTAGTGGCTAATTAATAGGATGAGATAGGTTTCTAGCAAATGAATGCTTAGGTACATGAGAGAAGTAAACTCTAGAACTAATACACGTTGGAGGGAATAACAGAGACACTTAGTAAAGATTTATCATGAGATCTTTCTAATACCTAATTTATTGATCTTGTAATTTTTGATGCATACATTAATTCCAGTTCTCAGAATTATTCTCATACTTGTTTTTTTAATGACATATTATCATTGTTGTTAATGATTGCTCAGTGCTCCACGCACTAACTCTGGGCCGTGCTAGCTTACACTTCACGGAGTAAAAGATTGGTTATCTTAATCGTTAACTTATATTCCTCTTACATGATTTTCTCTTGTTCTGCAGCACCAAGTCAGTGCAGAGAGGATATAGGGTGCACCATATCAAGTGAAACCATCATACTTTCAAGAAAACACCAAATACGAATTGGACAGCTTATCACTCAATATTATAGAGTAATCCACAAAGCTTACCCAAAACTAGACTTAAAACAAAAACGAAAGACGAAAAATCTAAAGTGACAAAACAGCAAACAGCTTATCTCAACTACTTGACTTGAGTCCCAGTACTGAAAGACAGGACTATGTTGAAGCTACAGCTCTATAGTAGATGAGGAATACAGGTAAAACAGAGGATGATAACTGCACTGAAACTTAAAATCCATTCAAAGTCATTGTATATAGACAAAAAAAAAAAAAAAAAGGCTGAAGATTTTCACCTGACAGCCATCCTAACAAGCAATCAGAATCTCAAAATCACAGTCACGCCTGCATGTTGGCCATTGCCTTCATTTGAACATGATTGGAGTCAACAGCCATCGAAGTTGGAAGTGGTTCATATGACCCCCCTAACCTCCTTGTCGAACCTGCAGTGGTCCTCGCTACCATTGCATACACAACCACAACGATGATAGCAACAAATATCACATGGAGCACAAAAACCAAATCCAGCAATGCAACAGCACGCAGCCTTGACTCCTCGAGCTCACACATCGTTGACCCCTCAACCCCACTCACAACATCCAGTAGCCGGTGGCAGCCGTCAGGGATGAACACCTCGACATAGAGGGAAAGGCCCGTTTGAAGGATCCAGAGGCCCTGAAGGCAGAGGGAAGCAGCAAGGGCAGCATCGGCAACAAATACACGGGAGTTGAAGGCCAGGGCGAGGCAGAAGGCAGCAGAGGCAGCGGATATGTGGGAGAAAACAGAGTCACATTTGGCCTGTATATTGGAGGTCTGGAGGGAGGCAGCAGAGGAAGAGACAGAGGATTGGACAGCGAAGGCAGCGGAGGCAATGGCGAAGGAGAGGTCGGGCGGGAGGGGGAGAAGAGAGGTTGCACTGGAGATAAGTAGAGAAATGGATAAGATGAGGAAGAGGAAAAGAGAAGCAGAGGATTGGAGAGAGGAGAGGCGATGAACCGGAGTGCGGCCATGGACAAGGGGATCGGATGCAAAGGAAAGAAGGGTCTGGTGGGCAATGGAAAGGAGGAGACAGATGATAAGGAGATAAAGGGGTAGGTATTTGAATCTAGAAGAGGAAGAAGACAAAGGGAGAAGGTGGTAGGGCTTGGCAATGAAAGAAGAAGGAGATTTGTGGTGGGATCTAGTTGAAAAGAAGAGATGGTACATGCCGAAAGAGAAGAGGGCTGATGAGGAGAATATGTGATACAATAATGATGCCATTATTTTACAACCAAACCAAAAATCCAAAATGATTTCAATTGAAACTAAGGAAGGGGAAACACATAGCACAAAAAGAAAAGAACCCAAATGATTAGCAGATGAAGAAGATGAGCACCCCAACCCGAAAGAAAAACAAGTCACTGCGATTTCAGACCAAAGTGGAGCGCCCAAAATAAAGAGAAAAAAGAGAGATGCATCAGAAGAAGACGACAACGATGACGAAGAAGAAAGAAATGAGGGAGGACTTTGAGAACCGACCTTCCTGGTGAGGAAGAAGACCCTGCTGACGTTCTCCGACAGGAGTTCATGTACAACGCGAGAGCACCAATTTAGAGAGAACCGCGAAAACTTGTCACGGTGTCACCTCCTAATTGGTAGAATTCTTTTCTAAAATAATTTTAAAATTTTGACCTTTTAAATTCTCACAAATTCTAAAATTAAAAGATTCATCTTAAAATTGAATATTATACTTTTATAATTTTAATCATTTTAAAATTTTTAAAACTATTTTAGATTTTTTCCATACAAACTTTTTTTAACACTACTTCATATCATGTTCGTAATGGAGTTCAAATAATATGCATATACACTAAAGCCTCTATAATTTATTATTTTATAAAGTTATAACATGTTTAAAATAATATTCGTAGTCGGTCCTGACCTTGGGTCTTTACAAAATGTAATAAATCTCTCTGACTCAGAACTCTATATATTCAGAATAAAAAATGCACGGTCCCAACTATTTTGTAAAGTAATATTTCATAGATTCTTTAATACCCTTCCCCAGATTAGGCGTAGTTTAGCTTAATAATCTTATTTAACTGGTTAATCTCGAAGATTACGGTTAGATTTTGAGAAAAGCCCAGGTGTGGTCCAATCCGAGCTCGTGAGCTCAGTGATCCAGCTCGTCCAGCTGGAGGGGTATTTTGGTAATTTACCGCTTATTGTGATTATTTTATAAATTATGTTGTTATATGATTATTATTGGTTGATAATGTTCTCCTTAATAAAGGATTTGTATTTTTTATTTTAAAATGAATTTATTTTAAGAAAATAGTATTTAAATCCGCCCGTCAAAACCCCGAAAGGAAGTAATAATTATTTTAAATGATTTTGAAAATGAAATAAAATTCAAAACTAGTATTTTGTGTTAAACCATTTTAAGTATAGTCTGTTTATTCCTTTGCACCCCAAAATGAGGTTTCTAAATTGTTTATTTTAACATTTGTTTAATTAAGTAAATAGTGTTAAATTATGGTTTTTATTTAAATCAATGGTTTTTAGTGAGAGTTAAATCCCAAAAATTTATGGTGATTAAGGTTTTCAAAACCATCCTATCTGTAAGGTTGGATTAAGGTTTTAAGTTCTTAAAATCATTCTCTTAGTTTAAAATCGGATTTTATCAATTTGAGGGGCCTTTTTGCAAAATAGGAAAATGGGAGGGACTGATCCGCAACCGGACCAAACAGTATCGTTACTATTTGGAACTTCAGCTACCGCTCCATGCTGCCGCATGCAGTGGCCAACCAGCCCTTTCTTCCGGCCATTTCTCTATAAAATGGACATCGGGTCAGCCTGATCAAACTCCCACTGCATCTCTTCTCTTCTCCCTTTGTCTCAGCCCTCTATGAAATCAACTAGCGAGCTCCCTGCTAAGCCTTTGTTTTACTGTTTTTCACCCGTAGCTTAAGAAAGGAAGATTTCCAAAGACCGAATTTTTCAACCCAAGAACCTCAATGAAGGTAACCACTGTGTTCTTCTTTCGATTTCAATCAGTTTAGAATCAAGAAAAACCAATTTTGGCCTTGTTTTGAGTGAGAAAAATCATTTCAAAGTTTAAGGAAAAACCTGATTTTTAATGTACCAGTAAGGTTCCAGTGATAAAATCGGATGGCCTAGTGAGCTTCTAGACTCCAAATCATTCCCTATGGAAAGAGGACTCCCAGAGGAGTCCATCGGACCGGCTAGATGTGAAAGCCGAGTCTGGCAAACCCGCTGTTTCCGAATTCGTATTTCGCCTGTTGTCTGCCGTCACTGTCTGCTGGTGCAGACAATGAGGAAGACGACTCTCGGACGGTCCGAGAGTGGAGCTTCGGACGGTCCGAGAGCTAACCCTCGGACGTTCAGAGCTTCACCCAAAGCCCAGTTACGCCCGAGGCTAGCCTGACCCTTTTGAAAGATCCGAGTAGAGCTCGGAAGGACCGAACCCACTCAGACGTTCTGAACCCTAACTTCGAATGTTCCGAGACTTACAGACCTACCGAGACCTGTTTTCGGATTTTAAATCTGTTCGGATGGACTTCGGAAGGTCCGAAACCCTATCTTTAGACGATCCGAAGTCAGACCCATGATCCGATGTCAGTGACTAGTTTAGGTGTGGTTCGGATAATCTGAAGCCACAGTACCTGGTTCCGAAGCATGTTTCGAGGGACCCAATTTTTAAGTGTAAAATCTTCTTTGATGATTTGATTGCATGTGATGTTAGTACCTCATTGTTAATCTAAAAATGTACTAACCTTCTTCTCTTATTACTATAGTGTAAATACTATTGTATTCACTTCCAGGTCGACCCTATTGGTCGGGCACTGAGTGATCTCACTTTCAGGCCGACGCTATATTTGTCGGGTATTGAATGACCTCGAGGCCTTACTCAACATGTCAGATCTGGTCCTATCCAGAAGACAACCGAGAAATGACTTGAGAATCTAGACCTAACTCAATAAGTCAATCTGTTCAATGCTCAGAAGACAATATTAGTTTTGGACTGAGCACCCTTTTTATTATATTATTATCTTGTGGATGATTATAATTTAAAAATGATAGAAACCCAGTAGGAAACTCAATTCCATGTGCCTTGGATATTTTTGGGAAAACGTGTGATTTTGAAATACTACTTATGTGTATGTATTTTGATGCTATGTATATTGATTGTGCACTTGTATGGTTGTTTGAACAGAGACCGTGAAACCACACATATACGGTGGGGGAACTTGACTTTGCAGTAAATGTAAACAGGTTTTGTTACTTGAGATGGTTTTGGAGCAATGAGTGGTTTCAAGTTGATGAACCCATTCATGTGCCTAGACATGATGCACTATGGTAAGAGTGCTTATGATGATGACTATGATATTGATCATATAAGATGTGATACTACTTCCATGCACCTTTTACTATCGAACCATCGCCAAGCTGAGGTGTCGGTTATGTCTACTAGACCAGGTGGGTTTACAGTGACTGGCAAGGTATGTCAGTACCGATTTGAGGTGTATACCGGAGATGTACTTGTAAAGATATATTTTGACTGTGTCGGGACTTAATACTATTGGTGTCAGGATAGTATTTAGGAGTTGTAGTGGATGACAGCAATATTAGAAAAGATATGATGAATTAGGGGATTGATGATGATATTATGCTTACTTGTTATCAAGGATGAAATATTATATTGCAACTGTTGATTATTGTTAACCTGTTGTTTACTTAACTGTACTATTATATTTCCTTCACTGATCTAGTTAGCTCACCCCACTCACCTTTCAAGAGATAAACCCGAGGAGGAGAACCCTCTTTTTCAAGCTTAGGGTGGATAAGCTGCGGCGGTATTTTGGGATTCCCACTGAGGGGAATACCCTCATCTTTGCTTTCTGGTTCTTGGAACCATTTGTTTTTGTTTAGTACCGAGTGTTGTATTTAATTTGTATTAACGTGATGTATTAGACTACTGCGTTTCTGTAGTGATTCTGTTGATGATTTTGAAAGGATAATTCAATGGTTGAAATTTGTGATCATGATATGTGTATGGATGCATGTGTTATTTTTATATCTATTTTGTTGGGTAGACTTATAATATATGTTTGAGTCCACATGTTGGAATCATGTGTGACTTCTGGGCCCAACTATTGATCCGGCCCAATTAAAATGCTTGTGTTGGTTTAGTCTTTCCAAAAAAAAAAAATCAGTCGCGTTCTGGGCCCACCCTTCGAGTCGGGGCGTGACACATTCATATTACAAAATTACTGAAAAAATGACTAATGACCTATAAACACTCTGAAAAATGACCCTTAGATGATTTATTTCTAGATATGGCCAAAGTACTAGAGTTTCTCATTGGTTTTAAGGATTGTAGAAAGAAAAGATCCAATGACGTCAATTGGTGGTAATTTGGCTTTTAGGCAACAATGGCGATGAGGCAGAAAGAAAAGGAAGTTGAAAGGACTTTTTATTGTGAGAGTTTAATGAGTTTTTTTTGAAATGAATACTCAACATCAATTTGCTAAACCCTCTAATTAAATAACTTATCTAATGTAATATATCTACCATAATCCTGGCCATATTACATTATAGAAGTTTTACTTGAACCATACTATTAAAATAAAATAATTTATTTGAATAATAAATAAATTGACATTTTATAGATGTTCAAAAAACTATACTCATATAATGAAATGATTTCATTTATAATTTAATAAAATATATTAAAATAAAAAAAATTCAAACGTAATGCCTACATTTTTTTAACTTTTCACATTTTCATTAGTTTATGTTATTTTTTATTGTCTTTAAAAATTTGTTTATTTGTTCTGATCAAGATTCTTTAAAATGAATCAAGCATTTAAATATAAAAAATTAAAATATACCCATGTAATTATTGGTATGCCATAATAGAGGTGTGTACTGAAAAATCTAACACCATGCACAAAAACATCTTTAAAATATCTTAATAAAAAAGAAAGAAATAGAATTTTAGAAATTATAACTTTTTCAAAGAATTTAAAATTTTAAAATTTTGACAACTTTTGGAATTTGAAAATTTCAATCTACAAAGTTGTAGATGAACCAAACAATGGACTTTGAGCAAAATTTGTCAAATTCCACCTCCAAATTTTGAATACCAAATAGGCTCTCACTTTTAACTTTAATTTATATTAAGGTCCCTATGATATAGAGTGCTGGCTGAAAGAGAGAAAGAGAGGGAAACACTAGGGTTTGGCTGGATTGGGGTTTCCTATAATTAGGTGTTGACAACACATTGGACCAATCACATGCTTAGGAAAAAACTAACAAATCACATTGTGCCATCTCAAATGCCAAGTAATGCAAACCAATCAGGTGCTCCACCTCATATGTGCCACCTCCTCTCTCTCTTTGTGCAAATTGAAGTCCCTTGGAGTCAAATTCGTCCAAGTCTTGGAGTCCTAGAGTCATATGCACGCAAGTCCCACAATTCTAAGTTAAAGGCTCTCTCATCCAACTCAAATTCGGAACAACACTTAGGTGCTAGCAAATTGTCCTCCAAACTTTTCATATGAGGTCTCATTTGCTTCCAAAGTGGTCTCAAGGTCCATATATACTAAATTCACTATTTTGGAGCCAATTAGATGGTTTAGCCTCGCTTTGCCACGGATAAAATCTTGTAGAATTGCAGGGCTAAGGAAACAATTTATCTTCATACATGATGTCCATGATGTCCTCATCATTTCCTCCTGTCTGAGAAGAACTCGTCTCGAGTTCAGGTTTATGCTAGAGAGAACCAATTTGCCATAGCTCGCCACTGCCTCTTTGGAACATGTTAAAAAACATGACATGCATGATTTTCCTTGAAAGGTGGTGTATCACTTGCTTTATTTCTTCTTTATGTGTTGGTTGCAAAGATTGATAAGGTTGTAGGTGGAGAAAACTATCTCATGTAGCCCTCTCAAACTAAATTAATGTAAGGTCGACCAAAACTGTTTGCATCCACAGTTGCCACAAGTTGTCTCCTATCATCCAGTGTCTTGGAGCAAACACCCATTGCACGAACTTGTACTGCCCACTCCTTGCTTGATTTGGTAGATGGTATAGCAAGGGCATCTGCCTTGTCCTCCGGCCATTGCTTGAATGGCATCCTTGGCGATGAACTAACCTGTCACCCACAAAGTTAGCATAATCTATTCCACTAATATGGGTTTTTATAAATTCCTCCCATATTGGGTCTACATAGGTTATATCATTGCTTTCAGTATCTACAATTGACACAGAATTTAATGCATGACAAGAACATTTCACGAGTGTCAAAACTGTTTGCTTAGAAGCTTACATGTTTGCATTAATATCTCCACTATCGCCTGCACTATTAACCTCCGTTTGGAGAAAACTTGACCTCGAGTTTTGCTCCTGTAGTTGTACATCTCCCAAGTCCACCTTAGGCTCTACCTACTGAGATAGATGGTCAGTCTCTCCCTCATTTGACAAATCTCCTGCCGAATATACAGATCTAGATGTTGCTACAGGTTTAGCTTGTCTCCTAGCTTCATCGAGCTTTTCTTTCTTATTTTTAATGTATACTTCTAAAAGTTTGATTCTTACCCATGCCAATTCATATGACATTCCATTCCAATCTATATCTTCTCGATCATTTCTGACTTTTCTGTGTTGTCTATCTTCTAGGTCGGCTCCATGTCATTGGTTGTGCCTAGTGTTTCCTCCCACTATTGACATATGAGGAAGACAGCAAGTCGGGTCTCCCAAAAGTAGAGAATGTTTGCTACAAAAAGAGGCAAAAACACCATCTTCCAAAATAATAGAAGTGCACAACGAAAACAAACTGTATTCCTAAACAGGTATAAGCAGTAACAAGCTCTCATGACCCACTAATGAAGACAAGACTCAGTTTTACAATATCTCCAAGTCTTCAATGAAAATAAGAATCTGACTCAAGTTACAATGCGTTTCCGGAAACCTGATTCACGTGGCTATCTGAAAAATCAGAGAGTTCCTCGGAGTTCTCTCCCTTTCCAATGCCAATTGATGTTTCACTCCAACTTTGAACAAATAAAAACTCAACTGGAAAAATAAAAAACCTGATCTAAATCTCTCTAGAAAAATCAGAAAAGGCTCAAAATCTCACCGGCAAAATCATAACCTTGCGAAATTCTCAATGAAAAACTAGAATTGAATTTTGCTGAATTAAAATTAATTTTGCAAACTTATAAACACTAATCAGATTTTAATGATTTAATGCAGAATTCCATGAGGCTTGCACAAAAAAAAAAATTTAATTTAAACCAAAATTCAACTAAATTTTCAAATAACACTTGGGATCGCCCAAAGAGGCTTCTCTCCTTCACGTTAATTCAACTCAAATTTTGGTGTGTACAATTGACAACCAATCCTCTTAATTTATAGAGTGCTGGCTGAAAAAGAGAAAGAGTGGAAAACACCAGCGAGTTGGTTTGGTGGTTAAGAACCCGCTTGAAATGCAAGAGGTCTTGAATTCAAATCACTCTAAAAAACTCTATAGTGTTACCCAGTGTATGCGCCACCTCTCTCTGTCCTTATGCAAATTGAAGTCCCTTAGAGTCAAATTTGTCTAAGCCTTGGCGTTCTAGAGTCCTATGCACCCAAGTCCCTCAATTCTAGATTGGATGCTTTCCCATCCAACACAAATTCGAAACAACACTCAAGTGCTAGCAAATTGTCCTCCAAACTCTTCATGTGGGTTCCATTTGCTTCCAAAGTGACCCTGGGCCAATGGGTAGAAACTATATGATTCATTGTTTTGGAGCCTCAATTAGACAGTTTAGCCCCCCTCTGCTACCGCCGAAAATCTTATAGAATTGTAGGGCTAAGAAAACAGTTTCTTCTTAATGCATGATGACAATGATGTCCTCGTCAAAATTAAAAGTAGAAGCTAGGGGCATAAAACCAAATTGAAATGCCAAAAAAAAAAAAAAAACCATTTTCGAGTAAACCAAAACTTGACCACAATAAAACCCAACTATCAAGAAAGACCCTGAAAAAACCTAAATAATTAGACCCCTCCAAAAGCCCTAGATCGTAAAGACAAGTTAAACAATTTATAGAAAATAAAATTTCCAGAAAAGCCATAGTTTTGAATAAATTTGCTAAAAGAACCTTAACCTTGAAATATTTTCCAAAACCGTTATAATTGACACAAAGATATGTTTTAAAACCTGAACCTCAAGAACTCCAGAAATTCAAGTTGCAAGGCCAAGAAACCCTAGTTCCCAAAAAATCAAAAACTTAATCGAGAATAGAAAACGAAATTTTCTAGAAAACCCGTAAACCCAAATCCAACTTGATCCATATACAATAAAGTATCTTTAAAATCAGCACATCAGATGAATGATGAATCAATATTTTTTCATACAAAATAACCCATCAGAGCACAGAAGTTTGCGAATAAATACATACCGCAGATGAAGCATGGAGCGAACAATGCCAGGGTTGAAAAGTAGACCAATAACAGTTTTGCGGATTTGAGGACTTTTCTGCAAATAAAGGGACGAAGAAGGAGGCAAGCGCTGTCGAAGTGTTTTTTTTTTTCCCCACCAGATGTGAGGGAGTTCTTTACCATATGGACTTCTTCAAATATTTAGGGACCTTTCTGTAAAATAAAGTCAGATCACTTAGGCTGCGTTTGGATGGGGGTAAGAGGGGGTAAGCCCCGGTTATCCCTTATTACCCTCATTTAGTAACAAAGGAGTAATTGTGATGTTGATCACAAATAATGATGCTTATGAGTTGTGATGTTACTAATACTGCTTCCACGTACTATTTACTATTGAACCATTGCCAAGCTGTGTATGTCGGTTACGTCTACTGTACAGGGTGTGTCGACAGTTGCTGACTACGGGAATGTCAGTACCGGCCTGGGGTTTGCCTGAACTAGTTAGCTCACACTGCTCACATTTTAGGAGATGTACCTGAGGAGGAGGAACATCCGTATCGAGCTTAGGAAGGATAAGCTTTGGCATGGCCTGGTTTCCCCTTTGACGGGAACTTCTTGTTGATTTTGGTTCCTTAGAACATAATTTGTGTAAAGTACCGTATGTGGTACTTAAGTTTGTGTTGGCTTGTAAAACCACTATGTGTTCTGTAGTAACTCTGATTTATCTATGAAATATTTCATTTAAGGAAATATGCGATCGTGTGTTATGTGTGGATAGACTTGTTATCTATGTTTAAGTCCACATGTTGAGAATATGTGTGGCTGGGCCTAACTTTGAATCCAGCCCAATTCGAAGTCCTTGAGATTAGTTTTAAAAAATAAAATATCAGTAGCGTTCCGGGCCCACTTCCAGGTCGGAGCGTTACAGTTATATTTATAAGATGCATGCTATGGTAGTGAGAACATGATGTTATCTGATTGAACATGTATGGATCATGTGAAGCATGTTTAGAAAGATTTAAAAATTTCTTAGAACTTGTTGATGGACATTATGACATGTTGATAGAGAGTATGGCATAATGATGGAGGTTATAGTATGTGGTATTTTGGTGGATGAGTAATGCATGTTGTCATGTTGAGCATTGAGCATGACACTCTCGTATTCATGGGTTTGAGCATGGGAGTGTGCTATCCATGATTTGTTATGATGGCCACTTGGTGCACTAAGTAATAGGTTTGATTACTCTCAGCTTATCGAGATGTCCACTTTGGTGGTAACTGTGATCCTCGACTTTGTCGAGATGGCCATTTCAGTAATAGTCATGTATTCCTCGATTTGTTGGGATGGCCACTTCGGTGTTAGTTTAGTTATCCATGACCAATCACGATGTCCAACACTTGTTGGAAGATTAGTTACTGTAGTGACCCGTCCCGAATTTTTTTAAATTTTTCGAAGAGATTTTCGGATCTCTGAGTTGTTTTAGGGACCTTGGTAACGGTGAAGAGAGTGTAGTCGCCATGGTGGGCCCAATTCACCTGTTTTCGAGTTCGAAAACTCGAAGGGCATTTGGTAATTTTATAATTATTGCTTATTTGTCATGAAAAATTGTTTAAAAGTCACACGTTTTCTCGCCCGAGATCTTTCGGATTATTCCTTGGAGTTTTTTCTTTCTCAAAAAAGGAAAGAAAAAAAAAGAGCAAAAAACCCTAAACCCTAACCCTTCTTAAACCCTTTTTCCGCGATACTGTAGCCGCTCTCGCTACAGTGTCGCCGCTGCCCAACTGTGGTTGCTGCTTCTTCTTCTTCTTCTCCTTCTCCTTCTTCTTCCTCCTCTCGCGCCGGTAAGCTCCTTCTCCTTCTCTCTCTCTTCCTCGGTCTCTTCTTCCTCTCCTTCCCTACCTCCGACCGCCCCCCTTCTCCCTTCGTTTTTCCCCTTCTTCTTTTCCCTTCTCCCATTTTTTTAGGGTTCCTTCGATTTTCCCTGTTTTTCCTATTTCTTTTCTTTCCCTTTCTTAGATTAAATTGTTTTACTCGGTTTTCTTATTCCCTTTCTTCTTCTTCTCTCTGTTTTTCCGGGAAATCCCTTTTCTTTTCCCCATTTCTTCCATTTTCCTGGATTTCCTGGTTTTTCCCCCTTTTCCCCTCCAACTCGGCTGAGTACTGAGTCGCTCGGCTGAGTGCCGAGTCGACTCAGTCGAGTCTTGGTGCTGAGTCAGCCCGGCCCTTGGGCTGGAGTGGCAACCCAGCCACTCGGCTCAAGCCCGACCCGACCCTGTCTGGCCCAACCCGGACCAGGCCCAAATCCGGTTCGGCCCATGTCTGGCAGGCCCATGTTTTCGGCCCTATCCACCTCGGCCCAGTTTCCAGATCCGGCCCGTTTTCAAGCTCGGCCCGTTTTTAGACCCGACCCAGTTCGGTCGGTTTTGGACCCGGCCGTTTCTCCCGGCCTCTTTTCTTGACCTGTTTTGTTTTGATTACTTATCCGTTTTCCTTATTTCTACAGATTGAACTCCCTTCAAACCAAACAAGTCGCTTGCTCGCTTTGGACTTTCGACTCCACACACGCGGTGAGGGAACTTATCACTCTTTTAGCATGCATTCGCATTCTTAACCTATAATCTTGAACATCAAGTGACCTGAATGGGACCCTTTCGTTTATTAAGCCATTCGGTAAGGGAACTATTGAAATGAATATGTGGCAAGGGATCCGTTCGGGTTCACCCATGTCAATTGTGTGTGATTGGTGGAAAATTTAATTGAACGAATGATTATTGATGCTTAAAAGTTATTGAAAACATGTTTGTGATTAATCATAACACATATATGATATTATGATGGATGTGACCATGGTTGTTGAAAGATGTTGTGAATTATTGTGTGTTTATGCATAGATGTAAATGTAATCGTATGTTGGATATAGAAGTATGAGCCTAAGCATTGTTATGTGTCGTTAACCGCATGAGGATGCATGCCGTTGATATTGATGTTATGTTAGGACATGTTTGTGTTGTCATACATGATCATGATGCTATGTGCATGCATGGGGGATTTTGTTCAAGTGTATACATTTATGGTGATGAGATTGGTGGTTGGGAGGACTTCCCCGTTACACTCCGGAGGTCGAAACCCCATAGGGATGTGGGTTTCCCCGTTGTGTTTCGGCAGTCGAGGTGTCTGCCCTAGAGTTTAATTCCCTAAGGGCGTGGTCGATGTGGTTTCCGACATGACTCGTGTGGGTGAGGCAGTTGTGTATTCTTTAGTCTCCCGATGATACGGGTAGGGAGACTGGGGTTTGTTGGAGGGCCTGATGTGGATTATGGGAATGATTTCTTGGTTTTGGTTAATGCAATGTCGGTTAAAATATTAGTTGAATATGGTAGACATGGATATTTTATTCACTAGTGATATTTACTGCCATTTCATATGTGACCTATATCTATCTTGTTAAAATGTGATATGTTCTTTCGCTGGGCTGTTTTGCTCATCCCTTACCTTTCAGGTGCCCTGATCGCGGAGGGGTCAGGCGGGCCCCTTGAGCAAGCACTAGGAGAAGAGTAGTAAAGACTAAAAGCTTATGTTTATGCTTTGTGTGATGTTTGAGAACTTTAGTTATATAGTTTCAATCATATGTTTGTTTGGATAACTGTATAACCTGTTGATCAGTTACATTCGTGGTTCATTGTGTTTGTTCTAGTTTTGAACTTGTGAGTTGTTGGGCGGGAAATAGTTATCCCATTTTAAAAAAAAAAAATGCTGCTATTCTTGTACCCGATATCTATCTTTTATAATATTCTGAGGTTTTTCGGAAATAACGCGCCCGTAGCGGAACGGGGCGTTACAGTTACCCTCGACTCTGTTGGGATGACTACTTCGGTGGTAGTTGTGTTATCAGTGACTTGGTCATGATGGCCACCAAGTGTTAGAAGAGGTGTTCATGGGTTGGGATGTGTTGAGTTGCATTGAGTAGTGTACATTGGCATTGAGCATAAAGCATCATTAAATGGTTATGGTGAATTTATTACGCTTTAATTATTCAGAGAATATGTAATGTGATGTAAGAATAAATGTATCATGAATATTATATATGTGCCATTGCTTTCTTCACTGGGCTTGGAGCTCATATTCCTACATTGCAAAAAATCCTGTGGAGTTAGGTCTAGATGAAATTCAAAATTAAGCATGAAGGACAAGATGTTGTTGAAGAGAATTAGATTTTCATATTTTATTGAAATATTGAACGTTTAGACTATATATTTGATTTATGTGTTGGTTTGAAACCTTTTGAAGAATTCATTTGTTTATTTATTTAGTTCATTGAAGATGGATAATAAATTCAAATTTGAGTAATTGAGAACTCATTTTATCTGTGGATTTGGAAATGTGAGTAAACTTGTGAATTTAGAAACATTCATGTGAGAGATTGTTTTAACCTTCTAAGTTATATGGAATGATGTTTAGAAATTTTATAAAAATCATTAGGATGTATGCATGAAGAACTCGTTGGCTTTGTAAACGTTCATGTCATTTGTTTGAAATACATTTTCTAGCCACAAATTTATGATATAAGACCCGTTTAGATGAATAATTTGTTTTAGATTGTGCAGTTAGATCACGCCCCATTTAGGTGCTAGAAGGGCAAGGTGTAACATTATCATATCAGAAGCTTACACAAAATCAGTTGACAGTTCGGTCAATTGATACATTGACTGATTGTGCAGTTTTGTACCTACTCACTAGAACGATCATAACTTGAGCCACAAAGCTCAAATTTGGACATTCTTGAGCTCGTTGAAAAGAAAATGGACCCATGTTTTGAACGTTCCCATATTGGATTGGTCTTTTCGACTCTTGTAATGCCCCCTTTCCTCTTCAGAGAGGCAAGGTGTTACAAGGATTTTCAAGGAGTAGTATGATCCCTCAAGGAATGGACTTTCCTTGAGATTTCCAAGGAAAACTTCTTTGAATAATGACATCCTAAAAGCTCGTACTTTGACGTTTCTTGGGTACGTCTTGCCTCCTATAGTCATAAATTCCACAATGCAAAATTCTAAAGACTTTAGTGAGGAACTCTACCAAATAGATTAGAATTCAAAGATGGAATTTTGGATTTAGTGGAATTTGACAAATTCTAATCAAAATATACTTTCTGGTTCTTTTGGTATTTTATAAAAGAAATTTGCAAATTCCAAAAGTTGCCATTTGGCCTTTAAATTCTTTTAAAAAGTTGTTTCTAAATATCTAACTATCTCAAATCCATATAAATATTAAAGTCTATAATAAAAAAGTGTGCACTAACGTTGCTTCTTGCCCACACAAATATAATGTTGGTGTTGGAGTGACACAATGCATTGATTTGTTGGCCCTACTCTCAAATATAGACCTAACAATTGGATCTATAAAATGTGATCAAAGTTGACCCGGAAAAGGATGCATATTTGGCCTTTAAATTCTTTTAAAAAGTTGTTTCAAAATATCTAACTATCTCAAATCCATATAAATATTAAAGTCCATAATAAAAAAGTGTGCACTAACGTTGCTTCTTGCCCACACAAATATAATATTGGTGTTGGAGTGTCACTATGCATTGATTTGTTGGCCCTACTCTCAAATATAGACCTAACAATTGGATCTATAAAATGTGATCAAAGTTGACCCGCAAAAGGATGCACACAAAGTGCATGGCTAACCTTACTTGTGAATATTTACTATTGTGATATTTTTAGAACGTTCTAGGCTACATTCTTTTAACAAGTTATTAGCAATTTAATTTTGTTTACATGATCTATTTGGATAAGGGGTAAATTTTACAAAAGTTATCCTTGAGTAGGGGTAATTTAAGTAGGGATAAAATGACATATTAACAATTTTTTTAAATTAATATTTTTTATTAAATCTATCTAATATAAATAAAATTTTATTAAACATAATTATCAAAATGTCATATTTTTAAGGGGTGATTCTGTCAAAATTTCGATAAGGTCTCGAAACTCTGAAAGAGTTTGAGGTTTGTGATAATCTCTTTCAGAGTAATTAGCAATTTATTATGTTGGAAGTTTATATAACAACATTTTCAACATGATGCATTTGGATGAAGGGTAAATTTTACGGAGGTTACCCTTGAGTAGGGGTAACTGTAAGTGGGGGTAATCTAACATATTAACAATTTTATAAGAATTAATAATTTTTATTAAATCTATATAACTTAAAATTTAAAATTAAATTTTATGAAATATAGTTGTCAAAATGTCCTATTTTTAAGGGGTGATTCTGTCGAATCTTCGATAGGGTCTCGAAATTTCGAAAGAGTTTGAAGTTCATGGTAATGTCTTTCGGGGTAGTTAGCAATTTATTCGGTTGGAAATTTATTTTAAAAATGTGTCAATATTTTCAACATGATGCATTTTGATGAGGGGTAAATTTGATGGGGTTGCCTTTGAGTATGAGTAATTGTAAGCAGGAGTAAGTGTATAAATTTTTATTAAATTCATATAATATAAAAATAAAAATAAAATTTTATGAAACATAATTGTCAAAATGTCCTATTTTTAAGGGGTGATTTTATCTAAATTTCGATATGGTCTCGAAACTCCAAAAGAGTTTGAGGTTTATGGTAATCTCTTTTGGGGTGATTAGTAATTTATTATGTTGGAAGTTTATTTTAAAAATATGTCAATATTTTCAACGTGATGTATTTGAATGATGGGTAAATTGTACAGGGGTTATCCTTGAGTAGGGGTAACTATAAGCAGGGGTAACTTGGCATATTAACAATTTTATAAGAATTAATAATTTTTATTAAATTCATATAATATGAAAAATAAAAATTATAATTTTTTGTAAAGAGATATGTTGATATCTTTATTCATTTATTGGGATTTAAACAATAATATCAAAAAAAATCTTTATTTATTTTTTTAATATTAGAATATAAGTGTTCATTTTAAATTATAATTATGAAAAATAATTTATAAAAAATGAATAGTATTATTATAAGTTATATTATTAAGATTTATTTCATGTATTTAATAATTATATTTTATAAAATTTCTTAACCGATATTATATATTAGATTACCCTTGCTTTTAGTTACTAAATAAGATTTTTTATCCTTAAGTAAATTTTTACTTTATCACTGTAATTACTAAAAAAGATAAGAGTAATCTCAATTTAAGGGTTACACCCACTCAATGATGGTCCCTAATCAAAATAACCCCTCTAAAATTTACCTCTCATCCAAAGTCAGTGGTAGGGTATCCCAATGCACATTATTATCTAGGGGGTATTCCAATGCACATTATTATCTAGGGCCCACCGGTAATGTCCATTAGGGTCTTTTGAAAATTACGCTTGGATAAAGAGAATACTTATAAGTAACTTCAGAATAATAAAGTAACATTTTTGAATGTCATAAAATTTTTTGATTAAAATAATTAAAAGTAATTAAAATTTTAAGAACAAAGGACAATGGTATTATTGTCATTCTATTTTTTTTTATATATATTTTTTATTGGATGACGAATTAAATTGTTTCGTTTTATATTCTATATAAGTCTTTTGTGTATAACGATATGATAAGGTGGGTCCATTAAAAGTCAATTTATATATTTTTCAATTTAATGGTCATATTTGTAATTTATTGTAATTAAAAAAACCATATGAACATTTTTAGGGCTCATTGAATACTCTATTTCAATAATATTGTTTCGCATGAGTAACATTGGTCGAGAGTAATTTTCTTTAAATAACAATTTTTATAAAAATATTCTAGTTTTAGATATTAATATGAAAGAAAATTAAGACGGCTGGTCGTCCATTGTACACACCAGAATTTGAGTGGAGTTAACATGAAAGAGAGAAGTCTCTTTGGGAGATTCCAAGTAAGTGTTCTTTGAAATTCTAGTTGAAATTTGGTTTGAATTAAATTAGTTTTTTTGTGCAAGCATCATTCAATTATACATTAAATCATTCAGATCTGATTGATGTTTTTCAGTTTGTAAAATTATTTTTAATTCAGCAAAGTTCAGTTCTAGTTTTCATTGAAATCAATTTCATTGAGAATTTCACAAGGTGATGATTTTCCTGGTGAGATTTTGAGCCTTTTCTAATATTTTTTGGAGAGAAATTCAGATCAAGTTTTTGTTTTTCCATTTGAGTTTTTGTTTGCCCAAAGTTGGGGTGAAACATCAATTGGAGTTGGAAAAGGAGAGATTCAAGGAGCTCTCCGATTTTCCAGGCAGCTACGCGATTCAGGTTTTCTCCAGCGCATCGTAACTTGAGCTGAATTTTAGTTTTTTTTTTTCTTTAATTGAAGGCTTGGAGAGGTAGTAAAGCCGACCATTGCCTTCATCAAATTTAATTATTTTTGTTCAACTTTATTTATTTATTTTGACAAATTGAGGCCTTCTAGATATTTAAGTTGGAACTTAAGGAAAACCAGTTGTTTTCAGGGGTGTTTCTTCTTTTACGTTTTTCGTTAACAGCTCTTGGCAGGATGGGTTAGTCATATTCGATAGAAGCTAGTCAGTTCACATGAGCTGGGTGTTACATGAGTAGGTGGAATGCATTGAAGACCTACATATAGGAGAACAGGAGGACGTTAGGGAAATTCCCCATCCAATTATTGTAGCGTTATAGAGGATGGGGTTGATGTGGGCCTATTGGAGGTGTCTAATTCTTTAGATATTTGGGTTCAAGGTGTTTCTAAAAATTGCTTTTCTGAGTTTGTATTTAGGTTTACTAGAGACGAGCATGTTCTTCTTACTGAGGATGATCCTATGTTGTCATTCTAATGGTAATGATGACTTCAAATAGCATTATTTCAGACATGTGGGGTCCAACTCTTAAAAATCTAAATTGTTCATTAATTTTTAAATACAATTTTAGATTTTGTGAAACTATTGGGCCCACAATTTGGATGGATCAAATGAGCAAAGTGTGAGACTTTATAAATTTTCTAATCAAATACTTCTCATTTGATCAATCCAATGGTGGGTCCAACCGTTTCACAAAATCTAAAAGTATATATGCATGCATCCTTGCATTTAGAAATTAATGAACGGTTTAGATTTTTAAGATATGGACACCACATGTCCCAAATATATCCATTTGAAGTCATCCTTACCATTAGGTTGACAATATAGGATCATTCCTCTCCTGCAGTTGCTCGTTTTAGTTAATTTCGTCCAATGGTAGTGTTCTCTGTTTTCTTTAAGAAGGACCTTTTTGGATATATCAAGTTTATGGCCCTTTTGTTAACTTTATGGAAAACTAAAGATTTTCTGGAAATTATATTTTTCTATTTTTTTATGATTTTTGGGAATTTGGAAGGGCCAATTTTGGAGGTATTTTCGTTTGGGGTTCTCTTGAGAATTGATTTCTTTTTTGGCTTGCATTTTTGTTTTTGGAGGTTCAACATATTTTTGGAGAACTAAGGTTTTATGGAAATTTCTTTTATTCAAGTTTGTGATGAGGTCTTAGGCTTCATGTGTGCTTTGGTGTACATGGATTTTATATATTTTACTCTTGGAAAATTCGTGTTTGCTCTCATGTATAACCCTTTTATTTTATTTTCTCCTTTTAGAAAATTGATGTCTCTCTCTCTCTCTCTCTCTCTCTCTCTCTTGCATATTTGGATTATGCCATGTTAGCTTTTGTAAATTTAATGTTGGGATTCTTTTTGTCAATTTGAAGTTTAATTATTTTCTTGTTTAGGGATGGTCTACTAGTAAAGTAAGCTTGTTTGTCAGTTTCTTGCTGATTTTCCTATAAAGGTGGCTATAGTTGAATGGTGGAGATAACGTAATAAAGATTGTCACCTTTGATGGGAATTATTTTCTCACCTTTCAACTTATGAAAAGTAATCTATGTACATGAGACAAAACTTGATGGTTTGATACTGATCTCTACTTTTGGCCTCTCTCAACCCTTATATGGTAACCATTTTTATTGGAAATTTGGGTGGAAAATGATAAACAAGCCTTTAAGTTTTTTCTTTTCTTATTTGGATAAATTTAATGATCCTGTTTTACTTAGAAGTTGAATCTATGCAAATAAAGTGAGGTTAACTTGGTTTTGTTTGATTCTATAGTTTATTTATTTGGATGTGACTTAAATTATTGGATTAATCCTTTTTTTTAGTGAGGATTCGTTAGAGAAAAGGAAGCTCCTTAATCTTTTAATTCATCACCATTTACTTGGTTGAACTTTGCTATACTTCTCCACTTTGTCAATTTTCTAGTATCTATCTTTACAAAAGTCAATTTCAACTTTCTTCTTGAGACGTAAAGGGAAACAACATTAAGTGCCTATGGGCCCCAATTCAGATTAGGAAAGATTGCAAGAGGTGACTTTTGCAGATCCATGGATGTGCTAGTGCAAAATATACTGTTATATGAGAGTATCATAATTGGGGGCGACCTAAATGGAGATATAGGAAGTAACAGCGAAGGACATAAAACTACTCATGGAGCACATGGTTCTGGTAAAGGAAACAACATGGGAATCAATTCCTGATTTCATTGTAGCTTTTGATTTTGTTCATTTTGTTGCTGCAAATACACTTTTCCAAAAGAAATAGTAGCATCTCATTATCTTAAATAGATTACTTCATACCTAGATGTGGGGAAGTGTCTCTTTGCAAGGACTGTAAGGGCATACTTGGAGAAAGTGTCACAACTCAATCTAGACTTTAAGTTTTGGATGTGTGTATAAGGAGTAAATTTTAAAAGAACAACAAAAGATCCTCCTAAAATAGGTGGTGGAATTTGAAAGGAGAAAAGTCATTATTGTTTTTTTTTTTTTTGAGCGGTAACAAATAGAAAAATTATATTAATGATGAAAAGATACAAAGTGATGCGGGAGCACGCTTGCAACTAGGCAGGGATAGGATAGAATCATCTGCAACGAAGGGCAGAGAAGGAAACATAGGGATAAAAGGTAAAATACCTTGGAATAATTCTGATTCAATTCATAAATTCGTATGAGGGATGTCCCTCTACTTACAACCATGGTATTTATAAGAAAACAAAGAAATAAAAATTGGAAGAGGAATCCTAAACAAACTAGGAATCTTTCTAATTATTCTAAAACGAAAATAGCACTTCTAATTTTATCTTATACTTCTAAACTAATAAGGAAAGCCACCGACCTGGCTTCTTGTTACAAAAGAATTCTAAAATTAAAAATAATGCGAAAATAGAAAAATACTAAACATGGATCTATACGCTGCGTGTCCTACATCACAAAGGATGGTATAAAAGGGTGTAAGAGACATAAACCCCAAGATAGCCAAAAAGATAAGAGCAAAGTGCAAAAGTACAAATAATGTCCTCCAACAAAAGCAAAATCTCTCTCTCCCAAAAAATCTTATATATAAAACACGCCAGTAGTACTAGATTCCACTCCATTTTTGGCGAAAATGTCAGCAACCCCATTTGTATATCTCTTGAGTGCCAAGAAGGAGATCTCCTTTCTTGAACATAACACTCTAATTTCTCTACTATTGTGATCAATTTCCATGAGGGTCTTTTTAACCCTGCCGCCCAGTCTATTGCATTTGTATAGTCCCCTTCACTGATCAGTTTGCCCCTCCCCATTGAAGACCAAATGGTTAGCGCTTTTCTAATACTGATAAGTTCTGCCTCGTTAGAATTTCTCCGTCCTATGGATTTTGAGAAAACTATCGGCATCCTTTTGTTCCAGTCACGCAACGTACCCCCTATACCGGTCGAGCCTGATTTTCCTCTGGCAGCCCCGTCGACATTAAATTTGAAGGTATCTTCTTGTGGGAGATGCCTTGGAGTTTGGACTCTATGTTTTTTTGGCCCCTTGCTAAGACAACCTTCCCAAGAGGTGAGGAAGTCTACCACTCTGAACCCTTTGAATTTTGCTCCGGACAATAACCATGTGTAAAGCCTCCATTTAGCTTTTTGGATAAGATCGTTTTCCTCTGTTTCCTTTAGTTCGAATATCCTGACATTCCTTTCTTGCCATATCGTCCATAACATAGCTGCTGGAATGGTATTCCAAAATATCTTTATTTTGGGATTAGAATGCCCGATATTCTATGAATTGACGATTTCTTCACATGTTCGATCCAACACCCACGATACCCCCACCATATCTATAAGGCTTGTCCACACCTTCCTAGCCACATGGCATTTAGCGAACAAGTGATCTATATCCTCCCCCATGTGGCCGCAAAATATGCAGTGGAGGTTGTTGTCCACCCCGAGTAACCCCCTTCTGTTGAGTGTTGCCCTTGTCAACACTTTACCTTTTAGTGTACTCCAAATAAAAGTTTGTACTCTTGGAGGGGCAAGGCCCATCCAGGCTAAGTCCGTGGTAGGCTTCTCCTATTTATGTTGATGTAGGGTTGAGTGGATTAGCGCCTTCACAGAGAACATGCTCGAGGAGTCTCCAACACAAAGAAAATTGTCCTCTTCTTCAACTGCTAAGGGGAATTCTTTCAACCTTTGATTCAGTTCCTCAAAACTCTCTGTTCTAAAACCCTCAAATTTCGACCAAAATTCATTTGCCAAGAGATCGTGTTATGCGTCCGCGTATAGCAGTCTTTGACCAAGGCTTGTTTGTCACTCACTATCTTATAAAGTCTAGGATAAACATCCTTCAGGCATCTATCCCCCATCCATAATCCAACCAAAATCGAGTTCTATTCTCATTTCCCACCAGTAGTCTAAGGTTGTCCTGCAAGACTCGTCCTAGCTGACTACCCCCTCTACCTGTACTCCACCACGCTTTTACTATCCGCATCTGAACCTTTCCACCTTCTCCCCCAATTTCAATCCTTTGACCTCTTGTACCCGTATCTAGCTCCTAACACCCTTACCCAGAGGGCCTCCTTCTCTCTCCCGAAACTCCAGCTCCATTTATATAACAAAGCCTGATTTTTAATGTTTAGTGGTACTATGCCTAATCCTCCCTTATCTTTCGGTTTCGCCACTTCTGACTAGCTAACCAAATTTATCCTTCTTCTGACCACTTTGTCCCCCAACAAAAATCTCCTGAACAACTGTTCCATTTGGTCCTTCACCCCTTTGGGGATTTGGAACATGGATATGTAATAAGTGAGAAGATTGGACAGAACATCCCTAATAAGGTTAGCCTTCCTCCGATTGACAAATATCTTTTCCTCCACCCGTTCAGTCTTTTTTTCAATTCGTTCCACCACCGGGCCCAGAATTTCTTTGATCTCGGGTTCCCACCAATCGGTAGGCCAAGATATGTAGAAGGTAGTTTCCCCGTTGTTCAACTTATTTCTTCTGCAATAGCTCTCAAGAAGGGTTCCTCCAAACTCACACCAATAAGGGTAATTTTTCCATTGTTCACTCGCAGCATTGACACCAACTCAAAGCATCTAAGAACCGCTTTAAAGCCTAAAATCTCGCTCCTATTTGGTTCGCAGAAAAACAATGTGTCGTCTGTGAATTGGAGATGCATAATTGTTGGACCTTGCTTAGACACTTTGAAGCCTTTAATGATGTCTAGTTCCCTAGCCTTTTCCACCAATTTATTCAGGGCTTCTCCTACTAGTGTAAAAATGAAGGGTGACAGTGGCTCTCCTTTGGTTGATGATATTGGTGGGGCTGGAGAGCCATTGACGAGAATTGAGTAGGAAGTACCCTCGATGCAGGCTTTCATCCACCTTCGCTATTTAGGGCCAAAACCCATCCTATCAAACATTTAGCCTACAAAAGCAGTCCACAAAATCATATGCTTTTTCCATATCTATTTTGAACAGAACCCTGATTTTCTTTTCTTTAATCGCATATGAATCAATTCATTTGCAATTAAAACCCCGTCCAATATTTAACGATCCTCTAAAAAGGCCCCTTGTGATTCGCTTTCTATCTCAGGGAGGACTCCCTTCAGTCTTTCAGCTAGGACCTTAGCCAGTACACAACCATTGAGGCTAATAGGTCTAAAATGTGACAATTTAGATAGTCCTTCTCTTTTTTATATGAGAGTGACAAAGGAGTTCTTCAACCCCTTATTAATCACTCCATTGTTATGAAATTCCTGAAAGACTTGGAGGAAATTCGGGCCGACCGTGTCCGAGCATGTTTTAATAAATCTAAAATTAAAACTGTCTGGGTCCGGAGCTTTGTCCCCCTCAAACTATCAAGTGCCGCCACAACCTCTTCCACTGTGAACTCCCTTTCCAACCACTATGCTCTACCTTCACTAATCCTTCTAAAATCAATCCTTCCAAAGTTGGTCGAGATGCCCCTCCCTCCCCCAACGAGGCAAAACGTAAACTAGTGAAAGGAGAAGCTTGGCTTGGGTCAACCATAAAAAGGTTAACCAACCAAGGGGACCCGACAAAAGCTCGAAAGAAGGTGAAGGGGAAAGGACATGCCCAGGAGATATGTCACAAAGAAGAGAAAACGAGTGAGAGTCCAGGAAAGATAGCACCGGGCAGAGAGGAGACACAACCGAGAGGCCATTTGCTGCATGAAGCGAAGCCAAGGAGACGAAGTGGACGAAAGTGCAAGAACCGTGCCAGAGGACTGCTCGGGAGAGCCACTGTGGAGACGTGCAGATGAGTCCTGATGTTGAAGACGGAGGAGCTCCACACAAAATCCTAAATGCCTGAGGTGACTCGATGACGCAGGACAAGGGATAGGGTAATCCTAAATGCCTAATGTGGTTTTTTAAAATTTAAAAGGGGATGAAAATAATACACCCTAAAATTAATATGGGCTGAAATTAAATCAACAATTAATATATGAATATAAATTTGTTACAAATAATCAAGCAAAACATCCCAGAATGTGATGTAGACAAATACATAAAAGGATTTAATAAAAGGGTGGAATGATTTCTTTTTAAATGAATTGGGCATATGTAATTTTAAATAAAAAAGGCCTATGGTTCTAAATAAGCATGTTCTTTAATTGAAGACATTGAAATGGAGGAAGGGACGAGGGCAAATAAGATTGGGAATACGAATGGATTATGTGGGCGGCGAAAGGACTCGAAGAGGTAGCGGTAAAAAAAGCGCTGCAAGGCTTATGGGACTCACGGCAGCAAAGGGGACTGGAGATGGGACAACACGAACAGGGGAAAGGGCTGTTTGGGTTGGCGGTGGAGATGGGAAGGCCAAAGGGGCCTTGGGACAGCAGAATAGGATGGTTTAAGGAGGGACGAAGGCAGTAGGAAGGGGGGTTGGGGCTGTACGAAAACCCAGATTGGGTTAGTAAGGGGAAACGAAAACAGTAGATAGGAAGTTTGGGGTTTATGGCAGATCTGAGGGCTTAAAGGTGGTGTATAGCAGGTGGCAGCAGAAGTATGGGACGTATAGCTAGTGGCAGAGGTGGTGTTGGGCCTAAAACAGGGGCGGCACTGCTATGGAGGTAAGTATAGGAAGGTGGAACTCTGGAACTGGTCTAAAGGCCGGTGGAAGAAGGGGATGGGGCACAACAGTAAGAAAGGGAAAGGAAAAGAGAGAAGGAAGAAGAAAAGAAGATAGAAGTAGAATACTTGGCTTCTCGCCCCGTGGTCTCTCACCGACTTCCGTCGTCGGATAGAGGTAATCAAAATCTTTCAATTCTTATTCATTCGTATGTAATGCCTCAAGGAAGGCTAGAAGGCTTATAGAATTTCAACTTACTAAAATAAAAAAAACAAGAATTAATTACTAAACTACGTTAGCTAAAAATAAACTAAAACACATAATAAGAAACAAAAGGAATACGTAAAGGAAACACGGAAACAGGGACTAGTATGCTCCGCATCACTCGAGCTATGCAAAAAGGGGTTTGGTAAGCTACTCCCATCCCCCAAATAGGCTCGACGAAGAAGGGTCAGAAATCTAGAGCTACTGCTGCGCCATGGAAGAGACCAGCAGGAAACCCGCGGGTCAAGCCTGGACCGTGAGCATGTCAACTGAACAAAGGGAAGTAAGACGGAGATTCTGCGACTGCCAAACTGGAACTAACACCTGATACCTGAAACACTGTACCAAAAAACAAAGCGCTATGTCTGCACTAAGGAAATATAGGCCAAGAAGAAGGAAAGTGATGGGCTGGAGAGAGAGCACCCGACAGAGAGAGAGAGAGAGAGTCACAGACGAACCCAAAGTAAAGGGGAGGGAAGACGAAGGGGCCGGCTCTGGATGGGTAGCCGTCGATGGCCGACTCAAAGTAGGCTGGAAAATGGCCTCAAAATGCCTCTTCACTGCCTCCCGAATACTATCCTTATCCGTCACTCTCCTTCCTTCCACCGCAATAGATTTTATCCCCTTATAAGCTTGCCGTGCATTCGCCATCTTATGAAAGGACACATTCTTGTCCCCATCCTTGAGCCATATGGCTCTCGATCTTTGCCTCCACTCCACTTCCTCCATTCTGATACAATTCTATAGAGTTGCTTTGCAGTTCCACTCAGTGAAATTCCTCATCTCCCAAATCTCTTTCTTCCTCTATCCTATTCCAACCTTCAAGTTCTCACAAAGCAGCCTCTTTCCTATCTGCTACAGGTCCTCCATTTGATTTTATCCACTCTTTGATTTTTTATTTAAGTAGCACCAACTTCCTTGCTAAGACAAAGCCAGCCCAACCATCCACTAAAAGCTCTTGCCACCATTGCTTCACCAACGCTGTGAACCTTGGGTCTTCCAACCATTCATTACTGAAACGAAATGGTTTTGGACCCTAGTCTATCTCCTTTGTATCTAGCTTCATTTGACAATGATCTGATATGGGGCTAAAGAGTTTGATTTGGCTGCAATTTGAGAACTTTGCCTCCCAATCTGGCGATACAAGAAATCTGTCTAGTTTGCTCATAGCTGGCCTGGAGTGAATCGACCTCAGTCAATCAAGTTGTTCCGCTCTATGAAGTCTGAAAAAAACTCCATACCTCTTGTGTAACCCCCCTTTCTTCGTTCCGACGGGTACCTTATCGCATTGAAATCACCGCCAATGCACCAAATGACGGAACCTCATATCCTGATATCTTCCAATTTGGTCCATAAATTTTCTCTCTCCGCTTCTTGATTCAGACCGTAGATGTTGGTGATGCAAAGTTGTGTGTTGCTGCCCACAAGGTACCCTTTGATCGAGATCGATCTGTTGTCCATTCTTCTTAACAAGATGACAATAAAGAAGCTTTCCATAGAGTGATCAATCCCCTTGACTGGCCCTCCATTGGTTTGTAAAAATAGTCATAATCTGCTCTGCCCCATATCTCTTGCAAAAATGTGTCCAAGAATTCTTCCCTCTTTGATTCTTGGATTAGCAAGATGTCAACCTTGTACAGTAAAACCTCTATCATGTAATATGGTTGGGACCATAGTGCATAGATTACATTATAGAGGTTATTAAATTAGAGGGTCTAGCAATATTCCTTTCTAAAAATCTCCTAAAAACTCACCTATTATTAAAAAGTCCTTTCGGCTTCTCTTTGTAGAATCAAATCATTCCTTTCAGCTTTTCTTTCTGGAAAAAAAAACATCCTACCACAGACTCTTGTAAAAGTGGGCGGACCATTCAGCCCAAAGGTTCTTTAAACGAGCAGATCTCCTTGTCACTGTGCAACCCAGACAGTAAGCAATTTGCATATCTCTATTCTTTAGCAGAGAACAAAGTGTTTAGCCCATTTATCTTCTTTATATATTATATTATATTTATAAAATAATAAATAATCTCCACCTATCCACATCCCCACTCCTCTCTTTTCATCCCAAATCTTCTCAAGACTTCCACACCTTATCAATTTGTGAAGGTCCTTAGTCACTTTTGTAGTAATTTTGTATTATAAATGTATTGAATATTATTTTGCAAAAATGGTTGGGGCAGTACATTTTTTATTTTGAATATATTGAGTACTGAGTTGGAGAGATTTATTACATTTTGTATGGTCCCGAGGTCGGGACCAGCTGCCAATATTATTTTAGATAGGTTATAACTTTATAAAGTACTACATTACAGAGAGTTTACTGTACTTTCTAATGAACCTCCTGATCTCTCCCCTTTTCTCTCATAATCCGAGGCCTCTTACATTCCAGGACAAAATCTTCATTGAGCTTCAGTTTGTGTCCCCTTTCTTTCTAGTTCCTTGTTTCTCCTTTTGTAATTTTTTTTAAAAAAAATTTCTCCTTCTTGTTGTGGAACCCAATTTGGAAAAGTTGACCAAAGTTATGTCATTATTTGTTGATAGTTGTAATTAGATCTGTAGTCGATATAAATTGATTGCTCTTTTTATGTCTTTCCTTTCTAGCCACCGGAAATGGTTCCATGTGATCTATATATACCTTCATGTACGCTCTTTCAAGGAGGGAAATACAACAAAGAGAATAATTTTCTCAACTTTCTCCTCTTTTCTTACATTTTTACATTCAACATGCTATCGGCTAGAAATGATTTCTAGACGCTTTAAAGAGGAGTCTTTCTCCGTTTTACTGTTCCTAGCCAGAGTTATTATTCATCACCGGAGTTACTGTTCATCCATAGACTCCGGCATCGTCTTTGGCTCTCTGAGGGACTCTGCTGCGGATCTCGTTTTTATCTTCACATTTTGGAATTTTTTCCACCTTTTCTGGCCCTTCTTCAGCCATTCCTACACTGCCGTGTCTCCACCTTCGCAGCCGTTCAATTCTTTTCCGGCAAAGATTCCGGCGACGGGACCCTACAAACCCTAGTCATTTTTGGAGGCTCTATCCATCTGTAAGGTGGATTTGCTGATCTGCCTTCCGCTGGTCTGGTTTTAGGCTGCTCCTTCTGCCACGTCTGTTTCTGTCAAAAAAACCCATTTTCTCAGTTTTTCCTGAAGATCCACGAGGATACAACCCTTTTGCCACTTGGCTCTCCACCACCATGGTCGCCCCTGGTGCACCTACCTACGCCTCAGGTTGACCTAGGGTTTCGGTCAACGGTGGGCCCCTTTTGACTGTTTTTCAGACCTATTGCACAAACGCACAACATCCCAAGTTTTTGGGAATTTTTTTTGTAAGATCCCCTGGCTTGTGGTTTGTATCTCCTTCAAACCAACTCCACTGTCTTGGTTTCTATCTCACCTGGTGGGGCCCCCCTTCCATCATCTGTGGCCCCTCTTTGTTGTTGTTTTTCCAATTGCTGTATGGGACTTCTACCAACCCAGTTTTAGGTATTTTTCTGTAGATCTGCATGGAAGCAGCCCCTTTTCACTTAGGCTCTGCACCCCACCACAATTACCCCTACCTCCTCTTTCAATCCAGTTGGAGTTGCTAGGGTTACAATCTTGGTGGGGCCTACTTCTAGTCCTTTTTCAGATGCTGCAGTTTTTGGACATTTACTGGATTTCAACTTTGTTGCATGTGGGGTTGTGGGCTGATATGCTGGAACTCTGTTTCTTGGGGCTATATTTTTGAGAACTGATTAGTGTGATCAATCCTAATGGCATCGTGTAGCCCTCCTTCTCCTGGAGATGATGTTATTCAAGTGTCTCGGAAAGAATTTGATTCCTTACAGCAAGACAGGATGCATCTTAATAGTCTTCAATCCTCTGGTTATGCTCACAGTTGACCATGTGGGACCTACTTCTAGACATGGTTGACCAGAACAATTCTAGTTTGGAAAGTTGACTCAAAATATGTCGCTAGCTGTGTAAATGATTGTAGTTGATTATTCTTTGATTCATTTCCTTTTTAGCCACCATGGATGGCTCCCTTTTTATTATATATACATGTAACCTCTGATAGTTGAATACACAATACAATAGAGAGAGATTTCTTCTCTATATTTTCTCTTTCCCGTTTTCTTATTATTATTTTCTATATGGTATCAGCCAGAAACGATTTTTGCAGCTTGTAGAACCTTCTTCTCTCCGTTTTATTGTTCCTCCCAGAATTATTGTTCCTTGCCAGATTTCGGCATCTTCTTCAGGACCAGTTTTTCTTTTCCGGTGGACTTTTGTAGTAGATCCTCCTTGTTGTCTTGCTTCTCTTGCAACTTTTTCACAGATCTGATTTTTTTTTTTAGCATTTTCTATACCTGCTTGTGTGTCCCTCCTCTACAACTTGCTAGTTCTTGCCTCCGATCCAGTGACCAATGAGTTTTCCGGTGACGGGATACCACTCTTCCATGTCGTTTTTGGTGGGACTCTTCATCTGTAAGGTTGGAGTTTCGATCTACCTGCCTTTGGTAGGTCGTTTTTTGTTTTTTGTCTTCAACGACAGTACCGCCCAGACCTCCTACTTTCTTGGTCTTCTAACTAGATTGGCTAGCTCAGGGCTTCGTTTGGCTTTGACCCACCACTTCTGCTCTCCCCTGCCCTTGGTTTCATCGCACCTGCTTGCTCACGTTTCCATCACCTGTGGGCCCCTCATATTTGTTGTCTCCGAGTTGCTGCCTCAAATGAAAAGACCCCAGCTTTTGCCTTCTCTTACCTGCTGGCTTTCAGCCTGGACCACCTTCAAACCAACAGTTCTGGTGTCACCCTTTACTGGCTTTTGAAATCATCTATTTTCTTTCTACACCAACGGTGCTGGGCCCACTTCTGCAGACTTTCTTCTCCCAGTTCTGTTACCGATATTCTCAGCATTGGACTGTTTTCAGTCTTTCGCTTCAATCACGGTTTGCAGCCCCTAGATTGGCCTTCTCTTTCTTCTCATTGGTGTCACCCTTACTGGTACTTTGCATTTATCCAGCTTCCAATCTTGATTATACTTGGTAGGGCCCGCATATGCAGTGTATTGGTTCTATGTAGCTACACAACCAATTTTTATTTTTGGGGACTATTTGCTGGACTTAATTAAAAATGGCATCTTCTACTCCTTCCCGTGGAAAAGATCCATCTTTTGATACTCATGGGGACACCAAAAGGCCCATGGAAGACGTGTATCTGTTTTTGCACCTATTGCAAGATACCAACCATTCTGTTACTTCATGCTTCAAGCTTCATGGCAGAGCAAAGCAATCTCATCTCTCCACTGCGCCTCATGTTGCTCCTTCCTCTATCGTGGCTAATGACGGTGCCCCAGTGACTGGACATGTGTCTCTTATTACTACAATGACTGAAGTGCCTTTAATCCTCCAATGTCTCTACTGTTGTCTCCTCGTAATCAGGTACTAAGCCCCTCGCACACCATGCCCCAACCCATTCTTGGATTATTGATTTTGGGGCCACTCACCATATGGTTGGTATGTCTAACCTCTTACTCTTCCCTTTCTCCGGTTTCATATGGCAAGGTCAAATTAGCTAATGGGTCGTTTACTGATGTTATTGGTATAGGCACTATCCTTGTTTCTTCTACCTTGACCCTCTCTTCAGTTTTGCATGTTTCCACCCTATTACGCAATTTATTATCTATTAGTGCTCTTACTAAATAATTGAATTGCTCAGTCACCTTCTTTCCTTCTCATTGTGTCTTTCAGGATTTGTCCATGAAGCAAATAATTGGTGGGGGTTGTGAAGTTGACGACTTACGCTTCTTGGACCATCGTGCTGCCAAATCTTCTGAAGCTTGTTCGATCTCTTCCTCGGACTATGTATAGATTTGGCATTGTCGCCTAGGGCATCCATGTGATTCTATTTTGAAGCAACTTGTTCCATTTTTGTCTTTCCCTAAATTTGATTGTGAATATTGCCAATATTGCAAACATTGTAGACCTGCATTTCCATCTTCTCTCTATAAATATACTTCAACCTTATTCTCTTTTATACATTCTAATGTCTGGCAATCTCCTTTTGTTTCCCGCATTGGTTTTCGTTATTTTATCACATTTATTGATGATTATTCTCGTCTGACATGGGTATATATGATGAAACATAAGTCGGAGGTCTTTGATGACTTTCGCACCTTTTACCACTGGGTTCAAACTCATTTTTCTTGTAAAATCCAAATTTAGCGTAGTAATAATGGAGGAGAATATTTGTCGCACTCATTTGTCTAATTTTTGCAAGACCATGGTAGTGTCTCAACTTTCTTATCCTTCTACACTTCAACAAAATGGTGTAGCTGAATGGAAAAGTCTTCACCTCTTTGAGGTCGCTCGTTTACTTCTTTCTGCCATGCATGTCCATTAAAGCCCATTGGCCAGAAGCTGTCTTAACTTCCTTTTACCTTATTAACTGCATGCCATCCCGAGTGTTACAAACAAATCCCCTCTTGACATTATTTCCTTGCACAAACATGTCCCTGTTTTTCCATTGCATGTCTTTGGCTGCGTCTGTATTGTTCATCAAATTTTTGGTGATAAACTCTCTCCTCGGACTGTGAGATGTGCCTTTTTGGGATACTCTCCCTTCCATAAAGGGTACAAGTGCCTTGATCCCCTCATTGGGAGGACATGTATCTATGGATATCACTTTTTTTTAAAAGGAGTTCCTTACTTTTGTCCAGACATGTTTGCTCCCCGCCCTCGCCGCCCACCCCCCCCCCCGGCCCGACCCCCCCCCACCAATCCCCTTCGACTGTTGTTCCTCTTGTAAGTGCGCTGGTTCGTCTGAGTCACCCCTTATTGTTAATTACATGACTCAGTTGGACTTGCCTTTGATGTATGAGAAGATCTATTATAAAGTTGAAGAATATACACCGAATACATTATTGGCACACAGGTGACCTTAGGCTAAGTAAAAAAACCTTAGAAGTCAAATGGTTATAAACTGGAAAATAAGAATCAAATTGACTTTCAGCCTCGAGGCCTCGTGCAGTCCTGTCGAGGCCTCGCAGCCAGTCTTGTGCTGAGTTGTCTTTTGGACAACTGTAACTCAGCTTACCTTGTGTATTGCTGACTCAGTCTCCTACAGATTTAGGAAGTTAAATCTGTATTATTTTGTTTGGGAGTTAATCATGGTAATAGAATATATCCACTGGTGAGACTAAAAAACTGCCACCTCACATGTTTTGAATTTAATACCGTTGGGGAGTTGGCCTTGTGTGACAAGAATGGAAAGGCTCCGTCATGAGTTGTAAAATCATTTACAATCTTCAATCTAATCCTTTATTGATGTCTGAGATAAATTTACTATCAATCATGCACGGTGGCATATGAGGTTGCTGGATACTTATTGTTCTGAAAGACAAATTAAGTTATGCATATATGTGCTGTCTTTCCATATTTACCGCACGAGGCCTCGTGGGCGTGACTTGTTTCAAAGCTGTAGACAGTCTTATAAATAAACTGTAAGCTGTATGTAAGAGGGACTGAAACACAGAGAACAAACTGGAAAAGTATTACAGTGTGTCCAAATCATTCAACCTTCCCTCTTTACACTTTCTTCATCATCTTCCTTCATAAATGTTTGGGTAATCATTACCCTAGTCCTGATGAAGATTAAGATGTTCTCATAGGACCTTAAAATCAGTCTTATCCAAGTCCTATACTACTGTGTCGATAGTCACTTTGATGGAGCTAAACTGATGGAAAGGAGCACACAGATCAAGTAAAGAAGAAAGTGTTAAAAGGAAAACGGATAAGGCCCAAGGCAAGTATTTCTTCTTCCTTTTATTTCAAACATTGTAAAGTGGATTAGAACTTTGTGTTTGAACCAGTCTAAAAAATAGATGTAGAGGATTAGACTGATTGGGTTGAACCTCTATAAAAAACTAGGTTGTACTATTTGAGTGTGAGACCCAGGCAGTATATTTGGGACGACTCTAGAGATTGGGAAGTCTGACAGTGGACGTAGGTTTGTTGAAACCGAACCACTATAAAATATCTGTATCTACATGTGATTGATGCTTTGAATTGATTGCTTGGATTGATTACTGTTTCACATACACACACTTATATTGATTGGTCATTAAATTGTTGTTCATTTCACGGTGAAAGGATCTCATTGAATAATTCATACACTTAGATTAAAATTCGGTTGAGAAATTTTAAAATGGAATTAAAATTGAAAACCGACCTATTCACCCCCCCTAGGTCGTGCATTACTCTAGTAACGGAATTTCACATCTTCTTCCTGCAGATATTGGTCATTCTAGCCCTTCCAAGCCCCTTTTGGTGTATGACCGCAGGCCGCCCGCGCCTTCAACTGTAGCTGACGTCACTCAGATTTGCATGTGGTCCAAATTAGTCCACCACTGACCCTGAACCTCCCATCGCACTTTGGAAATGTTAGCGTGCTTGTACCGATCATCCCATTGAGCGCTTTGTGTCCTATCATGTTGTTTTTCCTTCCTATCACAGTTTTCTCACATCCCTAGACACAAATAAGATTCCAAAGGGGATTGACACTGCATTGAAACATCCCTTCTGGAAAGCCACCATGGATGAGGAATTAGCCGCACTTGAGAAGAACAATACTTGGGACATGGTCCCCCCGCCTCCAAGGAAGACTCACGTTGGGTGCAAGTGGGTTATTGCTTTGAAGCATAATCCATATGGATCCATTGCCAAATATAAGGAACACCTAGTTGCCAACCGCTTCATACAGATGTATGGGGTGGACTAACAGGACACTTTTTCACCTGTCGCTAAGATTACTTTTGTGTGCATCTTGCGCTCCCTTGCCACCACTTATGCCTAGCCCCTTCACCAGTTAGATGTGAAGACTGCCTTTCACCATCTTTAGGAAGAACTGTACATGCTTCATCCTTTGGGGTTTGTCAAGCAGGGGGAGCCCAACTCTGTCTGCAGACTCAAGAAGGTTCTCTATGTCCTCAAGCAGCAGTCTCCACAGACCTGGTTTGAAAAACTTAGAAGCACATTGATACCATATGGCTTTACTCACTGTTAGGCAGATCATTCTGTCTATATATACATGCTCCACTTTGTTTTGATGACTTTGGTTATCTATGTTAATGATATTGTCCTTAGAGGTAATAATGATGCTGCCATTTCTACTTTCAATCAGTATCTTTGCTGCACATTTGGTATTAAAGATTTGGGGCTTTTTCTTAGTTTCTTGGCATTGAGGTTGCTCAATCTTCTTGAGGACTCTCCCTCTCTCAGCGGAAGTATGCCCTTGATCTCTTATAGAATGTTGGCTATTCTGGATGCAAACCTGCTGATACTCCGTTGGATGTTAACACCAAGCTATCAGCCTCCAACGAGACTTTTCTTGAGAATCCGGCCTTCTATCAAAAAATCGTGGGCAAACTCATTTACTCACCATCACGAGACCATATTTATCTTATGTCGTCGGTGTTGTCAGCCAGTTCATGTATGCCTCACGTGACACTCATCTACATGCTGTGTTTCATATTCTTCGATTCCCTAAGATTCATCCTGACCGCGGCTTGCTCCATGCACATTAGCCTACATGTTAAGTTCGTGGTTATTTTGATGCTGATTGGGCCAGGTCTCCTGATGATCGTTGTTCTACCACCGGCTACTTTGTCTTATTGGGGTCAAATTTAGTTTCTTAGAGGAGCAAGAAGCAGTCCGTTGTTGCTCGGTCTAGTGCTGATGCCGAATATCGTGCCATGGCTAATATGGCATCCGAGTTGGTGTGGCTTCGACAATTTCTCACTGAGTTGGATTTTCCACTTATCATGTTTTGTGACAATCAGGAGGCCATCAACATCGCCTCCATCCGGTCTTTCATGAAAGGACTAGCACATTGAAGTCGATTTTCACTTCTTTTATCAACATATTTCTGAAGGCCAACTCTTTACTCCTTATCTGCATTCTAAAGATCAACTTGCGGTTATATTGATAAAGGCAGTTCCTCGGAATCAACTAACTTCGGTTGTTAGCAAGTTGGGCTTACTGGACATCTTCGAACCAGCTTGAGGGAGAGAGTGTTGTGGGACCCACTTCAGGTCACGGTTGACCATGCAGGACCCATTTCTGGACATGGTTGACCAGCATAATTTTAGTTTGGTAAGTTGGCTCAAAATAAGTTGCTAGATGTGTAAATGATTGTAATTGATTTTTTTTTTTATTAATTTCCTTTTTAGCCACCATGAATTGCTCCCTTTTTATTATATATACATCTAACCTCTGCGAGTTGATTACACAATACAATAGAGAGAGATTTTTTCTCTCTTTTTTCCTATTATTTTTTTCTATAGTATGGGGGATTTCAAAATCAAATCAGCAGTAAAGTTGTAGATCTAGGGACTGCAGTCCAAACTAGTCATGGAAGCCAGTTTTCTTATGCAAGAAATGAAAAAAATCTGACTGACTGGTTGTTGGCTTGAAGAGAAAAGGCTAAGAAATCAAGAATGCATGTGATAATTTGATGTTGGATAAAGTATAGGGTAACCCTAAATGCGTAAATGTGGTTCCCTAAAGATAAAAAGAAATGAAAATAATGTACCCTAAATCTAAAATGGGCTGAAATTAAATTTCAATTAATACCTGTAATTCCAGAATATAAATTTATCACAAATAATTACGCAAATTCTCGGAACCTAGTGGATTAATTAATATGTAAATGGGGTTTAGGTAATATGGTTCATTGGTCAATAAATGGGTTGGTAAGTGAAGGATATTCATTTGAAAGAAAATAAACAAAAGGATGCATTAATGGACTAAATGGAAGTAAGGGGAATGGCTGATACGGTCAAAATGGGTCAAAATGCTCCACTCGTTAGTGAGTTATTTGGGGAAAACCCAAACACGTGGTTTAATGGAATTAGGGTAATGGCACTGTAAAGAGATGAAAAGGCTAAAACGAAAAGCAGAACAAAGAGAAGGGCGGAAGAGAAGTGAGCGGCGGAAATTGGGAAGCAGGTGGATTGCGGCTGCAAGGAAGTAGAGGTATGGAGGTTTAGAAAGGACTGGTGACACTGGATTTGGCTTGGGAAGGGACAATAGGTAATGGCGAAAACAAGAAGGGACTGTTTGGGATGGGACAAAAGCTGTGGGAGGGTTTTGGATAGGGACAAAAGGTAAAGGAACAAGTAGGAAGGGGAGGAAGGTCAGGGAGGGTTCACTTTGGGTTGAAGTTGCGGTTGAGTAAAGAAAGGAAACAAAGAAAGAGAAGGAAGAAGAGAAGAGAAATAGAAGTAGAAGAAGAGAAGAGAGATAGAAGTAGAAGAAGAATACCTGGAGAAGAAGAATAAAGTATATAGTATCTGGAGATGAAGAGGCCTCGCACCACTTCAGAGCTTCGCACTCGGACCCGGCTTCGCACCAAGGGTGGGAGGGTTTCTCACCTTCCTGCGCAGGGAGTAATTTCCACAGCAAACTTTTCTTTCATTCACCATTAGCTGCAAAATAGGGTTTACAAGGCTTTATATAATAAACACAACTCTTAAATGACCAAAATACCCCTAAGTACAAAAAAGACTAAATTACCCCTGAACAATGACATAAATCCCAAATAAACTAAAACTCTGAATTAACATAAAAAATACAATAATGCCAACAAAGTAAAAAAAAATCCTAATTACGGAAATTGCTCCGCATCATAATGCCTCGACATTGTGGAACACAATTTCAAAGGAGCAACATTGCAGTAGAAGTCGAACACTTGGTAACAAGAGTTCCCAACTGACCATGTTGAATGAAAATATTGAAAATAACAGTGAAATTAAAGACAGAGAGGTGAAAGGAATTCGTGATAAATTTCTTATATTTTTTGTCTTTCAAAAAAAAAAAGGTATGGTACTGGTGAACAAAGACAAGAATTACTAAAAAAGGAAAGTCAGCTTTGTGGTTACAGTGTTTTAGAGGACAATATGGTATATACACTTTTTCCAAATATACAAAAGGCCTAAAAATTGTACAAAATATTACAACACTGTGGGGTCCACTTTTAATCCATGTGATGGATTTTAAGGAAAAGTCTATGCTTGAATGTGTGGTACATAAATAATCACCTTGATTGAAAAATCAAGCCATTTTTTTAATACCTCCTCCCCACTCCAAAAAAAAAAAAAAAAATCATAGAAAATTATCTTTTAATCACCCATGTCAATTGTCATACATGGGCCCCACTTAGGGGATATACTAACCCACACCCAAGTGTGTGGGGGAACATCTTTTGTGGATTCACATAGAGGTGCATACTAGGCCCGGCCCTGCCCTTAGGCGAACTAGGCCACTGCCTAGGCCCTCCAAATAGATAGGGCCCCAAGGTGGGTTCAATTTTTAAGTTCCTGCACCTTTTTTTTTATGTTATAAAATTATTTTAATGTTTATTTTACCAACAAATGGATTTGTAGGGCAATGGTAGTGCGTTTGATTCCAAATTTGAAGGTTGTGTGTTCGATTCACGTTGGGTTCAATTTTTGACATAATTTTTCTTTTTGAAGTAAAATAACTTGGGGAGTATTTGGCCAATTTTTTTTCCAAATTTTAAATCTATAATTTATTTTTTAAGTAAAATAACTTGAGGAGTATTTGGCCATTTTTTTTTTTCCAAATTTTAAATCTATAATTCTAATAAAATGAATTAAACATAATGATAAAAAACATTTATCCTGTAGTTTTATTTTTCTTTTAAAAATTAAGAATTGAGATTATTTATTGACTCTATTATAAGATTAAAATGATTATATAAAGGTCAAATTTTAACTAATCATTATTGTTATCATTTTTTCAGAAATTTTAATAAAATTTTTACCTAAAGAAGTCCCTAAATGAGGAAACTTAGTGTTCACTGTAATATAGATGGTTGAATGTGAAGAAAATGGGTTTCCATTTGAATGACTGTTTTGTGCTTTATAGTTTATAATCGAGTAATAATTTTTTACTATAATTTTACTTTATAAATTGTTTTAAATGCATTATATACTTTAGCATGTCAACTATTCTTTTTAAATACAATAAAATAGTAATAAAAAATAAAAAATCAACATGTATGACACAAGTGGAAATTAAATGTCAGAAGAAAGATTGAATGGATTGGCTATCTTATCTATTGAAAAAGATATATTAAACTTGAATATAGTAATTTAATTAGTAATTTTGCATATCAAAATCCGAGAAGAATAAATTTTAAATAATACTTTGTTATAAATTTTATTATTATATTTTATTTGGATGTTTCACACTTTGTAAAAAAAAATGTATAATTTTATTTTTTGTGAGTGTATAAAAGACCCATCTCAAGAATTCGCCTAGGGCCCCTGAAATCTTAGGGCCGGCACTAGTGCACACTTTACTAATCCTCACTCAATATGGTTGCCTTTGCCATGTTTTGTGTTTGGCGATTGACACCGACATCTTTCATCATCAATGCCCATGTCTCTCATGGAAAAGATTATGAACAGTGAAACACTCGGTTGATAAAAAGGTAATCACAGAGGGTTCTCCTGTGCCATGATATCTCTTTCTTGCTTATCCCTAAAAAAAAGGAAATGAAAGACAAAAAGAAAAGAAAAGAAAAGAAAAACTTCTGCTTGATAGAAATATTTATTATTATTATTTTTTAAATTGAGTTTGGTGGCATTTGCTTTGCCTTTTTCACTTGAGCTGTCAAGTCCTTGATTTTGGTTTTATACTTGGTTTTGTTTGTCATTTTGGTACCTCAAATCCCTTTTATTCAAGGGTTCTTCCCTTTTTGCTGTTCTTGCCTTTCCTTTTGCTTGCAATTGGCCTTTAGGCTCCTTTCTCTGGAACCAAGCTTGCTTGCTTTTGAAGATAAATGCTCAGTTCATATAAGCAGAAGAATATTATTATATATATAATTTGTAGAAAATGCTTTGTTGTCTTTAAATGCATGTATGTGCAGACTAACAATGGATATGAGTTTATAGGGTTTCTTTCCAATGCATGATTGAACAATTTAAAATGTGACAGATAGCTGCTGCAGCCTGCTAGATCATGTCGAAGGGGAAAACTGTGGCTATTTGCCAGTTTGGTGGTGAATTTGTACCAAACGATGATGGGTCTATGTCATATAGTGGTGGAGAAGCACATGCAATACCAGTTGATCAGAATACAACATTTGATGAATTCAAGTCAGAGTTAGCTGAGAACTTGAACTGCGATGCGAGTAACTTATCCATCAAGTACTTCCTTCCAAGCAACAAACGAACTCTTATAACAATATGTAATGACAAAGGTCTGCAACGCATGGTTCATTTTCACGAGAATTCAGATACTGTAGATGTTTATGTCTTGACTGGAGAAACCACCACTCACCACCTCTCGAACAAAGTTGATGATAGGTATTTTTCTAGTTTTGCACCATCTTCTTTTTGAGCGGTAACAAATAGAAAAAAATATATTAATGATAAAAATATATAAAGGATGTCATCGAAGGGTTTAAGAGACATAAACTCTAAGATAGCCAGAAAGAAAAGAGTAAAGTATAAAGACAAAGTGCAAAAGTACAAATAATGCCCTCCAACAGAAGCAAAAACCCAATCTCCCCAAAAGATCTCATAGATAAAACATGCCAATAGTATTAGAATCCACTCCGTTTTTGGCGAAGAAGTCAGCAACCCCATTTGCATATCTCCTAACTACCACGAAAGCAATTTCTCTTCCTGAACATAATGCTCTAATTTCTCTTACTATTGTGATCGTTTTCCATGGAGGTCTTTTTAACCCTGTCGCCCACTTCATTGCATTTGTAGAGCCCCCTTCAATGATCAATTTGCTCCTTCCTATTGAAGACCAAATGGTCAACACTTTCCTAATACTGATTAGTTCTGCCTCGTTAGAATCTCGTCGTTCTATGGATTCTGAGAAAACTACTGACGTCCTCCCGTTCTAATCACGCAACGCACCTCCTATACCGGCCGGGCTTGGTTGAGGGGGATGCCATGGAGTTTGGACTTGGTGTTTCTTTGGCCCCCTACTAAGGCAACCTTCCCAAGAAGTGAGGAAGTCTACCGCTCTGAAACGTTTTGAATTCTACTCCAAATAGTAGCCATGTGTAAAGCCTCCACTTATCCTTCTGGATAAGATCGTTTTCCTCTATTTCCTTTGGTTCGAATATCCTAGCATTCCTTTTCTTCCACATTGTTCATAACATAGCTGATGGAATGCTATCCCAAACCGCCTTTATTTTGGGATTAGAATGTTGAATACTCCATGATCAGACAATTCCTACACATGTTCGATCAAACACTCACGATGCCCCCACCATATCTATAAGGCTTGCCCACAACTTCCTATCCACATGGCAATCAGCGACAAGTGATCTATATCCTCCTCGTGGCCACAAAGTATGCAGTGGAGGTTGTTGTCCACCCCAAGTATTGAGTGCTGCCCTTGTCAATACTTTGCCTTTCAGAACACACCACACGAAGGGTTGTACTCTTGGAGGGGCAAGGCCCCTCCAGGCTAGGTCCACAATAGGCTTCTCTGCATTATGTTGATGTAGGGTTGAGTGGACTATCGCCTTCACAGAGAACACACCTGAGGAGTCTCCCACCCAAAGCAAATCGTCCTTTTCTTCAACTGCTAAGGGGAATTCTTTTAACCTTTGATTTCATTCCTCAAAACTCTCTTGTTCTAAAGCTCTCAAATTTCGGCTAAAGTTCAATTGCCAAGAGATCGTGTTATGCGTCCATCTATAGCAATCCTTGACTAAGGCTTGTCTATCCCTCGCTACCCTAAAAAGTGTGGGATAAACATCCTTCAGGCACATATCCCCCATCCATAAATCCAACCAAAATCGAGTTTTATTCCCATTTCCCACCATCAGTCTAAAGTTGTCTTGAAAGATACGCCCCAGTTGACTACCTCCTCTGCCTACACTCCAGCACGCTCTTACTATCGGCTAGCCAAATGTTTCCTCCTTCTCCCCCAATTTCCATCCTCCGACATCTTAATATCCATATCTAGTGATGCGGGCATATATCGATGTGATCAAACTTTTAATTTTGATCTATGCTGTTGCATAAGTAAATTGAGGAGTCCGAACATCGAGTCGAAAGATGAAAACTTTATTTTCAACCTAGGAGGGTGCGAGAGCAATTTAACATATGCAAGCTTTGAATCGATGATTTGGACCCACATGTGAATCCAAGATGAAGCCCACAAAATCAGATGCATGGTTTGCATGGCATGTGAATGGAAAGTTTAAAATCAAGGTGGAGGGTTTACATGTTGATGCATGGCAATTCAAATTTTGAATTAATTAACTCATATCAAAATTATACATTAATTAATTCCATACATGCAATGACGTTGTAGGAGTTGGAGTGGTTTGCATATTGAAGTCCTAACGTCTGGAGTTCTCCAAATGCAGTACCAAATTAGTAGGCTTAGTTTTAACTTCAATTTATGTCGTATTTCAGTTGGAAACTATATGTAGTTAGCGTTTGATCTTCAGCATTAAGGGTGGATTAGGAGTTACATTGTAGTATTTGTTTTACCTATTTAAAGTGAATCAGCAGATTAGGAGGGCAATTTTTGAAATAAAATAGGTTATTTTCCATGAGAAAATCGTTGAAAGCTTGAGCATACATTGCAGCCGAGTCAAGCAATTTGCTTGTGAGTCCTCACTGAGTTGAGGCGTCTTGAGGATCGAGTGAACTCTCCTCTCCAAGAACCAAGTATTTCTAACTCTCTTAAGTATTTAGAGTTAATTGAATCAAGGTTCTGTGTTGATTAAACCCGTGAATTCAGTGTGACTGCTGATGGTTTAATTGACTGAGTCGTGCTGACTCTTAGTGAAAACCCATATTCCAAGTTGAGTCTGAACGTGTGTGGGAGTGTTTGAAACTTGTTTTCTTAAATTGATTTTTAAGAAAAATCATGTTTACTAAATCAGTCTTGAAATTGATTTTCCCATTAAAAATATGAACTGATTTATGAAATCTGTTTGGAAAACCTTGATAAATTTGGCTTGCAGTTATTTCGATTGGAGGATTGAATTCGTTTTACAAATGAATTTTCTGAACTGGTTAGTGGTCTACCCATTTGCAATAGCGTTGAACTGGTTTTCATAGAAAATTTATTCATTTTTGAAACATTGATTTAAATGTTTGGAAGGCACTGAAAAACCTCGTTTGCACTTGTTTGATTTGAGAAATTAAACAGTGGGTAAGTTTGGGTTTTTTTTTAGACTGATTAAAATTTACCCAGTTTTGACACAAGCCTTTTGGCTGATTTTTGTGAAGATTTTAGTAAAATTAATTGGGTCAATTTTGAAAATCTGTTGCGTTGATAATGATTTTGATTCAATTAATTCTAATTTTTATTTGAGTTGGATTTTATCATTTAATCCCACGGGTTGCGTTAAACCCGCACTGGTTCTTATTTTACACAAGAGCTTCCGCTTAAGCGATTGAGTAGGCTCTTTTATCCTACACAGTCTGCATCATCTTGCTGCTAGCACTCTAACCGAGAGTGTTTCCTTCTCTTTCCCAAATCTCCAACTCTATTTACAACAGAGCGTGATTTTTAATGTCTAGCAGTACTATGCCAAATCCTCTTTTATCTTTCGATTTCGCCACTTCTGACCAGCTAACCAAATGTACCCTTCTTTTGTCCACTTTATCCCCCCACAAAAATCTACTGAACAACTTTTCCATCTGGACCTTTACCCCTTTGGGAATTCAGAAAATGGACATGTAATATGTGGGGAGGCTGGACAAAACCGCCCTAATGAGGGTGAGCCTTCCTTCGATTGATAGGTATCTTTTCCCCCATCTGTTCAACCTTCTTTCAATTCGTTACACCACCAAGACCTAGAATTTCTTTGATCTCGGGTTCCCGCCAACCAGTAGGCTAAGATATGTAAAAGGTTGTTTCCCCGTTGTGTACCCTATTTCTGCTGCGATAGCTCTCAAGAAGGGTTCCTCCAAACCTACACCGATAAGGGTACTTTTTCAAGGTTCACTCTTAGCCCTGACACCAATTCAAAGTATCTAAGAACCTCTTTAAAGCCTAAAATCTCACTCCTATTTGGTTCACAGAAAAACAATGTGTCGTTTGCAAATTGAAGATGCGTAATTCTTGGACCTTGCATAGACACTTTAAAGTCTTTAATAATGTCTAATTCCCTAGCCTTTTCCACCAATTTATTCAAAACTCCTACTAATGTGAAAATGAAGGGTGACAGTGGGTCTCCTTGTCTAAGGCCTCTGGTTGCTGCGATTGGTGGGGTTGGAGAGCCATTGACAAGGATTGAGTAGGAGGTACCCTTGATGCAGGCTTTCATCAACCTTCTCCATCTAGGGCAAAAACTCATCCTATCAAGCAGGTAGCCTACAAAAGTCCAGTCCACAAAATCATATGTTTTCTCTATATCTATTTTGAACAAAATCCCCGATTTTCTTCCCTTTAGTGGCATATGAACCAATTCATTTGGATTAAATTCCTGTCCAATATTTGACGATCCTCTACAAACGCACCTTGCGATTCACTATCTTAGGGAGGGCTTCCTTCAGTCTTTCAACTAGGACCTTAGCCAATAACTTGTATACACATTCAATATGGCTTCAAAAATCTTAAATTGCCAATCAATAATCTTAAATCGTAGAATTGTAGAATAGCATAAGAGATATCTGAAAAAACAATGCAAGCAATTTCTTGATTCTTTTACATATTAAATGAATATGCCTGCACATTACAAAATGCATTAAAGCAATATACAACTGTTTCATTAGAGTTAAAAATTTCAAATATTGAACTTCCGAAGTACTATGCATACTCCAACCAATGTTATAGAAGGTCAACAATAAGCTAAAAGCCCTCAAAAAATCCAAAGGTCATGGCCCCACCAAAAACCATGGAAACTAGAAAATTCTATACTTCGAAATCCCGAATAGCCACAAAATGCTATAATTCATGAGGATTTTGTGATTTCTAAACTAATTGGAGTTTACCCTCTTGTGACATTGTACAAATTGTATAACATGAATCACGTGCTGTAAAATTTAACAACATTGCTTTGAATTTGTCAAAAACTTAGATACAAGAATTTCAAATGGAGGCACCTTTTAAAGTGCATCACTATTCAGCTTTATTTACTAATATAGCTGGTGCAAAAAGCTTTATCGTGTAGTTTATTTTTAAGATTTTTATTTTTCTGTTTTTATCTGCTTTGGTTATCCCAGTTCTGCAAATTTTATGTGATCTTCATTTTGATATTTTTGGGTTTATATACTAATTCACGTGTTATTAATAATAACTTTTAAAATGTACTTCAATTGTTTCAGATCTTTTTTAGATTTCTAGTTGAGCCATTCTAAATCTTCATTAAGCTGCTCAGGCTTGACATCATGTTGTTTGATACATGGGTATTCAAGTTATGGCCACAAATTTTACTTTGCATGAAATTTTTCAAGTATCATGTGCATGCTCTTGCAGATCAAATAGGATAGAAAGTGGGCCCATAACCAGGGCAAAAGCTAGGAGAACAAGTAAAGCTGCTACAAGAACCACAAATAAGAAACGATCTGCAGCTTTTGCCTCCAGCCCTGCTTCTGGTGCTGTTGTGCAACTGAGGCATAATGCCTCCATGGATGTTGCACAGCCAGGGCTTGCAGTTGTCACAAATGTTGTTGTGCAGCCAATACTAACTGCTGTTGATGGTGATTTTGGGCAGAGAGGGCTTGCAAACTCTTGTAACATCATAATTGGTGTGGGCCAAGAATTCAATGATGCCCGTGACTTCCGCAATGCACTACGCAATTATGCTGTCACAAAAGGTTTTGCCTTGAAATATGTGAAAAATGAAGGTGCCCGTGTAACTGTCAAATGTAAAGCGAATGGTTGTCCCTGGCGTGCCTATGCTTCTCGGTTGCCAACAACGCAGAGGTTCAAGCTTAGAAAAATCAATGATGTGCACACATGTAGTGGCGATGTCAAAGATGGTCATCCTCAGGCAACAAATCACTGGATAGCAAGCATTGTGAAAGAAAAGTTACGAGATTGCCCGCAGTATAAGCCAAGGGATATTGCTAATGATATCTACCGAAATTATGGAATCACTTTGAAATATCATCGTATATGGCGTGGAAGGGAAATGGCCTTGGAGCTGCTACAAGATTTGCAAGCAGATGCATACAATCGGTTACCTTGGTTTTGTGATAGGATAAGGGAGACAAACCCTGGCAGCATCGTCACATTAACAACAACAGACGAGTCAAGGTTTCATCGACTTTTTGTCTCCTTCCATGCTTCCCTACATGGTTTTCAGCATGGCTGCCGCCCACTTCTTTTTCTTGACAGCACGTTGTTAAAAGATAAAAGCCAAGGGACTTTGTTGGCTGCATCATCAGTGGATGGGGATGATGGTATTTTTCCACTTGCCCTTGCCATAGTAGATGCCGAGATGTATGATAGTTGGCACTGGTTTTTGGTAGAGTTGAAATCCTCATTGTCAACAACTTGCCCCATAACATTTGTGTCCGATAGAAACAATGGGTTGGAGCAGGCTGTGCCTGAGGTTTTTGAGGACAGCTACCATGGGTTTTCCCTAAATCATCTCATAGAGGACTTCAAAATCCAGTTGAAGGGGCTTTGTTCACAAGCTGTGAAAGATGCAATGATTGATGAATTTAAACATGCTGCTTATGCATGCCGAGTTGTTAATTTCACTGACTGTATAAGTACCATTAGAAATGTTTCACCAGATGTAGCTACATGGGTCTTAAATAGTAAGCCTGAACACTGGTCAAATGCACATTTTACAGGTGCACGATATAACCACTTCTCATCAAATACTGCAGAATTGTTTTCTAGTTGGATATTGGAGGAATGTGACTTGTCGATAATACAGATAATTGACACAGTTCGTTGTAAAATGATGGAGATGATTTGCACACGTAGAGAAGCTTCAAGCATGTGGTCGACAGCACTCACACCTGCTGCTGAAGAAAAGCTACAGATGGAGATGTTCAACTCCCGTGCACTTAATGTTTTGTTCTCAACTGGTAGTGTATTTGAGGTGCGTGACAATTTGGTTAATATCGTCAATATTGAGAACTGGGACTGCACATGCCGGCAATGGCAAATTTCAGGCCTTCCCTGCATTCATGCTGTTGCAGTTTTGGATCGCACAGGTCGTAACGTCTATGACTATTGCTCCAAGTTCTTTTCAGTCGACTCATACCGTTTAACATATTCAGAATCAATAAACCCAATAACTGATATAGAAAAGCGAGTCAATGATGATTCCACTCCACAGGCAATGATTTATCCTCCTCGCGTGCACCGAATCCGTCGCCCACCAGGCAGACCAAAAGAGAAGCGGGCTGGATCACAAGATATGCGTAAACACTTGAGGCCTCTCCACTGTAGTAGGTGTAAAGCAGTGGGACACAATAAGAAAACATGCAAAGAGTTTGAATAGTGAACGTATCAACTCCATGGCAGTCTTGATGAATAGTAGCCACAGAATCTTAGGCTGAATTTTAAGCATTGAACTGTTTAGATGATGTATACCTTCTTTTTTCTTGTGTTGGTCAGTGGGTATTGGTGGGGCCGCTTGGATATGTGGTCATTTTGGTCGACCCTTTGTAATTATATGTCGATAATTTTAAATGTCATGCTTATATTTGTTGCTGCGGCATTGTCATGGATGTTCCCTTGAGATGCTTATGGTGAGAAATTACCGACTGATCTTCAGTGGCTTGTTAGGATTCAAATAACATGTTTTCCAATTTTAAATGAGAAGCAGCACAAGCATAAAAGTTAAGGTCCTTTTTCCATATTGGCTGAGAGAGAGATCAGAGTGACTTGCTTTCTGTGCAGAAGGCAAACAGAAACAGGGATTTGGTTTCCCTTTTCTCTATGTTTGCCATTTTGAGTGGAAATCAGTTTTCTATTTGGGGATTGTAGGGAAATAAAGAGGGTGTAGGCATTATCACAAATATTGTTTTCGGGATATTAACAACAATTGATAATATCCAGATATTTTCAAATTATTGTATTTTTACGAGGAAATTAACGGGAAAATCTCGTGAAAAATATAATAAATAATAATATTAATAAGGAGTTTATTGAAAATTTATTGGGATATTATTGCGATATTATCATTTTTTGCAATTTGATTGAGAACTTATCGTGAATTTACTGCAGTGCTGATAAATCTCAGGATATTAATGGTGATTCATGATTGGTATTTTGTTAATCAAAACGTGATAAATTTGAAAATATCGTCGGTATTTGTTACGTTGATTATAGATGCTAATGAATTTAAGGGTTGAAGAGAAGAGATGACTGATAATTATTTTTTCCTGATGTGAACAAATCAGTTGGAATCAGCTATTGGTGCTCATAACCAATGTTATCAGAATTGGACCGTGAAGCGAGCCGTCTCGATGGAAGGTTGGGTTAAATAAGGTTCATCCATGGTCAAGCCCGTCTCATGAATTTTATATTATAAATAATATTACATTATTAACTAAAGTTTAATTAATAAGTTGAAGTAAAATTTTAAGTTAAAAAAAAAAAAATGGAAAAGTCTTTATTAATTTTGAATCTAAAATTTATTTTTAGTAAAAAACGTATTAGATTTCAATTTGTTTTCCTGATAAATAATACATTGCATTGCATTTATCTATACTTAGCTTTTATAATAGTAGACTAATCTTTTTTAAATATAGATTTATGACTAGTCTATTGTATACTACCATGGATTGAATCTTTTAAATTTGTTTTAGCTTTCAAACCCATTCTAATTTAACAATATAATTAGTTGTTTTTTATTTTATTTTTTAAAGCCAAAGTAAGAAAGCTACTTAAAATATAAGATTGGCCTTCTAAGTTTTTAACTCCAAAATAGAATTTGTTACGATGATGTTTTTTTTTAATTGAAAAGGGTAATTTTATTTTTATTGATTGTAATAAGATAAAGAAAATTATTGAATAAAATCAATATGTTATGTTGATATAATAAAGATAAAAAAGAGATTTTAATAATGATGGCAATGGCAAAAATATTAGAAGATAAATATAATATCAAATTGTTGTAATGAGATAAATAAAAGATAATAATATAATTTTTACTTTTAATATGAGTAACTATTGTTGGCCTAAAAGTTAAATCTGCCTCCCTAAGTCAAACTGAGTTGTCAATTCTGTGATTGTGTTCGACTGAGTCTTGAGTTGTCAATTTCTTTGCCTGAGTCGTTACCGTCTATGTGTCCAAGACTGCGCATCTGGAAGACATGCACAGTCAAATCAAGTTTAACTCTCCAGAACATGTGAAGATTGAAAGGCAACGCACTGAAATCTGAAGATCCTCTGTTTCCCAGCCATCACAGGTACGTGAACCATATTATATACTTGGTTAAAATTAGAATATTACATACTTGGTTTCTAACTCCATTCCTTGCCATGTGGAGAGCTCTTGCTAGCTATCATATTTTCAATGTTTTTGCAATCTGACAATTGTACATTATAGTTAAACCTATTTGATTGCAAATAACACTCATGAGCTCTCCACCATGTCCATGTTTTCACAAAATCTCAAGTTTCCAACACTTAGTGGAAAATGGTTTTTCTGGGCAGCTCAGAACTTCCGAGAACTTGATCTTGGAACTTCCGAGCATATTCCCTCGGACTATCCGAGATGAGACCGTCGGACGTTCCGAACCCCTGAATTCCAAGGTTCTTTGGACGTTTCGAAGCATGTCCCAAACAGTCAAACTATCCGTTGCAAGGTCAAAATAGTCGTTGTAATATGGCCGTTAAGAATCCGACCGTTGCAGCCTCGGAAGGTCCGAGACCCAGCTTCAGAAGGTTCAAAGATAGATCTGTTGGAACTTTTCTATCCTATAAAAGTAATGCTTTTTGGAGAGGAAAAAGTTGATAATTTGAGCCAAATTTTTCCATACACTTCCCAAGCTTCCCAACAACTTCCAAAGCTTATATACTCTATAGTAAAACACTCTAAACTTTGAATCTTAATCTCAAACACATTCAAAGCTCTCATAGGCATATCTTGAGCATCTTATGCTTTAAATTGAATGTGAAAAGTAAAAAATTTCTCTAGGGTCTTATTCCTCATAGGAAAACTATAATTTACTCTAGACCTCATTGCTACCATCTTGGTTAGACTTCATTGAAGCATCTAAATCAAACCAAGAAGAGGAGGACATTTAAGAACAAGCCCAAACTACTTCAAGTACATAATGCTAAGTTCTTGGTAATCTTCAAGCAAAACTTCTTTCATCTGTTTGTGAAATCTTGTAAAGGGTTGGAAATGTGTTTTCTCCACCCGTGAAAGAGAAGGTTAGTGAAATCTTCAAGTGGTGTACTTTAGATGTGGATGTAGGCAAGGTTGTCGAACTATGTAAAAATCATTGTGTCGTTATTTTCCATCTCTTCTCATCTCCTTAACTTTATTTTGTGCACTTGCTTTAGCTCAATCTTATTGCACATATAGTTTGCGTGAATTTAATCTTGCATGTAAATAATATTGGGAAGATTATTTGGGCAATTTTGTAGTAACCAATCATTAAAGTGCCCAATATTTAAATTGAATTTAAAATTTCCCATAGTCCTATTCACCCTCAGGACTATTCTTGACATTTGGCTAGCTTGACTAACAAGTGGTCTCAGAGTGATGACTCTTGCAAGTTGACTTAACCATCTAAGAGTAGACCCTTTAAGCTAGATTTGTCTAAGGGTAATTGCATGGTTGTGATGTGTCCTCCAATCCTTGGTGGCTCCAACTATCATGTTTGGAAAGCTAAAATGAAAATACACTTAATGGTAATGGATGGAGCTCTATGGGAAATAATCTTGTGCGAACCAAACCATCCAAGACTTACTTTTCCTACAATGATATTGAAAAGAGCATGTGTTTGGCAAATGCTAGTGCCCACAATGCTATACTTTTTTCTGTTTCACCAAATATCTTGGATAATATCATATCTTGTGAAACTAGAAAGGAAGCATGGTGAAAACCTATAAAAAATCTAGAAAAAAAGATGCTTTAGAAATGGTGTATTGTCTAGGACCTATTCAGACACTTGAACCCCAAGAAGATTAGACTAATGAAGAAGAAGTAAAGATGATACACCTACCATAAAAGAATTAAGTGACATATTAAATGAAATGTATAAACAACTTAAAAAAGTTGGTAAAGAAAAAATAAAACTAACAAAAGAACTGAATTAAGAAAAGATGACAAAAGAAAACATTCTAAAAAAACTAACATTGACAAATCAAGTAAATCCAAAAACTATTCGAGAAGAGTGCTTAAAACTTGAAGAATGCTTAAAAATGGAAATATGTGAAAAAGGTAATCTTGAAAATGATGTAAGAAAACTAAAGCATGAGCTTTACTCATTAAAAGAAGACTATAAAGATTTGAAAATTGTGCTAAGTTGTGACGAAGAAGAAAATACTAAAATTAAAAATCAACTTAATGAAGCTAAATAAAATATCCTTAAATCACAATCAAATCTAGAAATTGAAAATCAAATATTGGCACAAGAAGTTAATGACTTAAAGAGATACAAGGAAAAATTTGAGATGAAATTCACAAGAGGAGAAGAGAAGCTTGAAAAACTTCTAAAATCTTCTAAAACTAAACAAACCATTTGGAGACAAAACGAGTCTTTGATATGATAAGAAAAATGATAGAGGACCCAAGAATCAAACTATCTTTGTTAAGGGTAAGTCTCCCTTAACTCCTCCAATAAAGATCATAAAATGCTTTCATTGTGGACAATTCGGACATCTCATGTTTGAATGCAAAGTAAAAAAAAAGAATTAATACAAAAATGCAAATCAAACTAAGGTGCAAAATCCCAAGGAAAATGTTCACAAAGAAAATGCAAACAAGGGTAAGAGAAGTAAGAATCAAAAGAGTTATGCACCAAGATTTCAAAATCAAGGACAAAGGCACAACAAATTAAATGGAAATCCAAATCATATCTTGACTCATAAATTGATTGAAGCTTTAAATGAATTCACAAAATTTTGCCAAACAAACAAGAACACTAAAAAAAGATAATCAAATGTTCATATGTTTGACACCGGTGGACCTCAGCGACTTTTCCCAAATGCCATATGGTTGCCCAAGGCTAGGAGAGTTGGTTAGATTGTGTTATGATCTTATGGTATGAGCTTTAGCAATATTTATTGTTTCCATTTTATGTATGTAAATTAAATCCATCATGATTGGAATATTTTTTTATTGCCCTGTTCATCCATGCTTTTGATGCCTATATCTTGATTGATGAAGTTTGTGTGTGAACCCATGCTCTGTTATGGTCCAAAATTAGAGAAAATAGTAATATTATTGGACAAAAGTAGAAAACCTTGCTTAGAAATTAATTGATTGGATCACTCTACCATAGGCAAGTCAAATTGACTTAAATGTTTTGGTATGGAATTCTTGACTCTTAATGTAATTGATAACATTTTTCCTAACTATGATGTATATCATGCTTTTGGAGTCACAAATGTGTGGACTTGAATCTCTCAAGGGTCCAAAAGTATTGATTGTTGTGTGCTTGGTTCAATCATGCTTGATTAAGAGTGCTCATTGTTCATATATTTAGATGTATGATTCTTGAAGCTTTAGGACCTCATATTGTCGTCTATAATATCATCACCTCTGGTCCTTAGAGTTCTGGGCAAGTATTCTTGATCGATTGGTCACATCTTTATGCGGACCAAAGTTAAATATTCAAATATGAAATTCTTGAAGACTTGCTCTATCTTCAGAAGATCCGAACCTGTAGTCTCGGACTGTCCAGATTGCAGTCTTCGGAAGATCCGAAAATCTAAGCTCGGAACATAAAATGTTCCTAACTTCTCAGGCCCCCAAAATTCAGAAAATCGCGAATCCCTCTGAACTTCCAAAGCTAAATGAGAAATTACTTCGGACGTTCCGAAGATGTGGAAACTGCACAGTTTTGAGATTTATAAAACACGATCTGCAACCCCTCTGTTCTTAGTTTCCCTCATCTCTCGTTCCCTCCCTCTCTCTCCTAGCCTCTCCTTTAGGTCTCCTTCCAGGTGCTACTTCAAGTCACTCATCTTATTCCCTCCATTCACGCTTCCTGCCAACATTGTTCATCTCTTTCTCGGTAAGTCTCCATCTTCGTCCCTTTTCTTCATTTTCAGATTCCAAACCCTTTGAACTTGTCTCCCCTACTATTTTTTTTCAAATCCGACCCTGGCCTGTTGTGATCCCTTGCAATAGTTGCAAGATAACCTCTTCTATGTTACTATAAACTTGTTCCTCACTTGCAAAATCAAGAACTTAGAGCATCGCCCCTATACCTTTGATTTTCCTCACTTTTACTCTGTTTTCAAGGGCCAAATAACTCAAATACCGTCCTAATTGGTAATCATCTTACTTTGGTTATAAATTAAAAGGCTCATTGTCTGATTAGGGTTCTTCTCCATCAGTATTTCATTTGCAAATTTCTGTTAGTGACGTAGAATTCCATCCTTGGTACCTTCTCTCATTCACTCTCTTAAATTTTTAACAATATGGATGAAGCTACTCCCGACAATCAAACCTATAGGAGAGGACCTCTTTTTCCCACCAATCCTCCTGAGAGACATCTTTTGGATGTAAATCCAGAGATGATTGAATACATTACGAAAAATGGAATTACTTTTGAACGTTACAGTGAGATAGATAGAATGTCTGTTACCTTTTGAAGTTCCCAAACTCTTGGGTGTATCAACTAACTAAATATCTTTAATTGGGGTGGTCAAACCTATCTTTCTCTTTCCAAAGGAATGTATGGCATAATTTGTCGTGTAAACCGTTCCCGTCTGTCATTTACCATAAAATTCACTGATGGATCCCAAGCTCGGATTACACTAAGTCACATCTCCTCCCTTATCGGTGAGCCACTATGTCCTGGTGGCCTCAAGTCTATTGATGACTCTGTCTCTGATAGTGAAAGATTACGGGTGTATGTGGAGAATTCGTCGAATGGATTGGGGGCAATGATCTCCATGCTTCCGAGCTTCTCCTTAAATTCCGTCTTTTGCACCAAGTGTTCTTCTTCAATGTTTATCCACAAAAGGGTAATAGAGGAGACTTGACTCCTCTTTATGATAAATACATTGATTGACGTAGATTATGAACAAAACATCTGTTTTCCCTCCATAATTTGTCGGACCATCATTGATTATAGATTTTGCAAAGGTCATTCTGCGGCTCTTTTTGGATATATCATGTCAGAACTAGCCAAGAAACTAGGAGCTCTAATCCCAGATGAGGAGATTGCATATCATAACCCTCTCAACAAGACATCTTTGCAGAAAATGGGACTCATTGAGCGCCCTCATCTTCGAAGAATTACCTGTCCTCCTCAAGCACCCCTAGTTGTAGACAAACAAAGCGCAAAATGAAGGTCAAGCAGAAGGTGAACAACCGTATCAAGATGGAGTACATGGTAAGAAGATACGTGAAAAACAAGCACCTCAACCTCTACTTTATCAACACCTGGCTGCCTTAGAAAGAGACATTGCAATGTTACGTGAATCTCATGAGAGGAACATTGGTAAGATTCGTAGAACTCAAGACATGCATGGCTTGTGGTTGCGGCAGATTCTAGATATGTTGAGCAGCAGACGATCTGATGCAGATACCCATTCCTCTTCTCGTCAGACCAGATCTTGCCATACTCGATCGTGATAGACTTCTAGGAGGAATCTTTTTATTTCTTAGGGTCTTTTGGGCTATATATTTGTATTATGGTTAGATGTACACATTTTGGGTCTGTTGACCTTTTTGGTCAAATTTTGGGATTTTCATCTTGTATTCAAACTCTTCGGCATGTAATATTTTGCAAATATAGTAATGTACGAACTCTAAATAGCTATAGTTATATATGTTATAGTTGAATGTTTGCCATAATTCTCATGTGATGGATTGTTCGAAATTTTTGATGATTGATGAGATGTGTGGTGTTTTGAATGGGCTAGTTGGTCTTCATAAATACTCAGTCTTGTATATGCTAAATCAATATATTGTGTTTAGTATGGTGTATTTTGCCTATGTCTTCATGATAACTTGCAACAATTGGTGTATATCTTTTCTTTCTTCTCATGAAAATATGGAGATGTCCCTTATGTTCTACATAGTCATATCATTGGACTTGCATGATATTTTCATTTTGGCAATATATGTATATTGTTATTACCCATGTGACACCATTATTTGGCCTTAAAGTTAAATCTATATACATATTTGGTATCATTTGGAGCACCTTAAATTGTTATTGCCTCTTTTTTTTCTCTCTCCTTCCGTCCCCATTCCCCAAAGCTTATAGTCCTATTATACACTCCTGATATTGGGGTATTGGAGAATATTGCATAACATTAGCATCACTCATTACATATTGCTCATATATAGTTATATCTGTTTAAATAAATGATGTGATGTTATGACATGCACATCTAAACCTTTATCACACATCAATATTAATGGAGAGTAAATATGAAAACTTAAATGACAAGGTTTATGATAACATGGAGGAGTTATACTTATTCAAGTGACCCTTCACAACTTGTGCTCCATGAAATGTGCTTAGAATGACCCTTTGTCAATTTATGATAAAAAGGGAAAAAATATTTAAATACTAGAGACACAAATGTTTTCATGGGAGAAACTTTTGAAGGGGCTAACACATGAAGAATGCGGGATAAACAAAAAATCAATATCGGTATCAAAGACAGGGGGGATCAAATGTGATTTTAAGATATGCTTTAAAATTGAATACATTTTGCTTATTATCATTAATCATTGGGGAGATCATTTTCCACCAGAATATGTAGTTTATGTTGTGCTTACAGGAATATCACAGGCATATTCTAAGGGGAAGCCGCAATGAGCCTTCAAGCCTACAGACCATAATGCAGTCATGTCCAAGTGTATATAGATTATTGTATTTTTGTATTTGGCATGTATTTGAACTTGTTAAAGTCTGTAATTTGTATTTGGGTCTGTATAGTGTATTTTCTAGGTTTTGTCACGAAATTGACAAAGGGGAAGACTGTTAACTTAAAAGTTAAATCTGCATCTCTTGAGTTAGATTGAGTTGTCAATTCCGTGAGTGTGTTCGACTGAGTCTTGAGTTGTCAATTTCTTTGATCAAGTCGTGACCGTCTATGTGTCTAAGACCGCGCATATGAAAGACATGTATAGTCAAATCAAGCTTAACGCTCTAGAACATGTGAGGATTGAAAGACAATGCACTGAAATCGGAAGATCCTCTGTTTGCCAACCATCATAGGTATATGGACCATATGACTGACCTAGAAGCCTTTTGGTTAAAATTGGAATATTACATACTTGGTCTCTAACTCCATTCCCTGCCTTATGGAGAGCTCTTGCTATCTATCGAATATCTCTATATTTTCAATGTCTTTACAATCTGACAATTTTACATTATCGTTAAATCTATTTGATTGCAAAGAATACCCATGAGCTCTCCACCATGTCCATGTTTTCACAAAATCTCAAGTTTCCAACACTTAGTGAAAAATGATTTTTCTGGACAACTCGGAACTTCCGTGAACATGGTTTTGGAACGTTTGAGCACATTCCCTCGGACGATCCGAGATGAGATCTTCGGACGTTCTGAACCCCTGAATTCTAAGGTTCTTCGGAAGTTTCAAAGTATATCCCAAACAGTCAAACTATCCGTTGCAAGGTTAAAATAGTCGTTATAATATGACCGTTGAGAATCCGATCATTGCAACCTCGGAAGGTTGAGACCCATCTTCGGAACGTCTGAAGATAGTCTGTTGGAACTTTTCTAGCCTATAAAAGTAATGCTTTTTGGAGAGGAAAAAGTTGATGACTTGAGTCAAATTTTTCTATACATTCTCCCAAGCTTCCCAACAACTTCCAAAGTTTACATACTCCATAGTAAAATACTCTAAGCTTTGACTTCCAAGAGAGGTGTTCTCTTGGTGATCATGTCTATCTACACATGTGAAGTAGATCAAGCTTTATAATAGGTTTTTTCTCCACCAGTGAAGGAGACAGTGAAATTTTCAAGTGATGTACTTGAGGCATGGATGTAGGCAAGATTGCCGAATCACCTAAAAATCATTGTGTCACTATTCTCCATCTTGTGAATTTAATCTTACATGTAAATCATATTGGGAAGATTAATTGAGCAAATTTGTAGTAACCAATCATTAAAGTATCCAATATTTAACTAAAATTTAAAATTTCCCATAGTCCTATTCACCCCTTTCTATGACTATTCTTGACATTTGGCTAGCTTGACTAACAACTATTATATGCATTTTAAAATAAAATCTTATTTTTTATTTTATTACTTTCACCCAAATATTTTTTTGCAAAACATTAGACCTCCGTGAGCTTATTTAAAACCTTACATGAGCTCTCTTAACAAATCCTAGAAAGGGTGTTCACGTGTTTCTTTTAAAGAACCCTAATATTCCTTCTCATTTCCCGCTCTGTTCCTCAAACAGTCAAACTTTTCCGCCGCACCTCCATATTCAATCCTGTCGTCCTCTTTATTAGATGAAGAAGAAAAAGAAGTAGAGAAAGGAAAGTTATCAAGAAGATTCTGCCGTTCTATTTCTTCTCTAATCTCATTCTTTTTCTACTGAATTTTATGATTTTGTAGGGAGGCGTAGAGTCAAAGCAGTTCGCCGAGTCCTCGAGAAGTGGAATAAGGCCGGCGTTTTTTAGAAAAAAAAAAATCAACTTCCATTTTCCAAAAACCGCAGCTCATGGCTCATGACTCTATTAAGAAAATCGTTTTAAACCACGGTTTGAAACAGTTTTTTGCAGCTTAACTTATCAGAAGGCTTTTTAATAGGACCGAACCAAGAAGATGGTGGTCGCAGTCGAACCTGCAGTCTGACTGTGGTTTGGTCCGGTTCTGATAACATTACTCATAACTGAATGAGTGCATATTGCTCACGTATTAAAATATTCTAAACCATTAAAATTATTTTTTAGAATTCTTGATTTTAATAACATAATAGCTTTGATAACATGCTCGGCATTATGGTATGTATACAGTTTAATCTATTGGTGTCCTATGTAAAAGCTATAACCATGGTTGTTTAACTACGATACAATTATACATGTGTTTGCTTCAAGTCACACCCTCTAAAGGGTCAAACTGTCTTAATTGTTAAAAGAGAGAGAAATAGGGTGACCTTTCTACAAACTATTTAAAAGAATGAATGTCACAAATCCGTTCGCCGCTCATAAGGGACTGGCGAACGGATTTGACCCGTTTGCGAAATTTCCAGTGAGAGAAAGAGCGCCATAAAAAAATTGATTCTTTCTTTCGCCGTTATCATCCCTCTTTCGCCCTTTCTCTCACCCATTCGGCATGCCTCTTTGGATATGGCTGCTAAGAGGAATACCCACGCTCACCAGCGCCTCTCTGTATCATACAACCTCCAGTCGTGCTCTCTGATGTATATTACGATGTTCTACTGTTCCTCTCCATTCAATTTCTGATCTGCAGTTGCTGCCTCTGTGCAATGCCTGAGATCTCCTGTGTTTTCTGAGACTTCACATACACAGACAAGCCCACATACACGACCGTATGCCTTATTGTTGCTGACAACAAAACCTCCTGGAAATCTGCAGTGAAATCCTTGCACACACCGTGTATCTGCCTGCTTTCTTAGAGAATCCCAAACACCCTTTGAACGCTGGCTCACTCAACCCCTTTCACGCTGGCAGCAACAATGAATCTGGCTAATCAAATACCTTTGATTTCAAGTGCCAATTAATGACTGATGCTGGCTATTATGCAATCCACACAACGCAGTGGAACCTGGGACGATGCTGCCCTCTTCTTTCATGCCCTGCTAGTGCCGTGCGTCACTTCTCTGGTTCTCACTTAGAAAAACCCCAGCCAGACACAAACCAAATCTTTTAAGATCAGTTTTGCTCTCAGCAAAACCAAGAATACCTTCTCAGTTGATATTCTCTGAGAACTCACGTGTTCATGTCCCTGTATGCAGTCACACCTTGCACACACACGTCTCTGACTGCTGTATGTTCAGCGTCCAACACACATACACGACTGTATCATATTCTCTGTACTGTCTCTGAATAGCAGCTTGTTTTGTCCCTCAAATAGAGCCCTTTCACACGATGTGTATACCAGACAACAACCCTTTGCATGCAGTTGTCCTGCCTCTGGAACCGGCGCTTGCTCCTTCTTGCTTTGGCTCTTTGTAGACAATGTAGTCTACTCTCTTCTCAGTATCAATCGACCTTCTTGCTGAATGTATCCAAACCGTCCTTAGTGTGCACCTCGCTGTATGGAGAATACAGCAACACCTCTCTATCAGCGTCTCACTTTCTGTTCTGCAAACAGTCCCTGCGCACTACCTGGTTGCAGGCTGCTCTTGTTGTCCAGAACAGCGGTGGGATCCTTCCTGCAGTTTATGACAGACCCTTGAATCTCTGGATTTGCTAACACTGATAACTTTGAGTGCTGCTGGCAGATGCTGAAAATCCCTGCAACGCTGATGTGTACTCGCCAGATCTCTTTTCAGTCAAGTCTTTCTCATACACGTCCGTATGAATATTTCACCTCTCAGACGTTGGTTGCTGCCACTGGCGCGCAGACGTTGGCAGGGGGGAAAGTGGTGTGAGAACTGTGAAAGAACGAATGACTTTTATTACGGCTTTCACTCTCTCTCTCTCACTGTGGGGATTCTGCAAACTGGTCAAATCGGTTTGCGGGTCCCTTAGGCGAACTGATTTCTGGAATTCATTCTTTTGAATGGTTCCTATAAAAAGTGAAGGATAAAGTGGAAATTCCATTGAATCCCGTGTAATATAAAAGAAATCTCCCACCGGAAAATGGCCTTCTTTAAGTTCTCATACTTCCAAGAAGAAAATAATATTCTCTTAGATTTGCATTACAATATGACCCAATGTTTCAAAAACTACCACTTACACTTGATCATCATCTATCATCGTCACTAAAATCACCTATTCCATCTATTTAGGGTTGAGAGTTATAATTAAATTGAACAAATTTTCCTATGAATTGACTGACTAATTAAAAAACTTTAATGACTCAAACCAAGTTGTTTTCACTTGATGCATCATCGAATCAAGCGAGTCTCCTTGATTCTTGAATTACTTGATTGCCTTTTGGATTCCATAATTTTTTTTTGTTCAAAACTAAGATATCATAATGCAATGGAAATACAAGTAAACACTTAAAAATATAGAAACATCTATGTGGTCTTGGTGGTGTGCTTATGTCCACGTCATGATGTGGGCAATTTCACTATCTCTAGAAAAAAATTGCATGGAAACCATTCAAAGATATTACATAGTTGGTATTTAACTTGTGCAAAATACAAAAGTACCTTTATACCCTAGACGTATGGGGCCATGATCTTGAAGTCCCAACTACAGAAACACCTTAGAGCGCTTAGGACCTTAAATTAGGGGCAATTGTGTAGGAAGCCTAGACCACTGTTTCTCTTTATCATAGTTTATTTTGAACACAAAGTACTTGAGTTGCAACTAATTAGCAAAGATCATGATCTATGCAGAGCTATTAAAAAACCATTTGAAAACTATAAAACAATATGAGTTTAATCCAATGGTGGATGTTGTTCTAATCAAAGTCGAGTTCCAAATATTCAATTGTTGAGAGGTTGGTGAATGTGAGGGGAAAAAATGGCTGGAAAGTAGCCTAGATGGATAGCATAGGATGGTTTGCAATTATTATTTTACTTTGTGTGAAATTTATGTTTGAAAATTCTCTTTTGAAAACTTTATTACAAAAATTGAACCTACATCACAATTACATCCTTGAAGTATTGAGTAACCAAAACATTTTAGCCTTCAAATTACAGAGCTTGAGTTATGGATTAAGGCAGTAAACTATCTTTTGAACCTTTCTTAAAACCCAACAAAATAACCACCAACGATTCAATGACCTTAGCTCGATAGTCTCGAACATGCAAATATCTTAAATTGGATTTTCCACTCTTAAAATGAGTTGAGTACAAACTTACTCAGAACCCTATTTAGAATGTGAGTTGCTTTGTGTAAAGCCTCACTGATGCAAAGTCAGGCCCAACTTCACCCTTATGTTTTAAAAGGAGGCTTAACCCTGAAGAAATGAAATCAAAGCAAGCTTTGAAGCCTTGGCCTATATGTATGAGGATGATTTTTCCTTGGGGGTTTAGTGTGAAGCAAGCCTCTTCTCCTTTTCACATCTTCTTCAAGTATTATTCTTCTACTTCTCTCGATCTTCTTCTTCCTCTCTTTTCCTTCCCCATCTCCATTGTTTTCTTTTGATTTCCCAAACCCAGCATCCATCCCCTTCTCCGCAGCCCACTAAACCACCCATACAATTGCCGCAACCCTTCTATTGCCCATTCCACCTTGCCGTAACCTTACTAACTGCTCCTTACCCTTCACCCATCCTTGAAAGCTCTCCCAACAGTTTCGCCCCTCTCTAAAACCCATCCTCTCACTCTCTCCTTCCCTGGGCCTTCTCCCTACAGCCAGATATCCTCCCATACAGCCACCTCCTGTTGTCGTCCAGCTCCAAAACCCATTCAAAACTTTCGCCCCTTATCCTAAACTCCTCTAATCTTGTCGCGAGTCCCATATCTCTTTCCTATTGCTTTTCCCTCCAAAGTCCCCAGATCTGGCTGCCGCTACCTCTCTTTAGCCTTTGCTAGCTTCCTAAAACCTTTCCTTGCTTCCGTTAACCTATGCGCCCCTTTTCCCTTTGCCGCAAGCCTTTTTTTCCTCTTTTCCCTCTTTAGTTCCTATCTTCTTTATTTCTATTCGTTCCTTTATTGACACCATAATATTCCACACTACCTTTATTACTCCCATAGGCCAGCACCTTTATTTAACTTTTTTTATTTAATCACTTTACCCCATCTAATTCCAAGTAAAACCGTCCCTAGCCCATTTGATCTTGACCAATTATTTTCCACCTCATTAAAGCATTAGATTCTTAGTCTTTACGTGACTATTTGTTGTAAATTTTTTATATTAATTAGTTGTATATATTAATTGATTATTTAATTTCAGTTCATTTTAATTTTAAAGTGTATTATTTTCACCTCCTTTTAATTTTAGAGAATTAAATTTAGACATTTAGAGTTATTCTATCTCTTTTTCATGCATCACTCACTCTACAATTATTTATATAAATCTTTATTACTTATAATACTCCTAATATACCAAGAAGTAATCATGTTATTCCTCTCATCCACTCCATTTTCTAGTGGTGTATTGCCTTCATTTTGTATTTTGTACCTAGGCATTGACTTCCAAAATTTTAGCAAATGGGTCAAGATTACAGTTTAATTCATCTTCTCTTAATATTCACCATGCTTGTTTGACCTCATGTTTAAGTGGCAAGTCTTTTGAAATTCTTTAGAAATTCTTCAACAATATTCTTAGATTTCTGTGATCCTTTTGTATTTTCTAGAATGATTTGAATGTCAAAAAAGTAAATTCTAGAGTGCCTCTAGAGTTTCCATCATTAATGTATGCATCCCTTGGATGTCTATAACAAGGGTTCTTGATGTGAGATGATTATCAAGTCACAAGCATTGTAAAGTTTCAATTTGAAAATTAATGACGACACTGTATTTCCAATTCAATTCTTTTCCCTGTCCTCCAACAATAAGTTTCATCTCAAATAACCTACCCAAATACCCATTCACAAACACATTTGCCCCTCGCTATGGCAGCTAATTCTAGCAACTCTATTTTCATCTACTCTCAAAATCAAGTTCCTATCTTTGAAGGTGAAAGCTATGCTTATTGGAGCATTCAAATGAAGACCCTTTTTATTAGAGATGCTTTCTCCATAAGAAAAGAAAGAACAAGTGGAAGGGATTTTATAGATATTTTAACGAAAGTTGTTGTCCCTTTTTTTTTTCTTTCCAAAGTCTTTTCAAATAAGAAATCCTTCTTTCACCATCCAAATTAGAGACCCCAATAGATAACTAAAGTATATATTTTCTTGTAAATAGTTTTTCCTTTAAAGATTTTTTTTTTTAGTAGTAATAGAAAATTCATTAAGAGAAAAGAAAGGAGGGATACAAAGAAAAAAATAAAGAGTCTAACAGAATTAGACCAAAAGAAAAAGGAAAAGAAAATGAAGACAACAGAAGAGAAAAACGCCAGCATACTAATTGTCGATTCCTAATTTGGCAAAATAATCCGCTACTCCATTAATCGAGCGATCCATTTTGGAAAAAGAAGCTCCCAATTCGCTTGCTAAGTCTTTCACCTTTCTAACCATATTGACCAATCTCCAGGGAGGGCTCCTCAACCCTGATACCCAGTTGATAACTTTTGTTGAGTCTCCTTCAATAATGAGAGAACCATGACTGTGATCCTTCCAAATGATTAGAGTTTTTCTTATACTAAGGATTTCTGTCACATTTGAGTCCAAGATACCGACCGACTCGTTGAACATAATGGTAGTTTCTCCTAAATGGTTTCGAAGCACACCACCAATCCTTGATGGTCCCAGTTTTCCTCTAAAAGCCCCATCAACATTAAATTTCGAGATGCGAAGTGGAGGTGGCTCCCACCTTATCTTCGGCTTAGAATTTCTCCTTTGAACATTCATGCATCCATCCCAAGAAGTCATAAGATCATTGATTTTAAGGCCTTTGAATTTGGGATCCGCCAACGACCAACTAAACCAACACCATTTGGTTTTATGGAAAAGATTTTCCATAGAAGAGTAAGCATCATTGAAGAGTCTAGCATTCCTTTCCTTCCATAACGTCCACAAAATGACAGCCAGTAACGTTTACCAAGCACATTTCAATATGGACTTCAACCTAGGAAGGTTCCAAGCAACAAGCAAATGATAACAAAAGTACGTGAAGACCCAAGGAATACCAAGAAAATTGAAGAACTTCGACCAAAGGCCACTAGCAACCTCACAATTCACAAACAGGTGATTGACATCTTCATGAAAAGAATCACATAGAATATATTTTAGATCATCCTTATCTCTAAGCAAACCTCTTATTTTCAGCTCAACCCTCATAAGAATTTTCTCCTTTAAAACACACCAAACAAAAATTTGAACCCTCAGAGGAACCGCACTAACCCATATTGAATTATTGATATCATCATCATTAGAGATCTGATTATGAGACAGATGCAAAATTGCTTTGACTGAAAAGTTACCTGATGAGTCACCTGACTAAATCATAACATCATTTTCAAGAGGCAAGATAGGGACCTTCTCAAGAAGACAAAGAAAACTATTAAGGCTATCATCTTCAAAGGATCTCAAACTTCTACGAAAATCAAATTGCTAGGAAATTCTACCATTTTCATGATTAACATAATCATGAACCAAAGCATCGGAATTCCTCAAGATTATGAAAGTCTAGGGAATGACTCTTTGAGAGGTCTGTCACCTAACCAAAAGTCATTCCAGCATAGGATTCTATCACATTTTTCAACAAAAAATCTGATGTAAATTGCTCAAATTGCCTTCACCCGAACCCAGTTTTAAGAATCAACAAGTGAAGAAAATGCAAGATTTTGGTCATTTTATTCAAATTTGGATAGAAAAATATTTTTTTGAGATTTAGAGAATTTGTTTGCATTTGAATCACATAACCTAGATGAATTTTAAAAATCAACGAGGTCATCATACGAGAGTAAACTGGGTAAAGATCATCAGCACCTCAGATTGGGACTTGTGCTATGGTAGAAAAAACCTGAACCTTAGATCGATCAATCAAAATACATTTAAGATTAGTACCTCGATGCTTGTATAAATCAACAGATGTGAGTATGTGAAAGATCCTTGAGAATGTTGTCCTCCTTATGTCTTTCTAATTTCTCTTTCCATGGGCACTCCTAACCGCATTAAAGTTCCACTAAAATGTGCCTCATATAATCGTTCATTTGTGGGGAATCTTAAGTCTCAATTAGTCCTTAGACCGGTAAATGGTAAATATCAAGCTACCACCCCCTACATCCAAAAATATCTGACAAAGGTACATTGGAAGTTAGACCAACCTAGTGCTTTGGGCTTTTTTTTTTTTCTATGACCAAGGTATTTAAAGCAGTGTTATTAAAGTTGGACCGAACCCCGGTAGAACCGCCGGTTCAACTAGAACCAGAGTAACTGCGGTTTGGTCCAACCGAAAAATTGAATTTTCGGCTAAACCGTAAACAACCGTTGTGAACCGTAAAAAAATCGCAGTGAACCGTATAAAACCGCAAGCCGTGAACCGCACTTTACAACATTTGAAAAAAAATTATTCTTATTTTAAAAAATTCCCCTTCAAAATATCAAAAATTAATATTAAAAAATAGATATATTTGAAATTTAAAGGTTTTTTACTATTTATATCCCATGTCTTTCACCGTTTTGATATATTACTCAGAGTTGAATGTTATTTGTAACATTTATATTAATATTACTTAGAGTTTGAATGTCATTTGTAATATTTATATTAATATTACTGATCTTAATGTTATATGTAATATTTATATTAAATTATTTCTTAATCGGTTTTTACCGGCTTTGACTGCGATTGAACTTAAAATGTCTCGAAGACGGTTTGTTAGACAGTCCAATTCTGATAACATTGATTTTAAGTCTCTTAGAGCACCGGACTGATTGTCGGAACATCTGCAAATCTCCTTATCAAAACATTGAGTAAAATTACAGAGATTATCATTTTGGAATGAGATGATATTTAAACTCAGAATTTCTGATACCTGAGGTTCCTGACCAACACACCAACTCTTGAAGTACACTAGTGCTTTGGCTACCCTAGCTATCTCTTAGCTTTTGCAGATGAGCATATATCAATCACGGTCATTCTTGGAGGAACAATCCAAATCACTTTCTTTTTTTTACGTGACGAAGTTAGATGATCTGTTCACTTACTAGACAAAAAGACAACTCACTAGCGTCATTTTATGTCTTAATTTTAACTTAAGGAAGAGATTATTGATACATAGGTTGAGTTTGGATGAGGGGTAAATTTTAAAGGAGTTACCCTTGAGTAGGAATCACCCTTGAGTAGGGATCGAATATGGGTCACCCTTCCTTGAGTAGGAGTCACTCTTGAGTAAGGATCGAATATGGGTCACCCTTGAACACGAGTTACCCTTATCTTTTTTGGTAATTGCAGTGGTAAAGTAAGAACTGTAATACCCTCACCCACCTCAAAGAAAGTCCCACGTCGATAGTGAGGTGGGTGGGTTGAGTGTTAATATGAGGGAAGCCCCCCTCTCCCATGTGTGAGGCTTTTGGGCCTAGCCATGTGGGACAAGGCCCAAAGCAGACAATATCACACTGAAAAATTGGGGTAGGGTCGTTACAAGTGGTTTCAGAGCACGGTTCAACACTCAGACTGTGTGGGCCCTCTACCTTTGTGAGCTGGGGACGGCTTTGGTTTCAAGGGAGGTAGATTCTAATATCCCAACCCACTTCAAAGAAAGTCCCACATCGGTAGTGAGGTGGGTGGATTGGGTGTTAATATGAGGGAAGGCCCCTTCTCCCATATGTGAGGCCTTTTTGGACCTGGCCATGTGGGCCAAGGCCCAAAGCAAAATCGTGAGGGCATAGTAGGCCCAAAGCAGACAATATCACACTGGGAAGTTGGGGTAGGGTCGTTAAAAGAACTGACCCTAAGGGTAAAAAATCTTATTTTGTAACAATAAGCAGGGGTAACCTGATATATTAACAATTTTATTAAAATTAATTTTTTTTATTAAATTCAATATAATAAAAAATAAAAATAAAATTTTATAAAACATAATTATTAAAAAATATTTTAAATGTTTTTGCTCCATAGGTGCAAAGAGGGGTAATCTATTAACAATTTTATTAAATTTATATAATATAAAAATAATAAAACATGATTATTAAATAATATTCATCAATTAAAAAATTTTAAAATATTTTTGCTCCATAGGTTCAAAGAGAAAAGAAGGGGGGGGGAGGGGGTTAAAGAGGGGTAATATGTTAACAACTTTATTAGAATAGATAATTTTATTAAATTCATATAATATAAAAAATAATAAAATATAATTATTAAATAATATTTATCAATTAAAAAATATTTTAATAATATTTTTCTCCAAAGGTGCAAAGAGGGGTAAAGAAGGGTAGAAGGGTAAATAGTATTTAGAGGGATAAAGAAGGGTAATAGGTGCAAAGAGGGGTAAAGGGGGGTAAAGAGGAGTAAAGCAGCGTAAAGATAGTTTAGAGGGGTAAAGAAGGATAATAGATGCAAAGAGGGGTAAATGGGGTAAAGAGGATTTAGAGGGGTAAAGAAGGGTAATAGTGCAAAGAGGGTAAAGAAGCGTAACAGGTGCAGAGAGGGGTAAAGAAGGGTAATAGGTGCAAAGAGGGGTAAAGGGAGTAAAGAGGGGTAAAAAGAGTTTAGAGGGGTAAAGAAGGGTAACAGGTACAAAGAGGGATAAAGGGGGGGTAAAGAAGGGTAAAGAGGATTTAGAGGGGTAAAGAGGGTTTATTAGAATTAATAATTTTTACTAAATTTATATAAAAAAATAAAAAAATTATAAAACATAATTATTAAATAATATTCATCAATTAAAAATATTTTAAAATATTTTTGCTCTATAGATGCAAAGAGGGGGTAAGGAGGGTAATAGGTGCAAAGAGGGGTAAAGAAGGGTAAAGAGGGTTTAGAGGGGTAAAGAAGAGTAAAGAGGGTTTATTAGAATTAATAATTTTTACTAAATTTATATAATAAAAAATAAAAAATTTATAAAACATAATTATTAAATAATATTCATCAATTAAAAATATTATAAAATATTTTTGCTCCATAGGTGCAAAGAGGGGGTAAGGAGGGTAATATATTAACAATTTTTATTAAGTTCATATAATATAAAAAATAAAAATAAAAATTTATGAAACATAATTAATAAATAATATTCATCAATTAAAAAATATTTTAAAATATTTTTGCACCATTGATGCAAAAAGGGATAAAGGAAGGTAAAGAGGGGTAAAGAGGGGAAAGGGTTTCATGAAAACCCCCATGCTCCAAGGGGTTTTCAAAAAACGAGGGGGAGGGGTAAAATTTTGAATTTTTACCCTCACCTCTCCATTACCAAACAAGGGTAAAGGGGGTCCCCCTTACCCCCATCCAAACGCAGCCATAACCATTTTAACATTTTTGTCCATTTAATTTAAGCAAGCAAAATAGACAGTTGACAGGGAACTCCACTTCAATAATTTATTTTAACTGGTTTAACTTAATTATATATGTTTAGTGACTAAATTCTTAACTTTGTATAGTAATTGAAATGACAATAATAACTCACATACCATGGCAATCAGCAAGTGTGGATTCTACATTCGCAATGCTGGTGGATCCTTTGAACATATCTCTATTTTGAAATATGACCTAAAAAATATTATTACTCTAATTGGATCAATGAAACTAGATTTTTTTAAACTCACCAAAATTTAATTATTTTAAATTATTTCTTAATCTCAAAAATTGTCTTTAGAAAGATTTCTTGAATGATTTGATAAAGATGATTCTTGGTAGATCATATACTTGAACCTTTCTAACAAGCCTATCAAACACTGCAAATGATGTATTCCACACCTTAAAGAGCACACACTAAATGCCTTGCGCCCGTGTCCACCGTGCCCCAATTGTGTGGGTGATGATTGTTTGTTATACTACAATGGGAGTTCTACTCTACTTTAGAGTACAAGAGTACCCACCAAATTAGGAGAATCTCTTACCCCTCAAAATCATCTTATCCCAATCCAAACACAGGAAGAAAATGTAAAGCGTATGAAGCATAAGCTTCAAAACCCAGCTTGTATTTCCATCGTGCATCCACCAAAGGCCCATCCAAATGGCTTTTAGTACTCATGAAGGGATGTTTTAAGTTCAATTCATTTTCAAACCCCTCTAGGCCACTCCCCATGGAATTACTCCTCATTATTTGAACCCAAAATGTGTGTGCAGGGAGATGTGCACATGCCCCGAATGATTAGTCAACCAAAGTCCTCAAGACGAGATGCCTGAACACCTTCAGTCAAAAAAAAAAAAAATTGCACTAAATTAACTGCCGTCTACTATATATTGCTGTAATCCAAGAACAAATTGGATCACACATTGAGTTTTAAATACAATTCACTAGAACGCCATTTACTTTTATTGTTCCAATTCTTTGCATGTTGCCCGGTTATGCCCGGCTGCTTTGCACCAACTGCAGTACACCTGCCTTGGCCAGTTGCCTGACTGTGATTCAACGGCCTGCTTCTTCTTTGGCTCAGGAATACTGAATGGTTGATCAGTGAGATTTGGTCTAGGAGAACGTGGGGTGGGGGTAACATTTGGGTCTTCAGCTGAGGAACAATGCACATCTGGTATTGAATTGATTGATTTAGAATATGCCAAACGATAACAACCAACAGTGAAATATCCAGAACAATACCCATACATGCTTCTACCCACGTGCTTGAAAACTGCAAGAGCGTGTATACAGGGCAGACCCATAATCTGCCATCTCCGGCAACTGCATTCCCAAGTCTCAATGTTAACCATGTTCAACGTATCATCACGAACTTCAAACATGCCATTGGATGAGAAGATCACATTGAATGGACAAGAGCTAAATACCTCCTTCTGCAGCTTCTGCTCCATGGATGGTGTGAGTGCCGTTGACCATGTGCTTGCAACCTCACTACGTGCAGAAATCATCTCTGCCATCTTACTCTGTACTGTGTCGACCATCTTCACTATCGACGTATCTCGTTCCTGTGATATCCAATTTTTGAATAGCTCAGCCACTCTTGATGAGAAATGGTCATACCGTGAACCCTGGAAAAATGCATTCGACCAATGATTAGGCTTAGTAGACAGAACCCATGAGGCAACATCTTCTGAAACTTTTCTCATGTTCTCCATGCACAAATTGAAGTCAGTTTGATTGCATGCATAAGCTGCACGTTTTAGATCATTGACCATGTCATCCTTCACAGGTTGCAACCACATTCCTTTCAGCTCTGTCTTCAAGTCCTCTATAAGGTGATGCAAACAATACCCATGGTGACTGTTAGGAAACACCTGTGGAACTGCCTCCTTCAAACCCTTATTTCTATCAGATATGATTGTTATGGTGCTAGTCATTGAAATTGCAGATTTCAACTCAACCAGAAACCAATGCCAATTATCATAAGCCTCAGCATCTACTACTGCAAAGGCAATAGGAAAAATACCATCATCCCCATCGACTGAGGCAGCAGCTAGCAATGTCCCCTTGTATTTAAGGGGTGTACCATCAAGAAAGAGAAGGGGGCGACAACCATGCTCAAAACCAAATACCAAAGCCTGGAAGGAGATAAAAAGGTGTCTAAAGCCTGAATCATCTATTTTGGTCAGTGTAACATGGCTGCCTGGGTTTAACTCCTTTATCCTCTGACAATACCAAGGCAACTGATTGTATGACTCCAAATGCGAACCTTGAAGTTCCTCCTTCGCTAGATCCTTTCCACGTCTTGCCTGATGGTACTTCAAACTCACCCCATAGTCTCGATAGAGATCGCTTACAATGTCAATAGTTTTATACTGTAGGTTATCACGTAACATATTTTTTATGGTATTCACAACCCATTGTCTAGTTGCAAGAATTTGTTCATTTTCTTTTACAATACCTGTGCAAGTATGTACATTGGTTAATTTCCTAACTCTAACTCTTTGTGTCTTCACTGATTTAGAAGCATGAATCCGCCATGGACAACCAGGAGCTTTACATTTGGCAGTCACACGACAACGTTCATTTTTAATAAATTCGACCACAAAAGACTTCAAAGAAGCATACTTGCGCAAAGCATCTCGGAAGTCCTGCATGTGATTGAATTCTTGGCCCATGCGTGTGATGATGCTTTCATGAGAACTGGTTGTTGACCCCTGCTGCCCAACATCATACACAGCGACAACAGGGGGAGGACCAGAGTTCACCAGTTCAGCAACGGTTGACATGCTAACTGTCCTAGCTACCCTGCAAGAGGATGCAGTTCATGTGATTAGATACAGCAACTTGGAAAAAAAATTACCATCGTGAGAAAGAGAGAGAGAGAGAACAATGTTCACCCACAAACTAATTGGCAAGAACTTTGGTACAAACTTTGGATTGTGGAGCCCATAGTGAATCAAATGGCTACTCCAACAAATTACACCCATACCCAATTAAACACCAATTTGACTTTTAAAACCCATTGATCTAACTAGATGAATTTTCACGATTACATAAATGTGAAATTGTGAGCAATATCACAAATATCATTCTCGGGATATTAACAGGAACTGATAATAACGGGATATTTTCAAAATTTTGGATTTTATCGGGAATTTAACGGGAAAATCTCGCAGAAATTATAAATATTTAAAAATAATAAAAATAAATGTAATAATGCGTTAATAATATTAAAATGGTAATTTAATAACACTGAAGGTAACATTTGTCACAATAATGTGATAGTACATAACAAACTCATTGACTTTATGAATACATGTCACCATTTAAAGCTTTTTAAATACAAGCATCCCTACTTATAAAAAAATCTAATTCTTTATACTCCATAATTTCAATTTTAAGGATATATTCACCACTTTATATTGAGCAAAAAAAATTTACCTCATTAAAAGCTTGACATTTTATCATCGGTGACACAATTAATATACCCTAAATTATTTCAAATTCAATATTTATACTTTTATCAAATAATATCTAGTCTCTATCATATGGACTGCCACTTGAAAATCCAACCAAAAGCAAGATTGAATGTATTTGGGAGTTTTAAAAACTTGAAAGCTAATTCACTATCATTATTTCCAAAGTGCTTGTCCCAAGTATGTATTTGGGACTCCCAACGAAGGAATAAATGTAGAAAAGAAGACCAAGAGAGCCGGCCTATGAGTTTGCATGCATTTGTTAAAACCTTGCTACTCCTCATCCCACTCCCACGTCGAAATTGAGAAGAAAGGGTGAGAGAGTTGAAGCATAAATAAGAGGAATCTGGGAATGGAGACCATATACCTTGCTAAGCTCTTTTGGGCTTGGCGATATGTGGCCTGGACGTACAGTTTATTGGAAAATAAGAAGAAATTGTGTTTTTAATGCGAGATTTTTGTTTCTCGCAATAATAACACGATAATAACGGTATTTTAACAAAAAAACGTGAAAGTCGAAAAAATATTGTTTTTAACGGGAAACGATATTTTCCCATTAAAAACGTGAGAAATTCCAATTTTTCACCGAGATTTGTTACATTGATTGTGAGAGTCCTAAAAAACATAGCTTCTCTTATAAAGTCTTAATGAAATTTTATAGGCATCATATACAAGTTAAGGTCTTTCAAACCCACCCATTCACGTGAGCTAACGTGGGACCCTCGAGATGTTTGCACCAAACTTTGATGCAAACTAGTTTGCAGGAGATCCTTGTGTTATTCTCAAGTTCTAGTTTGAGCATTCCCAGGTAGGGCCCACATGAATGGGTGGGGTTTGAAAGTTCATGGCCTATATATAGTGCCTTAATTTATTTATTTTTGAAAGATAGTGTCTTTATCAATTAAACAATGTTTTCCAACGGTGGAAATTGATTTGTCGGATCAATAGACTGTAAAACTCAAATTGGTGTCAAATTGGGCGCAATTCATGGGGGTAGGTGAATGTGAGGGGGATGGAGTCCACTGAGTCAACTGTAGGCCCCCATAATGCATTGGTGCACAAATAAAATACAAGTCCTTCAAAACTATTTATAGAAACTTGAACAAATACCTGTTGTTGCCTGTGTTCGAGGCATGTCTTGGAGTAGTTCCTCCTATTAAGATATAAACATCTGCAGTAGCTAAACCCTTGTGAAAATCAACCATGCGTTGTAGGTCCTTATCATTGGATATTGTGATGAGAGTCCGCTTGTTGCTTGGAAGGAAGTACTTGATGGACCAAATATTTATATCATGATTCCACATCTCAGCTATTTCTGACTTGAAATCATCAAACTTCATGTTCCGATCGACCTCTATCGCATGTGCTTCCCCGCCACTATAGGACATGTACCCATCGTTTTCTTCTATGAACTCTCCACCAAATTGACAAATGACCACAATTTTCCGCTCAAGCATGGTATGACACCAACTACTTTCTACAATCAAACATTCAAGGGAAACTCAATGAAATTTGGACTTGAGAATATATAAAACAAGTGTTTCTTTATAATAACCTTGTGTATGTTTATTACACGAGTGTATCTAGCCGTAAGAGTGCAAACATCTAGAGAGAGAGAGAGAAGAGAGAGAGAGAGAGAGGGAGGGAGGGAGGGAGGGAGGGAGAAATAGTAGTTACAACTTTAAAGCAAGTATGGTACACTCTTTCAGGATAAATGCCATCAAAACCTTCATATAATGTTCCAATGCCACAATATCCAAACCATGATTATGCTTAAGGCACAAAGGGGTGCTAAAGGCTAAGGCGCAAGGCACATTTCTAGGCATGGACTTTTTCATTCTAGGTGCACTTTTCTTACATATTTTTAACATAAGTGTATTTATTTAATTATGTATGTTAGTCTCTCTCACACACACATACACATTTTCTTTTTTATACCCTAGGAAAACCCTAGATCTTTTATATGCAAAATTAAGATATCATCATATTAGTACCACTTATGTTTGATATTCTAATATTTGAGATTTATATATTAGAATGAAAAGGTGCAAGGCATTCTTGGACACAAGGCACACTTCAGCACAGTTGGGCACGTGCCTTTTAACTTGGGTGCACCCCCTGCTTAGTAATATCAAAGCGCAAACCCTACTGGTGCCTTAGGTATGCTTGGGTGCACCTAAGCACGGTCTTTGACTACTAGGCACCTATTGCACTTTTAAACATGGAAGAAATTTTGCACAATAACATTGTGGTTGTAGGTTCGAGCCACCATTTACTTTACCTTCCTAAAGAAAAGACCAACAATTCATGTGCTTTAAATCACATGAGTAGCATGAACTTCGCTTCATTTTCCTCTTCTACTAAAAATTGTCAAAGTAAAAAGTTGTTGAGGACTCCTATCCTCAACTTGCAGAAACAAAACAACATTACAATTTTAGTATTCTAATTAAGGCAGAATAGGGAGAAAAAAGTCATGGTCAACTGATATTCATAAGAGTTTTCTTTGTATATAGCTGGAACATTGGTTTCTGATCTAAGACACAAGAATAATCAACTTCCAAAGGAGTTTTCGGTTGAAAATCACTGTAAAAAGGGAGGGAGGGAGGGAGGAACGGAGAAAAAAAGGGATGTGGCTCAAAAACGGGAGGAGGGGGAGAGGCTTAAAAATGGGATGTGGCTCAAAAACGGGAGGGGGAGAGGCTTAAAAATGGGATGTGGCTCAAAAATAGGAGCCAGACTTTCATCACCAACAACGAGGGAGGGAGGCTTAAAAATGGGATGTGGCACAAAAACAGGAGCTATAGCTTAACCTGCATCACGAACTTAACCTGCATCACCAACAACGAGGGAGGGAGGCTTAAAAATGGGATGTGGCTCAAAAACGGGAGCGAGACTTAAAAATGGGATGTGGCTCAAAAACGGGAGCTATCGCTTAACATGCATCACCAACAACTATATCATTTGCTTAAAAATGGGATGTGGCTGAAAAACAGGACCTATAGCTTAACATGCATCATGAACTTAACCTGCATCTCTCTCTCTCTCTCTCTCTCTCTCTCTCTCTCTCTCTCTCTCTCTCTCTCTCTCTCTTTGGTATGAAACACAAAGCCACAGAGACACCAAAGAAACTTGGTGTTGGATGTGTTATAATCTTGAAGAGACCCTCAAGGTCACTGTCCCCATATCTGCACGAAACCTTCTCACTCTCAGCAACCATTCTCCACCCAGCCTCTACACCCATCCAAACCTTCCACCGATTCCTGTATCAACCATCCCACCTTTTTTTTTTCAGATCTAAATTGTCTCCATCATTGCTATCAATCTTTTTCTGTCTAACATCTGCACTATCCTTGTGCTTCCCTGCTTTTGCACATCACCATTGAAATCCAACATGCCTCATTTTCTTATTTGTCTCTGTGTCAAAATCTAATACCATCTACCATCTGGATCAACACCCAGCCACTGTCTTTGCATTTCAGTCACTTTGATTGCTTTCTGTTATCCATGCACCATTCCCCAGCCCCTACCACATTAGATTTGCTACTACAGTACCCATACCACTAAACTCATGCCTAGTTGTGATGTAGCACGGGTATCGACCCGAAAATCAGAATCTCGCCCGAATTGGAAACTCGGCCAAGAATCGAAGAAATCTGGGAAATTTCTATTTTTATTTATTTCCATTGCTTTATTTGTAAGATTAGATTTGCTTAGAATTCTATTTCTTTTAGGATACTATTTCTATTTCTTTTATTTTCGTTTTTATTTTTATTGCTATTTTTAGTTTTGGGTTTTTATAAAAACCCCTCTCTAGCATTGTAATAGATAGATTATTGATAATGAAATTACTTTGAGATTTTATCTCCTTCCCCTCTGCGGGTACGCCCGTCCCTCTCCTCCCCCGTCGGTGGATTCCGAGAACCCTTCTATTCTTCTTCATCTTTACTTCATCTTCTCTGTTTCTTCTCTCTTCTCTTTCTTCTACTGCCTGTGGCCGTGTTCTCTTCTACAGTTCCTCTATTCTTCTAGCGACTCCACACACAGCCTGCCCTGCCTGTGCGTCTTGCAGCCCCTCCCCACCAGTTGCTCTGCTATCTTCCCAGCCGAGTGGCCGTCGCCTCAACCCTTCTCAGTCGACGGATCCAACGCTGCTGCCACACGTCTCTATTCAATCCGTTCTTCCACCTTTCTCCTTACCTTCCATCAATACTGCTTCCCAACAACAACCAAAGACCCTCTGCTCTATCCCCATCTTCTCCATTCGGACCTCATCCTCCTAAGACCACCAACATCGTTTGCACCATACACAATTTAATTCCCTTTCCTATTTCCCACATCCTTTATTATACCCTCAACCACCATCGTTCCATTAACCCATTACCCCATTTATATTCGTTATTAATCCCATTAATTCCATCATCTTTCCTATTTCACCCATTTATCCATCAAACCCCAATTCTAACCCAGATCATCTCCAGTCCCGATCCTACCCGCTGCATCAAGTTGTCTCTGATGGTCAGACCTTTGTTTACTCTCATTATAATGTTGTCACCATCTTTTTGCTTTAATGTCTGCAACTTCATTTCTAGCCCTCCATCAAGATTCTATTCCTCCTCTATATTAGTTTATGCACTTCTTTTACATTTACCCACCTAATAAGTAGTCTCACTGCCCATTACACAGAACCCATCTCTTATTCATTTTCCCTCTCATCTTCTCATGTCTATGCTCATTGCAAATTCAGCCTCTAGCCACCACCACCGTCGTCACTACCATCACTCAGATCTTCGTCAATGGATGGATGGGTTTATGCAGTGTCCTTTGTGCTCTTGTTTGATTTCTCATCATGGCTAGGATGACCTATTTGAGCCACCTATCTCTATGGATCTGACCATTGTGGCAACAGTTCATATCTTCCATCAAAAGCTCTGATCTTGAGTTACAAGATCAGCTCCTCTCTACCTCCATCTACTTCATCCTAATCTGTTCATCTGCCTCCAGATTTGTCTGCATCTACTTCTCGTCATGATTCTAGACATTGAGATCATTTGAATCTATCAATTTCCCACAGCAAAATGCTGATCTCTCTCTCTGCCTACATCCAATGCATCCTGCTAAAGATCTACCTTAGCTCTTGTAACACCCCAGATTTTCAAGTTATAAATATTTACGGTTTTTGCCATTTAATTGGTGAATTAATGGATATGGATCTTAGATGGGTAAGGTGTTGGGTCAATGGCCCAATTAAGACCCAACGGTTATGGTATAAGGTTCAATTTAAAATAAATGGGTAAGGTGCATTTAATTGGGTCAAGATTGTCAATTGGGTCAAAATGCCCAATTGGGACCCAATGGGTCATGGTTAACTTGGTTGACCACCAAGTGAGTTCAAGCTTACTTAATTGGGGCTGAATTAAGTTGGAAATGGAATTATGTATTTGAGTTGATTTTTAAGTGAGTTAAATGAGTTGGATTACAAAGATGAGTTGAGTTAAAAGAGTTGAATTAAAGAAGTGAGTTGATTTAAAAGGTTGAGTTGAATGGAAGCTAATGGGACTTAAATCTCAAGTGTGTAGACTGGGAAGGTGGAGAGATACATCTCATGAGACCCAAGTTGGGGGTTACACGTTGGAAGTGGGGGAGTTTCATCTCATGGGATGAAACTCCAAAGGTGCATTAATGAAGAAGTTGAAGGGTTGTGATGTTACACAAGCTTGCACCAGCATACACGTTGGAAGCATGGGGGGGGTTTCCATCTCAAGATGGAAACCCAAGAGCCACACGTTGGGAGTGTTTCATCTCAAGGATGAAACCTCCAAATGAAACTTAAAGGAGGGAGGTGAAAGGACATGGGAGTTACCAAGGGGTGTCACCAAAGGACACCACCTTTGGCAACCCTCATTAACCAAGAGAAGGGTTTTTTCCTTAAAGTCACACTCTTCCTCTCCCTCTTGGCCATTCCCACCTCTCAAAGACAAGAAACACTTGGTGTTTTTCTCATCTCACTCTCTCCCTCTCTCACACAAAACTGACCACTCTCAAAGACAAAGGACTTTGAGTAGTTTTTTATTCCAAGCTTTTCTCTCTCTCTCAAACCTACACTCTCTTGGCCGAACCCTCTTTTTGGGTTTTCATTCAAGATCTCTCAAGCACTCCAAGGATCAAGGAGGAAAAGGAGGCTAAGGAGGGAGAAGATTGGAAGAGCAAGAAGGAGTGAAAGAAACCGGAGGAGTAGCGGATTGGTAAGTACTCCATGAGATTTTATTAAGTATTGTGATCAAGGATCATGGTTTGGCCTTTGCATGGCCAAACCCTAAGTGCTAAGTATAAGAACCCTCAGAGATAAAAGGGGTGGATGAGGTTCGGCCATGATGTATGGCCGAACCCCATCAAAGAAGGTGATCATGCTAATTTAAGCTATGAGAGAAGATGATGAAATATGGCCGAACCCCATGGAAGGCTATTGATAATTTTAAAAGGTTTTATATGGGTTTATGTTGGTGACTCTAAAGAGTTCTAAAGGAGGGAAACAATGGAATAATATTAATCATTTTAAAAGGGGTCTCAAAGGTGGTAAATGGTATACACAAGAACCATCAAAGACCAAAAAGGGGTTGGATGAGGTTCGGCCATGATGTATGGCCGAACCCCATCAAAAGACCAATCTTGGATTTATGATTTTAAAATGGAAGGGTATTATTGATGTTAAAAGTTTTTAAGGATGAGATTGGTGGAAAAACATTAACAATGTAAATGGCCTTAAAATGAGGTAAAGGATGGAGAACCAAGGACCTTAGGGTTCGGCCATGGTGTATGGCCGCCATAGAGAATTATTGAATTATGTTATGTATTTAGATCATGGAAATAATGGGAGGATGATGTTAGGTTTAATTGATTTTTAAACATGGTAATTGATGTTTCAAAAAGATGAACCTAAATGTATGGTTAAACCCATGGAGGGACCTTGGTTCATGGACTTAAATATTGTAATTGAGTTCATGGAGAAGATGGAGATAAGACATCATGGGTTCGGCTATGGTGTATGGCCGAACCCCATGAACCATATTTTTAAGGGGTTAGGTATGGATATATGCATGTTTAAATGGATGGATAATCAAGCTAAGGAATGGAAGCATTTGTTAGGGTTTTATGTTATGATTAAATAAATCATTTGTGGATCCATGATTATGGATCAGTTATGGACCTAAATATGTATAAAAAAGAGGAGTGTTTAGCCATAGAAAGAAGGATGGCTAAGATGGAAAAATGGTGGAAAATGGAAGGACTATGGCCGAACCCCATGAACCACTTTAATGGGTCATATGGTATTATACCATGATTTGATGAATCATTTTTGGAACTAAGTTTATGGATCAAATTATGGACTTAGGCATGTTTTAATGAATATAATGTTTAGCCATAGATGGAGTAATGGCAATGTTGTAAATAGGTGAAATTGATGGACCATGGGTTCGGCCATGGTGTATGGCCGAACCCCATGGGAATGCTGTTGTGGACTTAAGTGGTTATTGATGTTAAATGATTAATCTATAAGTGTTTAGATTAATGAAACAAAGATGGCTTGATCTTGGATTAATTTAAAAGATCAAAGGATTGAAAAGAAGGGCACAAAACCAAAGGAGTGAGGTTCGGCCATGTTGTATGGCCGAACCCCACTAAGGATTTTTTTATAGACTTAGGGTTTTATGTATGTTAGATGGTTTGCTTATGTATGATTAGATTAATGAATTAAAGGTGATATGACCTTAGACTTAATTTAAAAGATCAAAGGATTAAAGGAAGGGCACAAACTCAAGTGGGTGAGGTTCGGCATGTTGTATGGCCGAACCCCACTATGGTTGCTTTATGGATTGATGTTTAGATTGGAAATCAAATGGGACTTTAGTTTGATTTATTGATATGTAACAAGGTGACGGGACCTCACGAGCAGTACATGATCGTGAGCGGTTTTCTGACGAGAACGCAAGGTCAAACTAGTTGTCATTGGTAGGATTCCTACATCATTGAAACCATGGATATGTATTATCTTGTTTATGTTATTCGGAATTGTAATAACGTAGATTTATTTGCTATGGATTGGATGGTTAATGTTTGGATATTTACGTTATGATAAATTATTATTAAGTGTTGAACTACTTTGCTATCTAAAATGAAATAGGATTGTTATCCTATTGTTATTCCGCATATATGATTCATTCCGCATGAATTAACTTGAGTACGTGTGAACCATTTCCGCACACGTATGGTTGGCCAGTTAAGGGTCGGGCTTTGAAAGTTCGGACTTAACTCGCGTCGTGACGCTCCCCGCTCTCTCTCACTCTTCTATTATAAAAAAAAATACTCTTATTTTCGGAAAGCGAGTGAAAAAGGGCGGGGCGTTACAGCTCTCAAGATTCATCCGACTGTTCGATTTTCTATTAAATAAAAGTTCCCCAGTTCACCAATTGATTGACCGATGACAATACCTAGCAACAGTAGTCAAAGGTGTGTTTTGGTTGTGCTCCACACTAAACCCATTTTGCACATCGTCTACCTCTAATGCGGACTCACTTTAGTTAGGTTTGACTCCTTGGAAATTTTTATATTATAAGCTTCCTTCTAAGATTTTCGATAATAACCATTAGATTTCTAGTTTTTTGCATTATTTGCTAATAATACTTGATGAGAAATTATAATGAAACATAATATAGTGTACGTAATATATATATATATACATCCATCCATCCATCTAATATGTTTGGAAGCCCATACTTCATACATTTTGGTGCTTTAGATGAATAACATTGTATTTTGTTAATGATCATAAAATAAATGCATTTTGTTAATATTGATATGATAAAGACATAAAACAATGAATATACATCTATTTTGTTAAGTAATTAAATAAGTGTACCTAGATAAATTAAGCTCATGTCTAAGCATGCACCTTAGGCTCCAAAAGCCCTTTGGCACCTTGGCCGAACTTTCTGCCTTGACCACTATGAAAACTACTGCTTCTCCCAATTTGACCAGGACAATAACTAATTCAAAATTTCTAGCCATTATTTAAGATTGCCTAGAGCATATTACTGCATCCACTTGTATAAATTTTCAAATGACTAGATGGATGGTGTGCCTTTTTGTGCTCTCCTGACAGCAAGTTCTAGATTACCTTTCCATCTCACTGTTTGGAAATTAAACAAAAGATCAGTCATGATATCTTCAATTAACAAGTTACGTTACAATTCAAACTTCTGCAAATTGTTTTCCTCCATACTGCTAAACAACATTGGAATATGGCCCTTTAAAGTGGCAAGAGTAACCATTTAAAAGCATAAATAGATCTTTATTTGCAAGGGAGTCCTTTTTAGTTTATTTATTCATTTTTTTTTTTTTTTGAAAGATTCAGTTTATGCATTCATCACAAGGATAACGACATGGACCTATTCTTTCCACCTTTTCCACTAGACAAGTACAAAAGGTGAAGCCTTCTAACACAATAAATTGAGAAAACAAATGAGCACTACTATGTCTTCTGATTGTGGATGTTCATCAACGAATAATAGGTGTCAGTTCACCTTCTCTATTCCAAGTTCATTTTAAAAATCAACTAGGAGTTGCATAAAAATAACATCACTCAATAAATTAGATTAAAATAACAATAGTAAACATGCCCACAAGACAAAAACATATGGTGCATTGGAGGCTTTTGCCTTCCAAGAAAAGCTCTCTAAAGCATATAAGACAATCAAACAAAACAAGCAGCGGATCCAAGCATTTCCTTTCTCTTCTCATTTCATAAGAGACTTTACCTCGATGCTGCAGTGGCAGAGCTGCAGAAACATCAGATGAAAGAGAAGATGAACCTGCAGCAGGCAATCCATTGCAAAAGGTTCTATGGGCGATGAAGTCATCTTTCCTATAAAATTGAAGCAAATGATTGAAACGACAAATGCCCAGGGAACAAATGAGTGGGCATGAATGAGAGAGAGAGAGAGAGAGAGACCTTGAGAATGAGACACCACAGTCACAGAGGTGGTGGTGGTCAATGATCCCACAAGTCTTGGCATGTGCCTTGCAGTCAGCCTCAATGGCATACTCCTTTGAGCAATGGGAGCACTTCCACCTCTTCTCACAGTGCTTACGGTAGAAGTGCCGCCTGAGGATGGGAATATTACTGAATGCCCATGAAGGAGCATGGTGAAGGCATGAAGGCACTGGGCAAATGTAAAGGCGCTTGCGCAGCTCCTCCAAACCTGGCAGTTGTTGCCGCCATTGCTGAGGCCTTTCCTCATCTTGCCGTCTCCATAGCTGCTGTGATGACTCCTGCTCTTCATCATCATCTTGCTGTTGTTGCTGCTGCTCATCCTCCTCATCTCGTGGCAGCAGCAGCTCCTCGGCCTCCCCCTCCTGCTCCTCCTCTGCCTCTTGATCCTCAGCCTCCTCCTGCCGCTGCTTCTTTGATGAACGGTTGTGACCATGGAGATGAATCTGAAGATTCTGACGCCGAGCAAAGGTTTTGCCACACACCTCACAAGCAAATTGCTGCAAAGATGTCAGAGAATTTGGCGAGAGAGCAATTACCTCTGTATCTGGATCTGCATAAAAAGAAAATGAAATGACTATACTTCCAGCATTTGAAATTTTACACTTACTAAAGTTTGATATTTTCCTTCTCGTCTTGACATGGATAGAATTTAAGATTTCTACATTTCTAAGTTTAAGATTACAAAGATTCGAGATTTTCCTCCTTCTAATCTGTTTGGGAGATCTAGATTTAACTTCATAACTAGGGTTTAAGAGTTTAAGGTTTTAAATACCAGGATTTTAAATTTTCCATCTTCTCTTCTTCGTTTAGGAAATCTACCTGGACTTCATGGATAACGTTTAAGTGATTCCTACATTACTAAGGCACCGTATAGATGGATGGAAAGGAAAGTAATTTCCAGGAAAAAGTAAAAACTTTTAACTAAAAGTAATTAGCAAATAGCTATTTTTCATCCAAAGTCCATCCTGGGTCCAAGGTTTGAGGTTTCTGGTGTCCGAAATTTTCCCTTCTTGTTTGGCAGGTCTGCCTGGAGTTTCAGCTTATGGTTTAAGGTGTCCACAGTTATAAGGATGGGAGATTCTAGGACATGATAGTTCTCTTCCTTCAAGACGCGTTCGGGAGCTCTATCTGGAGTTTCAGGGAAAAGGTTTAAGATATCTTCATTTCTAAAGTTTTAGATTTCCAAGATTTGAGATTTTCTTTTCTCGTTCTGGTCTCGTTTGGGGAATTCTACCTGGAGTTTGGGGAAGAATACGCTTTTTGGGCATTTTGGGAAGAAACAGAACGGGCGGATTCTCTTCTTCTTGTTCGTCGTCGTCGTCGTCGTACTCGTCTCTGGCCTCTGAAATGGAGAGCTACTTTGAGATGATGTGTACACCCCTCTTTTTAACAAGTTCCCCCTCTCATTTGTCCTTCCAATCGTTCTTTTGCTGGTAGAAGTGAAAGAGGGGCTGTAAATTGAAAATTCTTGGTAAAACAGCAAAACCACGTGGGTGTATTCCGGGGCCTGTCACTTCCAAACACGCCCTGCAGTTGTTGGTACCACCCTCTCTTTTTTCTTCTACTTTTAATAATTATTAAGTATTTCAAGAGATCTTGTCAATTAGTAAATTTAATTTAATGATAAAAAAAAAATTAGAAATAGATAAATCATTATAAGAACATCTATTAAAATTAAAATTCATTGAATCATGTTTGTCAATATTTAATTTAATAATAAAATGTATCAAATAAAAATTAAAAATTATTGAATCTAAGTTTAAAAAATTAATTTTAAACATATAAGATTTATTATTATGTGAACCCACCGAAGTCTCCATTAGTGTAGGATGAAAACAAGCCTCGCCGTGGGGTTACGTGAAATGATGCACCAGAATCGACTATCTAACATGTGTTATTAGATGTTAGATTAACACAACCATTATCATAAGAAACGATTATCTCATCTCCACCGGAAGCCGCAGTGGTTGTGTCTTTGGCTTCATTCTTTTCATTGTTGTTGTGATTGCATCGCTCTTTTTTGAGTTGTTTGCACTCCCTCTTCATGTGACATAGCTTTTATTAGTGCCCCAGCTTGCTGAGTCCTTCGTTTGTCAAATCCATGATTCGTGTGAAGCATTCATTGCCTTAATGTTAGAAGCTCAAGAATCAAGAATCAAGTGGTGGTTGAATCAAACTCAAGCATGGAAGACCAATCAAGATTCAACGGATCATCAAAGTGTACGGCAATCACGCAAGGTAATTTGGCCATAGAAGACTCGAGGTGGACCCTACACCTTAGGATGATCTTGTGATGCAGGACAATGGATAGGGTAACCCTAAATGCCTAATGTGGTTTCCTAAAAATGTAAAATGGATAAAAATAATGCACCCGAAACCTAATATGGCTTAAATTAAGCAATCAATTAATATTAACAATTTAATAATATAAATCTATCACTAATAATCACACAAAGATTCTTGGAATCTGATGAAGAATATGATGTTAGGGAAATTAATGGGCTCATTAAATGATAAAATAAGGTTTTGAATGAAATGTACATATGTGTACTTAAATGGGATATGATATGCTTTTAAAAAATAAGATAGGGGCTTTGTGGGTCATGGCAACAACAAAAGAAGGCATCTGGGAAGGGCTTAAGATAACTTACAAAAGTAAAGGATGGGTTAAAGGGTTTGAGAAAGCAAGGAGTTGGGATGAAAGCCGCGACAACAAGGGGCAAACTGATAGCTATAGGAAGGCTACAAAGGATGGCCAAGAGGCTAGGGAGGGATTCTAGACTTGTGGCGAGGGATAGAGATGGGTTATGGGGTGGCAGAAATAGGGAAATGCCAAGAGAGGGGCTGGTGATTTTAAGAAGAGGGTTATGTGACAGATCTAGGCTAAGAAAGAGTGGTGGCAATAGTATGAGGCTTATGGATTTGCAGCAGCAGGGACAGTAGGTTAAGGAAGGTAAAGGGAAGGTTATGGAGGAAAGAAAAAAGAGAAGCAGCAGGAGAAGAAAGATAGGGGAAGAAGTAGTACCCAACTTCTCTGTAACAACCCGACCCGATTTTACGGGATTTTAGGGTTTTGGTGGCAGTGGGGGGAGTGTGGGCCCCGCAGTGGGCTTGGTTTGCCCAATTCCGAGTTCAAAGACAAAGGGCATTTTGGTAATTTCAAATTATTGTGTACTTTGTCAAAGAAAAATATTTTAAAATCACACATTTTCTCTCCGATATTTGTCGCTTGATTTATATCGGGTCTTAAATTGTTTTCAAAAGCTTGAGATTTGATTTTTGGTAAAAAAAATAAAACTAAAATAAAATAAATAATAATTCCAAAACCCTTAACCTAAATCCTAGACCCAAACCCTCAAACCTGTAAACCCTAATATTTCTCCTATCTCGCGACACTGTAGCGAGTAGCAACAGTGCCGTCGCAAGCCTTTCTTCTCCTTCCCTCTCTGCAGCCCTCTTTCCCTATTACTCTGTCTCCCTCTCTTTTTTTCCCTTTCTGCAGTCCCTCTCTCTCGGAGGCTTCCTTGTTTCTCTTCTTCCCTCTCTGCTATTTCCTTTCTCCTTCTTCCCCATCTGCCTCCTCCACTTGAAATCCCATCTGTTGTTCGCCAGATCGGAGGTTCGAGTCCCCAGCCGTCGATTTTCTAGCTCTCCCACCGTCGACCGATCCAAGGTACTTATTTTCCCTCCTTACTTTTCCCTCTTTCCGATTTCCTTCTCCCTTTCCCTTCTCTTTCCCCTTTCTCTCTTTCCCCCTCTATCTCTCTGGTTTTCCTCTTTTTCTTCTCTTTCTCTTTTGTTCCCTCTTCTTCCTTGTTTCTCAACTTGAGCTGAGCCAACTCAGTCGGGTCCTTAAGTTGACTCGATTGGGTTCAATTCTGGACCAACAGACTAGGCCCAGCCAAATTAGCAGACCTGGCCTAGTTCGCCAGATCTGGTCCGGTCCAGCTAGGCCTAGACCCAACTCAGCCAGTCTGACCCAGTTCCAACTGGCCCGCCCCTTTTCAGGCCCGGCCCAGTTCGGCCCAACTTTGGGCCCGACACATCTTAAAGCCCAATTTTCAGATCTGGCCCATTTTAGACCCAATTTTCAGTCTTAGGCCCAATCCCGAACCCAACCTAGTTGTGGATCTGGTTTTCTGTTTTTGGGCCATGTTCGGCCCATTTTGGGCCCGTTTGTGGCTCAGACTTGTTTTAGCCCGTTTTAACCCGTTTGTTAATCATTGTATTTCTTTTTATCAGATTGAGCCCCTTCAACCCCCGGACTCATTTTCTTGCATTGGATTTCAAGGACACACACAAGTGAGGGAACTTATCACCGCTTTTAGCATGCATCTATGCATCTTACTCCTCTATCAAATGTGTGGGTATTAAATGCAGCGAATGGGGGTCCTCGTATTATGAGTCACTCGGCAAGGGAACTGTTGATACCATTATGTGGTGGACCCTCATCCGGGTGTATTTGTATCTAATGCCCGCAGAGGCATATACAAGTTGATTATCTGATGTCACGATTGATTGGTTGTGTGGTGACTTGATTAGGGTTTATTTTTAATGATAATATTTTAAGATGCCAACATGCGAATATGTGATATGTGTTAATATATGCCTGATTATGGTGTGATATGTTGTGTTGATAATATGCTATATGATTATTTGATAGTTAGTTTGAATTGCTAGACATTATAACATGTTTGGATGTTAACATGCCAGCCCGTGATAAATAGTGATGTATACACCTGATTGTTATGTGATGAACTATGTTAATAGCATGTGTAGGCGTAGAGGTAATTGTGCATACATATAACTAACGTAGGTGGGATGCTGGTGGGGCATGGGTACTAGGCCACATCAAGATCTAGAGACTTCCCCTAGCTTGTCTGGTAGTTAGGGTGGGGATGTTATGTAGGACCGCGCAGTTGACGCGTGGTTGGGATGCAGACTCCCTTGTGATTGGAAATGGGTAGTTGTACCCCTTTGCATGGATCAAATGATCGATCCGTCTTGTGTTTCTCAGACACACCTATGAGAGAGGTGTAATCTGATTTAGAGAACAACGAACCTAGGAGTTCCAGATAAGGACTAATTGGGAGGTAGTTATGTTAGCCCTAGAGAGAGACTATTAGGTTGAATGTTGGTTCACTCAGGGTAGTCTTGGAAGCTCCTATAGTTACGGTACCCGAGTGCGGGGTGGATGAGGCATCCCCGAATGATCGAGTAGGCTTAGAAGGTGCTCGTCCGCTCGTTGGTTGAGGGATGAGGCGGTGATGGACTGCTCTCGTTAGTATGACTTGTGATCCTCGGATGACCGAGTAGGCTGAGGAGGTGCTCGCCTTCTTGTTGGTCGAGGGACGATGCGGTGAGGGACAACTTCCGCTGGTATGGTTTATGATTCCCCAGATGACCGAGTAGGCTGAGGAGGTGCTCGCCAGCTTATTGGCGAGGGATGATGAGGTGAAGAACAGCTCCCGCTGGTATGGTTTGTGATTCCCCGGATGACCGAGTAGGCTGAGGAGGTGTTCACCTGCTCATTGGTCGAGGGACGATGCGGTAAGGGACAACTTCCTCTGGTATGGTTTGTGATTCCCCGGATGACCGAGTATGCTAGGGAGGTGCTCGCCCGCTCATTGGTCGAGGGACGATGCAGTGAGGGACAACTCCCGCTGGTATGGTTTGTGATTCCCCGGATGACCAAGTAGGCTAAGGAGGTGTTAACCCGCTCGTTGGTCGAAGGACAATGCCGTGAGGGACAGCTCCCACTGGTATGGTTTGTGATTCCCCAGATGACCGAGTAGGCTGAGGATGTGCTCGCCCGCTCATTGGTTTAGGGATGGTGCGGTGTGATGTTCCAGGCTAGGACACCTGTAGGGTGGGGACAACCTGTGATGTGATGTGATGAGGTATTCCAGGCTAGGACACCTGTAGGGTGGGGACAACATGCGATGTGATGTGATGAGATATTTCAGGCTAAGACACATGTAGGGTGGAGACAACTTGTGATGTGATGTGATGAGATATTCCAGGATAGGACACCTGTAGGGTGGGGACAACCTGCGATGTGATGAGATATTCCAGGCTAGGACACATGTCGGGTGGGGACGGCCTGCGATGTGATGTGATGAAAGATTCCAAGCTAGGACACCTGTAGGGTGGGGACAGCCTCCGGTGTGGTGTGAGATGATGTTCAAGGCTACGACACCTGCAGGGTGGGTACAATCTGAGGTATGGTATTCCAGGCTAAGACACCTGTATGGTGGGGACAACCTGTGGTGTGATGTGGTAGTGTGTTTACCTGTGGTTATGACTTCGGAGTTCATTGTTGAGACTTGTGTTATGGGTGTTGACTCACCAGGAATTTATGCGCGCCTAACAAGTGAATTCGGCCGGCTCACTCGGTAGAAAACCTATAGAATTCTGTGAGGGGTGGATACGCCACTCGTGTGGAGACCAACAAATGGGGTCCAATGTTATATGTTTGACTATCGAGACTCTAGTGCTTGGTTGAGGAGACCATAGATGAGTCTGGTTGGCAGTCCGTTGAGGACTGGTGAGGTGGTTACTCCCGTGTGGTAGTCGGTTTGGGACTCTAGTAAGTCCGACTCTTGGGTTGGTCGTGGTATGTGTGCGGATTGTCATGAGAGAGTCATAGGTCTGGTCGAGGAGTATGGATCCTGATCCGATTGGAGATCTGTCTGTATACCCGAGGGTGGGTGGACCGCAGCAGATGGGCACATGAGGGAGTTGCCATCGAGTTGTATTGAGTTGGTTAGAGGATGTACTGGAGGCTAGATAGATGTGGGCCCGTGTGTTAGGGGTAGGGCACCCGCTTGCATAGTCATGCATGTAGACATCATAGACATTGATGTGTTCATATAATCATATATAGTGTATGCTTTGTGACATATGATGCGTGTATTACCCTCACTGGGCATGTAAAGCTCACCCTTTCCCTCACAGGTACTTCATAGACGAAGGGTTGGCGGGATCCTCAATCGGACATTGGGCGTAAAGTTGCAGCTTTGTACTTGTCATGGTTTCATTTTGTATTTGAGGATCTGTTAATGTATTTGAGATATGTGTACATTTCATTAAGTTTGATGAATGTAATAATGGAACGATGTTATTGTTTCCAATTATGATTAATGCGTTATTGGTACCATCGATTATTGATTTGAGTGTGGGTTGCGAGAGCGGTACTTCCCTTTATTTTGAAAAAAAAAAATATACCCCTGAAATAGTATCAGATTGGTTTTGGGACTTTGTATCAGTTTGGCGTACTCGTAGCAGGACGGGTCGTTACATTCTCACATTCTTGGATTCCACCAAGCTCCTGGATTCGCTCCTAGAAAGTCACCATCGCACCATTCAGGTATTTGCGAAACTTTCTCAAATCTTATTTCATCAATCGTATGTAATAACTTACAAGAAAAAGAATTTTATAAGCTACATAACCTCTAAAAAAAAACTAAAAAAATTACATAAATATCCTTATCTAAAAATAACTTCAACTAATAAGGCAACATACTAAAAAAACGTGAATAGAAAGAGGAGTAATAGAAAGTGCTTTGTGTCACCTTGCCTAGGGTTAGATAACACATCTGGAAAATTAACATAGCCTAGTGGGTGTTTGACACCAAAACCAGAACATGGACTTAATATGCAAACCATTTTTTTTATTATCAAGGCGACATATCGTGTCAGCGATCCATTGCAGTGACAGTGGACGATCATTCGTGGTGTAGCGATGTATCGTCCTGGAATCGAAGGTTCTGATTGGAATTGGTCTGTCAAATAAGTCTGGTCTCAGGATGATTGTATCATGGAGACGATACATTGCTGGGACATGGCCAATCTACCGAGCATAACTATCAATCAGCAGGACTTAAACAAAGTTCAGGACTGTCATATGTAGTCTAGTCTCAAGACGATCAATCATGTAGACGATCCTTCGTTCGGTACAGGGCAGACCAATCGCACACACAATCAATCGCTTGGAGTCTAGTTTGAACACACACTGTAAAATACATTTCAGGCTCTTGGCGATACATTCGTTAGGTGGCGACCCTTCGTGAGGAATATATCAAGACTTATCGGGCTCATGACCAATAACTAGAGACAGGGCCGACACATCGGGACCACGACCCGTCGCCCTGGGAATTGTTTGATGTCTATCTTGACAAACCTGTTAAGACAGGATAGCTTCAAGCCGATACAATTGCCAACCCATGATCCATCGCCAATGGATTCATACGATCAATCGTGACACACAATCAATCGTGGGGTGACCAATTTTGAAACGTTGGATTGCATTTAATGCACAGCGGTCATATCATCGCGATGCATCGCCAGGCCGATCAATCGCCAGTGTCGAGTCTTTTGAGCTATCTCTTTAAGCTCCTGATTTTGTTGAGGGAGATAAAGTTTTCACTTGTGTTAAGAAAATCTGAAGAAAATCTTTGAGACTCCTCTCCTCCCTCACATTCTCTCTAAACTACATTTGTGGAAAATCTTTTAGAGATCCAATCACCTTGTTGATTGAGATATAGAGAGAAAAATGAATTTAGATCTAGGATTCAAACTTGCTCATCAGCAATCTTAGGAACCCTCTCTTTATCTTGTGATTTCTCCATACAAAGGTACATCTTCATCATCAAACAAGATCAAAGGGAGATCTCTTCAAGAAACACATCTTCATCAAAGCTTGAGCTTTAAAGGCAAATGTTTCTTTTTGTTTTTATTTTCAAACATCATTTGTAAAGTGGACTAGATCATTGGATCAAACCACTATAAAAAATAAAGGGATAAGAACGTAGACCGAGGTTGGTCGAACCTTTTAGAATTAAGAGTGTGTGGGTGAAAGTCCTACACTATTAGTGAGGGTGTAATTCCCCACTTAGTGATTTGGGATAGCCCAATGTTGGGTGAGTCCAATAGTGGATATAGGTTCATTGAACCGACCACTATACATCGAGTGTCTACATATTTTATCAAATGTGTGTGTGGACTGAATTAAAATGTTTTATTTTTTGGGATTATCTTCCAGATGCCTTTGTCTATCTGGTAGGATGGAAGGGGTGATGAAATTAAAATGGAAAATCAAATTAATATATATGGTTGAATTTGATAAGGTAGAGAGGTTGGCAAAGGGATTACGATTCATCTCACGCGACCGTTAGCGATATCCTTGCAAGACAAGAAAGGATAGTATATCTAACATTGGTAGGAATTCTACCTCATTGAGAACACTATGGAGTTAAATATGATACTTGTTATATTCAAAATATGTTGAATGCATTGTCTAAATAAATTGTATATGATTATGAGTTGATTTTCAATGATATTATGTATTTTGAAATGAAATGACATTCTTGCATACATTACTTCATGCATGGCATGGGAGGGAACATATATGACCAACAAACCAAGTTCTAAGCGATCCGGACATAACTTGGACTTGAGATTAACTTATATGAAGCTATATGAACTATTGAGATATGGTGGCGTTCGGTTGATAGAAAAAGTACAACATAATTGGGCCAAAGAACTCCTGGGTAGTCAGTGCCGAAATCCTGCGCAGAGGGAGACGATCACACTCCATCGGTAATCCCGATTAATTTGTGAATGGGTATACAGTGCCCTGGTGGTTGCCGCCTCAAACACTGTGGACATAATTGGCTAAGGAAACCGTTGATTAATTTATGATGTGATTGAGTATGGACATTGGGTGGATTGCTTTTAGCATTGACACCCATGACATGACACTTATGTTAGCATGATTATGATATGGACATCATGCATTATTTTATTACATACAAGATGTTTTACAAATATGACGTTAATGATGTATATACCCTTGATTTATGTTAACCTAATATTACTCCTATGTGTACCCTAACCCTAATTGGAATACCTACTGGGCATGTTGACTAATGCCCTATTTCTACCCTATAGATGATGGAACAGGAAATGATAAGGAAAATGACGTGGGACCGGAAGGGAGCCAAGCGTAGGAGCTTGAGAAGATTTAATTTTAAATTACTTAGTTTTTTATTACAATGATGTATTCGGAGGACTTACATTTTGGAATGTAATAACTTAGAACTTATTTACTATGGTTTGATAATCCTTAAGTTTCTTGGAATATTATGGTGATTGACTTTCCTTCCCTAATGATGACAAGAGAATGAATAGTATCTTATTCATATAAATTATTCCGCAAGCATTATGAAAAGCATGTGAAAATGTTTTAGTGGACTTAGTCCACGCACAAGTTATAGTGGCCAGTTAAAGGTCGGGTTTTAGAAAACTCGGACTTGAGTCGCGTCGTGACGACCCGTCCTCTCTCGCTTATTTAAAAAAAAAAAATATATATATATATATATATACTCTGATTTGTGGAAGTGGAAAAGGGCGGGGCATTACATGACCTCCAATTTTGTCCACTATGAGTATGTCAAGGTCGAAATCTAGCCCATGTGACAAAAAAAAAATTAAGAAATTTCTACTCGCACATGTTTAACAATGTAAAAGGGTGATTTATAGAAGATTCACATGAACTTTGAGCTTTTATGGAATTTCAAGACTTTGTCAAAATTTCGATAGTCTCCTCTAAAAATAAGAGATTGTATCAATTTTTGTTTGTTAAATTTCTTTACCACATCATATACATATTTAAACAATTACTCAATATCTATAAATTCTCTCTAAATACAAATTTAACATAAAATTCCAGTCCAAAGTCCATGTCATCTATATATATACAGTCTATAACATTTTCCAACAACCTTCAAGGAGTTTAAATACATTTAGTTAACCCAAAACTTGTAGACCAGTGGCTTATATACATACATCTTCAAAATACAACATCTAAGGGCCTATTGTAATTACACTTCTATTACAAAACACAAAACATTCAAGCATCTTCACTTTGTCGTTAATCTTGTTCATAGGGTCCTATGGATCCCGCTCCAAAAAATTCCTGCATCTGGGAGGGGTTAGAATCAACATGTATTGAACAATAGTTATGCACATAAATACACACACCAATTCTAATATCAACTAAATGGTCATACAATTAGAAACATATACAATCACTCCAAATCTTCCAAACTCCACTTTATACTCCACACATAGCACGGCACAAACTCATGTCCTATTCTACACTTGATTTAACATTTCCATACTGCATACCATAGCGTGACACAAACTCATATGCTCTTCTACGCTTGGTTTATCGTTTCAATATTCCATACTATAGCGCAACACAAACTCATGTGCTCTTCTATGCTTGGTTCATCATTTTTATACTCCATTAGCGCGGTACGGATTCATGTGCTCTCTTACACTTGATTTATCGTTTCAATATTCAATACTATAAAGCGACACAAACTCATGTGCTTTTCTACGCTTAGCTTGTCATCAATCATAAGCAAATAATAGTATATCACTTCTCATTAAAACATGAATAATACCAAGAAATAGGTACACCTAGAGCGCTTATCAAAAATCATGTTTAATGAATCCCTCATTCATAGTCCTACTTCATATTATTTCTATTACCACTTAGCAACTTACATCTTCTACATAATATAAAAAATTACATGTACAAGTAAAGATTTCCATGCCAACCCATTTCAACATAATTGCATAATTTCCAACCACCTTCATATTTAGGCACCTCAAGTAATTAAAATAACAATGTCCATAAAAGTAATTCATCACCCTTTTCTAGCCATTTATCGTCAACTCAAACGGAAATTAGAAGAAGAATTTCAATATTACTCAAGGTAAAGAAATCTTCACTTCATTTCTCAATCGCCAACTTCTCCCACACCTAGGCTTACACTTGGTAAATAACTCCTAAATGTTAAGTTCATGAGGATTTAACTCCAATAAGATTCATGCATTTCTCAAATAATCCAAACACATGTCAATTTCCTTCATTCATGCATTTTCACAAACACATGTTATCACGCCCCGTCCTTCCAACACCTAAAAGGGCGTGATCTGACTGCACACTCTAAAATAAATTGTCCATCTAAACGAGTATTATATCACAAATCCGTGGCTATATTTTTTTCCCAACCAATAACATAAACATTTACAAGCCAACGAATTATTCATGCCTACAACTAATAAGTTATATGAAATTTATAAACATCAATCCACATAACTTAGAAGGATAAAATAATCTGTCACAAGAATAATCTAAACTCACCAGAATGCTCACATCCCAAACAAACCAAAATAAATAACATTCTCAAATTTACTCAATACATGAATTTATTATTCAAGTCTCAACAACCAAATAAATAAATAAACAAATTCGTCAAATTGTCTCAACCAATACGAAGATCTAAAGTAGATTCTATGTAACGACCTGACCCGAACACAAAGCTTAGGGTCTAACTCAGTAAGAAATTGTCCGCTTTGGGCCTCGCACACAAGCGAACCCGCACGGTTTTTGCTTTTGGGCCTGAGCCCACATGGCCCGGCCCAAAATGCGTCTTATGAGTTTTTATGGTGGGCTGGCCTCTTATACACCCAAGCTCCTTTTCCTTCCAAACCGATGTGGGACTCCCACATTGGTTTGATGTGCAGGGTATCACATTCTAAACATTTGATCTTTCATTAACTATGAAATTCTAATTGATCTCCAAACAACTCCTTGTCTTCTAAGCTTGATTTTGATCATCATCCAGACCCAAATCTAAGGGATAGCCTGCAATGTAAGGGATAAGCTCCATGCCCAGTAAATAAAACATTAACACAAACATATATATATATTCCCACAATTCATTAAGTATTATCTCCTTCTTCAAATCTCACATTGTTGGATTTTAATTTATACTCACAAATGCATGAACCATTTATAGTATAGCTTTAGGAATTCGAGGTCGAACCCATCGGAACTTAGGAAAATATATCCATAAAAAATTACCATTAAATTATATATTTTAAGAAACTTAAAAAAGAAATAAATCTTAAATATGGAATTATTTCTCTAATCTAGGAAATTTAATTTTAATTTAAAAATATTCTAAAAATAGAAAATAAAGTCTAAAAATAGAAAGAACATCTAAAAATGGAAACTAACCATTAAAGAGTCTAATTTCAATTAAGAAGGTTGAATTAATCTAAAAATTATAAATAATCTTAATCTAACTTAAAACACAAAATTAAGATGCAATTAATTAATTACCAACCTATTTCCACAATTTTCAAGAATTTGAATTTATAAACAAAAGAAAACAAAATAAAACATATATACATATTTACAGTGGAATTTGGATTGAAGATTAAGGAATCATTATTTTCAATATTTTAAAAAATAAAATCAAACCTAGAACATGGAGCTCACATTTATTAATGTCATTGATTCAAAATTTTCATTCATAATTAATTTAATTAAGAAAAATATGAGTTTCATTAATAAAAAATAATCAAAATAAACCTTGGGCTTAAAGAGAATTCAACATAAAATTCCAAATTTAAATTCTTCATCTACTCTTAAAAAGAGATTTAGAATGGAAAATTGAAGTTCTAAACTTTCCCAAAAATTGGATGTTTAAGATGAAAATTATAAGATTAAATCAAAAGATGCGTTCATAAAGAGATTAAAAATCAAATCAAACTATCACAATCAATAAACATTAAGTGGAAAATCATAGATCTAAAGAGCTTGTCTTGATTTCATTGATAAAATAAAGAATTAAAAATTACAACTCATGGAATTAAATCAAAGAAACTGCAAGAAAATAAACATGGAAAATTAGACAACCTAGAAACCCGTGTGATTTTCAAATTCTCCAAGCATTTTTCCTTTTTTTCTTCTCTTCTCTTCTCTTCGCTCTCTCTCTTGCTCCAAGAATCGACAACCCAAGTTCGAATCCTTCTGTAACCCTGACCCTCTTTTTATAGTGTTTGGATGTGTTGAATTAAGCAATACATGTGGGACCTTTCAATTCAACCGATCCTTTGTTGTGCTGGCCGACTTTCCTCCAAACATGGTTGCCATTTTTCTTTAATAGACATACCGTGGGAATCTTTCCTCAAATTATGCCTTCTATTTTATCTCACACGGTACAATACTCTAAGATTTCTTCTATTTTTAACTTCAGCAAAATCATCCAGCACCTCTGTTCAAACTTGGGTCGCCTCTTCTAGATTTGGGTGTGGTTTTTTTCATTTCTCAGCTAATCTGTCTAACAGGTACCACCGAAAACACCATATGCTTCTTCTATATTCATTCTCTTTCTTCTTTGGTGTATTGTCCCTATCTGCTGCAAGGTGAATTTTTCTCTTTATTTTCTTTTTGTTGTTTTGTTTTTATTGTTGTTTAGACACTGCAAACTTAATCCTTCTCCTTCTTCTTACTGCCATCAGATCAACGCCTGCTATCCTTGATTCTTTGGGTTGGATTCTATCCCCACACGGTTCTTTTTATCTTGTCTTCCTTTTATTTCTTCTTTCCACACAGTAGCACTTATGCCAAAGTTTTCTCTGCATCCATGAAAGCACTGCTTACAGGATAATGGAATCCCGTCTAGCTGTTCTATGCGTGGTCTCTTTAGCTTGGTACCTTTTCTATGGTCTGTAAGTGCTTGCTCCTAGCTGTTTTTCTCCTTCAGATTATTTACAGATCGTTGTTGCTTGCTCTCAATATTACTTCTATGTTTGTGACATGTTGGGATGAGTTTAGGTTGATTCTTGCCAACTATTGTCACTTCAATAAGAATGATAGGAAGCCTCATCTTAACCATTGAAGAAGTTGTGAGCTTGACGAACATTGAAGAGTTGGTATAAGACAGAGATGACAAATGGGTTACAGAGATATGTTCTCCTAAGAGAGAAATATGAATCCATAATCCTCCAACGCCATGAGCAATCATATGCACTGTAACTAATGTCCCATGCAAGTCTTGGATCTTTCCAAGTGTTATGGGGATGTCAAATTTTCCAATGTCTTCAATTGTAAAGTTAGAGGATGTAATCTCAGTTGAAGTAGCCATGTTTCATATCCTTCTGAGACTAAGGTTCTAACAAAATTGTTAAGCTCAATTTGCAGCCAATAACTTTCAGTAGAATGCCCATTAATCAAGATCACTAGATGATTTTGTCTTTTACCATCATTTTGAGCAATCAATCCAAAGCCGAGAAAACACATCAATTTAGCCTAATTAGGCCAACTTCGCGTTTAGACAATACTCCAACCTAAAAACACATAAAACATATTAATTGGTAAAAATTTAATAATATAAGATACTAACAAATATAATTTTAGGAGTAAAATATGTAACAATTTTGCACTTATCACACACCATACAACATAATTTCCAACATAAATAAGCATGTTATATCCAACGCATATAACCAAGGTCCTATACTTGATACTACATGCCCATGCACAATGCCCTATGCTCAATGCACAATGCAACTCGACCCATTTCCATTTCCTTTATCACCATGTAAAAACCTTATGATTTGCCAAAATGACTCAGCTTCGATTGAGTGGTTACCCTGACAAACTCATGGAACATAATTGCGCTCCGTCACCAATGTGACCAAACAATAAACCAGGACCCAACAGTCACGATATGACCGGACTGTCACTTCAGTGAATGAGGTCCCAGCAGTCACAACCAGGCTGACCTGTTGCTTCAGCGAAACAGGACCCACCAATCACAATCTAACTGACCTGTCCACCCTAGTGGCACAAGACCCAAAAGTCACAATCTGACCAGCCTACTGCTCCAACAATTCCATTCCCACACCTAACCTCAATGAATATGAGAATGTCATGCTCGATGCAATGCCTAACATGCATTACTCTCTACTGACATGCCACAATCTCTAACCACATACTCCAAGAAATATAGAATCATTCTAAGCATCATTTACAATGTACACATATCCCATAACATCATGCTCAACCTTTTTCTAGCATGCATATTATTCTAACAACACACATAACGTGACATAAGCAAAATTGCTTAACACATAAATATTATGACAATTATACCACACAAGTCCATAGCATGCCAAATAATTACATAAAATCCATATAATCCAAATTTGTCCATCATATCAAAACATACAATATCACAATTCATCTTTACCACAACTAATTGAATATGAGTGTTAGAGCTTTCAACAATGTTAACGGTTAGTTCCACAATTTCGGGTTTACTGAGTTTACTCACAGCTATTAAAACATTTTAGCCCAATATTTCCCTTACACTACAGTCTTACACAGAATTCCAACCATTATTCTAACGAATACTTAATCTAGTTTTAGGTCCAACCATCACATTCCAAATACATAGCAATACATTGCACATTTAAATACAAGTCATGTAAATGTGATTGTTCTCCTCACGTAGAAGTTTGTTAAGTACGAATGAGAAGTCCACGTATCTTTCAAGCGATGATTAGTCTTGAATTCCAAGTTTGCTGAAAATAACGTTTCAAGATTCCAAGTACATTTAATATGGGGATTATTAAGTCTCTTTAAAAATTTACATTAAATAAAGTTGAGGTATGTTGCTGCCTCGACTATGATCTATGGGTTATCCAACGGTCCAAGGTTAAGGGTGAAGGTTGAGTCCATACACTACATGGCCGAACCATGCCTAATCCAACTTGATGCTAATAGACAGTGGAATCCTTGCTTAAGCAATAAGTAACCGCTCTTTTATGTTACTAATAATTTTACTCAAAACAAAATCAAATAAATAGATGGCAGTTTATAGTTTCAAAATATTCAATAACTTGACTTAGGAGAAAAGACCACATATGAAAAGGTTTGGGTTTATGAAATGCCCATCTGAAAAACGAAGGACCTAATTATTGAATCATATCTTTAAACCTTTTGAACAAAGATAACATAGTTACATACTGCTAATGATATGAAAATAATATCTTCTCAAGTAGTTTATGTTCTTCTCTCAAAAACATGTTTAAATAGGAATATGTAAAAGTTATAACAGTAACAACTGTTACAAAAGGTCTTAATCCAGTGGACTAAAACAAATGAAAAGAATGTCAACCTAATAGACTAGGCCAAGACTGGATGGTTTAAACCTGGCTTAGAAGTAAGCTAAGGAGTAGCCTGGCATTGGCGGACACTACTGTAAGATATGAAAAAAGGACCTAATCGAGAAGGCAAGGTATCCTCTAGCATCCGGGGAGAAGAAGAGGGAAGAGATTTACTGGTGAACTAACAGGGAAAAGAGAGAAGGAGGAGAGACTCATCGTACAATGAACAAAAAACGAAGAAGAGGATGGCCTGGTAGCTTATGGGCGACGGTGGTTGCTCCTACAAGTGGCTGCTATTCGTTGGTTGTGAGCGAAAGAGAAGGAGAGAGATACCGATGGAGAGGGACGCAAGGATCTTGCTGTGCTTGCACTGTAACGCCCCACCCTTTTCCACTTGCATAAATCAGAGTGTATATATATATATATATATATATATATATATTTGATAAGTGAGAGAGGACGGGCCATTACGACGCGAGTCAAATCTGAGTTTCCAAAATCCGACCCTTGACTGGACACTATTACATGTGCATGGACTAAGTCCACTAAAACATTTACACACGCTTATCTTATTGCTTGCGGAATAATTTATATGAATAAGATGCTATTTATTTTCTTAACATCATTAGAAAAGGAAAACCAATCACCATAAAATTTCAATAAAAACTTAAAGATTATCAAACTATAGCAAATAAGTTCTAAGGTATCCCAAATAGTCTAAATTATTACAACTCAAAATGCAAGTTCTCCGAGTACATCATTGAAATCAAAACTAATCAATTTAAGACTTCAATCTTCCAAGCTCCTACGCTTGGCTCCCTTCCGGTTCTACGCCCTTTTCCTTAGCATTTCCTGTTCCATCATCTATAGCGTAGAAGTAGGGCATTAGTCAACATGCCTAGTAGGTATTCCAATTAGGGTTAGGGTACACCTAGGAGTAATATTAGAATATCATAAATCAAGGGTTTATACATCATTAATGGCATATTTGTAAAAACATCTTATAAGTAATAAAACAATGCATGATGTCCATATCATAATCATGCTAACATAAGTGTCATATCATGGGTGTCAATGCCAAATGAAATCCCGTCCAATGTCCATACCCAATCACATCATAAATCAATCAATGGTTTCCTTTGCCAATTATGTCCACAGTGTTTGAGGCGGCAACCACCAGGGCACTGTATACCCATCCAGAAATTAACCGGGATTGCGGGTGGAGTGTGGACTCTTCCCTCTGAGTAGGGTTTAGGGACTGACTACCTAGGAGCTCTTTCTCCCAATTACGCTGTACTTTTCTATCAACCGGACGCGGCCAAATCTCAACGGTTCATATAGCTTCATATAAGCTAATCTCAAGCCCAAGTCATGTCCGGACCGCTCAGAACTTGACTTGTTGGTCATATGTGTTCCCTCCCATGCCATGCATGAGGTAATGTATGCAAGAATGCCATTTCATTTAAAATACATCATATCATTGAAAATCAACTCATAATCATATACAATTTATTTAGCCAATTTATTCATCATATTTTGAATAAAACAAGTGTTATATTATACTCCATAGTGTTCTCAATGAGGTAGGAATCCTACCAATGTCCGATATACTATCCTTTCTTGTCTTGCAAGGATAACGCTAACGGTCGCGTGAGATGAATCGTAATCTCTTTGCGAACCTCTTTACCTCATCAAATTCAAACATACATATTAGTTTGATTTTTCATTTCAATTTCATCATCCCCATCTCCATCTAAGTTCCATGTTCATTTCTCAATGCATTTACGCATTTCTAGTCCTTAAACCATTTAAGACCCTTAATGGGGTTTGGCCATACAACATGGCCGAACCCTATTGTCCAATTTTTCTTTTAAGTGTATTTATGTTCCACAAAACCCATCAATGAGGTTCGGCCATACAACATGGCCAAACCTCATTCTTTGGTTTTGACCCCTTTTTTTTTAAACCTCATATTATTTTAATCAATGTGAGTCAATCATTCATCTCTTAATCTAATAATCCCAACTTAGTCATTTAACCTTTAAACATACATAATCCATAAAATCGTCCATGGGGTTCAGCCATGTTGTTCTTCCTTTTCATCTCCCTTCCATCCTACATCACCTTGAGGATGGGTTTTTCTTAAAAAAATATACATCAACTATGTTTTAGGTCACTTAATGGGGTTCGGCCATACAACATGGCTAAACCTCATCTAGTATCTCCTTTAGTCCTCAAATGGTCCCATATAAAAATAGGGCTCGGCAATGCAAGAGGCCGGACCTTGTTCTTTGATTCCTTCTTCTTGAAATCCATCCTTAATCATATTTAAACATGGATTCCATCTCAATACTTAATTTAATAAATTTATCCTACCCACTAGCCAAGGTTAGGGTTCGGCCATACAACATGGCCAAACCATCATGGTGGGTTTTTCATAATCCATCCAATCATAGTATCATCATAGTATGGGTATGGCCGAACCTATGTTCCCTTATGTTTGATCATTCCTCCCTCTTACAAGTTCTTAACAAGGATTCATCAAAACCCTTAAAATGTTAGACCCATGGATTTGACCATATCATGGCCGAATCCATGATGATCCGGATTAATCTTATGGTTGTTTTGTTTCAACCTATAACCATCCTTTGGATGGATTTCCAACTCCATGGCCTTATAACATTGTTTTTCTTTTTTGCCATTCATTCCAACCAATATGGAACCCATGGGTTCGGCCACACCATGGCCGAACCTATGGTTTCTTTAGATTAATCTCCATTTTATTAAGTTTAGACATACTTTCCTTCAATGAGTTGCTCCTCCTCTTTAGCTCTTCAATCTCCTTCTTTCTTTTGGTCTTTCTCTTCTTCTATAATTCTTCTTCTCCTTTCTTTGTTCTTCAAAGTTTTCAAGTGTATGGAGGTAGAGGTGGGAGAGAGAGGAGAGGAGTGGAGAGAAAATCCTTGCTCAAGAGAGGAGGGGTCGGCCAGGGGCTTGGAGTGCCCTTTGGTTTGGGTTTTTATATTAAAGTCTTAATCTCTTCCCTCGCTCTCATAATGGCTGAATCTAACCAAGGAGGCCCTTGGTTTCGCAAGCGTGGCTTCATGGCTTTTGAGGTGAAGACCATTGGGTTCCCAAGTGTCTAGGTACAATGTACCTAGACAAGATACCCCAACTTTTAATCTCCGCCGTTGATCTTTCCTTAGATGAAATCCTTGCCTTTTATCTTATCCCTTCATCTTCCCATCTTAAGCAAAACCCTAATTCAAGATTTAAAAATTCAAAAGTGGTTGACCAAGTCAATCCATGCCATTGTCAACCATGCATGTGGTCACCACATGGCACTTGGGTCCCACTTTGGCCATGTCACTTGGTGTGTCACCTGAACTTGTATGCCACCTCAATTCTACTTTCCACCTCACTTGATGACGTGGCATCCTTGCTTAGTTGGCTTCCATGTGATGACATGAATGCCACATGGCAATGCCACATCACTCATATGCCAACTCACTTGATGAGGTGGACTTTAATGCATTAAATGCACAAACTTATCCAAATTCAACTAACTTAACTAAATTTACCCAATTATTTTCAAATTTCCATATACCATTTTATTTTATTATTTTAATTCCATTATCCCCTCTTATTATGTAATTTATGTATGATGATCTAATTCATTAATTATTTTTAAATCAAGGTCCCCCATGACCCATTGGGTCTTAATTGGGTAATTGACCCATTTCCTTGCCCATCTAATGTCCATTTCAAATTTTTAATTTCAAATTCAATTAAATTGCAATCCAAGTGGGCCCATCCTATAAATTTATAAGCTAAGGGAAATCCGGAGTGTTACATGCAGGAGATCAAAAATAAGGAGAAGAATCTGGCTGCCATCGCATGGATTTATGCAGACAATGGGTCAGCTAGGTCGAGGAAAGATAAGGCTTGTTGCCATTTTGGGGGAGGAGAGGAAGGAAATGGGAAAGAAAAGGTAAATCGCATGGAGTGATAGAAATAGAAGGGGGCGCCTTTACCGTGAATGGGATTCACGAAGGGTGTGGGTCTCCAAGGGGCCCCCACGGATTAGGTTTTGTTTTCTTATTACGTACTTCACAATATGTATTAATCACTTAGTTTAATAATTTAAGACTTAGTAAAAAACAAAATTTAAAATATGTTTTCCTTAAAATTGAAAATCATTGGAGCTTGGGTCAGTACCACAAAAAATATGGGGATATATTACTATAAAATTTTAAGGTTTACATCAAGATCTCGGTAAAATAACAAATGTTCACACAATTTCTCAATCTTATTTTAAATTAAGGAATCTCGGTGGTCGGAACCAATCATCGAGGGGAATCTATTATTCAATTTCTAAGTTTGAAGTGTATTTTCCAAAATAATTTTAATAAGACAAAATAACAAACCAACATAATCAGTATAAATTTTATTTATTTTTTCTAAACTAGCACTACCCGCTACCATTGACCCGCTACTCCGAGTGGAGTCATTACATCCTACCCCCTTAAAGAAATTTCGCCCTTGAAATTTTGCTAACGTACAAAGCTTGCTCATCAAACAACTCTGGATACGTCCATCGCGTTATTGATTCTTGCACTCACATATTTTCCGACGTCTACCACACAAAGTCTCTCAAAGTAAAAAATCTCATACAGTAACCTCAACCGCACGCCTTACCGATCCATGTATCATCTTTGAAGCCATCCTAAGGTAACATGTCACACGTGGCACTATACTGACCCTCACGCTTAATACATGTGACCTCACACGAAAGCATTTCTACATGGAATTCACAATCTTAGCATGAAGGATACCATCCTACAATACTCCTTTCTCAACATATGCACGTCCAACCATATTAACACAGGTCTCCTCAAAGTTTCACTATCCTTAGCTTCCAAGCCTCTCGTCTAACCCACATGGATTTACTCAATCGCGTGTGTGTCAGACACCAACGTTCCAAGTTTCTCTTACGTGTCAGTATTCTACCAACTGTTCTAGGGACCCAACAAAACTAACACTCCCTGATACATCTCAACACTCGTCATTACTACAATCCTAACCTATACTACCCACCTGATGGAAATGCATGTTCTTCCACACATGAAACAGAAACTCATCCAAGAATAAGTTACAGAATTCCATCGATAATCTCACTCAACCACAGTTCAACCAATAGTACATCAACATAAAGAAATGAGGGAGTTTCAACATTACATAACTCACCACCAAGTAAGATCAACTAACGTACCTTGACTCACTGTTGAATTTGGTGCCCCTTTTTCGCTTTGAATGGTGATAGCATAGATACGGCCTTGGGCCATAAAACGTCTACATCATGTATCCTGCTCCCAATCTCCTCTCATCATCGTTGGTGCTCCAGGGACTATTGGCATGACACGATCTGGTACTACATGTTGAGGTGAGTTCATTGCTGCACCCACACTAGTTCTTTGTGGGCAATATTTAAATATACGTCTCGACTGCTAGCAGTAAAAACATACTAGCCTTTGAAGGCACCTTGAAAGGTGTCCCCATTGCTTGCAGTTGTAACACCGTACCCGATCCTTTCTTTCCAAATGTTGTTGCTGTCCAGAGGGGGCTTTCTGATTCTATTGTGTTACCCGTCTCCTTTTTTACTGAGGTGGCTTTAATGCTTATTGTCATCCAAGGGTACCTGTTTGGAAGCTCGAAATGTCTCTACTGTTGCCGCCTCTAATAACGCAGCCTTGCGCTCAACCGCCGTAAATGTAGGGAGTCCAAAGTCTGTCACTGTGATCTGGAGATAAGGATTAAGTCCTCACTAGAACCGACCAACCGTCGCCCTTTCATCTTTCATCAAATCTCAAGGTTAGTGGGATAATTTTCTGAACTTAGCTTTGTACTGGGCCACAGTGTTATTGCCTGCTTTAAAGTAAAAAAATTGAAAGCTTTGCCCAATGAACATGAGGAGAGAAGAACTTATCAAGAAAAGTTAGCCCAGGTTTCCACTTCAGCTTTATCAACCTCCAGTGGGTTCTCCCATCACTCTTGTGCTTCTCCACCTAATTGCATAGTTGCTAAGGTAATACGGAGATCATCCTCTCGTACACCAATATTATCCATAATCTTATTGATTTGTCTTAACCAACGTTCTGAAGTCATTGGCCCTACATCTCCTCTAAAGAACAGGGGAAACTAGCGCTCAAAATCTCGAATAGCTTTTACCTCTTGTGTTTCTTGGGGAGCAACATTTTCATCTTCTGAATAGCGTTTAAAGCATTTTGGCGTACTACATTCAAAACCTCTTGTGCTGCCCTTATCACATTCTCAGGGCCCACATGCACTGGGGAACGAGGATTCTTTGAAGGCTCTCCAGAAGTAGTTCTATTCATGAGTCCTTCCACACAGACTTCCTGCTCAGCCTCATGGTGTGTTACATTAACACTCACTCCTTCCTTGCCTCTGAGGTTGTTTTTTCCAGCCATTCTAGCAAAAACAAAATGTTAATCAGTCTCACACTTAGGCAGGAAATCCACAAAACAACCAAACACTAGAACTTCACCTAGTCGAACAATAAAACTCCTTGAACACTACAACCTCTTTGAACATGGTGCTAACTTGAACATCACATTCGAAGACAAAACAATTTCTACCCCCTTAAATATTCTTACCCTCACTCATTCTAAGGGAAAATGGGTCTAACTTTCCTCTAATCTCAGGCCCTTTCTCTTACTCACAGTCAGAGGGTTGAACCCAAGCTTTGATACCAACTTGTCACACCCCGTCCTTTCAACACCTAAACGGGCGTGATCTAACTGCACACTTTAAAACAAATTGTTCATCTAAATGAGTCTTACATCACAAATCCATGGCTATATTTTTTTTCCAACCAATAACATAAACATTACAAGCCAACGAATTATTTATTCCCACAACCTAATAAGTTATATGAAATTTATAAACATCAATCCACATAACTTAGAAGGATAAAATAATCTATCACAAGAATAATCTAAACTCACCAGATTGCTCACATCCCAAACCAACCAAAATAATAACATTCTCAAATTTACTCAATACTTGAATTTATTATTCAAGTCTCAACAACCAAATAAATGAATAAACAAATTCCTCAAAGTGTCTCAAGCAATACGAAGAACTAAAGTAGATTCTAAACATTCGATTTTTCTATTAACTATGAAATTCTAATTGATCTCCAAACAACTCTTTGTCTTCTGAGCTTGATTTTGATCTTCATCTAGACGGGAATCCAAGAGATTGCTTGCAATGTAAGGGATGAGCTCCATACCCAGTAAAGAAGACAATAACACAAACATATATATTCTCACAATTCATTAAGCATAATATCCTTTTCAAATCTCACATCATACAACATAATTTCCAACATAAATAAGCATGTTATGTCCAACACATATAACCAAAGTCCTATACTTGATACTACATGCCAATGCACAATGCAATGCTCAACCCATTTCCATTTCCTATATCACCATGTAATAACCTCATGATTTGCCAAAATCACTCAGCTTCAATTTAGTGGTTACCTTGACAAACTCATGGAACATAATCGTGCTCCATCACCAATGTGACCAAACAACAAACTAGGACCCAACAACCATGATCTGACCGGCTTGTCACTTCAGTGAACCAATACCCAACAGTCACAGCCTGGTCGGCCTATTGTTTTAGCGAAACAGGACCCAACAGTCACAATCTTACCGACTTGTCCACCCTAATGGCACAGGACCCAGCAGTCACGATTTGACCATCCTGTTGCTCCAACAATTCCATTCCCACACCCAACGTCAATGAATATGAGAATGCATGCTCGATGCAACGCCTAACATGCATTACTCTCTACCGACATGCCACAATCTTTAATTAGACACCACCATTGCTAATAAAATACTATAATCTCTAAACATATACTCCAAGAATTATAAAATCATTCTAAGCATGATTTACAATGTATACATATCCCATAACATCATGTTGCTCTAGCATGCATATTATTCCAACAACACACATAACGTGACATAAACAAAATTGCATGACACATATGTTAGTGCCCCGGCTTGGCCAAGTCTCTGTTTGTCAATTTTATGACTCGAGCAGAAGCACTTGCATAGAAGCTTGAAGACTCAAACATGATCAAGAATGAAGATCAAGCTCTACCAAGCTCAAAGTTTATCGTCATGTCAATCACAAAAACATGTACATGGCCATAGATGACCTTAGGTGAAACCCATACCTGAGAGAGGACTATTCCTAAGCTCAGTTGCATATGTTGGTAATAAACATAACTTGCCTAGAGAGGATGTTGAACAGTAAATTAGAAGCAAACTTGGAAACATGAATTATGTTCACTGTTTAGCACGACCAGTCTATCTCACCAACCTCTCGGTGTAGTGAGGAACGACCCATCGTGGTCGAAGACTGGTCGGCCAGTTTGACATAATTTCTGGAACTTCGAACTGTTATTCTGGATATGCCTCTGACCGAGAGTCTCGTTTGCACCGACCCCTCAGTGATGACATTGAACGACCCCTCATGGTCGATGACTTGTCGGTATAAAACTTATGAATTTTGGACTATGAACTCATAAGGGCTCTTGATAAAACAGACATCTCGGTATATCACGACCGATCGAGAGTAATAGGACCGACCCCTCGACAAAGGGGGATAGGTCATTCTGGGTAACAGGTTTCCCAAGTGGAAACTACTGTCAAGTATGTTTTTGCACCAAAACGAGCCTCTCGTATGGACCGACCCATCGGTTCCATAGTTGTCGACCCATCGGCGACACGGACATGTCAGCCAAAAAGTAATTATAACGGTTGAGTGGTTGAACGGTAATAAATATGAACACCGATCTGTCGGTCCTGGACAGTCTAAATGACCTTTAAAACTCCTCTATAAATATGAGTGTCGTGTGATCATTTTACTATCTTCCTTTAACTGAAAAGAGTTATACACTTTAAGGAACAATTAACACTCTTGTGGGAAAGATCATAAACAACCAATCTATTGATTGTGTTTGCAAGTGAGAAAGAACGAGGAGAGAAAGATCATAAACAACCAATATTCGGATTGAGTTTGCAAGTGAGAAAGCCATAAACTAGGAAAGCTTTGGTTAAGCCAAGTTTCCTTGTCACCCAGAGATTTTGATTACTAAACGACGATTGTAAGAAGGAGCGTCGACACAACTTGGGTGAGATTTTCAAGAAGCATACATCAGCGAGAAAGAGCTTTAAGGCAAGTGCTTCTTCGTTTTAATTTTTTTTTTTAAAACCTATAGCCCAAAAGTGGATTAGGGAGATGTACTCCAGAACCACTATAAAAAAAAACTCTAGAGCGTCATCTCTGGCTCAGTGGTGGGTGGAATTCACAGCCAATTGAGTGAGGTGGAATTCCTACTCTAATTGTGAGGATGTAAGTCTCCACATAGTGAATTTGGGGATAGTTTAAGGTTGAACGAGTCCTAACAGTGGATGTAAGTTAGCGAACCGAACTACTATGTATCTTGTGTCCTTGTGTTTGTGGTATTAGAGTCAATTTCTTGTGTTGATTGTATATCACACTTGTTGAACACACACTCACTTGATTGTTATATCTATTGTACTTAATTAATCAATCAAGTTAATTTAAAAAAGGACCAACGAAATTAGATTGACCTATTCACCCCCCCTCTAGGGTCAATTGCATTGTTCTAGTACCATTGAAAATGGAACTTTCAACATAAATATTATGACAATTATACCACACAAGTCCATAGCATGCCAAATAATCGCATAAAATCCATATAATCCAAAATTGTATATTACAATATCACAATTCATCTTTACCACGACAACTCGAATATGAGTGTTAGACCTTTCAACAATGTTAACGGTTGGTTCCACAATTTCGGGTTTAATTAGTCTACTCACAATTATTAAAACATTTTAGCCCAATATTTCCCTTACAATACAGTGAGTCTTACACCAAATTCCACATTATTCTAACGAATACTCAATCTAGTTTTAGGTCCAACCATCACATTCGAAAGACATCACAATACATTGCTCATTTAGATAGAAGTCATGTAAATGTGATTGTTCTCCTCACCTAAAAGTGTGTAAAGTGCAAATGAGAAGTCCACGTATCTTTTAATTGATGATTAGTCTTTAAGTCCAAAGTTTACTGCGAATAATGTTTTAAGATTCCAAGTACGTTTAATATGGAGATTATTAAGTCTCTTTAACAATGTACATTAAATAAAGGTGAGGTATATTGCTGCCTCGACTATGATCTATGGGTTATCCAAAAGTCCAAGGTTAAGGGTGAAAGTTGAGTCAATACACTACATGGCCGAACCATGCCTAATCCAACTTGATGCTAATATACAGTGGAAACTTTGCTAATATGTTACTAATAATTTTACTGAAAACAAAATAAAATAAATAGATGGCAGTTTATAGTTTCAAAATTTTCAATAACGTGACTTAGTAGAAAAGACCACATATGAAAGGTTTCGGTTTATGGAATGCCCATTTGAAAAACTTAGGACCTAATTATTAAATCATGTGTTTAAACCTTATGAACAAAGATAACATAGTTACATACTTCCAATGATATGAAAATAATATCTATTGATGTAAAAATTTTGCAAAGTTTTAAATTTATAATATCTCGCAAGCGCACGAACCACTTATAGTACAACATTATGAGTGCGTGGTCTGTAACACACCAGATTTTCCTTAGATTATGAATATATTAGATTGGTCCATTTGAATTGCGAATTAATTGAATTTGAGATTAAATGGTTGAAATGGATATTAGATGGGTAAGGAAATGGGTCAATTACCCAATTAAGACCCAATGGGTCATGGATGAGCTTAATTTTAAAGTAATTGGGTAATTTTAATTAAGTTACTTGAATTGGATAATTAATGTATATAATGCATTAAAATCCACCTCATAAAGTGAGGTGGCATGTGAGTGATGTGGCATGCATGTCATCACATGGAAGCCAATTAAGCAAGGTGCCACATCATCAAGTGACATGGCCAAGATGGGACCCAAGAGCCATGTGGTGACCAAGTCACCACATGCATAGCCGGCCATGTCATGGTTGACTTGGTCAACCACAAGTGAATTCAAGTGATTAAGTTGTGTTGAGTTGAGAAGATGAAAAGTTTTCATCTCAAAAGGCATGAAACCAAGGGTCTCCTTGATTATGCCAAGGGACACATTGGTTAGACAAACTTTAATGAGGGAAAGTGAAGGGTTTAAGGTTGTTATACAAAAATACACAAACCAAGGGGCACGCCATGCCCCTTAGCCGATTCCTCCTCATTGAACAAAGAATTTCTCTCCTCTCCTCTCTCTCTCTCTCTTCCACCTCTACCCCTATACTTGGAGACTTAGAAGAGCAAAGAAAGAAGAAGAAGGATTAAGGAAGAAAAGACAGATCAAAAAGAAAAGAAGGAGATGGAAAGAAGGTATGTTTGAGGCTTAATAACATAAGAATGATTCCAGGGAAACCATAGGTTTGCTAAATTGTGTTAAGGCCATGAAGTTGGAAATCCATCCAAGGGATGGTTATGGGTTGAAACAAAACAACCATAAGGTGATATTCGAATCCATGCTATGATACTAAGAATTGAATGAATTATGGAAAAGGTCATAGCCTTGGCTAGTGGGTAGAGTAAATTCACTGAGAGAAGTATGGAAGATGAAATCCATGTTTAAAAATGATAAGGATGGATTTCAAGAAGAATGGCCTAACTATGCATGCAAACAGAGAGAACTGACACAAAGTCAGTCGACTGAATCTTATGATTCAGTCGAGTGAACTTGTGCTGGCAAAGCAAACAAAGGATATCTTGGTATTTCAGCCTACTAAATCTTATGATTCAGTATACTGAAAGTGTTCTGGCCGAGCACATAAGTGATATCTGGGTGTTTCAGCCGACTGAATCATAAGATTCAGTCGCCTGAAAGTGGACTGGCAAGGCATAAAAAGGAACTGAACCAAAGTCAATCAACTGAATCTCATGATTTAGTCCACTGAAAATACACTGGCTAAGCACCGATGGGGTCTATTGGTATTTCAGCTGACTAAATCTTTGATTCAGTCGACTGAACGCATACGTACCAAACAAATAAGTGATCTAGTGTGTTTCAGCCGACTAAATTTTATGATTCAGTTGACTAAAGGTATACTTACCAAACACGTAAACGATTTGTTGGTATTTCAGCCGACTGAATCTTTGATTCAGTCGACTGAATTTATACTGGCCGAACACACAAATGATCTGATCCAAAGTCAGCCGACTAAATCTATGATTCAGTCAACTGAATGTGTACTGGCCGAGAACACAGAGGATTTGACCCAAAGTCAGCCGACTTAATCTATGATTCAGTTGACTAAAAGTGTACGGGTCAAGTTTATACAGTACCTAGTTGTATTTTCAGCTGACTGAATTTTATGATTCAGTTGACTGAAAGTTTGCGGGTAGAGCACAAATGGTATCTGGGTGTGATTCAGTCGACTGAATCCCAGATCCAGTCAGCTGCATTGTAAATTTAGATTTTTGGATTATCTTCCAGAGCCTCTTGTAGGGTGTAAGGGGTGATGAAATTAAAATGAAAAATCAAATTAATATATGTGATTGAATTTAATAAGGTAAAGAGATTCGCAAAAGGGTTGTGATTCGTTTCACGCGATTGTTAACATTATCTTCACAAGACAACAAGGATAGTGTACTGCACATTGGTAGGATTCCTACCTTGTTAAGAACACAATGGAATATGATATGATATTGGTTTTTATTCCAAATATGATGATTACTTTGATTAAACAAATTGTATATGTTTATGAACTGATTTTCAAATGATGTGTTGTGTTTTAAATGAAATGGCATTCTTGTATGCATTATCTCATGCATGGCATGGAAGGGAACATATATAACCAGCAAGCCAAATTTTGAGCTGTCCGGACATGACTTGGGCTAAAGACTAGCTTGTATGAAGCTATGTGAACTGTTGAGATTTGGCCTTGTTCGGGTTGATAGAAATAGGTACGACGTAATTTGGGCCACAGTGCTGCTCCTAAAGTGTCTAATCTTCGTTGGTTGTCAACGAAAGAGCAAGAGAGAGATACCGATGGAGAGGGACACAATGATCTTGCTATTGCTTGAAGGAGATCGAAAATAAGGAGAAGAATCTGGTTGCCATCGCATGGATTTAAACATACAATGGGTCGGCTAGGTTGAGGAAAGATAGGGCTTGTTGCCGTTTTGGGGGAGGAAATGATGGAAAGGGGAAAGAAAAAGGAAATTACGTGGAGTGACAGAAATAGAATGGGGCATGTTTTACTGTGAATGGGATTCACGAAGGGTGTGTGTGTCTCCAAGGGGCCCACACGGAATGGGTTTTGTTTTCTTATTACGTACATCATAATATGTATTAATCACCTAGTTTAATAATTTAAGACTTAGTAAAAAAACAAAATTTAAAATGTGTTTTCCTTAAAATTGAAAATCGTTGGAGCTTGAGTCGGTACCACAAAAATATGGGGATACATTACTATAAAATTTAAAGTTTACATCAAGGTTTCGATAAAATAACAAATGTTCCACAATTTCTAAATCTTATTTTAAATTAAGGATCTCGAGAGTCGAAACCAATCATCGTTCTAAGTTTGAAGTGTCTTTTCTAAAATAATTTTAATAAGAAAAAATAACAAACCAACTTAATCAATATAAATTATTTGTTTTTATAGTTTTGCCCGCTACCCTTGACCCGCTACTCCGAGTGAGGTCACTACACATGCAAATCTCCTTCATTCATGCATTTTTACAAACACATCCCATAACTTGGTTTTCTATTAAGTCATAAATAACCTCAACCATGGTTTTACACAATTTCATGGATTATATGTAACACATAATAACACATTAATTATTCATAATCACACCAAATTCTCTCCACCCAATTACCCTAATTTACATTATACTTATACTAGTCATGAGGTTAAAATAAAAACAACAAATCCATTATTCAAGCTTAGGGGAGTTCCCTTCACTTGTTCTTGTTCTCTATGAATCCCCATCTCACACTAAAAGGAAAGGAAAAACCTCCATCTTCCCCAAATTTCAGGCTTAATTCATCACTCAGTCTTTTAAGGTTAAGGTTCATGAGGATTCCGTTTCCACAAGTCTAAATAAAAGGAAAATCTACCCTCCCTAACCCCATCCCTTTCCCTCAATTCCAACCTCAAGCAACCCAAAACGTAAGGGAAAAAAGAGATTGATAAGGGATTTACCTGTAAATTGCAAGAACACAAGGTGGAGGGAGGCTCAGAGGTGTCTTCTCTATGAATCTTGCACATGCAAGGTGAGGGAAGGGAGGTAGAGACGTTGGGACTTCCTCTTAAGAGTTTTGGGGAGTTGAAATGAGAGGAGATGACTCCCCTTTCTCTAATTGTAAGTTCCCGGGGGTGCTAGAATGCGGTGCTAGATTGACCTTAGAGGGGGGTGAATAGGGCAATCACCACATTTTTATGTTCTTCACAAATTTCTTGATTAATTAAAAGATTTACAGCGGATTAAACAAATTAATCAAGATAAGTGTGTTGTGTAATACAAGAGTGTACCAATATGAAACAACAATTACACAAATAAGGACCAACACCCATAACACTAGATGTATAGTGGTTCGGAGTAAACCCTCTACATCCACTGATGGACTCACCCAACCTTGGGCTATCCCAATTCACTATGTGGGGAATTACACCATCACAAATAGATTTGGACTTCCACCTAATCAATTGGTTAGAAATTTCACCCAACTCCCTTAGAATTTTGAAAGGTTCGACCTACCCCAGTCTACGTCCTTATCCCTCTATTTTTATAGTGGTTCCAGAGTACACCCTCTATAATCCACTGTATAAGATGTTTTAAAAGAAAAATTAAAACACTAAAAAGCACTTGCTTTGTTTGAGCTCTCTTGAGTAGATGTTGTGCTTCTTGAAGAATCTTCCAATGTGATGTCGTTTGATGACGAAGATGCGCCGAGTATGTGCAATCACAATCCATGAGAGGTTTCTAGGATATGAATTTGCAAATTGATCCTAAGCTTGGTTTTTCTCTCTCTCCCTCTCTCTGCATCTCAATTAAGATGATTAGATTTAAAATGATACTCCTAAGTATGGTGCTTTAGAGAGGAGGTGAGATTGCTGGGAATGCCTTTGGATTTTCCTATTCAAAGTTCTCCCCAAGTGTTCAACCAAACTCATCAAGGTTTAGAGAATATATAGGCAAACACAATCCGATTGACTTGTCGATGACCTCGATGGGTCTGTCCTGTCTTCACCGATGGTCGGTGGACTCTACGGGTCGACCTGACAGATTACCAGATTTCCAATGTTTATCCCATCTGGTTTTGTGACTATCCTGGGACCATTAAGGCTTGTTTATGATCTTATCAACGTGTTTAACTAAGCCTAGGCAAGGTCTGTAAGGACCTTGAGTTTTAACTCCTAATTTTATGTAATTTCTTTTATTATATAAATGAAATATATGATTTTTGTTCCAAATAATGTGAATGTACATTAAAAAAGATAAGGGGAAACTAAATTTCCCTCAGACGATACATCGACTTGGTCTATGTGTAGGCAAAGATGAACATTTCCAGACAATGCATCGACTGGATCAATGTGTCGGGGAGAACTGAGATCCAAACCCGAGGTGTAAGTTGTTAGAAGGATATATCGACACGGTCAATGTATCGGGGAAAAGACAAGCAAATGGATCAACACATCGACAAATTCGATGTCTCGAGTAGCCAGAATGTATTCAATAGACGCTCTGTCTACCACCGTCCAAACCTTCCATTTTTCCATGCATGGGCATTCACAATGCCTCTTCCGTTTTCAATGACTCAATTAAGAGTCTAGGGATAGCAAGAGAGGAAGATAAAAAGAAGAGAAAATGAAGGAAAAAGAAAGAAAAGAAAAGGAGAGAAAAACAGAGAGAAGAAACAGAGTGCCTGACCACTCCTCTTACTCTCTCGAATTCGCCTTCTCACTCACATCTCTACCCACAACTCGACCAAGAACCTCTTCACCTCCTCACGGGTTTCCTCTGTTCCGAAAAAAGAAGGAGAGATCAAGCAAGGGGAAAGAGAAATCGACCTAGCAAGGAGACAAGGGAGATCAGATTTCATCCATTCAAGTACACCTAAGAATCACTCGAGGTAGGCGAATCTATAATATTTTTGAATAAATTATAAACACTAGAATGTTTAGGAAATGTGTATGAATGGATTGGGAAAGAAAGAACTCAAGAATGATGAACAACAGGATAAAGGGAATCCATGGATAATGGGTTCATGACTTCTGACTCAACCTAGTCGACATATTGACTTCCTCGATATGTCTTTTGGGGCGAGAATCCAGCGAACAGAAAATGATAAGTATGGAACTGAAACCCAGGACGACATATTACCTGTGTCTATGTATCGGTCTGGGCATGGCTGAACTTTAAAAGAGATAAAAAGATGATGAACTTACGCCAGGACGATGTATCGACCAGATCGATGCATCGGCCTGGGTATGATAAAACAGAAATGAGAAATGGGATAAACGGATGATGAACTGATCCCAGAACGACACATTGACAGAGATCGATGTGTCGGTCTAAGTATGGCAGAACCAGAAATGAATTGAAAGATGATAAATTAATCTCTGGTCGATGTATCAAGCAGGTCGATATGTCAGCCTGAAGATGATCCGAAATAAACATAAAAAGGATGAAGGAAGAACGAGTCGGTGGACATATCGACAGTGTCAATATGCCCACGGATCTTCGACAAATACATTGACCAGATCAACACATCGGTTTGGGTATACTGAAAAATGAAATAAAAACAATGAATTGCTTTAAGGACGATGTATCGACGGAGTTGATATATCGGCCTGTAAACGCATAATGAGTATTAATATTAAGAGACCAAAACCTAGAGGACATGTCAAAGTCGACATCTCGGATATATGCATTAGTATATGTATCGACTAGGTCGATATGAGAACAACTGGAAAATATGAACTAAAATAGACAGAACCCAGTCGACATATCGAAATGGTCGATATGTTGGCTTGAGTCATAGACAGTTTCATAAGGCCAATTTATTTGATGATAAACCAGATGCACTTGGAATCTCTTAGACTCTGAAGATCATACAGATGACCTTTAGGTCTTAACTAAACCTACGTAAATTAGACAAAAGGTTTTATGTGATAGTAGCATGAAAGTTGTAATTTGAAACATGTACATGGACAAAAGGAACCAAGGTTAGTCCCGATGTCGTCCGAACAAATGCGTGAATCTCCTTTGGTCGATCACTTTCAATCAGGTAGGAATTCCTACTTTATTTAAGCACAACAATGTGAATGATTATATTTAATATTGATTTATGAGATCTTGATTTTATTATGGATTCATTATGTTATATAGAAAAGATGTGTTATGAAATAAACTATGTGATGCATGGTTTAATCATCATGTTGCATACATTACCTCATGCATGTTTGCATGGGAGGGTTGATAGTACTGAGCCAAGAAGCACATGTCCGGATCTCGCTTGGACTCATGTAAAATGATTATAAAATATTAGACTTTGGCTCCATCCTTGGATATGAATGTTACAGCATAGTTGGGCCAAAAAGCTCCTGGGTAGGTCCCGAATCCCTACGCAAAAGGAGGAGACTACACTCTATCGATAGTCTCAGTTAATTTGTGGATGGATAACCTCACCCTGGTGGTTGCCGCCTCAAATGCTGTGGACATAAGTGGCCAATATTGAGAATCATTATTCAAAGTGATTTGGTATGATCTGATGCAAGGAAATGGGTAGGCATATCATTGATGCATGGCACCCATGGCATATCATTTTATGATTTATGAGTTATAAGACTTTGGTACATTTTCTATCTTGTATTTGAGAAACATGCGTTGATCATACTTTGAGATTTTCCACATTGTTATCCTTATCATATGATATTATGAGATTTCACACTTCGTGCATTTTATGATCGGAACTTCCTACTGGGCAAGTTGACTAAGCCCATACATTTTCCCCCTAGATGTTAACACAGATCAGGGTAAAGGAGAAGAAGCTGGGCCTAGTGATCGTCATGCCTGATGAAGAGTTGGATCCGGAGATGCTTGAAGATCTCTTAGTTCTTATTTTGGCATTTTGACAGAACAATGTAATTTCATAGGATCCAATGATGTAATAATTTAGATAACTTTTATTTTGGATTTGGTTTGATGTTTGACTTATATGGTTAAGTTATTTACATCCTTGCTATTGAAATGTTGGTATTATAATTTCATAAGTATTATTTCCGCACGTTTTATTTCACAAGTGTTATGCTAGCACATGCATAAATATTTGATGGATTGACCCATGTGTGTGCTAGAATTGGGCCAGTCGAGGTTGGGTCTTCAGACTTGAAGTCGGCTCGCATCGTGACGTATCCGTCCTCTTTTTGTTTAAAAAAAAATCATACTCTGATTTAATCAATGGAAAAGGGCGGGTCGTTACAAGGTCACTAAGGGTATGGGTTCCTCCTAAGGTCATCTATGAGCAATTTACCTTTGTGATTGTCATATACATAGTGATGCTTGATTCTCGAACTTGATATTCAGTCTTCACCACCACTTGAGTCTTGTATTCTTGTTTCAATCTTCCGAGGCAATGCTTCAGCTAAGTCATGAAATTGACAAATAGGTGACTAAGCAAGTCGGGGCACTAACACTAACTTTCTTAGCTCTAGCATGGCCATGTTTTTAGCCAAGTAGAGAGCCCACACAGTTTAAACAAAACAACAAAAAAAATGGGTCATTACAATTTTGTATTTTTTTTTTTAAAAATACAATTTGTTCATTACAATAGACATCACTTTCTTGTGCCACATGATGAAAAACGCTTTGATCGACCCGTTGCCGAATTTGTCAAATAATTTTTCCATTCATAATCTCACATTCTTTATCAGATTTCTCTTCCAATTTCCCAGCATCACCTTGAATAGGCCATATAAATCCTTGCAGTACAGGAAGGCTTTTAATTATTGGCTTCCATATCGAATAATTTGATAACATTATCTTGATTATTACAACCGACGATGATTCCTCCATTTTAGTTCACACGAAACTACAGACAATGCACCATGCTCGTGATACAACTTGTTGGGAAATAAACTGTCTAACAGGCTGAAATGTAGCAATCCCTGGATCAAATGTTTCCCACATGTGCGAATGAAATAAGAAAACAATAAAATAATCAAGCATTCTACCATAAAAATGACATTAAGATTTACGTGGTTCGACAATGTGCTTACTTCCATGAGACAAGCTTCGAATTAGTCTTCCACTATAAAAATGGGATTACAAGTATCTCTCTTAAACAAGAGAAGATAACAACATTAAGAGTATACAAATCAAAGATAACACACAAAAAAAAAAAAAACAATTTCACCGAAGTGGTAGCACTCTCATCTCTTCCAAAATCACAATTGGAGATATCCACCACCAAACTCTCTCTTGTATGCACAAGGGGATTGCTTATCACTCTAAGTGATGCTTTTTCTCTCTTACTCTCTAAGTGTCTCACACTTGAATGGTGCTTTGGTGGAATGATGAAATGAAGAGAGGAGTGAGTTTATACCGGCTCAACAGAGGTGTGAAAAACTAAGTTATAAATGAGTTCTTTTCAACTCCTAGGAGATTTCTCCACATCGGATACTCCTCCACTTTCAAAGAGACTTCTTCAAATACTAAAATTTTGTTAAACAACTTGATTAACTACCTCATTTTGAGCTTTTCAACAAAAAGTAAAATTACAACTTGATTAACTACCTCGTTTTGAGCTTTTCAACAAAAAGTAAAATTTTATATGTATATCTGTTCATCCTAATGCTCTATTCTTCTTCATTTTCACCACTGCTTCTTTTATTTTGTCGTCTGATTTTATGTTGACCAATTATTTGTTCTACATCAATTACTATGTTCTTTACATTTTTCATATTTCAAGATTCTTAACACACATTTCATATCCATTCTTTATTGCTTTATACTTTTCATGATATATTGATTTTCATCTTTAATGTATTTTACATGATACTTGTCTTCTTCCCTGTTTTTGCTAATTTATATTTATTATTTTCCCTTTTTTCTAATAATTTAACATATAGATTGTCATATGCTATGTTCCCAAAAATAAATTATCATATGCTTCTTGTTTAACTTTGTTTACAGACTCGCTATCAACTCTTTTCACAACTTTACACCTTTTCAAGTCATCTGGCCTCTTATTTTCTATTATATATCTTTAGTAACTACTTGAATTCCATTGTGTTTTAGATTCTTCGAGAGTTAAAGTACATTCTTGTCATTTTGTTTAATACTAATTTACATTTGATTTCACATTTTATTAGAATTCATGTTTAGATGATCATATCATTTAATTAAATAGTATAGGGAGACTGATATAATGTAAGCAATTTTTTAAAATGAGTTTACTATAAACTTAGTAATATTATTTTGTGTCCAACTTTTACAAACTTTTAATCTTTTCATCTACCTTTACATTAAAAGGTTTCTCCAGTTAAATATTCTGAATGAGTCTACTTTAAATTTAACTATCATTAATTAAATTGATTTTAGAAGACTAATTCACGCTGCATGAGCCGAATTCGAAACGAACGGGTGATAGTTTCTTTTGCAGATAAACGAGCTGTCTGCGCGCCACAACCGCCTGCAAAAATATCTCGTATCCGACGAACTCCTAAAGACGTCGTCTCACGCTCCACTCTCCACTCTCAAAACCCCCCCAAAACCCTTTCAGGCTTCTGAAAGTTTGACTCAATTTTTCTTAAACGACGGTTATTCTTTCTCTTTTCGTCTGTCCACTTTCTCCTCCTTCCCCCGAACCCCTTTTTCACTAAATTTTCCCTTCATCTTTTACGTTGAAACTCTTGAAATACAGATTATCAATGGCTAAAATCCAGTTCCTTTTTATCTCTCTTCACTTTCCCTCTCCCTAAAACCCCACAAGAACTTACAAACCATGGCCGTCATAAAAGCCTCTCTCCTCCCAATCTCATTTTCCAACGTCCCCAAAACCACTCCATCGTCGCCCCTTTTCTTCAATTTCGAATCTTGTCCAACATTCTCAAGATTTTTGCCTGTAAAAAAATGTCCCAGAAGCAACAAGAGCAGCAGGAAGCGGTTCTTTCTTTATGCCAAGGCCATCTACACTGAAGGGGTTTCAATCTCAGCAACACCTTCGAAAGGAAAGATTGACACCGAGGCTGATGTAATTGCTGAGTTGAATGAGCGGATTCGACGGGACCATGGAAAGCGGCTGGCTTCGTCCAGGCCTGCCATGGACTCAGAGGAGGCAGAGAAGTATATCCAGATGGTGAAGCAACAGCAGCAGAGGGGATTGCAGAAGCTGAAGGGAGATAGGGAGGGAAAAGGAGAGGGCTTCAGTTACAAGGTGGACCCTTATACACTCCGTTCAGGGGATTATGTTGTCCATAAGAAGGTCGGAATTGGAAGATTTGTCGGGATTAAGTTTGATGTTCCGAGGGATTCCACTCAGCCAATTGAATATGTTTTTATTGAGTATGCGGATGGAATGGCTAAGCTTCCAGTGAACCAAGCAGCTCGAATGCTCTATCGCTATAATCTGTGAGTGTTGCCTTTTCTCTTAGGTTCTGTTTGGTTATGAATGCAGCTATTAAGAATCACCACCACCTTCGTCATTATTGAAACCTTTATCCCATGAATCTGAGTTGCACTTCTTGAGAATGTAATATAGGAGATTTCTTATTGTTTCTATACAAGAACTAATGGATCTAGTGTTGGAGTAAAATGCAAATCACACAATCAAACCACACAAGGAATCGAACACACAAAGATACGTGGTTCGGCAAGATTGACTACGTCCACGGAGCGAGATAAAATCCACTATGAAGAGAAATATACCAGATTACAAGGGTTAGCCACCATCTCTCTTTCTCTATGGTTTTTCTCTCTTCCTCTCACTCTCAACCACAACTAATCACACACACATGCTAACCCTAAAACAGAGGAGATAAATATATACTAGGGCTTAAGTCACAAGCCTGGGCCTGAGCCCAATAGACAATCCAGGCCCAAAACTGGGGCTGGACCTCACAACAATCTCCCCCTCCAGCCCCATTAGGAGGAGAACCCTCTGACGTAGATGTCATTTCCTGTAGAGGCCATATGCCCCTACGCAAAACTCGAACTTGTTCTTTGGAAGAACTTTGGTGAACATGTTTGCTAGATTGTGATCTATATATGAATCTTCTTAACACTGATTTCTTTTTCATCAATAGCTGTCCTCAACCAGTGATACCTCAAGTCTATGCGTTTGGTTCTTGAATGATACATAGCATTCTTACTCAAGTCAATGGCGCTCTGACTGTCACAATACACTGTGTAGTCTTCCTGTTTGATGTCTAGTTCCCGCATGAATCCCTTTTGCCATACCATCTTTTTCCTGGCTTCCGTAGTGGCTATGTACTCCGTCTCTGCCTCGAAAGTGCTACACACTTCTGTAACTTGGATTGCCAACTGACGGCTCTTCCAACAAATGTGAAAACATATCCAGAAGTAGGCTTGCGACCATCAATGTCACCTGCCATATCTGCATCTATGTAGCCGGTAATCAACGGGTCTCCACCAAACATGATGCCCCATACTCGGTGTACCTTATAGGTATCGGAAGATCCATTTCACTACCTCCCAATGATCATGTCCTGGGTCCGACATAAATCTGCTCACCACTCCAACTGCATGTGCAATATTAGGTCTCGTGCAAACCATCGCGTACATGAGACTACCAACTGCAGATTGATATGGAATCTGACTCATCCTTTCTCTCTCTGTCTCTGATGAAGGACAACATTCCTTACTCAACTTGAAATGAGCGGCAAGAGGAGTGCTAACGGAGTTGCAGTCCCTCATGCCGAATCGCTCCAGAATCTTCTCAATGTACTTTTCTTGAGACAGGATAATTTTCTTTTCTTTCTATCTCGGCCGATCTCCATACCCAAAATTTGTCTTGCAGGGCCAAGGTCTTTTATGTCAAATGCCTTTGACAGGTCTGCCTTCAACAACTTAATCAATTCGGGATTCTTTCCAAATATCAGCATGTCGTCCACATATAACAACAGAATGATGAATTGATCACTCTTAAACCCCTGCTAGTAAACACATGAATCACCTGAAGTATGTCTGTAGCCTTTTTCTGTCATGAATGAGTGGAATTTCTTATACTATTGCCGCGGTGACTTTTTTAACTCGTACAAGCTTTTCTTGAGTCGGCAAACAAGGTTCTCCTTGTCCTTCAACTCAAACCCCTCGAGTTGTTTCATGTAGATCTCCTCGTCTAAGATACTGTGAAGAAATGCCGTATTTACGTCCATCTGTTCAACCTCAAGATCTAAACTCGCGGCAACCCAATATCACCAGTATAGAGCTCATCTTCACCACGGGTGAGAATATCACGTCGAAATCCACTCCTTTCTTCTGTCCAAAGCCCTTCACCACTAAACGGGCTTTATACTTCAGGATTTTCTCTTCATCTGTTTTCACCCGAAAGACTCATTTATTCAGTAGAGCTCTCCTTCCAATTGGTAGGTTAACTAACTCATATGTGTTGTTCTTCTTTAGAGACATCATCTCTTCTACCATTGCTTTTCCCCAATGAATTCTGTCTTTGTTACCTATTGCCTCTGAGTAACTCTCAGGCTCCCCCTTATTGGTCATCAACATATAATCTGAACTCAGATATCTACTGGATGGGATATGCTCTCTAGTAGACCTCGGAGGTACAACATCCTCAGATATAGAAGAACTAGGGGGCTGCTCCCTCACTCAAATATCTATCTCCATCCTGATTATCCTCCACTGCGTTTTCAACTGAATCATATATTGGCTCATCAATTGTCTCATCTGTAGACATATCTGCTGGCCCACTAACATTAGCACTGTGACTGCTAGATGGAACATCTGACCCACTATCGTCTGACTGACTAACTGGTGGTGCAAGTGAAGGAGAAGGAGTAACTGTTGATGGAGGTGTGTTGGAGTGGAAATATGACTTTGATCTGAATCACTGGAGTATGTGGGTTTCTTGTTCTCATTGAAGAATTTGTCTTCATGGAATACCACGTCTCGACTCCTGAACAATTTCTGCTGGGTAGGTTCCCACAGTCTGTATCCGAACTCTTGATCACCATGACCAAGAAAAGCACACACTGTCGACTTTACATCCAATTTCTTCCTCGACATATCGGGAATGTGTGCATAGCAAATACAGCCAAAAACTCTGAGGTGCTTGTATGAAACTTTTCTGCTTGTCCACAAGCACTCAGCCACTTCACCGTTTAGAGGAGCTGACTGTGAGCGATTTATGAGATATACGACTGTCCTCGCTGCCTCATTCCAAAATCTTTTGGGTAGATTTGCATTGTGAATCATGCAACGTATCCGCTCAACAATGGTACGATTGTAGAGCTCAGCTACACCGTTATGCTGGGGAGTCCCTGGCACTGTCAACTCATGTTGATAATTCTTTAAATTCTCCCGATGTGTATTCTCCTCCGTTGTCTGTTCTCAAACATTTCAATTTCTAACTATCTCTCTCTCCACAGAGGCAATAAACTCACAAAAGAATGAGAAAATCTGATCTTTGGATTTTATAAAGTAAATCCAGTACTTTTTCGTAGAATCATCAATGAAAGTTACAAAGTACTTATTCTTACCCAAAGACTCCACCTCCATCAGCCCACAAACATCAGAGTACACTAGGTCCAACTTCTTGACCTTTATTTGGCTTTTTAGATTGAAGAAAGCTCGTCTGCTTGCCCATGATGCAATGCTCGCAACTGTCTAATCGGGTGCAATCAGTCCGTAGAATAAAGGCTTTCTTTTCTAGAATCTGCAGCTCTCTCTCACTAAGATGTGCGAGTCTACGATGCCATAGAGTGTTAAGCAGTGTCTTTATGCACTGTGCAGAGTTGGCTGGAGCAAATCTTGTTGGTCACAGCATACAACTAATCTCTGATCACCCCACATGCCATTGTAAGCGACCTCTTACAGATCTTACATCGGTCCCCGCCGAATGTGCTGATATATCCCTCTGTGCAAAGACCTTCACAGAAATGAGGTTCAATATGATGTCAGACACATGTTTCACATCCTTCAAAACAATTTGACAGCCAGTGTTTATCTTCATAACAATGTTCCCAACTCTAATGATAAGGGAACAAGCAGAGTTGCCCATCTGTACTGATTCAAAATCTCCGAATGTATATGTGGAGAAGAAACTCCGGTGTGGTGTAAAGTGATAAGTGGCACCTGTATCAATGACCCACTCAGATGGAGAAGGGGTAATGGGATAGCTCTCCCCCTCACTAGTGGTCACAACGACAAGAGTACGCTGCTCCTGAGATGCTGCAGCTGCGGTGTCTGAAGAGTCTGGCTTTCGTCCCTGAAATTGCCTAGTCTGTTTCTTTTCTTTCTTCCACACCTTGCTTTGATTCTGAAGATGTCCTACTCTGCCAGAATGAAAACACTTTCTGGTCTCTCTGCCTCTGCTCTGAGATCTATTACCTTGACCAGTCCTGCTTTTGCTTCTATGGTCTTGGCGACCATGATTTTTACTTTTGCCCCTGTTATGTGACACATGCTCCTAAAAAAAGAAGATGTAATACCATTTTCTTTCCGCCTTACCTCTTCATTCATCAATGCTTCCTTGACTGATTCTAAGGAAGTCTTGCCACCGGGTGCAGAGTTACTCAAGGTAATCACCAGAGTCTCAAATGAATCTGGTAGTGTCCCCATGAGAAGAAGAGCCAAAATCTCATCTTCAAATGTAATCTTCGCACTAGTCAACTGATTTACCATACCTTGAAAGTTGCTAAGGTGTTCTGACATTGACTGATTCTCATTGTATATCAATCTCTTAATGGCAGATGCCTTGTTTACTGGTGCCTTGCTCTCATACATTGTAGATAATTTCGTCCACAGTACATTTGCCTTCTTTTCTTCCGTGACATGGTGAAGTATGGAATCATTGACATACTTCCTAATCAAGCTCACAGCTTTCAAGTGCTTGTATTCCCATTCCTTAGATTTATTTTTCATGTCATCAGGCTTAGATTCATCTCCCAAGATTGGATAATAAAGATCATTCTCAATCAAGAGGTCTTGCATCTGTGTTTTCCACAGAAGGTAATTTCCCGGTACCAATTTCATGGTTGTAGCATTGATTGTACTGGATGCCATTCTTGCATTGCCCTCTCTCTTGTTTGTGCGCAAACGTCGAAGCAATTAATCAAATCAAATTAATTGGTAGCCCTGCACAAAACCTAGGAACCTATTCTTGGCATCCAACCAAACAACTTAGTAACTCCTCACCACTTAGATGGTTCGGTCAATCAATCAAACACATGACAGGCATAATGTGCAGAATAAATGACAATCATGAATGAAAAAAGAGAAAAAAAAAACTCATTTGGATTCCTCTCTTTTGCAGCCGATTTGATAGAGGCAAATTGATGTAGGACAACTAATAGGGTAACCTTAAATGTCTAAATTAGGTTCCCTAAATATTAGGAGGGATGAAATTAATGCACCTAATCCTAATATGGGCTGAAATTAATTAATGAATTAATATCGGCAACAAGAAAAGGTGTAGAACAACAGTAGAAGGGTTAAGAAGAGGGTTGTACAGGTCTAAGATTCAGATCTAAATGTAGTAGCAGATCTAATAGGTCTAGGGCAAATCTTGAATAGAACTGAGACTGGTCTTGGGGCTGTTTCGGGATAGATCTGGGGCTGAACTAGGACATATTTTGGGGAAAACGACACCAAGGGTAGCAGATCTGGGCTGATTTGGCCTAAGGAACAGTTCTGGCAGCAAGAGGGAAGGAGAAAGAAGAGAGATAGAAGATGGATAATATCTGGAGATGGAAGGATGGTAGCCTCACCCTAGGCTTCACGCCAAAGGAATCACTCCCAAATTATTTTTGACGCACAAAAAGCATGAAAAGCTGAAAATCCTAAATCTAAATATAGAAACTTGCTAAATATGGGAACTCTTGTGGTGCTCCGCATCACAAATTGTCGAGCATGTGATAGGGGTTCTAGTTGTCTCTTCCTTTATGCTTGGTTGCTCTGTTCTAAGCACTTGCCTGGGTCATCCCAACTGAAGAACAGATCTAGAATTCCCTTCCTATGAAACACCAAACTGCTTGGGATTTACTCTTGCACATGAACTATTTCGCCCCTTTCTCCACTTGGTCACAGATCTGCAAATACCCGATCCTGCTGCTGTTCCGACGGTCTGCTCTCAGTTGCCACCCCTTTTGGGTGATGCCCACCTGCTGCAAGTCTGGCCACTGCTGCTTCAGCTGCAACACCTGCTGTTCTGCCTTGCGCTGGGATTTTTCTCAGCCTGCGCAGCCTCCTTTTGTCCCTGGCCTTTCACGCTGCGTCAGCCTCCCTCTTAGATTTGCCTCAGATCTGCAGTAATCACAGCTGCCTCAATCTCTGCCGCCGCTCGCTGATGGCCGCACTTCTCTGCTGACCCTTTTGCTCAGCCTGGCGCGTTGCCACTGCTCGCTTCTCGAGCGTTCTTCTCCCTTTCTCTCGATCCTCAGATCGTCTCCCAGATCTGGCTTCTTTGCTTGCCGCGCCGCACTGAATTTGTTTCCTCTGGCACCCACACCTCGAGCCGTGATGCTCCGCCGTGTGTCGGTGCTGGCATTACTCAGCCCTTCTTCTTTTTGGTCTCAGATCTGTACGGTTCCAGATCTGCACTGCCATGGCGAATCAACCCCTTTCTTGCAGATCTCTTCTGCTCAGATCTGCACTGCACGGACGTTTCGCACGATGACCCAGCTCTCTGTCGTGCCCAAGAACGCAGGCTGTTCTCAGATCTGCTACAAGTGATGAGTCTCCTGGACTCTTTTCCTTCCTAAGCACCCTCTCGATCTGGTACTGAGTGAGTCGCTCCTGCTGGTTTTCAGATCTCTCCAGCGTCACTCCAGCCATGCGTGCTCCCGCCCTCTTGGTCCCTCCTGCACTCAGCAGTCGGTTTGGTTGCTGATAACCTTTAAAATAAACTCATATTTTACTTGAGTCTCTGACCATCTTTAGGCATTACTAAGACAACCAACGGTTTGGTTGTAGTTGCTCTTGGTGCTTGACTTGATGACTAGATAGGATCTGCTTTAAGAGGCCTTAATTTGGAGATCTTCTCTACTCTCCTCTCACAAAGATAGAGCACTAAGATGATGGATCAAATCTCCAAGGGGATAGATGGACATGAGTTTTGGGTTGTGAGAAGTATTTTCTCAACTCTAGATATAATAAGGAGAAGTCCTTTCCATCATAGAAAGCCTTTAACTATTAAAGATTGTTAGATCCTTTCGCTAGCACTATGGTTCCAAAAATAAAGGATTCTCTTAAATTTAGCAATCCAAGTTATTTAGCATATCAATCGTACAACCAACGGAGTGGCAGACTTCTATGTGAAGAACGGTGTTGGTGGCTCGATTAGTGGCACTTTCTAGCTATCTGGAGGATAGATTACACTGTCTCGTTAGCTATTGTTATAGTTGCTTTTGCTTTTGTTTTTGTTTAATTTTTGGTTGTCTTTTTTGTTTCTTCTTTCGGGCCTAATTTTCTTAGGCCTTGTGTACTTTGTCTTGTATTTGTTCTATTTTAATTAAAGTATTTCTCTATTATGGATAAAAAAAGCAATACAAGTTATTTTTAGAAATCGAATCCAATATTGGAAATCATCCACCATCACAAGTGTGCCCCACATGCCATGTGGTCCTCAATTAAGAATTAAGAAGATAAAATCTTAATTCTGCCACTGGACCACATGGCTATTACGATTTCAACTAATATGTTTTATGGTTAGAAAAAACTTAATTAAAAAGAATTATTCTACTTGGATTACATGACTTGTGAAACAAAAATGAGCTCAATTTTAAAATATACGAGTCTTGTAACTCACAACTAGCAACAAAATTTTCTTATTTTGGACAAATCCATCAATGTGAATTATGGACATTGTACATCATAACTCGACATATTCCCTTCTAAGCATCATGCATTAACAAAACTTATCTACCTAGAACTTCAAATGAGGATGTTCATTAGATTTTGTCTAAACACAAAATAATTCCAACTAAAATGTCTTCATATAGATACATAAAACACACATGACATTGTGCAGTTGTGCTTATGGGCCCACCTGGGTGGGGCCTAGGGCATGCGATTGGATCCATTTAAAAGGTATTTTTAGGATGATGTTTTTTTATAAAAAATCAGGTCCATTGGATTTTTAGAAGTCAATACTTTTCAAGGGTCGAACAGTCAACAGTTAAAATAGGGGCAGTTTTGTATGAATTTTAGTCGAATGGTGAGATCAACACAGGATGGGTTGAAATTGGGTAGAGATCCATTCTTGGGGTGGGGCAGGGTGTGGGGGATATGGGGTGGGCTCAGGTGGGTCCCATTTGGGTTTTGTTTCCCATGGGCGACATTGCCCATGGGAACTTAGGTATATATAAACTTTATCTCCTTAGGGACGTCCCTCATGAGAGAAAATTTTGTTTTGCCCAAACGCAGCCCACCTTTGCCCCACTAACACCCTTTTTGCCCCCCACACCCATCTACCTCCATGAATTGGATCCCAATCCAATTTGACCCATTTTGATTTAATCTCACCGTTGAATTGAAATTCTCCCAAAATTAAGCCCATTTTCACGGTTGATCTTTAGATCTTTGAAAATCATGGCTTTTAACATCTAATGATTTCAAATTGGATTCGAATTTGTTATATGGGGGATAGATGGGTGTGAGAGAGGGAAAAGAGTGTTAGCGTGGCCTATGTGGGCCTCATTTGGGCAAAAGAAAATTTTGATCCTCATGAGCGACTTCCCTCATGTGAAAATTGTTATATATATATATTATATAATCTGAAAGTTCCCTTAGTGCTTAGAACAAGATTAACCCTAGAGGGGGGTGAATAGGGTAATCACAAATCTTATGGCCTTCTTAAATTTTTCTTGATTAATAGAGTGCGGAATTAAAAACAATTAATCAAGTGTATGTGATATGCAATGTGTACAAGATAATCAATCAAGCACACAAAAAGACAATGCACACGATTTATAGTGGTTCGGTTAAACAACCTACATCTACTGTTGAGACTCACCCAACCTTGGGCTATCTCCAATTCACTAAGCGTTGGAATTACACCAACACAATAGAATAAGACTTCCACCTATCCAATTGAATGAGACTTTCACCCAATTCCTATCCCACTATTTTTATAGTGGTTCAAGAGAAACTCAGTCTCTTTAATCCACTTCACAACAATATGATTTTTAAAGAAAAATCAAACTAGGAAGCACTTGCCTTGAAGCCTTGCAAATGTGTAGATATGCTTCTGAAACGATCCACCCAATGTGAGCTCATACAATCCCGACGTTGATGAAGGTCCGTCGTGTAGAGCAACCCCAATCCTTGGGTATCTAGGAAATTGGAGGTCTAATGTCTATCCTAGAGCTTTGGCTTAATCTGTCTCTCTTAATTGCAATCTATACCGATTGGATACTTGAATGGTTTACAAGTGAATTGCCAGGAGAGAATAAGCCTATGAATTTTTGCCTTGGTGTTTGAGGGATTAAATCTGGTAGATATGCAATGAATGCGTTCTATTTTTCATCAATCAAACACTCCAAAATCTTGTGGTATTTACAAACATAAAAAATTTCCTAACACTGAAACACACGATTGACAGTGTACAAGCGATCGATCGTCCGTGTTTAAATTCCTTTTCACCAACTTGACCGCTGAGCATTTAATGCACAGTAACGACTCTAAAACGGTAACTTCACGATATATCGTGCCACGCGACTGATCGTCCGTGTATCGTGGCGACTGATGCGGGTTGGCGAATGTATTGGCCTGAGATTGACTGTATTTTCCAGTGTCAAGTCTCATCCAGGCCCAGGGTGATTGATCGTGATGCCGATCTGTTCCTGCCCTGTACTCACGATCGATTGCATACCCGATTGATCATATGATATCAAGTTTTCAGGCCTTTGTTTAAGTCCAGCCTAAGTCTTGTCTCAGTGATACATTGCTCACACGATTGACTCGTCAAGGTTCCAGACGATCGATCGTGAGATGCCGATAGTATCGTCCTGAGACCACATGAGTTTGACAGTCTTGTCCAACCAGAACCCCCGACTTACCACATGACATGTCGCAAGGCTACAAATGGTCGTGTGCTGTCTAAGGCGAATGATCTCCTGACACGATGTGTCGCCCTGACAGTGAATTCATATTTCCAAGTTGGGTTTCAATTCATTGTCAAACACATGTCAGGCTTGAGTAATTATCCTGATGTGATCTCTAAGCCTAGGCAAGGTCAACCTAAGGTCTTGGTACCACTTAAGGTCATCTATGGTCACTTACCATCTGTAATTTCCATATACGTTGATCCTTTGAATCTTCACACTTCAACCAACGCTTGAGATCATGAGTCTTGCGCTTCTTTCTTCAAGGCAAGCCTTCACCTAAGTCACGAACGTGATAAACCGGTGACTCGGCAAGCCGGGCCACTAACATAATCTTTCATTGGTCAATTCTCATAAGGCTCACATTGGCTATGCGGTCTCGGGAAACCTACGTTTTCATTTTTTTTGGAGCAATCTCATGAAAAGGTTTGGAGTAATCTCTAACTGCAACATCCACAATGGAAGCAAAGTTCTTCGCTTGTCATGAAGCCTCTTCACAAACCTTGTGGCCAGAGAACTCTATTTTAGAGATTTGAGTAATCGACACCATTTTAAGGTCACTGAAAACATTGTGATAATATTATAGCAACTTTTTTCTCTAAAAATAACAAAATGTCCACAAAAACATGACTTTTTTTTTGGAACGGAAAAAAAAGGCATATTGATGCTAATTATTTGGCCGTAAATAACAGTACAAAAACGTTTAGTGTTTATTGAGTATATCAATACTAGGCTCATGTTAGCGAATCCAACGACCATGGACTAAGTGAAAAATGTTTTCCTCCATACATATTAACACCTATGCGGGTCCATTGTCATGATTGACTCATGATCAAAACCGTTAATCCATTCAATATAAAAGAATGGCTTGTTATGTCGTTTTTGTGTTGGCAATGGCTTTGTTAGTTCCCATTGTCTTAATCAAAATGTACTTCTCTTGTAGTGTGCTTTTGTTCCTTTTATGGAAATTCTATGACGAAGAACGTTTCAATAGTGGCGTTGACTAACCAATGTAAGAAAATATGAACCTCAATGGATGTGTAGTAAACACAATAGATTGGATCTTGTAACCGGGATAGTCCTTACGTCGTCAGAGATTGAAAGATATGACAACCTAATTAAAAGAGAAACTATACAATAAGAATTTCAAAACTTCGACACTTTAGAACTCTCGGGCTTATGATGCAACCACAAAGAGCACTCAAACAAAATGAGAGGAATTATATAGAAAATTCTTAAAAGAGATGAGGCTTATCACATCACCATGATAAGCCATATCTAACCAGTTTGGTAGAGATTAGCAATAACTATCTCACTTGATAGGCTTATCTATGATAAGTCTTTTTCCCAAAACAAATTGTTCCCATACATGGATGTACAATCACTCTCCCAACAATTATGATGTGCAAGATGGTTCTTGTGGCTCCTCTTTTTAACCGCTTGAAACATCTATTTGTGTTGTCTTACGTGCCAAATCCAAAGACTTATATTGGGTGGTAAGACGTGAGGAATTTGTAGGCATCACAAATTAAACACACAGAGATTGGCTGGAGTGCTTTGACGGTGGAGGTTCTTGTATGTTTGAGGATATTTTGTTAAATGGTGGTTGGTGGGGTGCTCGGTTGTCTATGGTGAGTGGTGGTAGGAGTGGGCATGCAGTTCACTTGTGTTTTTTGTCGTATGAGATTCTCTGCTATCTTGTTCTGAGAGTGTTTCTTGCACTGTTTCTTTTTCCTGTATAATGGATTTATATAAATTGTCTTTAATGTCCTTTATTTTTCCATCAAGAATTAGATGCCTCATGTATGTGGTCCTTGCTATTTTCTTAATAACTTCTGTTCTCCTTTGCAGTCCAAATGAAACAAAAAAGCCTCGGACTTTGAGCAAATTAAATGACACCAGTGCATGGCAGAGGAGAAGGATAAAAGGGAAGATAGCAATTCAGAAAATGGTGGTTGACTTAATGGAGCTTTACTTACATAGGCTAAAACAGAGAAGGCCACCATACCCAAAATGTCCCTCCATGGTTGAATTTGCAGTTCAATTTCCTTATGAACCGACTCCAGATCAAAAGCAGGTAGGTTTTTTTTTTTCTTTCTAATGATTTTTCTTCATCTTTCAGTATTTGGTATTTCATTATTCGACTCTGTGTTTCCTCAAATTGCATTACCATCATTGCTTCATTCAAGAGTTCATTCTTTTCTATGCTTATGCTACACTATTTGATAGCCACAGCATCTTATTTTGCCCTTTCCCCCCAATCAATGATGAAACTGTGTCATGATCTATGCTTGGTAATATTCATGATTCACCATATCTCCTTTCTGTTACACATTTTTTCTATAATACTTGCATCAATATTGTTTTGACATTAATGATTGCATTTGAGCTACATACAATGTGGTTAGGAGAAGTGACAGGTTTCTTTCTTTTTCTTATCTTTTTTTTTTTTTAAATTCATATCTATACTAAGTCGAAGGTTGGAAAACTTTGTCAATCCATTTTTTTGATATCATTGGTTAAAAAGGGGAGACTTGCCCCATGCTAAAATAAGGCATGACCTAGGCGAGTTTTGCTGAGTTGTTGAACATTTGACATTTTTGGTGGCTGAGGTTTGGGTTACTGACTGAACAAGAGGCTATTCTTAAGGTAATTTAAAAACTTAGCTGCATGTTGAAAATGCCCTAAGAGATGCTCAAGAGAAGGCCAAAAATCTCCAAGGAAGACCAATTTCTTGGTTGAGAGGTAAGCCTGATTTCTGCAGTACATCAGAGTTGATTATCCATAGAGATTGGAGGAGTGTTTTGGATGATGCTATAGGGAGACTCAGAATTAGTCAAAGATGGGAGTGTTTGAGATTTGGAATGTTTCCTAGATGCGGTAGGGGGCCAATGGGAATAGGAGGTGTTCTACATAACTCACATGGTCATGTCCTTGCTTTCTTCTTCGGCCAACGAGAATAGGAAGTGTTCTACACAACTCACAGGGTCATGTCATTGATTTCTTCTTAGGACCAGTGGGAGTGAAGGACTCCAATGAGTTAGAATTGTTAGCGATCAGACAAGCGTTAATGATTTTTTAGGATCATTTTTGAGGCCAATACATTGTTGAGAGTGATTCTGCTAATGCTATTATATGAGTTTTGAGGAAGAAACAACCTCTTTGGAAGCTCATCCTTTTGTATGGGCTGGTCAGGTGTTTTTGCTTGGATATGGAGGTTTCTTTCATACATGTGAGGCACTTGGTAAGTAGAGTAGTAGATTTCCTCGCCAAGCATGGACTATCCAGATTTGACATGTTCCTAGACTTCACCCCGCTCTGGAGGAGTGTTGTTTGCATTATACTAGCCTTTTTGTTGTATATTTTTTTTTCCTTTTTGTTCTTTTTCATCTCTTGCCGTTTATTTTCTTGTGGCCTTCTAGGTCACAATCTACTTGTATTGTGTTGATTCTTTTAATGAAAGTGGTTACCTTTTTCACCAAAAAACAAAAAATGTACCCATCATGTAGTGGCAGGGCACTTTCCTATACACTCAAAACTGTCTATGTTCCATCTGGATCATCACTTGTGTCCTGTTAGGGACACCATTTGTGTTGCATTTGGAACACCGTTTGCATTGTGTTTGGAGCACCGTTTGCACCCCATTTAGATCACCATCCTTAACCCATTTGAAACATTCGTCCTCGTCCCACAATATAGTTCAAAGTCCTCTCATGTCGATGAGCATGCCAACATGTCATGGAAGCACGGTGTTGAGATATGATTTATTAAAAATGTATTTCCAATTATGGTTGTAATGTTTTTCACATGTCTTAATTCTAGGGTTGCCTAAAAGTTGTCATTAGTTGAAATTGATTTATACTTTTCTTTTCTGTCTCCTTAATTAGCTCTTTGTACTCTATATAAGGATTCTATTAAGTGAATACAAGATACAAAAAAATTATTCTCTTGTTCTCTTCTCCTTTTCCGAATATTCTTTTCAACATGGTATCGAGCTAGATGGTCTAGAGCTTTTGCTCTTGATCGAGACATGGATCCTCCTGTGGGATACTCGTGCTACCTACTGATATGACCTCATTCTACTCACAAATTCCCGAACTCCTCCCTCTTTTTCTTTTTCTTTGCCAAACGATCCGCCATCTGCTTCTCAGATCTGATTCTCTAGCCCTTTCTCCTTTCATTTTAGAGAGATTTTTTTTTTCTTGCATTTTATGGGTGGTTCATAGGGAAATCTCTATTTGTTCCCTTAGATCTGTAGTCTTTCATAAGATTTGAATCTAAAATCCCACAACTCTATAGTCGTTTTTGGCCCTACATCACATTTGTATGGCGCGATTTTGAGTTTGAATGCTTGTGGAACCCTCTTAGATCTATTTTTGGTCTCGTTGAATGGAGGTTTATGTTTTTCTCCGTTTTACTGTTCCTGCCCATTTTACTGTTCCCTACCGGACTTCGATATCTTCTTCGGATCAGTTTCTTTTTCCAATGATCTTTTGTAGCTGATTCTCATTTCTGCCTGTGTCCTCTGAATCATTTTTCCTCGGATCTGATTTTTTTTTTTTTTTTCCAGATTTTTTTTTTTGACCTAACAACGTTTCTACCCTTAGCAACTAGCACTTTCCGGTCTCAGATCTGACCATTGGCGGGACCTTTCTCTTTCCCTGCCTTTTTTTTTTGGAGGCCCATGTAACGACCCGTCCTGCTAGCATGAAATTGTCCGCTCTGGGCCTCACATATAGCCCGCACGGCTTTCAATTTGCGAGCCAACTCACTATTGCTCCCAAAAGGCCTCATTCTAGAAGGGGGAAGGCTACTACTTATATACTAGGGAATTTTCAATGCAACTAGCAATGTAGGACTTTGTGGGGCGGGGTATTACAACCCATACATCTTACTGTTGAGTTGCATCTTTGTTATTTCCAAAACTGAGTTTCCACCTTTCCTTCTCCAGTGTTTGTTTCGATCCAAGAATCCCATTTTTGGCCCTTTTTTATTTTATTTTTGATGATTGAAGGTGTCTAGGCGTCTCACCCGACTAGTCCTTAGGGGCATGTGAAACCCTCCCAATTCACACACACCGGGTAAGTCTACGGGAGTGGCCCTTCATTGGAGTTGAGTGTGAATTGAACCCAAGACCATTTTTGGGCTTTTTTCTTCATATCCACGTTGATATAGCTCGAAAGTCAGTTGGCTCTACACCACCCTAGTCACCCCTGGCCCACCTACCTGCGGCTAAGGTTGACCTAGGGTTTCGGTGATAGGTGGGGCCCATTTTGCTGGTTTATCCATGCTGCTGGGGGACGCTGATGGTTCTAGTTTTGGCTTTTCGACTTTGAGCGAGCTCGCTTTTTGGAGATTCTAATTGATCTGCTGTCACTCCATCAGATGGCACCATTGGATCATCAACTTGAATAAGTTCAAACTCAAGTGGGATCCACTTGAGTTTGTGTGTGTGTGTGTGTGTTGTTGGGGGTTGGTTGGGATATGATTTATTAAAAATGTATTTCCAATTATGGTTGTGATGTTTTTCACGTCTTAATTTTAGGGTTGGCTAAAAGTTGTCATTAGTTGTAATTGATTTATACGTTCCTTTTCTGTCGCCTTAATTAGCTCTTTATACTCTATATATTTGGATTCTATTTACTGAATACAAGATACAAAAAAATTATTTTCTTGCGCTCTTCTCCTTTTCCAAATATTTATTTTCAACACAGAGCACTTTTCCATACACGTCCACAAAATTGTTTGCATCTAGTCTGTAGTGTTGTCCATGTCTTGTCTGGCATGCAGTTCGCATCCCTTTAAATCATTGTCCTTTTCCCGTTCATAACACCTTTCTTTGTTTCACAATATAGCTCAAAGTGCTTTCATTCGACAACTCATTTGCATTTTGTCTGATAGGCCGTTTGCCTCTTGTTCAAAAGGCTATTTGCTTTTGTCTGCTATATTTTCCATGTCTCATCCTGCACCGTTCATTTTCATTCACCATGCTATATGTATCCAGTCCCATGCACCGTTTGTTTCCATTCACCATGATTGTGTTATGTCTCGTGCACTGTTTCTCTTCCATCAAGGTTTGGGTTGGAGATCCTAAAGACAAAAAAGTAAGCGCGCGCAAAAAAATTTACAAACTTGATGCAAGTATCGAGCCCGACTTGAGGTTGAGCGGAGGCAAGCTGACCCAACTAGACCCAATTGACGAATTGAGTCTTCAAATGTGTCGTCGGACGGATGGTGGGAAGAGGGCCCATTTCGAACTCCATGTCATCACCCATGTGGCCCCCACCTCAGATTCCAAAATAAAAAAACTAAAGCAGCAATACCGTGTACCCTTGGAACCGAAACTAGAATGATCAGATTTGGAAAGAAACAATGGGCATTGGCTGATGATCTTAGTGCTATTTTAAAACAGCAAGGTCCTAAAATTATTGGCTGGAAATCCTCTGCAACAGTGAGAGAAGCCTAGGCTGATACGAGCATGAATGGGATAGATGCAAAGATGACTGAAAGCCATATTTCATGCAGATTTTTCTGCAGATTTTGGAGGAAAGAGAATACAAAAAAATAAAAGAAAAGGATAAGAAAGGATCGGCCGGAGGATAGCCAACCAACGATTCTGTTGTGCAATGGGCAGAAAAATAAGAAAAAAGAATGGAAAGAGAAAAAGGAAATGAGAATAAAGAAAAGATAGAAAAGGAAGAGAAATAAGGAAGGTGGAGTTGGCTGTCAAAACCGTGTACAGCAGGCCCAACGAATGAAAAGGAAAAGATAAAGACTGAAGAATTATGTAGGTTTTATTTTGATTTATTTCCTTTTATTTGTTATTCAAAATAAGGCTTATAAATATGGCCAAACTTTGTAATTTATTGGGGACTTTGATTATTTGATAAAAATTAAAGAAAAGCAGGAGCTTTCTTTTCCTCCACATCTCTAGGACGGTGAGTTGATGCCTTTCGATTTTAATTTGTGCTTATTGTGTTGAGTTATTCTTAATTAGATTAATTGGTTGTCTTAATTACATTTTAAAATTCTCATTAATGCATTCTCCATTTATTCTAATTAAACGTGTACTCTGCAATTCCGAGTTAAATTTTAAGAAGGTTCTCCGTGTTCCGACCATACTTGAACTCGACAACGCTGGGTTTCTGCATTGAAATCCATGATTCAACTTAAAAACCCAGATCTAAATTTCAAATTGCAGCTTGGCCTGCATTAAAACCTTTGGTGATTAGATTTTGGGTGGGTTGGGATTCTGATGAAGGCGTAATGGTTGAGACTGAAAAAAAAAACTCACTCTTCTACAAACTTCCAAAGAAATAGAATTTAGACCTGATTTATATAAATCAAGTCAAGGAATTGAATCATAGAACCCCAAACTCTCTAACATTGCAACGGTTCGTGTTAGGAGAAACCCAAAGCTTGGATGGAAAATTTTGCTCTCAATTTTACTCAATGAAAAAGAAAAGGATTCAAATATCACTAGGATAATTCGTCTCTTGCAAATTCACTAATGAAATTCGAAATTCAATTGAATTATAATTGAACTACGAACTCCAATTTTAATTATGCAATGTTGGGTGCAATGAATTGAACATTCAAATTCAAGATGCAATCAAACACAACACATACTTTAATGAAAATTAACTCAACATAAATTCAAATTAAAATTCAAAGAAAGATAATTGACTCACCACTCTAGGACAGACCCAAAGCAACCTTTGCTTTCATAAAATTCGAATTCACTTGGTGTACATGAATGTTGACCATGGCTCAATTTATAGAGTCCTAATGGAGAGATATGGAGAAAAAAATAATAGAAAATGCATCACAAGCTCTTGCCGCGCAAGGATTCCTAAATCCATGGATCTACCAAAAACATGCAATGAATTTAGATTGGACATGTGTCCTCATTACATCATAAATCAAATTAAAGTAAAAAGAAAATTACATCATAATCCAAGAATGGCTTGGGCGAATTTTTGCATGGTGGAATATGCTAGTTTGATGCCCAAAATTCTCTCCACTCCAAGCAATTTTTGTCCATTCATTGTTATGCTTCCAAATTGGAGAATGCAACATTATAGGATCCTCTCTTGTGCGTCCAAAGCTTCCTTATGTGGTGAGCTTTCACAACTAAATTTTAGGGATAATGATGATATGGGCATGTGACTAGGCAATGACATGATACATGACATGGAAATCTGGCCACTTCAGCTTGCTCCTTGCATATGGGCCTTCAAATTTGAGCTTTAGAGGCCCACAACATATCCAAACAGGTCCTAACCCATAGCACATCATATGGGCTCAAAATAAGGTGGATTTTGATCCATTAGAACCCTTAGAAGGTCCTCTTTTGCATGTCTCGATCTTGTGATAAAAATTGAGTAAAATTTCTTCAATTTCATCAAATTAATCTCCCCGTCTTCAATGGAATTTATTGGGCATTGGATGCCCACATCAGATTCTATAAATGCTGTTGCTTACGCATCGAGGAGGAAAATTCCTCCTTGGAGATTGTTCTAAGTTTCAAGAGAGAGAAAGAGAGAGAGAGTTGTCTAAAGATTTGGACATTTTTTTTAAATATGTGAGATGGTCAGCTACAAAATAGCTGATTTTTTTTTGGGCAAAATCTAGTGTGGAAAGATAATTTTTTTCTTCTCGTTGTTGTGAATGTTCTTTGATTCTTGTCTCTATTGGGTGCAAGAATTGGTTTTACTGTAATTTCCTTCAATGATTAGAACAAAGATTTAATTTGTTACTCTCTTTTTTCTTGAGTAGTAACAATGGAAATTCATTCAAGAATAAAAAGTACAAAGACAACAAAAAAGGTCTAAAAGCAATAGACCAAAGAAGGGAAAACAACAAGAAAAGTAAATGAAAGAGAAATCAAAATACAATCACAATGTATGATAATAAAAATACTATCTAACATCCCCTCTGTTGAAAAGCAATCAAATGGTCGTCCCCAAAAATCAAAGGAAGAAGACTCCCGAGAAACCATTCTCTACTCTCAACTTGGCAAAGTAGTCTGCCACGCCATTAGCAGAATGCTAACATGAACGAATGATACATCAAACCCTGTCACCATAGCTCTAATCTCTCTAACCGTAGTGATTAGTTTCCAAGGAGGACGCCTTTGACCCTTGGCCCAATTGATTGCATTAGCCGAGTCCCCTTTAATCACTACTTTACCTTGCCCATGGATTTTAATTTGTTACTTCGTTAAACAGCCTTTGTTCCTTGTTACTTGCTCCTTTGCTATTGGCATCTAATGTTGTCTCATTAATGTCCAAAACATTAGGTATTTTAGTGCTACTCTTTGTCAACATCATAATTTGCTAAAGTTGTAGTCATTTCATTCTATCTGCTAACAGTTACTTAAAGATATGTGCATGCATTTTCTATATTGAACTTAGAAGTGGATAATCTTCTTTTCAGATCTATTCAAGAGGATGTTACCACCATTTTGGCTATTTTTATTTCTACTGCATGCAATTTGTTTCATTTATTTTTATTTTTATATTGAGCTGTACAGGCTTTTTTGGATGTTGAGAAGGATTTGACTGAGAAGGAAACTCCAATGGACAGATTGATTTGTGGAGATGTTGGCTTTGGTAAAACTGAAGTTGCCCTTCGTGCCATCTTCTGTGTAGTCTCAGCAGGGAAACAAGCTATGGTTCTAGCACCAACTATTGTGCTGGCCAAGCAACATTTTGATGTCATTTCAGAGCGTTTTTCGCAATATCCTGATATAAAAGTTGGACTCTTGAGCCGCTTTCAGGTAGTAATGATCAAATTCATACAGTTTAACATTTCAAGATTCTATTGTGTATGATGCTACAATTTTTAAAATTGTGGAATCAGGTGTGTTCTTCACACAACCCTGTTGTAAATTGTTAGTCATTTCAAAAGAAAGAAGTTACAGTTTTGGACAGTTAGCCTTGTTGTCTAGGTTTTGCAAGGGTGTTGAGTGAAATGTCAATTATTGATACTGAGTCCTACTTATAGAGAAAAATATCATGACTGTGTGGCTATAATTATTTTAAGGTGATAGATTTGTTGATGTTAAAGTGTTTGTTTTTAAGAGAGAAAAATAAGGATGCATTAACTGCTAAAAACACATATCTACATGTCTTTGAAGTACATTGAGCCATATTTCTACATCTGCACATAAGGTATTGCAACACTAGTCCACTGATGGCACTAGAAGTACTTTCTATCGACTCCATGTGGCTAAAAGTTCTATAGCATTCACCAATCTTTTTTCATTTGGCAGAAATAAACATTTGCACCACTGCTTAAAGCTGTTACCTCCTTGACAAAGATACCAATTTCTATGGAGGTCTTTCTCCCAGCTGCTCAACAAATTGCATTTAGTGCCATTTTTTTTTAGCAGAAACAGGAATTACTTATATTAGATAAGAGAAGAATAGCACAAAAGGAAGATGAAGCGGAGTACATAAGAGATTTACTGGCCCCATAAGTTTCGAAAATGAAACAAATTCACATGACTTACGAACATTGAAAAAATACCCCAATAACCCCGTACACCCAAGAAAGAACACTCCCAAAATATACTAGTCTATCACAAGAGCTCCGCTGTGGGCCTTCTTGATGTAGGACAGTGACCCGCATAAAAGTGGACCCCACTTCTAGTATTTAGCATTTTAGTAATTATTTTTATTTTATTTTGTTCGATCCTATTTTGGATCTCTAGTCCACGTCTGTTTTGTAAACCTAGTCCAACTGAGACTTTCATCGGTGTCCTTAATTGTAGGAGTCCAAGAGTCGTGTCCTAGTTTATAAGATGTTGTAGTCGGTGTCATAGTAGAGTTGGAAACTACAGTCGGTAGGCTTCTATAATTAGTTTAGGATTTTCCTATATAAAGCAACGGTTGTAACAAGAGGAATACACCCCTCTCATTCAATTGTTCAAGGTTTGAAATAAAAGTTATCTTAGTTTATTATCTCTATCTAAATTCTGCGCAGTTGCAGACCTTACCTATCGTTGCCAGCTCGTTCCAACCTCCATACCATCGCTGAATCTGGGCTTGATTCCAGAGGAGATACCACTGCTGTCACTGCCTTGGGCTTTATCCAAGCTATTGTCGCCGCTTCGCCTCTGCTCTTTGTTTCGCTGCAAACAGTTTCTGCAAGTCTACCGCCTCTTTTCCCTGCTACAGTCGTCGCCTTCCTGCTCCATTCATCAGTTCGCCTTCTTCCATAGATTCAGGTATTGCAATTATTTCCTTTTCCCTCTTCTTCTCTGTGATTCCCTTCCATCTTCTCGCCTTTCCTCTGCTTCCGTCGCCACTCTCTGCAAGTCTTCCCCTCTTCCGCTGTTCTCTCTAATTTCCCCTCTTTTTCTCTTCTATTTCTCTTAGCCTGTTACCGTGCCCTTATCCTAAACCCATTTATCCCACGTGCTTAAGTATCCAGTTTAGAACCCATTCAATAGTCATGTGACCTTACCTTGACTGATTGACTCAAAACTTCGTTGGGACTGGTTAGTTACTTTAATTCCCTCACCGCTTCTGCTACACCACTTCTTTTCCGCACTCCAACCTTGGCCAAGAAATCCACCATGTGATTCGTTGACCGAGTTTTTTTTTTTTTGAGCAGTAACGAAGATAAATATATTACAAGAAGAGAAGAACAAAAACAAAAGAAAGAGGTCTAACAGGATTAGACCGAAACCAAAAAAGGAAAAAAGTAGAAAATACATATACAACGAAAGAAAACTCCACTAATTAGACCGAAACCAAAAAAGGAAAAAAGCAGAAAATACATATACAACGAAAGAAAACTCCACTAATCAGAAAGATGGAAATCTCCAGGAAAAGATCTGTGACTCCCAGTTTGGCAAAGTAAACTGCCACTCAATTCGCTGTCCGACCGATCTTTGTAAAGGATACTTCCATCCCCAAAACCGAGTTACATGCGAAAACATGATGCTTTTACCTACAATGAATCTCCTAATTTCTCTACCAATGTTCACCAGTGTCCAAGGGAGACTCTTCGTACTGCTAGCGCATGCAATAACATTAGCTGAGTCACTCTCGATAAGGAGGTTTCCATTCCCATAGATTGACCAAAGAATAATATTTTTCCTTATTGAAAGAAACTCGACCTCATTAGACTCCATAATTCCTGTGGATTCAGAAAAGACCATAAGCATCCTACCTCCATCATCATGTACTACCCCCCATCATTGCCGGTCTAGGCTTACCTCTTGATGCACCATCCACAGTAAATTTTAAAAAACCTAGGTCCGGCTTTCTCCATGCTACTAAGGGCTTCCTACGGCTTCTAGCACCTCTCATCCACCCATAGTACGACAAATAGAAATCCTCCAAAGAGCAACCCACAAACTCTTTACAAAAGGGATAACCAACCCACAAGGCTCCATTTTGTCCTTTCAAAGACCTCCCTTATGCTTCCTGATTTTCCTTCAAAGATCCTACTATTTCTTTCCTTCCAAACTAACCATATGACCACGCTAACCCCCTGCCCCCCCAAAAGGACCCCTAGCCCACCTGGCTACGTCCTCTCCCACACTCCCATTCAGGACCCATGCGCACCCCATTAACTGAAGGAACAATTGTCAAACTCTCCCCACAATCCACACTTACACATCAATTGATCCATAGATTCCTCATCTTCTCCAAAAAGTACACACATCTTTGGAGAGCCATTGGGTAGAAGCCCCCCCAGTCCTCAAATTGCATTTGACCAAAATTTTACCTCTAAGGGCCATCCACATGAAACTTGGATTCTAGGAGGAAATTTGTTATTCCAGGCCAATTTACAAGGTGGCAGGTCGGTTTGGTTGCAATGATATACCTCTCTGAGAGTGGAACTAACCGAGAACATCCCAGAAGGATCTTTCGTCCAAATCCACCTATCCTCTTCCTCTAGACAAATTTGTGAATCTGCAATGAGTCTTTTCAATGACATCACTTGGCCTCCTCAAAATCCCTTAAACCCCTCCTAAAAGATAAGGTCTATCTAGGCTCCCCATTGATCTCCCTATAATAGTCCCCAATCAATGCATCCTTGTTCGAAGCTGCTCTAAAAAGTCTAGGAATTCATCACTAAGGGTTCTTTCCCCTAACCAACCGCCTTTTCAAAAGGCCACCATGTTTACCCTTTCCAACCAAGAGACGAAGGTCAGCCTTAAAAGCTGCCCCTACCCTACCCTCTCCGTTCTGAGTCTAAATATGGCCTTTACCACCGATGACCCCTCCCTACCGACCCTAATGCCCAATCTCCAGCCTCCCAAATCTTCCACTCCATACCTAGATACCAATAACTTTCTCCACAATGCTTCCCTATCTAACGCAAATCGCCAAGGGAACTTACACAACAAAGCATGATTTCTATCTCTCAACTCTAAAAATTCTTTTTAAGGTTTGTGACCTCATCCAATCTCTCCAGTTGTATACGCCTCTTCTCTCCATTTCCTTCCCAAAGAAAGTCTCTTTGAATCTTCTCCAATCTCCTAGCTACACCCATGGGAATCTCAAAGAGGGACATGAAGTAAGTGGGAAGCTTTACCAAAACTGACTTGATCGAGGTCAATCTACCCCCAAGGGAGAGGTAGTTCCTACTTTAAGCATTCAACCTCTTTTCTACCTTTTCTATAATTGGATTCCAGAATGACTTCGATCTTGGGTTTCCTTCAATCGATAGACCCAAATAGGTGAAAGAATCTTCCCTATAGAAAATAATGAAAGAGAAAGAGGTAGAAGAGACGATTGTGGAGAGAATTTTATTCTCTGTATTGTATTTTTATATCTTAGAACGAGAATACACACCAATATAAATTTATTACAGGGAGCTATTCAAGGTGGCTAAAATGGAAAGAATCAAAAGAATAATCAATTACATCAATCACAAATTTATTTATAATTAATGATATATTATGGTCAACTTTCCTGAATTAGTGTCACAACACTGTCCCTCAAGTCAGTGTGCAGATATTGATTAAGCCCTGCTTGCCTAAAATATGATCGAATTGTGATCGAGAAACTGCCTTGATAAGCATATCAACAAGTTGATCATTGGATTGCAGATAAGGGGTGGAGATCTGTCCTGTGAAAATATGATGACGAAGAAAGTGACAGTCAAGCTCATTATGTTTCGTCCTTTCATGAAACACAAGATTTGAAACAATGTTGACGGCAACCTGATTATCACAGAACATTAGTTACGGTTTAGAGGAGGCAAATCCTAACTCGATGAGAAGTTGCTGAGACCAAAGTAACTCAGAGGCAGTATTGGCCGTGGCACAATATTTTGTCTCAGCACTAGACTGAGCAACCACATTCTGCTTCTTTCTTCTCCAAGAGATGAGATGGGATCCCAAGAAAACATAGTATCCAGTAGTCGAGCATCGGTCGTCAGGAGACCCAGCCCAATCAGCATCTGACTAACCACAAACGGTTAATTGAGATTGTTGTGGATAGATTAATCCTCTTCCAGGATGAGCCTTATTTTAATGAAGGATCTGAAAGGCACGTGAAGATGGGCATCATGCGGGGCATGCATAAGTTGACTGATGACTCCAATGACGTAGGATAAATCTGGCGGAGTGATAGTGAGATATATAAGTTTCCCAACTAATCTTTGATAAAATATAGGATCATCTAGGCGAATCCCATATGAAGTTGACAACTTAGTGTTAACATCCAAAGGAGTGTTGGCGGGCTTATATCCAGAATATCCTGCATCCTGTAAGAGATCTAAAGCATATTTTCTTTCAGAAAGAGAAAACCCCTTTAGAGGAACGAACAACTTCAATCCCTAGAAAATATCGGAGTGGCCTCAGATCTTTAATATCAAAGGAGTGCCATAAATAAACTTTGAATTCAATAATAACTGTATCATCATTGCCAGTGAGAACAATATCAACAACATAAACAACAAGAATCATCACAATAGAGTTGACACGATAGATAGATACAAAGTGATCTGCCTGACACCGAGAAAACCCGTATTGCAATAAAACATTATTGAATTTCTCAAACCATGCCCGTGGAGATTGTTTGAGGCCATATATAGACTTCTTGAGTTTGCAAGCATATTGTTGCTCCCTTGTTTCACAAACCCGAGAGCTGCAAGCATGTACACCACTTCCTGTGAATGACCATGAAGAAAGACATTTTTCACATCCAATTGATGAAGAGGCCATTGACGAGTGGTAGCAATGGAGATCAAGACCCGAACAAATGTAATTTTGGCCACAGGAGAGAAAGTTTCCTGATAATCAATTCCATATGTCTATGTGAAGCCTTTGGGAACTAATCGGGCTTTACATCGGGCAATTGAACCATCAAGATTGTGCTTGAGAGTAAATACCCATTTGCAACCAATTGGAGCCCTTCTTGGAGGGAGAGAAACCATACCCCATGTATGGTTTTTCTCAAGTACTGCCAATTCTTCTTCCATTGCTACTTTCTAAAAGGATGAGCTGTATCAATCCTCTTTGGAATCTTAGTGTTGTCGAGAGTAGTGAGGAAGCTGTGGTAGGACGGAGAAACAGAGTGATAGTACACAAAGCGATCAATTGGATGGTCAATACATGCACACTTACCTTTGTGAAGTGCAATGGGAGGTTCAGGTTCAACAAGAGACAGATTTGAGCCATTGCCAAATGGTTGTGTGGTGCCATGTCTGTCATGTTCAGCCGTAGGATTATGCTTCCTTTGTTGATACACAATAGTGGGCTTGGAATTGGCAGAAATATCAACATCTGATGTGAGCAGAGGAAGAACAGATGAAGGTGGAGAAGCAAATGTAGGATGATCAAAATAGGGAACGTGTTAAAAAAAGGTAACGTCCATGGAGACATATGTCTTACCAGTAATGGGACCAAGACACTTACCCCCCAAGACACTTACCCCCTTTATGGAACGGGGAATATCCCAAAAATAAACATTTCGCATACCTGGGAGAGAGTTTATCAGAAAACAAATGAGCAAAACAAACACATCCAAAGACATGCAACAGAAGGATGTGGACCTGTTTATGCAAGGTCACAATATCAGTTGGTGATTGTGTAATACTCAAGATGACATGCGGTTAACAAGATAACATGAATCTAAAACAGCTCCTGACCAATAGGACTTGGGGACATGCATGGTAAATAGAAGTGAATGGGCTACCTCAAGAAGACAACGATTTTTTCGTTTGGCTACACCATTTTGTTGTGGTGTGTTAGGGCAAGAGAGTTGAGAGTCATTATCATGGTCCTGCAAAGATTGCGAAAATGAGTGACAAATACTCCCCCTCGATTATCACTACACAAAATTCTAATATGCCAATCAAATTGGGTTTTGACCCATTATGTGCGGAAGCAATCAAATACGTTAGATTTATGTTTCATCATGTAAACCCATGTCATTCAAGAATAATCATCAATAAAAGTGACAAAATAACGAAAACTAGTACGCGAAACACAATGAGATATCCAAACATCAGAATGTATCAGAGAACAAGAAGTCGAAGCACGTTTATTAATGGATGAAGGAAATGTAGGTCTATGATGTTTGCTATATTGGCAACTTTCACACTTAAAACTTATTAAAGTTTAAAAAATGAACTAGTTGCTTTAAAATAAGATTAGATATATGCCTTAAACGACAATGCCAAAGTCACACGTCCTGAGAAGAGGAAGTCTAACTGGCCTCACTAGGAGAGCATTGGTTCTGTGGGAGGCTTTTGGATAGGTGAAGCTAGTAATTGAGGGAGATTCGGTGAATGTGATCTAATGAGTATGGGATCTAAGCGGCCTTAATGGGAATTGGTTTCAGTAGCTAGGGAAATTAGGGCACCATTCTCAGGGAAGGATATTTGTTTCTTACTCGTAAGGAGATCAACAAATGGGGTGGCTGATTTTTTTAGCAAAAAGGGGAGTGGACAGGGGTCAAGATGAGGTTTCTCCTTCAACTTAAGGGATGAGATCTTTCCTTTCAAGGTTTTTTTTTTTTTTTTTTGTAATCATAGCAACTTGGGTATCATTTTGTACATGTGTATATAGTTATTTCCTTCCTCGGGTTTCTCTTACACCCAACTCTTGTAATCTTATCACTATTAATATATTTCTCTTGTTACCTCTCACAAAAAAAGAAACAAAATATGCTTGGGCTTGGAGACATAAATTAAGCTGGTTTATAATTGGGCTTTTCTACTCTAGGTTGGGCTGATACATGCTCAAGCCTGAAAACCTAAATCTTGGCCCGAAACTTAGGCCAAGAGTATGGAGATTACACTGGTGTATGGTGATGATCTTGAGGTAGTCTCTACTTAAAAATTTCAAGCTTCTAAGTTCTTTGGGTATTTCCAATGCAGTTGTGGAGGGCAATTCTCAAAGTGCAATATCCTACTACTCATCTTTTTCATTTCCTTGGAAGCTATTAGACATGATTCTTGAAATTAGAGATATTATGCTCTCAACATGTTTAATGATGTAAAAGATTCATCGGATTGGAAGTGAAGCTGTAAATGGTTTAGGGAGTATAAGGATGTATTATTCTATCATGTTTGCTTTGCTTTTGTATTATTCTTAAAATGAAAGATTTTTCTTTCGCACTTTCCTCTCTTAGGTAATTCCCTTAATTTTTTTTTTAAAGTGGAGATGAAGATGCCTATCGGTATTGTTCACCATTAAAATATAGATGCCTTTTATATTGGTCACCATCAAAATATAGGTGCCTATTGATATTTTTCACCATCAAAATATACACCGAATATAATTGTTTGTTTCTCTTTGTTGGATGTAGCGACAATAGGAAACAAGTTGTCTTATGTGTGATATGCCACCCTATTTTGGAAATGTGTAGTGCATGCTATTGAAGGATGCTAGTGGCTGTTGACCTTTTTTTTTCATGTCGTTGATGTTATACTTGAACCATCTAATGTGTTTTCACGTACATGCATTGATTCTGTAGTATGTAAAATTTTATGGATGTAACTGTTTGACTTTTCATTTTTGACCCTAGTGTCCACAGCTATTTTGAATTTACATTGCATAAGTTAGAACTTTTTTTTTCTAAACTAATTTCCATTAATGTGGATTTCATTGGTTGGATTATATTGTGGCAATTGGCTATTTTTTATCTATTATCTGGTTGGATTAGTATATATATAATGGTTTAATAAAAAGTTTCAGCGTCATAAACTGCTAAGACAGAGTGCCTTTTTTATACTTTTTTCTCTGGCAGCTACCCTTGTCAAACTAAAATAGTTTATTTTGCAGACCAAGGCAGAGAAAGAGGACCATCTTTCAATGATAAAAAATGGTCATCTAGACATCATCGTGGGAACTCATGCACTTTTAGGAAGTCGGGTGGTTTACAACAATCTTGGTCTTCTTGTTGTTGATGAGGAACAGGTGCGATTCTTGTTACTCTTCAATATGGTGATGAATTTTGTTCCTGTAGATATGGATTCGTTTTGATCTCAGGCTTTAAATCTAGATATGGATTTAATTGGATCCGTGGATCCTGAAGGGAGTCCATCAATACATATGGACTGCACATTTGAATTTGTCTGTTTATTTGGATTCATGTTTGGATATCCAAATTATATTTGGTCCGAAATGCATTGAATCATACATGAATCACTAACACACCAATTTTATATTTATATTGCACTGAATGCATGCAGTCCCTCAAATTGCTGCAAGTGCATGCAATAGACATTCATATTTTACTAATTTCAGTCTTGGCCTTTTTTTTTAAAAAGAATAAAGAAGAATATCATTAAGAAGGTAGGAAAGGATGTACAACGAAATTGGAACTTCTGTTTTAAGAAAAAATAGAAGTGAAGAACAAACTACAGGCAAAAGGTACAAAGTAAAAGAAGACATCCCTGTGCATGCTAAGTGATACAGCTTCAATATTAGCCGAGCAATGAATCTTCCTCATTGTCGGCCTCCTCAAGTGTGTAATGTCTCTAATCTCAAGAATTTGGTTTGATAATCTCCATGGAAAATGCGGAGAAAAGCACTACACAATTGTGCTCTTGGAGTCACCTTCCATGATTGTGCTAGAAAGGCCTGATGAATCAATTAGTTAGAAGATTGAACCTCTAGCTCATTAGCACTAGATCTCGGAAAAGGATAAGAGTAGGAAGCCAACACAGAAGAGGCTCAATTTCTATCAGGCAACCCTTGCTGCCCCTGCCATCACCTTGACAGAAACTGCCATCAAATTTAACTCTGCAACGCCTATTAAAGGAAGTTCCCAATGGGAGACAATAACATCGTCATAAGTAGGAAGCAAGTAAGACAGCCAAGTGTGAAAAAGTTTGTCTTAGAAAGGCTGAAACTCCCAGAGGATAAAGCCCAGGAAATGTCCATTTTTGCTTTGCCGTAGAATCCACTTAACAAGTTTAGACACACATTTTGAGAAATGAAATTTAATGGATCCACAAATTTTTCTATTGAATATGAATTTTTGGGGTACAATGATTCCAAGTATTGGAGTAACGGCTTCTCCACAGAAGACCGATTTGGCAACCTTTTGAACAAGTAAAAAAAAAAATCAAACACTATCGTACACAGAATGATGTCCTTAGTTCTTTGAAATGATGTCTTGTCAGGGTCTTAGTGACTTAACCTGCTTGATTAGAACATTCACAAGTTCCCAAGCACATTGCTAGATGTGAAAACTCTAGATCTCCATTAAAGAGGAAGATCCAAAGTGTTCAACATGCTCTGAGTCTATGTGATGAGACATAGATCCAAAGTGTGTTGTAGAACTCCACATCTTCGCGAAAGAGGGAGACTCAAAGTCTTTGTCTCAAAAGTCTGAGTGACACGAATTTCAAGACACCCTCTTCCCTTTGCCCAGTGGTCAAAGGGGTATTTATAGGGATTCATGCATGCTGCTGAAGGCTTTTCAATACTACTTTTCTGCACTAGTGGTGAAATCCTTTCAGTAGTACTTTTCAACATTACTTTTCAGCACTAGTGATGAGTGGTGAAGTCCTTTCAACATTACTTTTCAGCAATAGTGGTGAAGTCCTCACCTTCGGTCATCAAAAAAAAAAAAAAAAAATAGTGGTTAAGTCCTTTTAGCACTACTTTACCGCACTAGTGATTAAATCCTTTCAGCACTACTTTTCAGTACTAGTAATGAAAACCTTTTATTACTATTTTTCAACACTAGTGGTGAAGTGATGAGGACATTAACATGATCATGGATTATGAAAACATCAAGACCTTGAAAATGATAGCCAATTGGAAGACATAGTGGAAATTGTACTCGGTGCATGAAAAATTCTAGGTGCAAAACCCAAGGACCATTGAGGCTCAGTTTGGGCCCAAAACCCTTAAATAATTGGCTCATGGTCTTGGGCATTGGGCCAGACCTTCAAATCCATTAAAAATTACCCAATTCAGCCCACGGAGTAGCCCATTTACTGGTCTAGGAGGAGTTATGAGTCGAAGAGAGGATAGGATGAGAGCCCTACATGTGCATGACATGTCATCCTTATCTTTCCCCAAATCAAGTTGGCAAGAATCTCTCTCCAAGGAATGTATGGGCGCCTGGCATCTAGATCCAAGAATATTGCAAGCAACAAAGATAGAAGCAAATGGAATGAATGATTGACCATGCACAAAGAATTCCATAGATCCAAAAATTGTCACAAATCTAGCAATCTTTGGTCGCCCACATCTTTTTGGAATCAAGCAAATTTCATTGGAATTTGTCCTTAATTTTATTTTCATGATGTAATAAAGCCACATGGCTAGTTGGGATTGGTTGAAATGTATCTAGTAGATTAGGATCAGAGCAAGCGATGGCGTGTGTGACCCTTTTGTTTAGGATCTAATCCTAACCTTTAGGATCATGGTCGAATTTTTCTTAGATCTAGATTATTTCCATTTTTGTTTTTTGTGTCCAAGCTCAATTGTAAATTGAAGCATGGACCTCCATTATAAGATGCACGAATTTGAGGAAGAAAATTAAAGCATCAAGTGCTGGTGAGTTTTATGTTTGATTTGAATTTCAACAAATTAAATTGTCTTTAATTAATTTAATGCTTTCAATTTTCGAATTCTATTGTGTTGATTTCAAATTTATGGTTGCATATTAAATTAATTATTGCACAACTGTTTTTGTGTGAATTTCAAATTGAATTGAAGCCTATGTCAAGGTTATTTCGGTGAGAATTGTGACCTAGCTGAGATTAGGGCCTTTGAATTTTCTCGTTGAGTGAAACTTCTTTGGTTCCTCTAATTGATTTCTGGAGTTCCATATAAAATTTTCTGGATCAGATTAGTTTTCAAATGATCAATTTGATTTTCCCATCTCTAGCTTTGATTTTCTAGAGAGGTCAGATCTTCGTTTTTTGTGGGTTCGAGTGATTAAACCTAACCTCCAAACTTCACATTTGGAGCCTTTGGCTGAACCATATATTGTGGCCGAACGTTCTTTGTTTTTTCTTTGAAGCTAGGGTACATCAGTTGGTGATCAGAGCATAGATCTTGGCATCTCCTAATGCTTACCTTTACATAGCGATGGCAGGTGGACGAACCAGGCAAACCCAATACATAGCAGCTGATCAAGATCAGATGGAGGATCCTTTTGTCCCAAACATTGATGATTAGGACAATGCACGTCATTGAATAACTTCGACATCAGATCACACAGTTGACAACCAAATCTAGTTCTTCTTTGGTTAGATCTCATCGTAGATCAGTTGGATCAAGGTATGATTCTAGATTGGGTGCAGATTCTACGGGTGATAGTGATGCAGGACAAGACAAAAGGGTAACCCTATATGTCTAATGCAATTATGAAAGGATTAAAAAGATGATCCTAAATCTAAAATGGGGCTGGAATTTAAGAATTAAAGTAATAATCACAATAAAATCACATAAGTAAGCCACAAACAATCAAAACAAATCTTTAGAATCAAAATGTAAATTATTATGTAACACCAAGTCCCAATAGATGCTCAAAATGGAGATCTCTCAAAGTCACGGCTTGTCGGGACCCACGAAAGTGTAGAATTAACACCAAATTAGGACTGAAATGGGATTTAAATGGGTTTCAACTTTCAAGGGACTAATGGCAGTTTGGTAAATAAAAGAAGATGGATAAAGGCTTACAGTGATGTGGGAAAAGTTCTATGGGTTCCAGGTGATTAAGGAAAGGAAAGAATGGCTTCAGCAAAGGATATGGGGTCTGTAGCATAAGATGAAAACAGAGGTGGGGCCTAAAGGTGTATGCGATGGGCTTAGAAGGTGAAGAGGGGAAGGGCGATGCAGAGTTGACAACCTTAGAGGGTTGTGGCAGGTTTTAGTGGATGTAAAGAGGAATGGCAAGGGAAGGAAGGCTAAGGAACAGCAGCAGCAAGGCCAGTAGGCCTTAGGAGCAGCTGACGACAAGGGATGTGGGGCCTGAGAGGGGTGGAGGAAGGTGTAGAGGTGTCAATGAGGGGTGGAGACAAAGGTTATGGCCAAGGAAAGGCCTGGTGGCAAGGTTGGATACTTTTAGGGGTTTAGGATGTGGGAAACACGGTTTGGAAAAGGCTAGGGATGTAGTTAGAAAGGGACGGCAACAGGGGGGGATAGGTTTATGGTGTCACGGGATAGGTATATGGGCTTATGGCCAAAAGGGATGGTTTTGGGTGGGTTCAGGTAATAACAAGAAAAACAAAAGAGAAGGAGAGAGAGAAGAGGAGAAGAAAGATAGAGATTGATAGGTGAATACTTGGATTTGGAAGAGGCTTCTCACTTATTCTGGTGGCCTCTCGCCGTCCTCCGCTTCTCGCCGAGGTTTCGTGGGCTTCTCACCAACACAAGTTACGCATGAGGGAATGTTCCTCAGCAAACAATCGTTCTTTTCATTAATCATCAAATCTGCCTTGCCCTAAAGGGCTTACAACCTATATATAATAAACTCACAAAGAGAATGACCAAAATACCCCTTTACATTAAAATATCCGAAATACCCATAAATAAAAGTTCAATTAATGACAAATAAAATTAATAACGAAATAAAATAAGAGAAGTAATGCTAATCTGCTTTGCATCAGATAGTTCTTCTAACAACGAGATTGGCAACTTCCATGCTTAGGGGAGACATATACATGATGACCGAGAGCATAGAAGAGACAAACGTCATTAGGATGGTATAAAAATGTTGCAATGGAATGACAAGCTCGTGGAAAATTGAAAATACGATCTTGGGAAAAACTAAAAAGAGTATGGAGGAAGTGTTTCTACTTTCCAACTACTCCCAAGAACTTTTCACCGACTTCAATGATTAAAACAAAGGGATAAATTAGTTTCAGAATATGCGAAAGAATTTTTCTTACTGTTGTCCAGAAATAATTTGAAAGAGAGACGGATACAATGTCTCTAGGTTAATAGATGGATTGAAATCTTTATAGTGTTGGTGATGTAGAATAATAGAATGGTAAGAAGAAAATATGGAGAATAGAGAAGAAGTCTTTTTCTCTTGTATATTGATTGTGTATATTCTGAAAGAGGTACATGTATAAATAATAAAAGGAGAGCCAATCTTGGTGGCTTAAAAAGGAAAAGAATAAAGGAAATGATTATCTACAATCAATCATACAACCCTTAGATGTCTTTCCAAAACAGGATGATTCGGGTCAACTCTGTCTTGAAGTGGGTCCCATAACACCTTACGTGTCCTGAAGTGGGTCCCACAACACTCCCCCTCAAGTTGGGTGAAGATATCGAGTAAACCCAGTTTGCTAACAACTGAAGTGAGCTGAGTTCGGGGAACTGACTTTGTGAAAATGTCCACAAGTTGATCTTAGACTGCAGATGAGGAGTGAAAAGTCGGCTTTTAGAAATATTCTGACGAAGGAAGTGACAATCAACTTCAATGTGCTTAGTCCGCTCATGAAAGACGGGATTGGAGGCAATGTTGATGGCTGTCTGATTGTCACAGAACATGATGAGTGGATCGGCAAGAGCAAACCTATTCAGTAAGAAATTGGCGGAACCCCACAACAATTTAGAAGCACTATTAGCCATGGCACAATATTCGGCCTTAGAACTAGACCGAGCAACAACAGACTGCTTCTTGCTTCGCCAAACAACTAAATTTGAGCCCAAGAAAACACAATAGCCGTAGTAGAGCGGCGATCATCTGGAGATTCGGCCCAATTAGTATCAGAATAACCTTGAACCGGGCAAGTAGGCTAATGTGCATAGAACAAGCCGCGGTCAGGATGAGCCTTAAGATACCGAAGGATATGGAACACAACATGGAGGTCAGTGTCCCATGGTTCATGCATGAATTGGCTGACAACCCCAACAACATAAGATAAGTTTCTGATAAAAACCCGGTGTGCCAAGAAGAGTTCCATTTGATGCAGATAACTTGGTGTTCACATCGAGCGGACTATTAGTGGGTTTTCATCCAGAATAGCCAGCTTTTCAGAGGAGATCCAGGGCATACTTCCGCTGAGAGGGGTAAAGGCCACGAGAAGACCTAGCAACTTCAATACCAAGAAAGTACTGAAGGGCCCTCAAATCCTTAATATCAAAAGTCCGTTGAAGATAATATTTGAAGGAAGAGATGACTGTATCATTGTTACCTGTGAGGACAATATCATTTACATAGACCACCAAAAGCATCACAACTGAGTGGAGGTGGTAGATGAAGACTGAATGATTTGCCTGACAGAGTTTAAAACTGTAAGGTAACATGACACTGCTATACATCTCAAACCAAGCACAGGGAGATTGCTTAAGACCATAGAGAGCCTTCTTGAGTCTACAGACAGACTGAGGTGCACCTTGCTTGACAAGCCCAGGAGGAGGAAGCATATACACTTCTTCCTGGAGATCATGGAGAAAGGCTTTCTTCACATCTAACTGGTGAAGTGGCCAGGCATAAGTTGTGGCAAGGGAGAGTAAGATCCGCACAGATGTAATCTTGGCAACTGGTGAGAAGGTGCCCTGGTAGTCCACACCATATGTCTGTGCGAAGCCTTTGGCAACTAGATGAGCCTTATATCTGGCATGGAGCCATCGGGGTTATGCTTCAAGGCAAATATCCACTTGCACCCAACAAAAGTCTTTCCAGGTGGCAAAGGAACCAGGTTCCAAGTTTTGTTCTTCTCAAGGACAGCTAATTCTTCATCCATGGATGCTTTTTAGGAGGGATGTTTCAAGGCCGTGTCAATCCTTTTTGGTATTTTGATGCTGTCCAATGCTGTGAGAAAGATGTAACAGGAGGGTGAAACAACATGATATGATACAAACCGAAGTGGGTGACTGGTACAAGAATGCATACCTTTGCGAAGAGCAATAGGGAGATCAGATGGGTTAGGGACGGGTGGATCTAGACCACTGGCAGATGAGTGGATGGAGTCAGCCGCAGATGGCAGTTGAGGCTAGTGGCGTTGATACACTTGAAGAGGCTTGGTGGGACTGGGGGGACTAATAACTGCAGGAAGAAGAGGAAGGACTGGAGTAGGAGAAGAGGTAGAGGGAGCTGAAAAATAGGGTTCCCGCTCAAAAAAGGTGCCATCCATGGAGATGTAGGCTTTCTCGGTGAGTAGATCAAGACACTTATAGACTTTGTGAAAAGGCGAGTAGCCTAGAAAGACATAGCGAACAGCCCGGGGAGTGAGTTTATGGCCAGATAAGTTGTGAACAAAATAGACACACCCAAAGACATGTAAGGGAATATGAGGGATTGATTTATGTAATGAGAGACGGTCAATGGGGGACTCGTTTTGTAAAATGCGAGATGGCATTATTTTGATAATATAACAAACAATTAACACGACTTTGGGCCAATATGATTGTGGGACATACATGGTAAAAAAGAAGACAACATGCCACCTCAAGAAGGTGACAATTCTTTCGTTCAGCTACACCATTTTGTTGGGGCGTAGATGAACATGAGAGTTGAGAGTCTATACCATGCTTTTGCAAATAAGTAAGAAATGAGTGAGACAAATATTCCCCCCTGTTATCACTTCGTAAAATTTGAATTTTACACCCAAATTGGGTATCAACCCACTGGTAATGTTTTTGGAAGTGATCAAAAACCTCGGATTTATGTTTCATCAAATATGTCTAAGTCATGCGAGAATAATCATCAATAAATATGACAAAATAATGAAAACCAGTGCGAGATATAGTGAGAGATTGCCAAACATCAGAATGAATGAGTGAAAATAAAGAAGATGAATATTTAATGATAGACGTGGCAAAATGAGATCTAACATTCTTTCCATATTGGCAATGTTCACACTCAAAATAACTAAAAGATAAACTAGGAACGAGTTGTTTTAAAACAAAATCTGAAGGATGTCCCAAACGAAAATGACACATCCATACATCTGAAGAGGAAGAGGCCGGACATGCTTTGGAGTTGTCATGGCAAGAGTCAAGAAGGTGAAGGCCACCTGCTTTACGACCACATCCCAACACCTGCTTCGTGGTCAGATCTTGGAAAACACACCGAGAAGGGAAGAAAGTGACTGAGCAGTTCATTTGTTTAGTCAAGGCACTAATAGATAATAAATTGCCGGATAAATTTGAGACATGCAAAACAGGGGAAAGGACCAAATTAGGAGTAACGAGAACAATCCTTTTCCCAACAATATTAGTATATGAGCCGTTGGCTAATTTAACCGTCCCATATGAACCAGGTGAAAGGGAAGAGAAGATGGTGGATGTAGTAGCCATATGATCAGTAGAACTAGAATCGACAATTCAGGAATGATGTGAGACATGGTGTGCATATGACTCAACATCTGAAGTGGAGGAGATAGCATTGGAAACCTTGGAGGATTGAAAGCGCTCCAGTCATTGTAGTATTGAGTTAATATCCTGGCGAGTCACAGGGGTACTGTCACTAGCCACATCAGAGGACGGAGGAGCAGTAGGTGCAGTGGAGAGATTAACTTGCTTTTGTCGCCCATGAAGTTTGTAGCATGAATCAACGTAGTGGTTGTTTAGTTTGCAATAGGTGCAGAACTGGTTACCCTTCTTTCGTGGGCCTTTGGTGTCCTTTCAAGTATCAGAAGATGAATCCTTGCCATGGAAAACAGTAGGCCCACGAATTAGAGAATGTGTGGAAGCATGGGTGGTGAGCAAGGCGGAGTGTTCAACTGGCATAACAAGGCGGCGCCTATCATCCGAAGTAATGTAGAGTAGACCTCATCCAGAGAGAAGAGAGGTCATTGCCCAAGCAGTCGAACTCGGGTAGGCTCTAATTCTGGGTTGAGGCCAGCTAACAACGAAAAGATCCATTGTTGTTCAACATACTTGTGAAACTTCAGAGTATCCGCAAGAGCATCAAAGGAAATGGATTGAAGCAGATCAAGCTCCAACAAACAAGACCGCATCTTTGAATAATAGTGGATGAGGGACAACTCCCCTTGTAGGAGAGTGGCAGCGGTCTGAAATAACTCATAAATACGAGTGAGATTATCCCCATCGGAATATTGAGTCTTCACTGTGTTGCAGACATGTTTAGCAGTAGGAAAAGTATAGATCAGTCACCGGACTTGATCTGGAATGAAGAAACCAGGATTGGATCAGGGAGTTATTCCCGGTCCAGGTTGAATACTTATCATCAGTCTTGGCCGGTTCGGTGGTAGTGTCGTAGATAAAAGATGACAGTTGCTCCGCAGTTTAGAATATCTTGGCGGTATGAGACCATTCAAAGTAATTGGTTTTATTCAGCAACATGGTCGTGATCCGGCCAATTTGTGGGGAGCCGGAAGAGGAGACATCTGGAATAGCAGGGCCAATAGAAGTTGATGCAGTAGAAGCGGCCATAATGTTGGGGCAGGAGAAATAGCATCCAAATCAGAAATATATCGAAAAACGCAGACCCAAGCCTAAGGTTCTGCAGTAGATTGGAAGAGAAGATGCAAATGTGCACCCCACAAGGCACGAATTGAATCGAGATCCTCAGATGCAAGAAGGGGATAAGGGCGACTGTGGTGGTCCAAAATCAAGTGCAACGGAGATGGTCCTACGCAGATCCAACAGAAAGAAAGAAAAAAAAAATCTGGTGCACAGGTGTTCCAAGCAGTAGCTGGAAAAAAGGCTCCAAAGTGGGTCCCACCGATGATGGAAGGTGGGGTATTGATGCGGACATCTTTGGGCATGACGAAAATTTTATTTCCGATCCAAGTCCAGGCCCAAGCCCAACTCACATCAGGCCAATCCAAGTACAATAGGCCCAAACTCTGGCCCAATTCGTCAGGCCCATTTCAACAAGTCAGGCCCAACCACTCAACGTGGGCCCACTCGTGTAAAGGCCAAGATGTGGTGTGAATGCTGCATGGATGGTTCTTTGTAGCATGATTCAACGTGAATTTATCATGGCCAAAGTCCTAAATACATTAGGACACATGTAGCAGCGTTGGACTTGAAAGGCATCACTGAGTTTAGATTTATTAGGATTGGTTTGATCTAATTAGTAGTTAGCTTATTTAGAACTATAGGCTGCCTTAAATTAGAATTCTGTTATTTTGGAAATTCGAAAGTTGTAGTTACAATAGATTAGAGGGTCGGCTCCAAAATAGGGATAGAAGTCGGTCTTTGTTTCTTTATTTAAGGGATGCAATTCATTTGATTGGACAGAGCATATTAGAGAAGATTATGAACTAAAGTTATTACTTATTTTTCCCATGGAGCATGGTTGAAGGTCCAAGCTGCCGTTGTAGCCAAAGTAGACAGCAAGAGTTGCTGATACTTAAACCATAGCAGGCAACCAATAGATGTTGCTGAATCCCTGAACAAAGAAGGGACGTTGGGGTTCATCTGAGATCCTCCAAAAAACCCAGCCAAAGAGTGCTGAAGGCAGCAATCCAGATTGCAGCAAATGCTACAAGTGTTGCTGATTTCTGACCAATCAGGGAGGTGTGAGGCTGATTTGATTCAATTTCCATACCAGGTAGATCCATACTCATATAATTTCTTTGAGTGTCAAATTTTTCCAGAGTTGTTAAACCCATCACAGCCGAAATTGTTGTGGCTTAAAATCAACTAAGCCCACGCTGATTAATGCCCAGGAATTGTTGAGTTTTCTCCAAACTGGAACATGTGATTTTCTGTATGGTTCTAACGTTAAATATTTCCCATCTTAAAGGATTCAGTCCCATTTTACAAGTTGTTCTGAATTGATTTTTGTTGAGGATTTAAGACCAGTTTTTGGGCATGGTTTGGTGATTTCACGAGAGAACCTGATTGTGATTTAAGTGGGTTTTATTTCTGGAAACTAAGCTAGTCTATGTGGGTTTTTGAAATAGCAATTTGAGGCCAATTTTAAGGATTTTAAACCAATTTTTTTTTTTTTTAAATCTATTTTGGGACTGATTTGAACCAAAACCAATTTGGTATTTACATTCAGACCTGTTTGCCCACGTGGGTATTTCAAACCTTAGTTTTTGTACAAACCCATTTGTTTCAACCCGTAATTATGTTGGTCTAGGAATTGGGATCCAAGTTAGGTGGACTTTTGTCAAGTTGGGGGGATTTTAAAAAGATTAAATGGGCGACTTTTTGAAAATCCACTGCGGTGATAACAATTCAATTGATTTGATTCAATTAATTCCATCGATTATCTGAGTTGATTTTATCATTTAATTCCACGGGTTGCATTAAACCTGTTCTTACAAAGCTTCCACTGTGTCTATCCTACCCAGTCTGCATCAGGTATGCTAGTGCAATTGAAGCATAGGCCAGGGGCGAACCAAGAGGGCTTGATTCAAAGCCTAAAAAGTCCAAGACTGCAGAGATCGAAACAAAAGATCCCAAAAAGTGGGTAATTTTCGTCCCAGACAGCAAGTGGAAGATCATGCAGAAGTGGGTCCCACCTTTTGATTGAAGGTGAAGTACCCAGGTTCGATGGAAGTAGATGCTGGGGCGACTGTAGCAGGATTGAGTTGAAGCCAAAGAAACACTAGAGACAACAGATCTGGCCGGAAGACCAGACAGGAGGCAGTACTGTCGTTTTGGAGAGAAGCAACAATGAACCTTCCAGATTTGAGCAAAGAGGAAATCCAACCAGTTTGATGGGGAGGCCACCAAAAAACGACAGGAAACACAGGGCTCCCGTAGAGGGGGACTTGAAAAATGCAATTCAGTGGGCTGGAAGGTGAAGAGACTTCCTTGGAAGTTTACCCTGGTTGTTTGGGAAATCAGGGCTCTATGTCTTCGAAAGCGGTGTCTTTCCACCATGTTCGGCAATCGGCTTATGGAGTCACATATTTTTTAGCTAAGTTTGGGGTTGACAGGGGGCTTGACTTTGTAATATTCGTAGATAGATTGTTGATGAGTTTGTTGTATACTCTTAATGGGTGTATTCTTCTGTTTTTGTTTTTGGTTTGGTGGGTACAAGTCTCTTGTACCTTTTGTTTGTAGCCTTTGTATGTGCCTTTTTCTTTTAATATATTTCTTTTGTTACTGCTTGAAAAAAGGTGTCAAAACATGCAACCTTATGCACTGGCTAGCCTTGCAATATAATGGGATTAGAGTTATATAGGCTCTCAAAATCACTGTCGTTGTCCCTCATGCTAAAGAATTACTTTGTTTCATTTGTGGAAAAGAATTTTTATATCAACTCAATTTGTTTCTCTTGCTTGTCAAGCTGGAATATTATAAATTATTTTTTTTCTAATAAAGCACCTTTTTCCCAAACATCATGATTTTGGTGCTATACAAATGTGCTTGGATGTTAAAATGCCATTTTTGACAAGAAACATAGGTTCAATTTTTGGGCTATCCAAAGACCATTAATAATTTTTCCCTTTCACTACAAGGTGAACTCAATTTTTGTTATTTAATCATGCTTAATATGATTGTATAAGATTCTATGAAATTATTTTTTAACTTATGTTTGATGATCATGTCTTTTTTGTGGGTTTTGAATTGATAGAGGTTTGGCGTAAAACAGAAAGAGAAGATAGCTTCATTCAAGACTTCGGTTGATGTTCTGACTCTTTCTGCAACACCTATACCGAGAACCTTGTACTTAGCATTAACTGGATTTCGAGATGCTAGGTAACGTCTTTGTGTATGCGTCACAGTGTTCACTATGTTGTTTGGTAATAGAAAGTAATGTCCAAGTTTGTTTTTCTTTTAAGGTAACATCTTATTAGTCACAAATTCTTTATAGGTATGGGATTACATTTGTGAACACAAATAAACATTGTACTTCTAGTAATATTGAGAACTGAAAAGATCAATTTACATAAAAAAAAAACAACACAAGGACTATATGAGGAGACATGCAACATAGAGGAGGATGAAGTCTTTATGTATTTGTGTTTATTGTGTTATGTTTTCTTTTGTTATCTTTTACTTTTTGTATCTTTTTCAGGTCTACCACTTTTAGACCTTCTCTAAACCTTGTACCCTTTTTATTATAAATGAAGTATCTTTGTTACTGCTAAAAAAAAAAAAAAAAGAGAAGTGGAAAAGCTACTACATTGTTGTTGGGTCTTCTCCTAAAGATAAGCATTATATTCATGGCGTGGTATTATAATGAAGTTATCATGATCTCCATGTTCTGATGAAAACGATCCACCAAAGTCATGGCTAGCATTCTGAGTCTGTTGATGATGAGAGAACTATGGTGGTCAACCATGAATCTTTCAAAACATGTCCACTTAGTGATTTGGACCCTTATAATGGTGCAAAAATGATTATTCTTGAAACTTCTGCCAATTGGCCCTTGTCCAGTGAATCCGTTTATGGATGCTAGATTTTTTTACCAGAGGGGTGAGCTGGAGTAGTAAGAACAAAAGTTTGTCGAGTAGAAGCCATAGTAGACCTATCTGTAGATAATGGTCTTACGTGCAAGGGAGCCCAATGTCTCACATCTCGAAGAAGCATTGCATACATAGTAGATAAGGATTGAATGATAGATTGTCCAAGATTTGCGCATGAAGTATAAGCCTAGAATTCATAAGTATGCCGAGACTTATAACTTTTTGCATATCTCAATGTTTTTGGAACATATAAGCCTAGTGTTTTTAATGTAGTCAAGTTCTTGTCATAAGGCGTGAAGGTGAGTATGATATATATATATATATATATATATTTGACGACGAAGAACCTCAAGACCCCCACCTCTCTTCGAGTACGAGAGCGTTGGGTAAAACTCCGGGTGCACGCAGCTCCCTGCAAGTCACGGGCTTCGAGTTACTACGGGACTCGAACTTGGGACCTCTGGTTCCTAAGTCAAAGTGTCCACCAGTTGAGCTGCCCCATGCGGGGTAAGGTGAGTATGATATTCAAGAACAGTTTTGTCACCTTGTCTCAAATTGGATTTTTCTAGACAAAGTTGATTAATCTTGGGAATTATTTTAGTCCACATTTAGTTCTCGAATATCATCCTGTACATCCATCGTAACGACCCGATGCTTATTATTGGTTATTAAGGTTTATTTTTGAGAAAACCCGATGTTTTTCCCGGGTCAGTGTGGACCCAATCTTTGTCTAGACCAAGCCCGAGAGTCTAAAATTGAGTTGAGTAGAGTAAGAAAAGTCAAGGTTTGGTTTTGGATTTGTGTCGGTGCGACCGACAATTCACTATCGGTTAGACCGATGAGTGGTGCCGGTCCAACCTTCTGAGAACAGAGATTTGAGACTAGGATTCTGAGACTTTGTCAGTACGTCCTTCAGAGAGCAGATTTGGTCTGAGGTTTTGGCTATGTTTGTGCGACCAACGAAAGGTGTCAGTCGAACCTTCAGAGAGCGCCCAAAATTATCAGTTTCTGGACTTTGTCGGTCCGACCGACGTTGCGACTTAAGTGGGTATTTAAACCCAGTTTCAGCAGAAAACATCATTCTGCATCCCCGGTTTCCTTCCAGCTGGAGCCCAGATGTCTAGAGAACCCCTTTCCCTTCCATTTCCTCTATCTTCTTCCCTTGCATGAGTGGGATTTGAGTACAATGATCCTCCCCAACTTCTCTTTGCTTGGAATTTTCCCTTGAGGTATGTTCCCTTCCTCCTTCCATCATATTTTGTTAATTGTGGGTTGATGATGTAGAAAATGGTTGAAATTCGTGAAATGATGGAAGATTAGAAATGAGGAATGAAGAATTGTCAGACGATGGTACGAGTGGAGAAGTTCGGGGTTGTGCATGGGAACTTTGGATGGAGAATTTAGGGTTTGGGCTTTGAGGGAGAGGATTGAAGTCTATGAAGATGGAAATTGGGACCAAGTATGGGTTTGATTTAGCAAATTTAAGAAAATACCCAATTCACACCTGGTAGTGTGTAAGAATTTGATGAAATTTGGGGAAAATGTTGATAATGGATTGGAAATTGATGAAATTGGGGATTTTGGTCCTTTAGAGAGAATTGAAGCTTTTGGGAATGAAATAGAAACTTGTCATGGGCTTGGATTAATAACTTGGAGCAATGCCCAAACTACACTAATTAATGTGTAAGGAAAATTTGAGGAAATCTGGAAATTTCCCATTGGTGAGTAAATTAGAGGCTCTAATGAAGTCCATAGATTAAATGGAATGTTTGAGAATTTGGGAATTGGAGGTTTCCACCCTAGTTTTTACCTACCAGCTCAATAGAGGAAATTGGGTCTTGGGGAATTTGGGAATTTCTATCTTAGTGTGTAATGAAGCCCAAATTCCTTAAATTACGTGTATTGTGAAGTTGCTCAAAGAAATAATTGTGGATAGCTATGTGATGGGTGATGGTTATGTGATGTAGAAAATGTGTTAAGGAGGTAGGAGATTGTTATGTTATGCGATAACCTAGGTTTAGATGAGAATACTTTATGTAGGTCTATTGTGTTTGATGAGCATGAGGGTGTTGCATGAGTTATGAGTGGAGAGGCGTCTAGTCGGATGAGGAAGCTGAGTGTAACACCCCTCCCTCCTCAGAGTAAGATCAGAGTGAAATTGGTAAACATTTCCAGAGTGTCACGACGCGAGTCCAGTCCGAGTTTGAAAACTTGACCCTCGACTGGTCCAACCTAGCACGTGCATGGATTGAAATGCATAATGACATTTACACATGCTAGAACAAATAGCAGAAGATTAAGAGTATACATTTATAATAAAAAAGAACGCGCATCTCAAGCAAAAATAAGAATTCTCCACAAGTCAAATATAAGGATTCAAACATACCAAGAATTAAAATAATTACTTCTCCAAAATAAACTCTCCTATAAATCACATTGTCTCCAAACTAAATCAAAATGAAATAAACTAAACTATCTATGCTTTCTCCTAGCATCTATCTTGCTCAAGCCTGACTGCTACTCGGTATAGCCTCGCTTTCCTTTCTTTGATCTGCAACTACATCTAAAGGGGAAAAATTTATGGACTTAGTCAACGCGCCTAGTAGGAATTCCGATAAAAGGAAATGCATCAAGAAGTGTTATAGCAAAATAACATATAATTCAAAATCAACGTTAGGAAATTCACATGTTATAACATAATATGTTTCATAACAGAAATCTCATATTTCAAAATCATACTTGTACTTGTCATGCAATGCCATTGGTGTCATGAAAAATGAATACCCTTCCATGCTCCATGTGTTAACCATAAATATTTTCATTTCAATGGTTTCTATCTTAGCCAATTATGTCTGCTGCATTCTCTGGCACCGGCTGGGTGTTGCTACCCAATACCAACAACTTAACCGGAACTACCGGGGGAGTGTTGCTCTCCCATCCTAGGCGGGTTTCAGGACTTCTATCCGACCCTGGGGCTCCTTCGCCCAATTCAATATGCCATACATTCAAAACATGGACGCGGCCAAATCTCAACGGTTTATTCAGTTCTATGTCTATATAAATGTATATACGAGACCAAAGTGTGTCCGGACCGCTCACCTTTGGCTCGACCATATGCAATTCCCATCCCATGCAATGTGCATGAGGTATATGAATGCATCATGATGTCAAATCTCATGCAATAATATGTGAAAAGCTTCTCAAGTAGTTTAGAAATAAAGTAAGCATCATTCTCTTAATAATTGTGAAAGTACCTTTTACACGGTTGCTAGAACAACCTGATTGACCCAGGAGGGGGTTGAATTGGTCAATCCAAATTCGTTAGTCCTTTTTGAGTTTACTTGATTGATTAATTTAAATGCAGCAGAAATAACAGTGAAGAGTGTGTGTTAGCAAATGTGATTAAAACAATCAACATAAGAATTTGGATCTAAGACTACAAACATAAGGACACAAGATATATAGTGGTTCGGTTCGCCAAGCTACATCCACTGTTAGGACTCGCTCAACCTTGAGCTATCTTCAAATTCACTATCTGGGGACTTACACCCTCACAATTAGAGTAGGAATTCCACCCGTCACTGTGACAGAGACGACGCTCTAGAGTTTTTTATAGTGGTTCCAGGGTACCTTCTTTTAATCCACTTTTCGGGTTATAGGTTTCTAAAAAGAAAATAAAAAATAAAAAGGCACTTGCCTTAAAGCTCTTTCTCGCTAATGTGTGCTTCTTGAAGATCCTACCCAAGTTGTGTCGACGCTCCTTCTTGCAGTTATCGTGTAGCAATTATAATTTTGTGGGCGACAAAGAAACTTTGCTTAACCAAAGCTTTCCTAGTTTATAATTCTCTCACTTGCAAACTCATCTGAAGATTGGTTGTTTATGATCTTTCTCTTAAGAGTGTTGATCGTTCCTTAGAGTGTTTAACTCTTTTAAGCTTAAGGAAGATGGTAAAACGATCACCCAACACTCGTATTTATAGAGGAGTTTTAACGGTCGTATTGATTGTCCAGGTCCGACAGATCGGTGGCACCGATGGGTCAGTGTTCATATTTATTACTGTTCAACCACCCGACCATTGCACATTAAATGCACCCCCAACAACATAATTACTTTCCGGCTGACATGTCGTCGTCGCCGATAGGTAGGCACTTATGGCACCGATGGGTTGGTCCACACGAGAGGTTCGTTCTGGTGCAAAAACATGCTTGACAGTAGTTTTTCTTTGGAAACCTGTTACCCAGAACGACCTGTCGCCTTTTGCAGATGGGTCGGTCCTGTATCTCTCGATCGGTCTTTGATTGCCGATATGTCTGTTTTATCGAGAGCCCTTATAAGTTCCCTGTCCAGAACTTATAAGTTTTATACCGAGTAGTCGTCGACCACGAGGGGTCGTTCAAGTTTATCACTGAGGGGTCGGTGCATATGAGACTCTCAGTCAGATGCTTTTTCAGAATGACAGTTCTAATTTCCAGAGCCAATGTCAATTTAGCCGATCAGTCTTTGACCACGATTGGTCGATCCTGACTACACCGAGGGGTCGGAGAGATAGACTGGTCGTGCTGACTGTGAACATAATTCATGTTTCCAAGTTCACTTCCTCTCTAGGTATTTTATATTTATTACCAACTAAGCCTAGTAGTCCTCTCTCAGGTGTGGGTTTCACCTAGGGTCATCTATGGCCATATACCTGTTCTTGTGATTGTCATGACGACGATCTTTGAGCTTGGTGGAGCATGATCTTCTTCCTCGATCATCTTGAGTCTTCAAGCTTCTTGGCAAGTGCTTCTATCCAAGTCATGCAATTGACAAAAAGAGACCCGGTCAATCCGGGGCACTAACAAATTGAACACATGATTTTGGGTAAAACTCAATATCTCATCCGTAATAATAAAATACTATATTTAAGACACAACTTTAGTGCTTCAATAATGTAGGAAAACGTACCTGATCGGGGATGATCAGCGAAAAGAGAAGTCCACGTATCTTTCGAACGTCAATTAGTCTTAAAGTCCAAGGTTTGCTGCGAATAGTGTTTTAAAGGTTCTAAATACCATTAATAGTATGGTCATCAATTATTTACAACAGTCTAAATTTAATTAATATGGGTGATACGTTGTTGCCCCTTCTATGGCTATGGACTAACCTCAAATCATAGGCTACGGAATTGGGTTGTAGGGCAGCCAAAAGGATAGGTAATGAATTATCCTAAACATCTAATTAGGTATTTGGGCTGATTTAAAGCAACACTTTGCCAAGGGACAATACTTTAGGGACTGCTATTGCCCATCATTAACCCAACATAAAAACAACCCCTAAGTTGTCTTAAACAATGCTTAAGCCTCAGTTCAACAATCTATCTGAAACTGGGCATGAAAATGCAGCCTAAAGTGTTTCTTGAAACCAATCCTGCATTTCCATACGTTTGGCTGATAGAGAGGGATAAATGTGCATCCATGTGAAGTGGATGTATTAAATAAAATTGGAAATAGTACAAGGTAAGGCATTTTATGTAACGCCCCACCCTTTTTCACTAGCTTTCCCTTTCCGAAAATCAGAGTCTATTTTTTTTATTTTTTTTATAACAAAGAGTGATGGAGAGCGGGACGTCACGACGCGAGCGAAGTCCGAACTTCTAAAATCCGACCCTTAACTGGCCAACCCTATCTGTGCATGCACTAAGTCCATGGAAAACGGTTCACACATAACAACATAAACATGCGGAATAATAAAATCATAACTGCGGAATTATAATAGAACCAAATTCTATTCTAATCAGATAGCAAATTACGTCAAGTCCTTAATCATCATTATCATAACATAATTATCCAATAAAATATCCAACCATAGCAAATTCATCTAAGTTATTATAATCCGAACTCTAAATACTCAAAATACAAGCCCATGAGTGTCTTAAACAAAATATAAGCTATAATCCTCCAAGCTCCTATGCTTGGCCCGTTTCGCGTTCATCGTTCCCCTCGTTTCCTGTATCATCCACTAGGGTAGAAGTAGGGCGTTAGAACAACGCGCCCAGTAGGTATTCCAAGTAAGGCTAACACATGGGTTAGTACAAAAAATCTAGATATAATATATATCAAAACCAGTTATAATAAATCATACTATACTTATAAAGCATCATATCCAAAACAGTGTATGATAATAGAGATCCAATCATACCGATAAAATCAGAAACATTGCATGATAATAAAGATCATAATCATGCCTATTCAATGCCATGCTATGCTATCATATGCAATGAGTCCCATCCATCACAAACACATAGTAACCCCTTGATGGAAAGCTCCTCATCAAAGTATCCCCCACGATTGTATTACGGACGTCCGACGGAGTGTGGATCTCCGGTTACATTTTATACATAGTATCCTCTTGATAGAAAACTTATCATCAAGGTACCCCCACATAAGTTTTTCGGATGCCCCGACGGAGTGTGGCCCCTCCGGTTTCTTCTTGATGGGATTCTCACCATCAAGGTATCCCACATAGGTTTTTCGGACGCCCCGACGGAGTGTGGCCCCTCCGGTTACATATCCTTCACCCCATGTCATGCATGAGATGCCAATGAAATACATGCTATTTTATAATGTAAACATGGTATTAAAATCACTATTTGAAACACATGTTATTTTATCATATAAACATAGCATTTAAAATCACCATTTGAAACATATCATTTGCAACGTAAATTCATCAAATCAAGATAAAAACATTGTACATTAAACCCATGGTTTCAAAGAGGTGGAATCCTACCAAAGACCACTACGTGTCCTTGCGCTTTCGTCCGGTAACCGCTCACGATCGTACACACCTTGTGAGGTCCCGTTACCTTATAATATAACAATAAATTAAAACCAAGTCCTACTTGATTTACAACAATGTCTAAGTCCATAAACCAAACTTGTGGGGTTCGGCCATATACCATGGCCGAACCTCACCCTTTTTGTTTTAGTTTCCTTTTTGCTCATTTTTTTAATTTAGTCCTCACCCATGCCATCCTTGATTCATAAAACCAAACACTTATAGATTTGATCATCTAACCTTATCAAGTCCATAAAATCCATAAATCATTCCCCATGGGGTTCGGCCATACACCATGGCTAAACCCATGGTCTATCATTTTTACTTATATTTATGTAACGCCCCGCCCTTTTTCACTCGTTTCTTCCCATAAATTTAGAGTCTATTTTTTTTTTTATAACAGAGTAGAGTGATAGAGCGCGGGACGTCACGACGCGAGCTAAGTCCGAACTTCCAAAGTCCGACCCTTAACTGGCCAACCTATGTGTGTATGGACTCAGTCCAATAAAATGGTTCACACATAGCAATATCAACTTGCGGAATAAAATCATGACATGCGGAATCATAATATCAAAATGCAGAATCATAATAGAACCAAGTTCTATTCCATTCAGATAGCAAAGTACGTCAAGTCTTGAATCACCATCATATCATAATTATTCAGCAAAATATCCAACCATAGCAAATTCATCTAAGTTATTACATTCCGAAATCTGGATACTCTAAATACAAATCCCTGAGTATCTTAAACAAAATATAAAACTAAAAGCGTCCAAGCTCCTATGCTTGACCCGTTTCGCGCTCATCGTTCCCTTCGTTTCTTGTATCATCAACTAGGGTAGAAGTAGGGCGTTAGTAAAACGCGCCTAGTAGGTATTCCAATTAGGGTTAACACATGAGTTAGTACCAAAAATCCAGATATAATAAATATATCAAATCCGTTATAATACATCATAACATACTCCTAAGCATCATATAAAAAACAGTGTATGATAATAGAAATCCAATCATACCGATAAAAACCAAAACCTTGCATGATAATAAAAGTCATAATCATGCCGATTCAATGCCATGCCATGCTATCATATGCAATGAGTCCCGCCCATCACAAAATATCCTCTTGATGGAATTCTCATAATCAAGGTATCCTTTCACGAGTGTTTTACGGACGCCCCGACGGAGTGTGGATCTCCGGATATATAGTATCCTCTTGATGAGATTCTGATCATCAAGGTATCCCCTGATGGAATGCTCATCACCAAGGTCTTCATACATAGTATTCCTCTTGATGGGATTCTCATCATCAAGGTATTATACATAGTATCATCTTGATGGAATTCTCATCATCAAGGTATCCCCCACTAGTGCTTTACGGACGCCTCGACGGAGTGTGGGTCCCCGGTTACCTGTCATCCCTCCCATGCCATGCATGAGATGCAAATACCACATGCTATGCAATTATACAAAATCATAGCATTTAAAAGCTCATATTTAAAACACATGCTATTTTATCAAATAAACATAGCATATAAAATCACCATTTGAAACATAACCTTTGCAATATAAAATCATTAAATCAAGATAAAAACAATGTACATAAACCCATGGTTTCAAAGAGGTGGAATCCTACCAAAGACTGCTACGTGTCCTTACGTCTTTCGTCCGGTAACCGCTCACGATCGTAAACACCCTTTGAGGTCCCGTTACCTTATAATACAATAACCAATCAAAACCAAATCCCACTTGATTAAAATATTGTTTAAGTCCATAAACACCAACTTGTGGGGTCGGCCATACACCATGGCCGAACCTCACCCTTTTTGTTCATTTATTCCATTAATTACCAAAATGCCATTGGTCTAACCTTAATTAATTATTCTTTTCATTTTAATCCAACATACGTAACCCTACGTTCATCAAAACAATTCCCATGGGATTTGGCCACACACCATGGTCAAACTCATTGTTCCTTATTTTCACTTAATTACCAAAATGCCATCCACGGGTATCATTCCATAATCCAATCCTTTCAATCATTAAAATTTGCCTAAGTTCATGTTTGATTCACAAACTATCTCATGGCTAATATAACCCATTTTAGCAAGTATTTACAACCTTACCATTGCCTCCAACAACTTAGGCTTAGGTTCCAAACTTAACAAGTCCATAATTAGAAAGTCCATATTTAGAAAGTCCCTAGAATGGAAACTTTCTAAATTTATCATTTCCTATTCTTGGATCCATAATTCCAAGTTCTTTCCATAAACAATTAGTTTCCAAAACAAGCATGCATCCTTCCATAAATAAATAGTTTCCAAGATTAGCATGCATCTTTCCTTAATTGAAATGCTTTCTAATTTTAGCAATTCCTTCCATAATTGGAAATGTTTCCATAAATAATCCCCACCTTCCAAAATTAGATACTAATTTAAACTCCTCCTTCCAAACTTAGAAGGTTTCCAAGATAATCATTAATCCTTTCATACTTAGAAGGTTCTAAATTTAAACTCCACCTTCCAAAAATAATTATCATACATTAAAATTACCAAAACAACTCCATGGGGTTCGGCCATACACCATGGCCGAACCCTATGGTTTTCATCATTCGTAACTCCATAATAGATTCACCAAAGTCGTTCCGTGGTTCCCAACCATAAACATATAATCAACAACCTTCCATTAAAACTATACAATAACCATGGTCCTTCCCAATTTTCTTCCATAAAATAACCAACAATCTTTCATGGGGTTTGGCCCTTCACTATGGCCGAATCCTATGGTTTATCAACCTCTTCTTAAACCATTTTAAATCCCTTTTAAAACATGCATAATCAGTCCATGATTTTCATCATTAAAATTCCATAATTAAACCATGCTTTTCAATGGGGTTCGGCCATACATCATGGCCAAACCACATGGTCCATTCTTTCCATTAAAATCATCATATTCATCCCTCAATATTCTTCCATGGGGTTTGGCCATACACCTTGGCCGAACCCTATGGTTCCTTATTTCATTAAAACAAATTAATCACAAACTATAAAATCACTTACCGGTTTCACGACTCCTTCGGTTTTCCGTCGGTGGATCTTGTTCTTCTAATCCTTCTCCTTTCCTTAGCTTTTTTCCTCTTAGATCTTCCCCTCTTGCTGGCTGCTTTTCCTTCTTTTTGATGTAGTCGAGAATAAGAACTTGTGAGAGAGAGAGAGAGAGAGAGAGAGATCGGCCTTAGGGGTTATCTCCTTATATAAGCTCCAATTAATCCAAATGGGGAAGGTGCCATGCGCCCCTCCCTTGCCTTAGATGGCAATGCCAACCTCCCTTGCTTAGATTAGCAATTTCCAACCTCCCTTGCTTAATCTAATAACCTCCCAATCGGCCAATGCTAAAAATAAATATAGTAATGCCGTGAGCCCTTGTGTTCTCCGTTTTTTACACATATAGCATATTGTAGCTCAGTTTTGACCTTGTTAACTTCCGAATCAGGAAAAGTGGTAAACTACAAAGTTGTAGCCCTTGAAGTCTTCTTTCCAACGCAAAAAGAATCAAAACAATCGGACATTGGAGTGGAACTTTATAACTAAAATACTGAACATATGTCAAACCTTCCTTATTTTTCTCCCTTTCTTATTCTCTTTCTTTTTCCTTAATCCCTATTTAGAATGTGCTATGCGTCCTTGCTCCCTTCTTTAATTATCTCATGCCGTGTGCACTTGTTTGCCTCTTATAAAACCTTCCTTAAATCAAGAATAGAAAGTGCCATGCGCCCCATTCTTGTTGCCTCTTCCATTTTATTAAACCTTCCCTTTAATTACACTTCCCATTTTAATTTCCAACTTCTAAACTTAGAAACTTACTAACTTAATAACCATTCTCCATATTTAGACACTTTCCAAATTTAGCTTCAATGTTTCCATATTTAGGCACTTTCCAAATTTAGCTTCAATGTTTCCATATTTAGGAACTTTCCAAATTTAGCCATTGCCTTAACTTAAATCCATCCACATCATGCGCATATATTTAATTATAGACATCTTATTGTTTGGCAATAAGATATCATTGCTTAAACCCAATGTGTGACCTATTTTAGGACCATCCTAAAATCTTTCCACTTAATTTTAAATATCTCATCTCACCCAAAATATTATGCGCATATAATCCCCTTGATTTTTGTGATATAAAATCTTATATTCGGCCATGCAATCTTTTATCTATTTAATTTTGCATTACTAAAGTAATTCAACCTATTTAAATTTATTTGAAACCATTTATCAAAATCGTTGGGTCTTAATTGGGTAAAGACCCAATCACTTTATCCATCTAATATCCATATCTAAAATCTCCCAATTTAAATAGGTAATTTCTGTAAATATTTATAACTTGAGAATTCGGGGTATTACAATTTACAACAATGCCATTCATACCACTTTTATTCATTAATTTAATGATAAACAAATTAATCATCGAAGACACATCAAACCTTAAGTTCAGCAAACATTCCCCATGGGGTTCGGCCATACACCATGGCCGAACCCATGGTCCATTGATTTCACTTAATTACATCCTTACCATTATTCCTATCCACTTATGTTTAGGTTCCAAAATTGATTATTCATAAAACTCATCATAAAACCCCAAGTTTACCAAATATTTCTTCATGGGGTTCGGCCATACACCATGGCATGGCCGAACCCATGGTCCATTAATTCTACATAATTACCATAGTGCCATCCAAGGCTATAATTCCATTAATCTCACCCTTCATCCCGTGGTTTGGTGAACCATTCATTAAAATTATACAAAGACCCAAACATTGCCCATTAACAAGTTCATGGGATTCGGCCATACACCATGGCCGAACCCTTGATGTTTCTTTTCCAACTTTTCTTTTCAATGGTTCACCATCTTAGATCCATAAACCATAAGTCTATGCTTGCATCCTCCCTTTATTTAACACACACATAATAGATCCATAATTGGTTCATGGGGTTCGGCCGTACACCATGGCCGAACCGATGGTCCCTTATTTCCATTTAAATTACAATATTGCCATTCATGGCTAACCAATGCTTCTCCATTAAAATTAATCAATATTCTATCATGGGGTTCGGTCATGCACTATGGCCAAACCCTATGTTTCCTCCTTTTCCATTTAGAACACCATGATCTTCTAATTTCCTTCCATGGTTTCCAACCCATAAAAATTTAACCAACAACCTTCCATGGGGTTCGGCCCTTCATCATGGCCGAACCCTATGGTTTATCAACTTCTTCTTAAACCATTTTAAATCCCTTTTAAACATACATAATTAGTCCATGGTTTTCATCATTAAAAATCCATAATTAAACCATGTCTTTCCATTAAAACCTCATCATTCATCCCTCAATTTTCTTCCATGGGGTTTGGCCATACACCATGGTTCTTTTCTTTTAAACAAAAATTATAAAATCACTTACCGGTTCCGCGACTCCTCCGTTTTTCCGTCGGTTGATCTTGCTTTTCCAATCTTCTTCTTTCCTTAGCCTTTTCTCCTCCTAGATCTTTCACTCGGCTGGCTGCTCTTTCCTTCTTCTATGAATAATGCCGTGGGCCCTTGTGGTTTATGCTGCTACCTTTGTATGCCGTGAGCCCCTTGTCTTCCTTTTATAAAAACGCCCAATCGGTTATACATTTAGACAATGCCGTGAGCTCCTTGTGTTGCCTCTTTATAAAACCTTCCAATTAATCCCATCTTAGACAATGCCGTGTGCCCTTGTTGTGGTTCTTTCTTTTATAGAAACCTCCACTTAATCCCATATTTAGAAGGTGCTAAGATACAATTGCCGTGTGCCCTTGTTGTCGTTCTTTCTTTTATAAAAACCTCCACTTAATCCCATATTTAGAAGGTGCTAAGATACAATTGCCGTGTGCCCTTGTTGTGGTTCTTTCTTTTATAAAAACCTCTACTTAATCCCATATTTAGAAGGTGCCATGCGCCCCTTTGTGTTTAACTTAGAAGGTGCCATTCTTAATCAAGGAAAAGCCCCTTTTTTTAAATGATCTTATGCTCACTAACTTGGATATGGAAATCTCATATTCGGCCAAGCAATATTATTCAATTAGACATATTCTTTATTGATTATGATCGGCTAAAGCAATATCCCATCTCATCCATGCCTGTTGCCCATCTTGGTTAATCCTTGTTCAACTAAAAACTCCTAAACTCTAGTCATCCATATCTTCCATTCGTTGACACCATGTCCTCATACACCTCATGCGTATATCCTTTTAATTCAACCCCATTTAAATTTAAGCCCCATCGAATTCTATTACAACCATTTACCAAAATCTGTTGGGTCTTAATTGGGCAAAGACCCAACACTTTACCCATATAAGATTCCTATCTAAAAATTCACAAATTTAAATGGGTAATTTCCGTAAATATTTATAACTTGAAAATCCGGAGTGTTACATTTTATCTATCTCCCTCTCTTCATTTTCTTTATAGAAGTGAGGGACTGTTAGTATATAATATAAAGAAACAAAAGAAAGAAGTCTCAGATGTATAGATCCAACCCAACAATGTTTAGGACTGATTTGTAAGCCTAAATTGGAAGTATCGATGTATCGAAGGATAGTAATTACCGCTGGTCTTAATTCATATAACTTTGGGGCTGAAAAACAGTCCCAATTCTATCAGTCCTTGCTGCCAAACAGTTCTGAAATTTGGGTAACAAGAAGGGTTGTAATAAGGGACCAATCGGGCTGATAAGGGAAAAGCTTATCACAATGTTTACAATCGACACCTTGCAACTTGATTAGTAATTGAAGGCTTTGTCCCCTTTGAATTTCAGCCAAAGGGTGAGTTCTCTCCAACGAGTTGCAGGCAGCAAGCCAACCAAGAACTGGCTGGTTGTAATACAGTATGAGGAACTTGATCCAAGCATACAGAGATTGGGGCTTAGAAAGGAGGCCCAGAAGTATGCAGGGGATAGGTAAAAACTGAAAGGAAACACATACCTGTATTACGTTTGTTTTCTTTGAGAGATTCAAGTGCAAGTACCAGGCGGTGGTCTGTAGTAGGAAGAAGAATGGGAGGGAAACAAAGTCCGAACTGATTGCTTTGGATGCTCCTGCAGATTTCACCCCAAGACAATGAAGAAAGAAAAGGAAATTCGTCCCAGGGAGAGAGATACCGATGGAAAGGGATCCAAGGATCTTGCTGCTGCTTGATGGAAATCGAAAATAGGAAAAGGGATATGGCTGCCATCGCATGGATTTATAAGGAAGAGGGTCAGCTGGGCTAGTCCGAAAGAACTTGGGATTGAGCGATGGAGACAGAAAAGGATTCGGTGGAAGATGAGGTTTCCGTTTTGGAGAAGTAAAGAGGGAGAAGAAGTCGAATTTGGGGAATCCTAGCAGAGATTGGGTTTCTATCGTGGGTTAGGGATTTGGGATAAGTGAGCCGAAGGGGGTGTTATACCGTGAATGGGATTCACGAATGGTGTGGGTCTCCAAGGGCCCACACGGTTGGGTTATTTTCTGTAAAATAAATACATATCTATGTAGTTAAAGTGATTCTTCCAATGCTATAAAATGGGCTAGGGGTACGAGGAGTCCTCCTTGGAGGTTAATCACAGTTGTTAGGGAGATTAAGGGACTAACCGCGGGCTTGGAGGTTTCCTTCAATCATATTAGTCGAACGGCAAATGGCGTTGCGGATTTTTTTTGCTAAGAATGGCATTGAAGGACCGAGTTTGGGTGTTCTTCTTTTATAGCATAGTTTTCTGTGTAGTTGTGGCTTATTGTTCTTTTTGCTTTGGCTTTTGTTTTTCTTTGGCCCAATCCTCGTAGGTCTTTTGTACTTTTTCTTTGCCCTTTTTCTCTTAATGAATTTCTTCTTTATTGCTAAAAAAAAAATATCTATGTATTTAAATATATATATATATATATATATATTTCACTAAATAAATCTCAATGTAAAGGAATTTTTATAAAACTAATTTCCATAATAGATTCAACCAAGGAACGTGGGTCCCATGGGTCCACCAAAAAATGTCAATTATAAATTTCTAATTGTATAATTCCAATTAAAATTCTAACTTTGGGAATTAAATTCGAGTTTAATAAATAAATTTTCCATTCACTTAAAATAAAAATAGCATAAACAATATTAATTTCCTAAACTAGTTCTACCCCACTTCTGTTGACCCGTCGGGTCTCTATATTGAGTGCACATGTCCACTAGCTCGTACGCCGAGCAAGAGTAGGCTTCCATAAGTGAGATGTTCATATTAGAGATAGAGTACACCATGTGTGATGGGCAGGGGCAAAGATTGTGATTTTAGGCATACCGGAGAGAGAATGTGTGCTGGGAAAACTAGAGAGGAGACGTTGAGTACTTCTAAAGAGAGTGGTGAGAGATGACCGAGGGTGTGTTGAGGGCTACGAGTGGCTGCACCATGATATCTGTTGTGGTGTGACATGTAACGTAACGGCATCGCACTCAAGTGTGCATATAAATCCGGAGGTGAGAGTATGAGTAAAAGGGATGGTGATAGTCTATCCGAGTAGTTGAGTGGCGTATAGATACGAGTATGCGTGGCATGTGGGCTGTTTCATGCATGGATGGTATGTGGACTATGGTTTGAGGTTAGATCCCTTCAGGGATATTGTAAAGAGGGACGGTAGAATGTAGGAAGAACTACGTGTAATCTGATCTCGAAAGAGTACATAGGCAACTGATTAATCTGTTCGATCATGCTATGGGTCCTAGAGATCCTAGGATTCTTGTTGATCCGCCGCACGTGTAAGTAGTATGTGCAAGGATCAGAAGATGTGCATGCTTTGGAGTTCCAAAAAAAAATATTTAGAGAAATTTCGGGATGTTACATCCTTGGCCATTGGCAAATTATTCAAGCTGTTTGTTATGTGATTCTCCATGGAGATAAGGACCAAGAGAGAACCAGCCAATTGTTCGTTTTCCATTCTTCATAATTTTTATCATCCTAGGGTGGTTTAGGAAGACTATCATCAATGCATTCCAATCTTTGTTTCCCTCCAAGGAAAAAAAATTATTGTTTGAGACTATTGGAGAAAGTTATGCCCATTAAAAGGAGAATTAGTTATTATTTAAAATTGGATTTTAATAGATTCATCATCTATGGATATTGGTAAGAACAACCAAGAGTTCAAGGAAGGAGGACAAAAGGTGCAAAAAAGAAAAACAACACTAATAATATGCAGTCGATTAAAAAAAATGTAGCAACCAACATACATATAATGGAATGGTATTCAAATTGAGAAACAAATAGAAGCTAGAATGATATCAAATGAGGATAAATATGTATAAATATAGCAAAGGAAAGAAGAAACTCTTCTGAAAAATGATGGTGAAAACAGAATGAAAAAAAAAATGTAGCAACGTGGGTATCTGACGGTTCCAAGCAGAGGACTCACATGATGGATCCCACCTTAGATTTGATCAAAGATTAAATGTTGGGGATCGAAAGTAGAGCAAAAACAGTAGGATTTAGGGGGCCCCATTGTCAAAAAAAGATTTTTGAAGAAATTGGGTGGTCGGAAAAAAGGTTTTAGGGAATTATTTGGAATTTTTGTAAGAATGGGAGGTAGTCTACAAGGATGATCAAATCTGGATGAAAATAATCAATGATGATAAGCATAACAAAAATATCCATAGAAATCTTCAATCTGATGGTAATATAAGGTTCAAGAATGACCACAAAGACGACTCGGGATGTCGAAAACTAGTAATACATTGACAAAAGATGCTTGCCTAGAACCCGAGTTTTGCATACCATGATTTTATTTTTTTTATGAAGAAAGAAGGTAAGCAGGAGAGATGCTGTAAACAGATAACATATGTGAATGGGAGAATTGTTTTTCTGTATTTTTCTGTTCTTTGTGATAGATACAAATAATATGACACTCATAATTACAGCATAGAATTATTCCTTTAATTAAGGGACTTACAATAAATCACAATATTGTATGAATCCATTTTAACAAACTAAATCCTTGTGAATCTTGCTAATTCTGAAGTATACGTAGCACTAGAGACACATGAAAGAGTATTTCTATACTTCATCATGAACGAGGAGAGCCCAATTGGCCTCCATTGTTTTGCTAGAGTTGGGGGTCTATGATAGTCCCCAAGCCCATGAGGATCCCTTGCCTCCGACCGTTCTTTTTTGAGGTAGGTTCATTACAGGTTGCAAGTTACAAGATCCCCAGTAACTCCCATTGTTTTGTATTAAATTGGGGCTAGGGTTGGAAATACTCTCATTTGCATGTTCTCTTTCACCTCTTGTCTCACTTTCATAATATGAATAAAAGGAATCAAATGCTCTAGAAATGGCATTGCTCCTGGTTTGGAACCACATTGGAAAGCTATCTCCACCTTTTCATCACTCCCAACTACCCCTACTCTAGTCCTTTCATCCTTTCCATGTGCCCCACCTCATCAAATCTCCCTGACATGCCTCAAATTTAAATTCTTCCTAATCCATCCTGTGAACAATTAGATGATTACAAGGCTCTATCAATGGTCTATCCTCAAATGGCGCAGCAGAAGCGTAGTGGGCCCATAACCCACTGGTCCCAGGATCAGAACCTGGCTCTGATACCATGTAGAACAATAATATTGGGAAAAGAAAATATCAATGAGAAAAATAGTGGAATAGTGGATTTTCTCTCATATGAATGTATTGTATTCTACTCTGAAGAAAAGGAGTACACATGTATATATAAATTACAGTGAGTCAATCAAGGACACAAAAAAGGAAATATTACAAAATATTATAACACTTTTGACAAGAATTCAAAACCCATAGTCATAGGAGCTTGCACATCTTTTTTGGTCTCCCCTGTCCTCCGTCCTCCCCATCCTGATACCACCCTTGCTCCATATCTCCTTAATTTGCTTGATTTCTTGCAATTTCCTTTGTCATCAACCAATATAGTCGATCGTTGACCCTCAAAACTATCTCCCTTACTTCGGAAGCATAATTTTCAATTTCAACTAACAACTTGAGGGTTGAGAGATCTCTCATCATCAGGTTATTTTGATCAAGGTGTAGTACTGTTGAGGTTAGGAACCAAGCTTTGTTATGCAGACAGAGATGGAGATTCGGTAAGGAAAAGGAGGCCATGTGGAGAAAGGTCTTAGTAGCAAGGTATGGGGTTGAGGATGTAAGTGACTGGGATTTGGGGAAAAAGTAAAAAAGTTTGGATCACTAGTTATAAAGGCTTGGTGGAGAATAGGAAAAAGGTTGAGTGCACAGTATTCTAAAGGAGAAATTGAGTCTCTGTGTGGGGAGAGGAGATAGGATGCTTGTTTGGATGAATCTTTGCGTTGGGGGGAGACCCCTGAAAGAAGTATACCCTGGACTTTTTAGTATCCAAAAGTAGACAAGCCAAGGTATAAGATTATTATAAGGTGGAATATGGAACCACTACTTGGGAGATCCACTTTAGAAGATCCATGAGGGCTTTTGAGCAAGAAAGTTTGGAGGAGCTGATTTCCATGTCAAGGGAGTTTCCTACCTCTAGGGAAGAGGAAGATGAGTGAATATGGACGGGTGATTCTTTGGGTGCTTTTTCAGAAAAAAGGCAGTGGTTGGCTTCTACATGCTCGTGACAATGGGCACAACCTTTCTTTTTCAGCATGGTCAGGCTTCCCCCCCACCTCCCCACCCACCCACCCACCCACCCAAAAGGGTTCAAACTTTTGGGTGGTGTTCCTTTAAAAGGGAAATACTTTCTAGAGTGGAATTGAACTGGAGGGGTGTGCTGAGCTCTGGTGATGACTTACACTAATTGCTATGTGGTAATCATGAGGAGGATCTTGACCACTTATTTGCGAGTTGCCCAGTGGCAAGGCGTCTTTGGACCACTTTTGTGACTCTGATGGGTGTTTCATGGGTCTTTGATAGGTCATGTGGAGGAATAGTAGGTAGTTCGGTAACTTCGAGATTAGGTCCTAAGATGAAGGTAGCTTGAAATACTATTCCAGTGGCGGTTTTCTAGTTTGTATTGAAGGAGAGAAACTCTAGGATCTTCGAGAATAAAGCCTCCAAGGGGAGAGAGATCTTCCAAAAGGGTAATGGAGACTTTGTTAGCATGTAAAGATTTTAAGGGTTGCAAAATCACAAACTTCTTTTGCTCATGAGAAGGTGATGCAGGAAAAAGGGGATAGGGTAACCCTAAATGCCTAAATGTTGCTCAATAAAGATTAAAGGGATGAAAATAATGCACCCTAAAGCTAAAATGGGCTGAAATTAAATAATCAATTAACATGTGCAATTAATTAATATAAGATTGCCACAAATAAACATGCAAATACTAAAAATTTAATGTGTAAATGGATTTAATGACTAATGATAGGCTAGATGGATGGTACATGAGAATAACATATAAAGAAAGGGGTAAAGGGGTAAATGGAGTGGGTAAATGAGAAAAGGATTTGACTATTAAACTCATTGCTTAGGCACGTATAATAAAATGGATGAGGGATACGAAAGGAATTCAACAAAAGATTGGCTTAAGGCAACGAAAGGGTGGAAGTCGCAGAAGATGGAGACAGAAACAGAGAAAGGAAGAAAGAGGGTTATGGCAGCATGAAGTGGAGATCTAAGGGTGGCGAAAATGGATTTAGATCAAAGGAGAGATGGTGACACAAGATAGGGGATTATTGGGAGGGAAGCTAGTAGGTCAAGAAGGCAAGAGGCTTGGATCTGGCTGTTTTGGAGTTGATGAAGAGAAAGGGAATCCCAAGATGTTACAGCAGTACAGGGGATGGCTTAGGAGTGAAACGACAACAGTATGAGTGGATATTTGGAGGGGGCGAAACTGGTAGGATGGGTTCTTTTGGGCAGCGGCAAGGCTTGGGATGAGGTTTGGGTATTCACGGCCAAAGAAAGGAAAGAGGAGGGAAGAAAAGAAGAGAGAAGAAAAGAGATAGGAAGTGAAGAAAAAAAAGGATAGAAGAAGAGAGAATAATACTGGATGAGATATAACTCCCCCTGATGGAGAGTAGCAACAGTCTGAGATAATTCATATATTCGAGCAAAATTATCACCATCAGAATACTAAGTCTTTACAGTGTCCTATACAGGTTTGGCGGTGGGAAGAGTATAAACGAGACGCCGCACATGGGCTTCCATAGAATGAAGAAGCCAAGCCTGGACCAGAGAGTTATTTGCAGTCCAGGTGGGAAATGTTGAATCCGTCTTAGCTGGTTGGGGAATAGTACCATCAAGATAGTAATAGAGTTGCTTCGAGTTAAAAACATTGTGGCGGAATGGAACCACTCAAAATAATTCGTCTCATTAAGCAATACTGTCGTGATCCGATCAATCTGGGGAGAGTCGGAAGAGGCGACATTCGGAAGAGAAGAACTAGAAGATGATGTAGCAGCTATAGAGTAATAACAGTAAAGACAAGCCAAATAAACTTAGGCAAAATCAAGGCCAATGTGAAATCGGAGAAGTAGCAGCAGCAAAGGACCCCACACAACACCAACGGAAGCAAAAAATCACACCAAATGTCTACACAACACCAAGCTGCAGCAAAGGTCCAAATAGCAGAAGAAATCCAACCAAGGGATGGACTGCAGCAACGAAAAAAGGACCAAAAATGGGCCCCACCGAGATGGTAACACTAGCAACTCCCAAGGGATGGACGGAGAAGGTAGGGGCGACTGTAGTGGTGTAGATCCCAGGTGAAAGAGGGCTGAATCCCCTCAGATCTGCAGAAAAATACCCAAAATCTGGGGAAACAGGTGTCCTAGGCAGCAATGGCGAGAATGCCTAGAATTGGGTCCCACCGTTGATCAAAGGTGGCACAACCAGGTGGGATTGAAACCAGGGGCAAGGGCGACTACAGTAGTTAAGGATCGAAGTCCAAAAGTGCCTTGAACCAGCCGATCTAAGCAGAAAATCGAAACTGGGTTTTATGAGAACAGTAGAATCACGGGAAGAAGAAAGCGGCAGGAACTTGTGTAAAATGCGTCAAACCAGAGATCCAGCCCTATGGATGGAAAGCTATGTCAAAAACGACAGGGAAGGAGGAGTCCCCTGCCGGCAGACTGCTCGCCGGAACAGTGATCTTTAAGACAATCAAAAAAGAAAATATTCCCTGGCTGATACCATGTAGAATAGGAATATGAAAATAAAGAAGAATGGCAGAGAAAGAATCTGGGAGAGAATTATCTCTCTCTGTCAAATGCATTGATTGATTGTATTCCTCTTAGAGGATACAATGTTTAAATAGAAAAATATAGAGACAATCTAGGGAACAAAAAAGGAAATACAATAAGTGTATCCTAATTACAATCTATTTGTATTGACCTTCAATATACAATGAATCTAGACATTAACTGGGGGCCACATCACTAGACGTGTGATGTGTGGGTCCCACAACATAGACTTGATCTTCAATCTTCTGATCACTTGGAGTCTTCAAATCTTCTAGCGAGTGCTTTTCCCTGGTCATGGAATTGACAAACTAAGGACTCAGCTAGCCGGGGCGCTAACATAGACCTTTTATTGCTTTCGTACTCCTTTTTTTATGAATGAAGTATCTTTGTTACTGCTCAGGAAAAAAAGAAAAAAAGAATGACTGGACCAAATTGTTCTAGCCTTATATTTGAGAGGTCCCTTTTAAGATGCTTATGATCATCTAAGGACAACCAAAAAAAATAGAAAGAACTTGAGACTCCGTTGGTGCTCCTCCTATGGAAAACTTATTGTGAAAGCATGAAAGAGAATGGGTTGGGTTCATTGGCTAACCCAAGCAAGGTTTGTAGGTAAGCCATGTGCCAATAATTAGCCTTGCTATTCATTTCTAGTCATTCAATGTAAGGCCTTGAAATTGGTTGTTCTTAGGATTTCATCCACCTATCTGTTTCATTGCTGTGATTGGATGGCTAGAAGTGACCAATGGGATCCAATGTTGCATATAACTAATTCATGAGTTCTACTTTGGTCAGTTGGGGCCAATTGATCCACCCATTTTTACATGTCAAGTTTCTTTGTTGTGTCCCCTTTTGAGGGGAGGTTCATCTCTAGTGCAAATTTTCAACTTTAGGTGACTTTAATGTTACATGCATATCATTTGTTCTTCCAACAATCCCCATGCATGCATGGTCTTAGGTTGGTGCTACATCTTGGGTTATACTATTATTTCAGTGCGAGAAGTTGGATTTTGTCATTGTATGTTCCTCCACACACAATAATAGCAGTGTAGGGTGAAATGGGGTTTTGTGGGGTAGCTTCAAAGCTTGTCAAATTCATGGAGTGGGATGGGATTTGATAGGGACCACATGGATTAGGGATGGTAAATTCACTGCCTTCACCGTTCTTTGCCTGTAATTGGGTTTCCCGCGGTTTCCCACACGTAAATTCTAAAAAAAGAAAAAGAAAACTAGAGGCATGTAAAAGTAATGTAAAATTTAAATTTAAAATTTTCCATGGTCAAAATTATGTTGATTACATGATGTTTAAATTTCAAACACTGTCCATCGAAATGGTCTTTTTATAATCTCACTTGCTATCATCATCTATTAGTCGCCGGATGTGCCCCACAAATTTATCTTCATTATCTCACTTGTTCATTAGTGTAATGTCTAAATATTTTCATTCTTATCTAATTTACAAATTACACCTTATGGACTTCTAAGTTCTAATTATGTTTTTTCTTACAGTTTAATTTGCACTCCGCCTCCAGAAAGAGTCCCTATTAAAACTCATCTTTCACCATATGGTGAAGAAAAGGTCTTATCAGCAATTAAATTTGAGCTCGATCGTGGTGGACAAGTTTTCTATGTTTTGCCTCGTATTAAAGGTAACTATACCATATAATGTTTCCCTAGACATTTTTTTCCTCTAGCTAAGAGCTTATTCACATTTAATGTCTATTATGTTCGATTTTTGTAGGGGATCCCTATCAATGAAATGTGTATCTACCTTTTAGGACTTTTGAACAATTCACCCTTCTAAATATTGAAAATGGGAAGGTGCTTTTTGCCCTTTAAGTTGAGATTAGTGAACGTACTACTAATTATTATACATCCAAATTCATCCTTTTAATAAAAAAAGATCCTATCTGCAATTAGTTCTTGCTAAATTATTATCCTATTAGAAATTATGTTTGGGATGTTGTGATGGATGTATTTTTCTTTTCTTAGTTTCTTCTTGGGTTTAAGCCTTTTAGACCCCTCACTATGTATCTGTCTCGCCTTTCATCCATTAATATATTTATCCTTTGTGGTACCGCTTAAAAAAAATGGAATCTTAAGGGTAGAGAAATGATATGGAAAGTAATGATAATAATGGTAGGAAAAGAAGTTATCAAGGATGTGTGGTTGAAAGGAAAAATGTAGAAAGGGAAGAAAATAATGTAAAGGGACAAAAGCCAAGAGAGATCAATTTTCTGTATTGTTTTTCTTGAATTGAAGGAGTAGTACACATGTATATATAGAATACAATGAGCCAATAAAAAAGGAAAGAATAATAAATTACAGATCAGTTACACCTAATGACATCTTTTTGTCAACCCTTGAATTAAGACATGTGAAAAATATATTATTTACAACACTTTCTAGCTTTATGTTAAGCAACTAATAAGTCTAAACTAGAATGAAATAAATTAGGAAAAGGAAGAGATGAATCAGGAATAAGTTTACTTGGCTTTAGTGAGTGACTTTGTTATTGGCCAATCATGATTTAGACTGAACTCATTCTTTTCAGACTCATTGAACTATTCAATGCTTTTGAATCTTGCTCGGAATTGTAATCATCAATATTTGAATGAGGAATAGTGCGAATAACAAGAAGAAAAGGAATTTGATGATTAGAATTACTCTTTGGTCCCACACTTTAAAAGAGAAGTGTTTTGCAGAGGAGAAGAAATTAAAGAACTGACTGAAAAATATGACATCCATGTTAATAAGTTCAATTCTCAAGATAGGATCAAACACGTGTACCCTTTTAATTTTGAAAATACGAAGGAATCATACTTGATTGCCTTTCAATGTAGCTTTCTCTTCGGACCAAGGATATGGACGAAATGCCAAATCGAAAAGCTTTAGGGGAATAAGTGAATTGAGGAAACATCTTTCAAAAAATTAAGTACATTGAGAAAATAATGGATGAGACTACAGAGGACATCTAGTCGAGTTCCACCTAGAAAAATATGTAGTTAAATATTAATAGGAATTTAGGAATTTAATTTGCTCATGACTAGTGCATGCTTATTGAAGAGGAGCTGTTGTAGCTTCTAACATATGCTTTTTCATTATCTGTCATTCCTTTTTGTTGAGGAGTATGGGGACAAATTTGGAAATGGCTTCCTACACAAGAGGTAACTCCGTATCTTACATGAGAATGTGCTCACCATTATTTGACCGAAAATTGGATATTGACTACAAATTTATTTTTGCCGAGAAATTTTTGATACATATATATATATAAATATTCTTTTATCCTAGAAATATACATATAGATACACATGCATACATACATGTAAATTTGTTTGAAATGATGATGTGACTCAAACCCACTACCTTTAGGCCACGTTTGTGCATCACAAAATTCATGGATCTAAAATCTTAAATCTTCGATGATATCAAATTTACATTTTGGTGTAAAAGAAATTTATAAAATTTAAAATCTCTACAGATCTCAAATTCTTGAATTCTTCATCTTATTCCATCCCCTAAGATTTATAAATCTAAGATAAAATATCCATGAAATTTCAACTGTGAAAAAATGCCAGACTTTTGCCGGAGTGGAACAAAGTTCGAATCAAGCGAATACCCTTTTCCGCCCCATTTGCAACCCACTCGCTTTTGCAAATAGTCCAGCCACACACTCTCTCATGCCAAATGGTACGATGGAACGTCTTGCGTAGTTCATTTTCAATTATTTTTGTGCCTCTAAATTTGTCACATTTGTTTTTGAATTTATTTTAACTTATTTGCTTTAGCTTGTCTTCTAATTTAACCTAATGACGTTTTGGAAGGGTATGCTTTTCGCATTTATTTTATCTAATGTTTAAATGATCTTTTTGAAACAATATTTAAGAATTACACTATTTTTTTTTTCATTCATAATATAGATTTTTATCTTTTACAAAGTTGGGGAATTCGCGTTGTCGTATCAAACATTAATTTTTTCACAAACGAAAATTTGAAATCCGTAAATTTAGTATCCTTAAGAATTTGAAATCATCAAAAACTAAAAATCCATGGATTTTACGTTTGGACGAACACGGCCTTAAGGTTGCATAATGAGCATGCTCCAGCCATTATGTGAGCTTGTCTTTTTTATTGAACAATTGTTAGCCGTTCAAGAGAAATTATTAGTATTGGAACACATTTCTTTGTATCCTAGAAGAGAAGCAATCGGCCATGGACCTCAATGTTTAGATAAACTAATAGTGGGGAATCATCATCACCATCATCAAAACCTTTTCTATTTAACTGTTGTTTTTTTTTTCCCCCCATATGTGGTAGATGTACTATTGATTTGTAATGGTTTTTTCACTTTTTGTATTATTTATTTATTTATTTATTCTTTGCAATGGTGACTAACTTTTAAAGGTACTCAAGTTCACAATAAAATAGGAATAAAAGAAATGAACCCCACACAGAGAGAGATCCTCCCTTTAACGACCCATTCTGCTAGCACAATATTATCCGCTTTGGGCTTATAAACAGACCCGCACGGCTTTGTTTTGACGAACCAACCCACTGTTGCTCCCAAAAGGCATTGTGGTAGAAGGAGGAAGGCTATTACTTATATACCAGAGAATTTCTAATGCCACTAGCAATATGGGATTTTTTGGAGCAGGGTATTACACTCCCCAACCCTCACAAAGACCACACACCACCACCAAGTTATAGTTTTCCATTTAGCAGATGGGGAAATTTTATTGTCACACCTTTGGTGATGAAAGGTAGGATCGGGTATAACGCCTATCTATGCCTCCAACGTAGAAATAAGAAATTTTGCAAGACCTAGTTTGAAAGTCGAATGAATTCCAAGAAACATGCCTAAGAGATATCATTCTCACATGTCAGCAAATCGGCTAATAGAGTAGCAGATTTCTTCGCGAAACATGGAGTTGACTCATCATCCCATGGTGTTTCCTATTTGTGACTTTCGGAGTGGGAGGGGCTATACGGGTTGTCTTGATTGTGTTGGATGTGTCTCATGGACTGGTTTTGTTTTTTTGGGGATTTGCATCTTTGGTTTGGGTTGTTTTGTATTTTCTTTTCTCCTTCTCACGGTTTACATCTCCTAAGCCCTTCATGTTTTTTGAGGTTAGGCAAGTTTTGAAGTTATCTATTATTTGGATATTGTGCTACAAAAAGGCTAGGATTACCTATGGTTGTTCGTGAAACCACGCATTAGTGGAAGTGCTTGTAGAAAAATAGAACAAAGAGAAGAGATTGGAGAAGAGTTCTCTCAATATTGTATTGATTGTATTGTCCTCTTAGAGGTTACAGTATTAAATAAAAAAAAGAGAACAATCAAGGGACCTAAAAAGGAAATACACTAAGTGTATCAATTTAATCAATTACAATCTACTGTTGACTTTCAATATACATTGAATCTGAACAAATAATTTGAGTCCCACAACTCTCCCCCTCAAGCTGGTTTGAAGATCTCGAGTAGACCTAGCTTGTTAACGACCAAATCGAGCTGAGTTCGAGGAACAAACTTTGTGAAGATACTTGCCAGCTGATCCTTAGACTGCAGATGAGGAGTAAACAATCATCCTTCTGAAATATGCTGTCGAAGAAAATGGCAATCAACCTTAATGTGTTTAGTCCGCTCATGAAAGACTGGATTTGAGGCAATGTGGATGGTTGCCTGATTGTCATAGAACATGATGAGTGGATCAAAAGGAGCAAAGCCCAATTCAGTAAGGAATTGGCAAAACCACTGAAATTCAAAAGCAGTATCAGCCATGGCACGATATTCAGCCTCAGCACTGGAACGAGTAACAATGGACTGCTTCTTGCTTCGCCAGACAACTAAATGGGAGCCGAAGAAAACACAATAACCAGTTGTAGAGCCGCGATCATCTGGAGAGCTGGCCCAACACAAATCGAACAAGTAGGCTGGTGTGCATAGAACAAGCTGCGGCCGGAATGAGCCTTAATATATCGAAGGATGCGGAACACAGCATGAAGGTGAGTGTCGGTTCATGTATGAACTGATTGATGACGCCAACAACATAAGATAAGTCCGGTCTTATAATGGTGAGATAAATGAGCTTTCTGACAAGTGTTTGGTAAAAACTCGGTATGTCAAGAAGAGTTCCATCAGAAGTAGATAACTAAGTATTCACATCAAACGGAGTATCCGCAAGTTTGCAACCTGAATAGCTAGCGTCCTAGAGGAGATTCAGGGCATATTTTCGCTGGGAGAGAGAGAGGCCACGAGAAGACCGAGCAACTTCAATTCCAAGAAAGTATCGGATGGGCCCCAAGTCCTTAATTTCAAAAATCCGTTGAAGATACTGTTTGAAGGAAGAAATGGCGTCATCATTGTTATTGGTGAGGACAATATCATCAACATAGACCACCAAAATCATCACAACTGAATGGAGACGGTAGATGAAGACAGAGTGATCCGACTGACATCGTGTAAAACCATAAGGTAGCAGGCACTATTAAACTTCTCAAACCAAGCACGCGGAGACTGCTTAAGACCATAGAGAGCCTTCTTGAGTCTGCAGACTGAGTGAAGCTCCCCCTGCCGGACAAACCCTGGAGGAGGAAGCATATAGACTTCTACTTGAAGATCACCATAGAGAAAAGCATTCTTCACATCTGGCTGGTGCAGGGGCCAGGTATAAGTGGTTGTAAAGGAAAACAAAATGCGCACAGAGCTAATCTTGGCGACAGGTGAAAAAATGTCCTAGTAGTCAACTCCATAAGTCTGTGTGAAGCTTGTGGCTACGAGATATGCCTTATAGCGTGCAATAGATCCATTGAGATTATGCTTCAAAGCAAAAACTCATTTACAGCTAACTAGAGTATTGCCTGGGGGAAGAGAGACCATCTCCCATATGTTGTTCTTTTCAAGGCAGCTAACTCTTCATCCATGGCTTCTTTCCAGGAGGGATTTTTCAAGGACGTGTCGATCCTCTTGGGTATCTTAATGTTGTCCAATGCTGTGAGAAAATTATGATAGGAGGGTGAACCAGCATGATATGAGACAAAACGATCAATGGGATGGCTGGTACAAGAACACTTACCTTTATGAACCGCAATTGGAAGATCAGACGAATCAGAGACCGGTGGATCTGAAGCACTTGCAGATGGGTGGAGTCAGCCGCAGATGACACTCGAGACTGTCGGCGTTGGTACACCATAGGAGGCTTAGGGGAACATGGGGAAGAAGATCTGCAAGGACAAGAGGAAGACGTAGACGAAGCTGAAAAGTATGGGTCCCGCTAAAACAAGGTGACATCCATGGATATGTATGTTTTCCCAGTGATAGGATCTAGGCACTTGTAGCATTTGTGAAAAGGTGTGTAACCTGCAAAGACACATCGCACAGTCCGATGAGAAAGTTTATGGCCAGAGAAGTTGTGAACAAAACAAAAACACCCAAAGACATGTAAGGGAATTTGATGAATGGTTTTATCTAAGGACAGATGATCTATGGGGGACTGATTTTGTAAAATGCGAGAAGGCATTTGTTAATGAGTTAACAAGCAGTTAACATTGCTTTTGGCCAATAGGACGATGGGACATGCATAGTAAATAGAAGAGATCTGGCCAACTCAAGAAGGTGACGGTTCTTTCGTTCAGCTACACCATTCTGTTGAGGTGTAGAAGGACAAGAGAATTGAGAATCGATGTCATGTTTTTGCAAAAAAGTAAGAAAGGAGTGACAAATATTATCCCCCATTATCACTCCTTAAAACTTGAATTTTACACCTAAATTGATTTTGATCCCACTGGTAGAAATTTTGGAAGTGATAAAAAACCTCAGATTTTTGTTTCAAAATATGTCTATGTCATGCGAGAGAAATCATCAATAAAGGTAACAAAATAATGAAAACCAGTACGAAAAGCAATTGGAGATTTCCAAACATCAGAATGAATGAGTGAAAATAAAGTAGATAAACTTTTATTCATAGATGGAGGAAAATGATTTCTAACATGCTTGTCATATTGGCAATGTTCACATTCAAAATGAGTAAAAGATAAAGTAGGAACAAGTTGTTTAAGAACTGAGTCGGCAAGATGTCTTAAATGACAATGCCACAACCACACATCTGAAGAGAAAGAAGAGGCTGAACAAGCTTCGGAGCTACCATGACGAGAGTTAAGAAGATAGAAACCACCTGCTTCACGACCACCACCTAACACCTGCTTCGTGGTCAGATCCTGGAAAACAAAGTAAGGGAAAAAAAGTGACTGATCAATTTAAATGTTTAGTCAAGGCACTAACAGATAACAAATTGTAGGAGAGATGTGGTACATGCAAAACAGAGGGAAGGTCCAAATTTGGAGAAGCTGGAACCGTTCCCTTTCCCAACAATATCAGTGTGTGAGCCATTGGCTAATTTGACCTTGCCACAAGAAATAGGAGAAATGGAAGAGAAAAGGGTGGATATACCAGCCATATGGTCAGTAGCACCAAAATCGACAATCCATGAATGATGAGAGGCATGATGTGCAGATGATTCAGTACTTGAAATATAGGAGACAACATTGGAAACCTCAGAGGAGTGAAGGTGCTCCAGTCGTTGCAGTATTAAGTTAAGGTCTTGTCGAGTCATAGTGACATTATCACAAGCCACATCAGATGAAACATGAGCAATAGGGGCAGCAGATAGATTGGCTTGCTTAGGTCGTCTATGTAGCTTGTAGCAGGAATCAATGGTGTGGTTATTCATCTTGCAATAGGTGCAGAACCGAGTCCCCTTCTTCCGTAAGCCTCTGGTGTCTTTTCGAGGATCAAAAAAAGGATCCTTGCCATGGGAAGCTGAAGGCCCATGAGTCGGAGAAGGAGCTGAAGAATGGGTGGTGACCATTGTCACAAATACCGTTCTCGGGATATTAACAGCAACTATTAATAATGGGATATTTTCAAATTCTCGGATTTTTAACGGGAAAATCTCGCAGAAAATATAAATATTAAAAAAAATAATAATAATAAATATAATAAATAAATAATTCTCATCTAGCATTTCTTACGTAACAAAATATCATACAAATCATATGAGTTCATTGCGTTTGAAGACAAGTGACCCATATGATCAAATGGTGGAAGTGATTCTTGAACATGATTCTACCCAAGTTAAATTGTTTCAGTGGATACTTCATTACTTCTTAGTTCTGTTTTCTACACTTCTCTTTTCTTTTTTGGGTGCTTTAAGAACTTATTATGAAATTGATTCAACAATTGCATAGTTGGAATTCAAACCATTATTCATTGTTTGGTGGTTATTTTTCAATAAGAGTGTGTTTCTTAGTTTTCATATTGTAGAAATGCTGGTCATGGTACTGTTTTTTTCTGCATTTTGATGAAAAATCATCATCAATATCTATTACAAATATTGTTATAGTACATTTTATTATAGTGGAGAAGAAGAATCATATGTTATTGAACATTTTCCAACCATATGATGGGATAGACTGAACTGGTTGCAAATCAAAGTGCCCGAGACTCAAAGAGAAGAGCGAGAGAAAGAGCAAAGAGAGAGAGTGTTGATGGGTGATGGCTGATCGAATGGCGATGGGCGTCGGGCGATGGCTGAAACAGAGAGAACAGAGAGCAAAAGGTAGAGATAGAAACAAAGAAGATCGAAACCCTTGAAAGTTGAAAGTTGAAACCCTAGGGAAAATTAAGAGTTGGGGCTTAAAAGTTTTAAGTTCCATCCGTGAGTAACGTGTGTCCTTCTCTTCACTTAAGTTTCTTCCGTGAAAATCACTTCTAAGCGTGCGTTAGTGCAAAATCGTTAGAGTAGAGTTGCCAATAATATCTCGTTATATTACCTTTTATCGCGTTAAAAACGTGATATTACCAATAAAATTCTGTTAAAAACAACTACGGCATTAATATCGCATTTTTACGCGAAAACGATATTTTGCCGATATTTTCGTGATAAAATCGAAAATATCAGTGGTATTTGTTACATTGGTGGTGAACAGGGCAGAGTGTTCAGCCGGCATAGGAGTCATAACAAAATGACTCCTATGAAGTAAGGCAAAGTAGAGCTCATCTATAGAAGGGAGAGGTCGTTGCCCAAGAATTTGGGCCCGTGTAGGCTCAAACTCAGAGTTAAGGCCAGCTAAGAACGCAAAGATCTGTTGCTATGCAACATACTTGTGAAATTTCATAATATCTTCAGGATCTTTAAATAAAAAGATTGAAGCGGATCCAACTCCAACCAACAATAATGCATAGTCAAATAGTACTGAATAGGGGACAACTCCCCCTGTCAGAGTGGCAGTGCAATAGATATCATGTTAGACAAACCAACATCATCATCATAATTTGTTTATCATGCCAATATATCAAATCATCTCTATTACTGTTGACATCCAACGCAACACCTAGACAATACACTGACTATAAGCATCAAGTCCTGACACGGTCAAAATGCAGAATCTTACAAGTACATCTTCGACACACTTGGGCCAGCAACTGACATACCTGGGCTAGTAGACGCAAACCGACACACCTGGGCCGATAATAGTTCAGTAGTTAAGGGTACGTGGAAGCAGTATAAATATCATCATAGATCATAAGCATTTCATCATCATAATCACAATATATGATAAACATCGTTAGTATCAATAAACATTTTTCATAATAGTGATTCTTGAAACTACTCATTGCACTAGATCCTCTTAACCTGATTTACTCCTAATGCAATGTTAAGTCTCCTCACCGAAAATGTGGTATTGAAGTATCTGTCAAACACAACATAAAAATACAATGAATCATACAGTCAAACAAAATACACAGATATATAAATAATACATCATACATTCATAGTATTTCAATTCCTTCTGTCCTATTTTCCAGAAAACTCCAAGGGAAATGGATTTGAGCCTCCTAAATGGGTTACTATCCATTTTAAATTACAATAATCAGCAATATAATAAGATACTCAGGCCACTACACATATTGTCTTCTAGAAATGACCATGGAGACATATTGAGTTAGTCTTAGAGATATAAGATGCTCAGGCCACTACTCATATATTAAGTTAAGCCTAGAGATATAGGATGCTCAGGCCACTACTCGTATAACGAGTTAGGCCTAGAGATCACTCAGTGCCCGAACCCTTCTTTTCTACCGAGCGGCAAAGTTAATCACACAGCTACTGATAGCTACCGGACTGCGTTTCCGTTGTGCCATAGATAGAGAGTATCGGCCTGGAAGTGAATACATGTAACGCCCCGCCCCTTTCTAAAGCCTAAACAGGTCGTGACCCGCTTAACTGCAGACTGAACGGATGTCACCCAACGCGCCACACATCTAACAGGCCTTACATCACAGATTTGTAGCTGGGGGAAAATAAGTATATTTATTTTTTTAAAAGATTGTGAATGAAATAATGAAGCCATCAAATCCTTCATGCCCAACTACACATTGCACAATTCTTAATGTCATCCACAAAAATTGAGAGAAACAATATCTACTATTAATATCAAGTCTAATCTCACTGCTCACATCCCAATCCATAAAAAATAAATTCAACTAATCAAGTCTCAAAAATAAATATTACCAAATAAATAAATTCAATCGCATGAATCCACAACTATGCTAAGAAATTAAATATCCATCATTGACTTAGTACTACGTCACCACCTCCGAGAGTTGAATCGTCACTTCTCAGCTATCACCTGAAAAACTGTTAGGGAGTGAGCCTCACTTACCCATGGATTATCAGCTCAGTAGGAGTACAAATAAACAATAGGAAATCCACATACAATAATATTCAAATAAAAGGCGGAATATCCAACACAATTCAACATCACATAAACAACACGCACATGAACTCCACAACATAACTCACCTAAACGTATCTATCTTGATATCATACTCAAAACGCTGATATCCATCAATACATCCTAGTTCTAAGCACTAGATCATCAACTTGACCAACTAAAGAGTGTAACTTATCACACTATCAAACTCCACAAGGACTTAATTCACGTGGTACAGTGATACTCTCAATCCATTTTATAGACAACGCATTCACTCATCTTCTCTCGATTTGGGATTAGTGAAAACCTCACCCCTCACCCCTCACCCGCAGCCTGTCAATGAGGTAGCCTGCCAGTGTGGTAGCCTATGCTCATCCATCACCCGCCCACATATCATCCGCCCACTAGGACTTTTGGGTCTTTTGGCCTCACACCTCCCCATCAAGAAGACAAATTAGTATCACGCTCTTAATCAAATCTCACACATGGGATATTTTTCACAAGCCACTAATCACAAATCATTAACCTGATACACGATGTCGTCCATATACACACATCACACGTGAATACATTGTGCGTCCCATTACTCTCACACATAAGGCCCGTGCACTACAATCCAACACGTGGAATCCAAATCCAATGAACACATCAATCGACATCTTAGTAATCAGATATATCCTCCACAGATGGCTAACACATCACACAATTCTATGTGGCCTACACCACTCGATCATATCACAATTCCTCATATCAATCTATGAGTCTCAAGGACATCCACAAATATCAAACCAATCCATAAGTCTCACTCATAGACGCCTATCATAATCAAATCCAACATAACACACTCATGCGTAACATGTCAATTATTCACATGTGATGGGATCTCAATTAAATTGACGGGTCCAGCCAGGTTCTTCGGGGCATATAAATTTTATATTAAAATCCAGAACCGGTATTAGTCATTGGCCATGCTTGCGTCATTACCATAATATCCCAATCACCGAATCATACCACATATATCAATAATTCACACAAACCAACATATAATCAAAGTCATGCGAATATTCATTATAATTGAAAATGCATATCAATTAAAATAAATAATAATAATAATTCAAATCATAATTATAATTAAATCTTCTACATAAAACCATAGCATGACTTGATTTATATCAAAAGGAAAGACGCCAAAACTCAAGTTTCGTACTCCCTACCTCAAAGTTGAGATTTTCGCTAGCATTCAAGGAGTAGATAGGTTGCATAAAGATGCCAAATCAAATTCCACTTTCAGTGCTGCAAATAGATCATTTTGTGGGTTCCAAACATCACTAATATTTGGACTGTCCTCTAGTGTCATAGACTATGGAGTTGGGTTGTAGGGCAGCCAAAGGATAGGTAATGAACTGTCCTAAATATCCAATTAGGTGTTTGGGCTTTTCTAACATGTAGGTAATCTCTGAACATAGTTCATAAGGAAGTAAGGTATTTGAAAACTGTAGAAGTCTAAATAAGGTAACAAGTAATTTGTAACCAAGAAGGGTATATTGTTTGAAGAAGGGCTGAATGATTTTGGGGAAAATTGGGTAGATGAAGTTTGGGCCAGTGAACATATTTGTAATCTAACTATAAAATAAAGTAAGGTTGGAGGAAGAGTAGGTTCAACACTAATCAGTGAACAACAAATAATTCCCATGTTACACTGTAATTAATAACATTAGCCTCTAATCAAGGGGGTGAAAACCTGAGGTTTTGCAATACACGGGTACACTATGGGCCACGGCTTGGTCAACAAGGGCTGCTTGTAGTCACAAGGCAGTCAAGGGAAGGAGGCCACGGCTTGGGCTGCACCTAAGTAAATAAATTTTGGAAATAAAAATATACATAAGCATGGTTTGTACCTAAAAACAGTCTCATCTTAGAATGAATTAGGAAAAGACTGAGTGGGTAATTTTCACAGATAAAGAATTGGGGACAAATCTGAGTCACTCCTTAAATTAGTCCTACAACCGAGCACTAGACAAGGCCAAGATACATAAATCGAACAAGGTGGCTGGCTGATTGGTGAAAACCAGAGGGTAGGAGCAGAGGTTCCCATAGCAGCAGTAGAATTTGAGAAAGAAGAAAGAGAAACTAAAGAATATATGAAGACCTTCGAAGAGGGGAACTTACCAAAAGGAAGGGAAGAAATCAGAGACTCGAACTGGCTGCCGTAGATGCTCCTGCAGGTGGCTACCTTCGTCGACTTTGAGAGAGGGCGAAGAAGATGTCGATCGGAAGAGGGAGAGACACAAGGGTCTTGCGGTCACCGTTTCGAAAGGGTAAAGGAAGAGAAGGCTTCGCACGGTCTTCTTAAAGGGAGGGGAAAAGAGGTCGATGAGAAAATCCAGGGTTTGCTTACCGAAGGTGAAGGAAGAGGAGGAGAGTCGTATGGTAAAGAAAGAGGAAAGAAGGGATTCGAGTCCCACTCGAGAAAGGAAAGGAAGAAGAAAACGAATTGGGAAGGAGAGTCTTGCGGTTCTTTCCATCGAGACCTTAGAGATTTTGGAGACAAAAGGGGAAAATGTGGGAAATCAACGGAAAGAGGTATGGGTCTTAAGGACCCACGCGACTTACACACCTCGGGTTTTAGGGTCGAGTTTCCCCTTTGATTTATTTGTCAATCATTTATTAGATTTTAGTAAATTAAAGTTGGAACCTATTTAATAATTTTAAATTTTAAATAGAATACTTCCAATTGAAATTCTAACTTAGGGGAATTTAAAAGTCTAAGTTGATAATTTATTTTCCCTTCACTTATTTATTTTAAATACTCTTTTTATCTAACTTAATTTGCTAAGAATAAGGATTTGTATACTAAATCCTACAAAATTGTTGAATTAATAATTTATTTGCCGCAATAATAATTTCAATTGTTCTCAATTTAATTTAATTTGATAGTTTTAGTTTCTACTTTTGAAGTTTATTTTTCAAATATTTTTAATGAAAAACAATTATACACTAGCATACACAATAACAATTTCTGACCAACTCTACCCACTACTACTGACCCGCTACTTCAGGTCGAGTCATTACATCCTACCCCCCTTAAAATAAATTTCGTCCTCGAAATTTAGCTAAAGTACGAACCTTGCTCATCGAACAAGTTTGGATCTGTCAATTGTATTGTCGACTCTCCCTCTCACATATTTCCTACATCTATATTACTCAGACAAAGTATCTCAAGATTAAGAATCTTATCCATCGACCGAATCCGCAAACTCCTAACCGATCCATGCATCATCTCTCAAGCCACACACGGATAAGACATCATACGTGGTACTAAGTTATTACCTCTCACACCTGATATGCGTGACTTCTCCAAGAATACCTCTCGACACAAGAATCATAATCTCAACTCACTAAATACATATTCAGTCACACGTTACCCTTCATTTAGTTGTCACTGGTGCTACACAATATTCCAAGGTCACGTAACCACCGTAATCTTACAATCTAGCACACAACTCACCTCACTCATAACGTTCCAACCAATACATGTCTAACAACCTAAAAACCTCACTTGAAACAACGATACCTTTAGGTCAATTACCTCAAACCTCATTATCTGTCAGAGTAACTCCCTTGTGACTTAAAGTGCTATAAACTATTAGAATTGTCAAGACTTCCTTTTACTCAAAATTTCTTGTAAGGACAAATTTGAGAACTCTACCAATCTCCCAAATCAAATGATAATCTAATCAACAACCACCTTACTAATCTCGAGGATTAATTTTAACTTCAGTCTAGACAATCTAGCCATAGTCCAATCTACCCAATCTAGGGAGTTGTTTACACTTACAGGTTGCCTCTTCCAGCTATTTAAGTAAAGCTAAAACCTATTCGGTTTCACATCGAGCCAGGAATTCAAATTGCAACCAAACACCAACAAAACCTAAACTTTGTCAAACCACATCTCTTTAGAACACTACTAACTTCTTTGAATCAAAATGTTAATTTAAACATCACATTCGAAGACCACACAATTGCTACCACATCACTTTCGTTCCTGGGTTGAAATTCAGCAACTGGAAAAATCTTCCACCTAAGCTAAAATTTTGAAACGGAAGAAACAGAGAGGAAGAAAGAAGCTTGGCAGCAATGAAGATTTCCATTGCATTTGCTGCCTTTAAATAGGGGAGTAGGCTCCATGTATAGCCATGGAGATCCCACGTTGCTTTGCAACCTACGGCGATAGCTTGCATGAGTCGACTCCTGCGCAGCTGCTTCCGTTCGCCACGTGCTTCGCAAGTGGTTGAAAATTTTGTTATTTGTATTTTAGTCCCTTAATTCTTATTTGCATTTTAACCCTTCTCCATTTAATTTAAATATTTAACTATTAAAGGATTTAATTGTTTTAATCCATCTTAACCAAAATGTTGGGTTTTAAAAACTCTATTACCATAAAATTTGGAGATTTAGATTTCATCAAATTTAATTCATTTAAACAAAAATCACATTTATCTACTATTCCCTTGATTTAATTTGTATTTATTTAAAGGGCTTAAAATCTTTATTTTCAAAATCTGAAAACATAAATCAATGAATTGAAACATGACTTAATAACACATATTTTCTTAGAATTTTGTCACTTCTAAAATTGCCTAAAATAATTATTTCCTAGCTTTCGAGATCTTTACGGGTAGTTTTTAATAATATTTTTTTGAAATTAAAAATATAATAAAAATATTTATAAATTTCAGAATTCAAATTCCTAATAAGGAAATCAACATCACTCAAATAATAAAACAACACTGTCAATGGTAAATTACCATTTTGCCCTTCTAATTTAAATGAATTGGATCAACGAGCTATCGAGCTCTGATTGGGCCAATCCTGAACTTTTCACAAAGCCCTCACTGTAATCTTCATGATTAACAAGTCAAATCATGATTTATTAAAATAAATCATATTAATTAAGTCTAATTCGGGTCAGGGTATTACAGTACATGAGCTTCCATAGAGTGAAGAAGCCAAGCCTGGACCAGGGAGTTATTGGCAGTCTAGGTGGAGAATGTAGCATCAGTCTTAGCCGGTTGAGGGGTAGTACCATCTATATATGAAGAAAGTTTCCTCGCAATGAGGAACATCATCGCCGAATGGGACCAGTCAAAGTAATTGGTCTCATTCAGTAACACCGTCGTGATTTGTCCGATCTGTGGAGAGACAGAAGAGGCCATATCTGGAGGAGTAGATGTAGAAGATCATGCTATAAGGCTGAGGTTGTAGCTATAGAGCACAGAAGCAACCCAAGGAGACGATTCTGCAGCAAATCGGAGAAGCAGTAGTTGTCGGGGGTCCCACATCGAAGGCACAAATCGCACAGATACAATATAGATGCAGTGGCAATAGTAGAGGAGAAGAAACCAGATGCGTACGGGTCGAGTCCAACCAGATCTAATAGAAGAAGACCCAATACTGGGTACCAAGATGCCTTTGGCAGCAATAGGAAAGCGTAAAAAGTGGGGCCCATTGTGGATGGATGGTGGGAAGCCAAGTGTGATGCAAGCACAAGGTAACCCTAAATCTGCAAGAGGAAGGAGATGGAAACAGTCGAACCCAAAAAAAATGGGATCTGGGCATCTCTGGCAGCAGAGGAAGAACTGAGGAAAGAGGGGCCCACTGACGCAGGACAAAGGATAGGGTAACCTTAAATGCCTAATATGGTTCCCTAAAAATTAAAAAAAGTAATGCACCCTAAATCTAAAATGGCTGAAATTAAGCAATCAATTAATACTAAACAATTCAAGAATATAAATTTATCTTCGGAATAGGATCTAAACAAATACAAGATTTAATAAAAGGGTGGACTATTCTTGAAAGGAAATAGGCATATGGTTTTAAATATGGACTAATAAAAAAGGAGTTGGCAAAAGTGTGGGGGTTTTAAAAGGTTATGGACGCAAAGAGGGAAAGGAATAGGGGTCGCGCAATGCATTGTCTGGCTTAGGATAGGTTGCAGCTGTGTGGAGAAAGGCTTAGGAGGGGCAACGACAGCCAAGGGGTAGGCGTTAGGAAGAAACGAAGGCACAAGGGTGGGTTTTATAAGGCTGCGACAACAGTAGGAAGGGTATATGGCTGCGGCGACAAAGGAAAGGGAGGCTACAGGTAGGGACAACTGCTAGGAGAAGAGATCTGGGATTGGCGACGACCAGAGGGACCGAGGAAGGTGGCAATGATGGTGTTTGAGGCTAGAAAGGGGTGGCGAAGGTAGTATAGTGGCTGAGGTGGGTGGGTGATAGCTATAGAGTGGTTTAGGAAAGTAACGGCAACAGTACATGGGTCTCATAAGGTCACGGCAGCAGGGAAAGAAAAGGAAAAAGAAAGAGAGAAGAAGAAAGAGAGGAGTAGAGGAAGAAGAAGAAGGGAAGTACCTGAAGAAGAAGATGGTGGCCTCACACCAAGGCATCTCGCCCATCTTCGATGTCTCACCAAAGTCTTGTGGACTCTCTCCACCAAATCACCGTCACATAGAGGTAGCGAAAACTTCAAAGTTTTTATTCATTCATTTGTATGTTTTCCTCAAAGGAGGCTACAACTTATATAAAGCCTTACATTACTAAAAGTTAAAAAAAAAAACATAAACTACCTCTAATCAAATAAAGCAATTACATAAATAGAAATTACTAAACTAAAAAACAAATAAACAACTACTATGTATTATGCTCCGCAACAATCTCCCCATCTGAGAAAGAACTCGACCTCGAGTTCAAATAGATGAAAAGACATAAATCTACCCACGCGCGTGTCCTTCCCAAATGTTGTGAATCAAGTTGTTGATCATGTTGAGGTTGTGAGTCAAGAAGGCCAATAGGATCAGGGTCACGTTGATGTGGGGTGGGGTCTGAAGGTGAAAGTGCTGGAACTGGACAGGATGTGAGGTCTTCCACATGGTCATCTACATCAAATTCATTGGACTTGCAATGAGTATCTACAACAAACTTATATTGTTCATTGCTTAAATTAATTTGACTTTCAATTTCAGCATGCGAATCATGTATATGCTGAGCAACTGGTGATGTAAACTCTGATGGCCTAACGGATTCTAACACAGGAATAAGATCTACAGGCTCTCTAAGCTTGCAACCATGCAGGACTTCAGAGGGACTCATGCCTTTAGACCTATCGACAAAATCAACTGGACAACTCAACCAATGTTCTAAGACAACACCATCTAGCTCTAGGTCAGATTTCTGAATTTCAGAGGTGAATGGTTCAGGAAGGGTAGGCACAATCATAGGCTCCACATTTTCAATTTCTATAGGTGCTTCGTCATGCATTGTTAGATTAACAGTCTCTTAAGCAACATTGTCAGATGGAAGTCCTATGTTCTCTTGTAAAACTATTGAAGGTGGAAAAGTTTCCACTTCTGACAGTGGTGAAAGTATTGTTTCCTCTTTTGGCTCATCTGCTATGTTATTAGCAGATTCATCAGTCATGCTCACTAAAGTATCTAATGCCTTCATGACTTTCGGCTTTGACGGGGTGTTTTTGGGCTGCATAGGAATAAGTTTGATCTTTCTACCCTTGTATTCAAAACAACATGTGTTCGAGCGACCGGATAGTGTCACATTAAGATCATACAACCAAGGGCAAGTCAAGATGATGTGTCCGACGTCCATGGGAATCACATCACACCAAATTGTGTCCTGATACGATAGGTTATGGATGGATACAGCACACCTCTGAGTGGCAGAGATTGAAGTGTCATTCACCCACGCAACTCAATGGGGATCAGGATGAGGTTTTGGTTTCAAACCCAGTCGAGTAACCACCTTTGTAGAAACAACATTCGTCCAACTCCCGCTGTTTATGATCAACTTGCAGGATTTCTCGCCACACTTAATATAGGTGTGGAACATGCTAGTGCGCCGCCAATCTTCTGATGGTTCGGATTGGGTGAGGGTACACCTAACCACTGCAAGGGGAGTCCACATCTCGCTGGGTGGGACTAGGATTCCTCTAGACTCACAAATATAAGGATGGATTCTGACTAGCTGCTATGACCTAATTCTATATGCAATGAATGTAATGATGACAATTGAATTTTTATTTCCTTTTTTAGTAATAAAAAATGCAATTTTTTTTTTCAAAAAAAATAAGCTGCAATACTATTTTAATTTTTTAGACACTAAATGCAAATCTAGGACCGTGGATATTTAAGAAAACAACCAAACCTTACTACTGATACCAATTTGATGTAGGATAAAGGATAAGGTAACCCTAAATGCCTAATATGGTTCCCTAAAATTTTTTTTTTAAAAAAAAAGATGAAAATAATGCACCCTAAATTTAAAATTGCTGAAATTAAGCAATCAATTAATTCTAACAATTCAAGAATATAAATTTATCACAAATAATCATGCGAAAATCCTCGGAATATGATTTAAACAAATACATGGAAAGATTTAATAAAAGGGTGGACTGATCTTTAAAGGAAATAGGCATATGGTTTTGACTTAAGCATAAGGTTTTAATTATGGACTAATGAAAAAGGAGTAGGTGAAAGTGGGGGGTTTTAAAAGGTTACGGAAGCAAAGAGGGAAAGGAATAGGGGTCGCGCAAAGCACTGTCTGGCTTAGGATAGGTTGCAGCTGTGTGGAGAAAGGCTTAGGAGGGCAAACGGCAGCCAAGGGGTAGGTGTTAGGAAGAAATGAAGGCACAAGGGTGGGTTTTATAAGGCTGCGACAACAGTAGGAAGGGTATATGGCTGCGGCGACAAAGGAAAGGGATGCTACAGGTAGGGACAACTGCTAGGAGAAGAGATCTGGGATTGGCGACGACGAGAGGGACCAAGGAAGGTGGCAATGATGGTGTTTGAGGCTAGAAAGGGGTGGCGAAGGCAGTATAGTGGCTGAGGTGGGTGGGTGATGGCTATAGAGTGGTTTAGGAAAGTAACGGCAACAGTAGATTGGTCTCAAAAGGTCACGGCAGCAGGGAAAGAAAAGGAAAAAAAAAAAGAGAAGAAAGAGAGGAGTAGAGGAGGAAGAAGAAGGGAAGTACCTAAAGAAGAAGATGGTGGCCTCACACCAAGGCATCTCACCCGTCTTCGATTTCTCACCGAAGTCTCCTGGACTCTCCACCAAATCACCGTCACATAGAGGTAGCGAAAACTTCAAAGTTTTTATTCATTCATTTGTATGTTTTTCTCAAAGGAGGCTACAACTTATATAAAGCCTTACATTACTAAAAATAAAAAATAAAACATAAACAATTACTAAACTACCCCTAATCAAATAAATAAATTACATAAAATAGAAATTACTAAACTAAAAAGCAATTAAACAACTGCTATGGATTATGCTCCGCATCACCCACAGTGTACCGAAAACCTAGGTCCACCTTAGGCGGAGATAGGTAGGTCAGAGGCGAAGACAACGGTGTGTAACTGAGTCACAGAGGATGTGGATCCTATTGGATCGAAGGAAAACACTGAAACTGTAGCAGGAAAAAAATGGCAAATCTGTCTAGGAAGAAGGGAGGCAGAGGGCAAGATTGGGTTATTCCAAAGCAAAAATCCAATCCAATGGATAGAAAGGGTTGGCAAAAACGGCAAGGGTAGAGGGGTCCCCACTAGCAAACCTTCGTCGGAGAAGAAAACTACTGCAGCAAGGAAGATTAGGGAGCAGAGAAACCGTCCCTGGCTGATACCATGTAGAAAAATAGAACAAAGAGGAGATTGGAGAAGAATTCTCTCAATATTGTATTGATTGTATTGTCCTCCTAGAGGTTAGAGTATTAAATAGAAAAAAGAGAGGCAATCAAGGGACCTAAAAAGGAAATACACTAAGCGCATCAATCTAATCAATTACAATCTACTGTTGACTTTCAATATACATTGAATCTGGACAAATAATTTGGGTCCCACATCACCAGACGTATGGGTCCCACAACAATGCTTTATCTCCAATGGTTACCCAGAGGAGAGACAACAGTGTGTGTGTGTGTGAGAGAGAGTGAGAGAGAGAGAGTGAGTGAGTGAGAGAGAGAAAAGGGTTAGAGGTTTCTTATCGGAGGACTGGAGGAAAGGAGCGATACTGGCAGGGGCAACAAGAGAGAGGATGAGGAGGGCTGGCAGCAAATGAGAGGAAGGCGACGCGGCGGCATCGGCATAGGATTTTTGTCACACTGTTTGGGGCGAATTTACCGAACTTGGCAACAAATACTTGTCTGCAAGGCTTCTTCAGGAGATGGGGGAATGTAGTTGACTCATTTGTTCCACGGAAAAAAAGATTGAACAGGGAGAACTGTTGCTTTCGTCTGTATGGGCTCTGGAAGTCAAGCAGATAAAGCTATCCAAGCGTTGAAAGGAGTCGTGTTGGAGAGTCGAAGGTTGCAAGTGTACCCGACTCATTTCTAACGGAGTTTTCAACAGAGGCATATTGTGAAACCAGTAGGCTCCAGATCGTCAATCTCGGCAATGAAGCATGGGACAGTGATCCAAATGATGCCTCAGGCAATGGTGGGGGCTGAAATGCCAAACAGAATGTCTGCGGAGACTCAGAAATGGGTGGAAGTGGTCAAGAATGCTCCGTATGTGCTGGGGACTAAACAGTTGGGGTTAGAGAAACATATTCTGATAAGCCCTTTCAGATGAATATGATGTTACATGCGCTAGAGGAAGAGGCAATAAAAGGGTGGCTTTCGAGGGGTGTGGTTCTGCAATCCAATAGGGACGCGACATAAATTAACATTTTTTTTCCTTTGTGAAGGATATTCAAAGCCATTTCTTAGCAAAATTAATGAAAGCAGCTTTTTGGCTTCATTGCGATCAGAGGCAGAGGTGTCTCGCTTCCTTCGAATTTCGACGGGTTCAGTTGGATTTAAGATCATGGGACGATGGAACCAAAATTTTGTCCATTCCACAAGACTGGAAAGGTTGTGCTGTTTTGGGTATCCTCTTGAGGGTTGGACTAAGTCCCTGATTCGTGCTTTTGGACAATGTCTTGGCAATCTTGTCAAGGTGGACCATTTGAATCTCTCAAAAAAGATTGCTCAACTCTAAACTTCTTGATTGAGGTTGGAATCCATCAAAAATTGCTTGAAATTGACCAATTGAGTCTTCAAGGATGGTCTTTTGACATTGTGATGCTTGAATTGGTGGAGAAGGCAACGGAAAGGTTGTCGAGGTTTCTGTGCTTCCGCCGGAGAAGGTAGCGAAATCTTCGAACATCCCTAAAGATTTTCGAACGTTGGAGGCTCTCAATGTGGCTTGGCAGTTTTTGAAATTGGTGGCGAGACTGCCACTGTTGCTAATGAAACTGCTAAAAAAAAAAGGCAAACGACGGAAGGAAGACGGGCTTCAAGAGGAAGAGACTAAAGGAAATCAACACTTTCCCCTAAATCAGAGGGCTTTGGGATTTAAAGAGACGCAGGATATCTCCCCACGCTTGGAGCGTGTGGAAAAACTTATCACAAAAGCATGTGCGATTAAGGATTCTTGAAGGCCTAACAGTTTGACCTTGGAATGTTTGGGCCCAGTCCTGTGGGGTTCAAATTTTTTTCTTTTGGACTCTGGCCTGCTCCTCAAGCCCATATCCCACCCATTACCTGCCCAAAACATCTTATTTTTTCAAATGAATGTCTCTCCCCTAAGCCCATCTGTTTTTCCTGGCAATCATCATCCTTCTGTAGGCTCCCACTTTCGTCAAGCTGGGGCCAGCAGGGATGGGTAGGGTGCTTAGGAACCATGAGGGAATTACATCCATTGTCTTCAGTAAGTCAGTGGGAGTTAGGGACTCAAATGAGATGGAAATTGAGGGGATTCAACAAATGCCCTCATGGAGTTAGGGCTCTGACCATCTGGAAAACGTATGGACAAGGAAAACTCATTATTGAGGGGGATTCGGCAAATGCTATTAAATGGGCCAAGGGACAAAGGAGTCATCCCTGGAAACTAATCACTACGGTGAGGGAGGTTATGGAGTTGGCTTCTGGGCTTGCGTTTCCTTTGCCCAGATCAGCCGAATAACGAATGGCGTGGCAGATTACTTTCCAAGCTCGGCGTTGTTGATTCCTTCTTTGGCGTATTCTTCCTTTGAGCTGGGAGGATCACCCCGTTTTTTTGCCGTTTTAGTTCTTCTATTTTTTTTTTTTTGTATTTTCTCTTTTTTTTCTCGCTTTTGGTCTAATTGTTTAGACCTTGCTCTTACTTTTGTACATGTACTCTTTTCTTTTTAATGAAACCTTGTGGTTACTGCTCAAAAGAAATGGGGAGCAAACAGATTTGATGGTCAGGGTCTTTCTTGGGATCTAAGGATTTAGTAGTTCTTTGTCTTTCATTTTGTTTTAACATACTTGTCTTTTTTGTTCTTTGGTTTCTTCTTTATTGTATATTGTTTCATGTATTTGTCTGGGGTTTAATCCTTGGAGACCCTATTGTGCACTCTCTCTCTATTAATACAATTCTCATTTATTACTGTAAAAACAGTCGAAACTTCATGCAAAAATCACCAAAAGAATATGGAGCTAGAATTCTAGAATTGAATCCTTGAATCAATTCCTTGATCTCATTGCAAAATTTGCTCAAGGGAATTGGACAAAAATTGAAACTAGAATTAGAACTAGAAGCTAGAAAATCAACTATAACTAGAAAACCGAAACTACAACTCAAAGAGAGAAGACTTATTTCCAAGCCAAACTCGAAAAGTGCTTGTATTGATATTGTGATTTGTACAATGCCCAAAGACCTCTATTTATACACGGATCTAGGAAAAATATTTACAAGAATTGCCACCCATCAAAACCTTCCATTCCACCTCCTTACATAAGGATCAATCCTAGCCACACATCACACCTTGCCAAAAATTTGCATGGCCGACTTTACCTACCTTGGTAAGGTTACAGGCCACCGTCTTTCTAAGTTTCCAATCTTTCCTCTTTCCAAACCTTCCTCCATGCATGTGAGAGAGAAAATTCGTGTAAAACCCTAATTGCTTTGATTTGGGTTGCTAAAAGGGTCAATTTAGCATCAATTTGTTGAATTTGGACCATTTGACCCATATGACATAAACTTTGGCTGATTTGAGCAATTTAGGTGGCTTTTGATATTGAAAATGCGGGTCTTGGCCACCAATATTCTTCTCATACTCAATTAAGGCTAGTTGGGGAATTTCATCACTTGTCTCATCTTGGTGGTCACCCAATTGATTGAAATTGCATCCAATTTCATGCATGTCATGTATGATGTCCCCATCATTTGGTGTTGTAGATGGGAAAATTTGAGTGATTGATCTTGGATGAGTTGGAAAAGAAAACTCAAACATTCAAACTTCTGGTTGGTGGTGAGGTTTCTAGCCCTAGCAATAGGTGGCAAAATGGGAGTGGAGAGAGAGAGCCTCCCAAAACAAACACACCCCACCACTAGGTTATTTTTTGCATCTAGCAGATGCTGAAATTTTTTTGTCATACCTTTGATGGTGCAACCCACCACCAAGCTAGAGAGAGAGAGAGAGAGAGAGAGAGAGAGAGAGAGAGGTTCTATTGGAGAGGGAGAGAGGCACACCACCACCGGGCTATTGTTTTGCATTTAGCAAATGGTGAAATTCTATTGACACACCTTTGGTGCTGGGGATGGGGATGGGGAAATTTGAGTCATTGATCTTGGATAAGTAGGAAAATAAAACTCAGAACGTTCAAACTACAGGTTCGTGGTGAGGTGCTAGCACAAAAGACATGTGGCAAAATGGGGTGGTGAGGCTTTTGGCACAAGTGGTAGGTGGCAAAATGGGAAAAGGGGAGAGACCCTCCCCCAACACCCTAAAACACGTACACCATCACCAGGCTATAATTTTGCATTTAGTGGATGGAGGAATTTGAGTCATTGATCTTGAATGAGGAAAATAAAACTTAAAAATTCAAACTTCAGGTGGGTGGCGAGGTTCCTAGCACAATCAGCAGGTGGCAAAATGGGGGAGTTGTCTTGATTGTAGGGTTTTTCTCTTCATAGGGAAGGTGAGAGCATGGTTTTAAAGCAAGGTGTTGCCTTGTATATCCATGGGAATGGAAGGTGTAAAGGTGAAACTACAGGGTTTTATGCATGTTGTTGTGAGGCAATGTAAGATATCACAATAATTTTATAAATAGTTTAACAGGTGCATGCAATACTGGATCTATTATCTCACTATTGATGTAATTGTTATTCATCTAGTGCTGGATTGGGCGTTGTGGGGGTTAATGGGCTTGGCCTTCATATTGGTCTTGGAGTGAATGATGCTTATAGTTTTAGGCTAATCTTCTGGTTGGCTTCACACAAGGCTTAAGGGAGGATGATTGTGTCAGGGTTGAGTTGGATGGTTGACCCATCTAATCCTGATTATCAAACTGTGGACTTGGTTGTAAGATATGTAATGTCTTTTTTCGTAAGTTTACATTATTTCATGTTGTGGTTAGGACCACTGGAGCATTGTGTCTACTTTTGTGTAAATCAAAGTCTTCTATTCTCTCAGAAAATCAATGAAATGAGTATCTTTGTCCATAATCTTTTCCATTTCTTCTTCTTTTTGTTGATGATGATTTCATATAATAGAGCAAGAATGATTGATGCAATGTCTTTACTGAGTACTTCTAAAAATTTCCTTCTTCTGCTATTCAACAGTTGAAGCTTAAACTAAATGGAATTACCCACAAGATAGGCATAAGATCAAGGATAAGATAAGGGGAAATAAAATAACAAAAAATAGAATCAAACCGATGGACTATATCAGACAATGCGAGTTTGGAACGTTGTGTTTGTAATTGACTGAAAAAACAAATACAATGTCATAGGAAAAACACAAACAATTTGAAATCACAGAATAAAATCACAACTCTCTCTGTCTCTTCTCTTTTGTTTTTTTTCTTCATCTCTCTGCCTTGTCCTGTGCAACCCAACCGATATCTATCACCTCCAAGGGGTCGACTGGACGATGTTTTGCTTCCTCTAGAATTCTTCTAGGGATGGTATCTCAATCCAATCATATCGCTGGTTGATTCCAAGTAGTCCTTTAACGACACTAATTAATTTCCATTTAAGCATGCAACGATCATCATTGCTCAGGAAAGAAATCTGTCGATGTTTATTGCTTGAGCTTGAATTCTTGAGGATTTGGCATTATTGCTGGACTGATACCAGTGCACATTGGAAGCATTGATGTAATAAATGTGCTGGGATAATTTTTTGAAATGAAATGTTCTGGGATAATGAAGGGTAGGATCCGTTCTAACACCTACCTATGCCTCCGTAGTAAAGAAAGTAGAATTCCGCAAGGTCTTGCTCAAGTTCACTATGAAACTTGAAAGAATCCGAATTCAAAGAATTCCAAAAGCTGAAGAGGATCCTCTTATCTCTGTCAACTAGAACCGCTAATTGATCAGTCACCTCAGTTGTACAGGCAAATGGAGCTTCTGTTGGATGAACCAAACTCCAATTTCAAAAAAAAAATGGAATAAGGTCAAACGCTCAAGGAGAAATCGACACCATATGAAATCTTCCAAGAGGTGAAAATTCGATGAAAACCAAGTTCGGTTTCATTGAATTAATTCTATTTTGCAAACTGAAATATTTGAATTCAAATCTGGAAATAAATTGATCAGTTTTGCTAGCAACAAATAAGAAAAACAGTTTAATAATTTCTACGCGTTTAACCGGAATCGAATTGGTTAATCGGTGAAGTCAAATTCACTGAATTGGGTAAATTAAGTTCAATATTTCAGATCTTCCATCCTGAAATATGAATTAATTCCAATCATTATCTGTCGTACAAGGATTCAACCAGAAAATTTCAGCAAAATAAAAACTGTTTTAAACTCGAATTGACTCGAAATCAATCTAAGATCGCGTAAGTAGAATTCTCCCAATTGAACTCAATTGAACTGAAATTTGATTTTAGATTTCATTGGCCGAAATATGGAATGATTAATTCAGATCTGAATAAAAGAAAAACAACAGCTTTTGTTTTCCAAAATTTGCTAAAGAAAATTCAAATTAAATTGAATTGGAATTCAATGAAAAGATAAACAAGACTCACCACCATTGAAGAGACTCAAAAGCACTATTGCTTTCAATTAGACTTCATTCAAACTTTTGTATACAATAATGGTTGTCCATGCCTCCAATTTGTGGAGATTCATGGTTAAAAAAATAGAAACATTTTCAAAAATTACAGTTTACTGTCATTCTCTGACACTTGGTTACAAAAATGGTTATAACTTTGTCTGCGCAAATTTGGGTTTGTTAGAAAGATAATTGAATAAGCTTTCCAACAAATCCAATTGTATGAAAATTCAATGTTTGATACCTCAAATCTGCCTGCAAAGTCATACCATGTTTTCTGCCAAATATGTGAGTGACATCATATCAAAAAATAAATAAAAATTACATTATATTCCCATATCTGCTATAGACGCCGAAGTATTTCTAAATTGGTGAGATTCCCTCCACATGGCATCCTACATGGCATCATTGAGATTCTACCATAGAACCCAAATATCCAAACTTATCACAATGTGCGACCAAGTCATTTTCTATAGTTACTGAGTTGCTCTTACTATCGTCTAACCTACTAAAGTTACATTCCATGTGTATTCTATTTTAGTTCTATTAATTTTCATACCATTCGACTCCAACATTCTCCTCCCCAATTCTAACCTTGTATTGAGTTTTTTCGTCTCACTAACTAATAATATATCATCTGTGAAAAGCATAAATCATGGCAGTTCATTTTGGATTCCAGATGTCAAGTCATCCATGATTAGGTACGGGCTTAAAGCGGATCCTTGACGGAGTTCCACTCCAACAGGGAACTCCACTGTCATGGAGAACTTCTTCTGTAGTTTCTATAATTGGATAGAGATGATTTTGTTTAGGTTTAATACTCGATTGAAGATCTTTGCAATGGATCCATTACACTAGATAAAAGTGGAGTTAGACTGGCGAGACTTGAAAAGCGAGCCGCTTTAACGAGACATGTTATCAAATGGATTATGGGTTCTACACAATTGTGTTCATTTGGTAGGTAGTTGTATGTATATGAAATATATAAAGTTTCATTGTCAATTGATCATCTAAGCCATATAATCTTGGTCTTTAATATTTGATGAGTAGAGGCCATTGATTTTTAAAAGTTTAATATTGAAGGATAGGATGGTCAGATGGAGGTGAAACTTTACACCCAACCTATTCATATAGTCCTCTTTACATCAAACCCAATCATGTGGGCCGTAAGATCCTTTGATGGCATGTTTTGTTAGAGTGTCTCATTAAAGAAAGTCTCGGTAGGGTTTTGATAAAAGTAGGTCAATCATTTAATAAATTAACAGTTGATATTCATTTTATGGACACATAAAAGTGTCATATTAGAAGTTTGGTCCTCATAACTATTCTTCCTTTTATAGTTTACACTAGGAAGATATGATTTTTGTTAATGTTTTAAAAAATATTATTTTCAAGTATCTAATTGTGTGCCTAGCAAATTAGGCTCACACCTAGACATGCACCTTCTGCTTTAGGCGTAAGGATTCCTTGGTGCATTGGTTGCACCTTGCACCTACCACCTTGACTACTTTGGGCCCATGTCATGCAATAGATGTATTGTTTTAGTTGCCATAATGTAATACCCCAGGTTTGTGAGAGGAGAGAATGGGTTCCTTGAAAGTCGTCAGTATAGCGTGAAAGGTCCCATATCGCCAATGAGAGTTGGATTGTTGCGGGATATAAGCTTGGAATTCTCTCCTTCTAGCATAAGGCTTTTTGGGAGAAACCTTGAGTTTGCTAGCCAGAAACAATGTCGTGCGCGCCCCTGTGGACCCAAAACGAACAATATTGTGCTGGAGAGTTGGGGCATTACACATAACTTATCTAATCAATATTCATGGGCTGTGGTGTTAGCTTCTTAGTAGAGAATGCAATAATAGCTTGACATGTGTCCCTTGGGATATGGAACATCAGTCCAAATAAGTTGTGGGATAAAATAAGAAAAGATAAAACAAGTGGCTAAAGATGTACAAACAGAATCTAAAACAAATATTATACATATAAAGTAACATGGTGGTGGAATATAGAGGTCCAAATGGATATTGATAAGAAGATGGGACATTTTAAAAAAATTGCAAGGTTTCAAGATAGAGAAAAGCTCCTAATAGAGCTGCACTTGAAGCTAAACATAGACGATATGATGATTTGAATGCTCAATTGAGAACAAAGGAAGTTGACAAGGGTGTCTATCAACATAATAAAATAGGAGATCTTCATATATGAGATGTATCAATAATAAAAATCAGTGGGTTTTGGGCAACCAATTCAAATTTATCTAGGTAGGTCAACAACATGAGCCTTTTTTTTTTTTTGACATCTTATGGAGAAGTTTAGTCATAGAGCATATTGTCTTTGATTGTGTAGAATAGAAGAGTAGAATTGAAAAGGCCAACCTTGGAAAATGGAATAGGTGGCTATTGTCATGATACCTGGTAATTGAGTTAGATCTATCAATACAATAGAGCATTCACATATGTGTCAAAAGAATTCGATGATAAATTAAGTCTTTAGGACATTAGAACCAATGGATTTTTGTTAGTAAGGTTGCAAAATCTCCATGCGCATTTGTATGTTGTTCGTTATTTAATTCACTCATTCTTATCTTATAGGACTTGAAGATGTAATGCAGTTTCTTCAACAATCATTCCCCAATGTTACCATTGCTATAGCTCATGGAAAGGTAGTTTCTTCTTTTTATACTGAATAGATAGAAGTTGCTCTCATTTATTTTCTTATATTTTTGTAAAGCCATTTAGTTTTATTTTTCTTTTAGAATTTACATTTTTGGAGTATAGATAAAATCAATATTATCAAACTCGAATTGTATCGGAAATCGGTCTAAGGGTGTGAATCGTGAATTGTGAATCGGAAATCTTAGAATCATAAGATTCATAATGGTTTTTCTAAAATTATTATTTATACTATAATTACATATAACATGACAGAGAATAATAAGATGTTTTTCCAATTCCCAATACTCCCTCTATCCCAAAATACTTGTCCTATTTTGGAATTTTGTATTTTTTATGGATCGTTTTCTCGCAGAGCACGCCAAAAGCCTATTAATAGATTCTCTGAGTCAATACAAACCTTATATATATAAGGAGGTCTGGACGGTGTCTCGTTGTGTAGTTATTGCTCAATAATATTTTTCTAACTATGCAGCAATGCATAATTCCAAACGATGAGAGTTAGAGGTGAAAATAATTACAGAATGTCGCATATGGGCAAGTCAAATCTTATAAAAGAAGGTCGTCTTCCCATCACGTTAGAAGTTGATTTGGAGCTCATCGAAAATGTTAAAGCTTTGATTTAATGTGAAAATAAAGGAATAGGACTAGTCATTTGGAACAATTTCAAAATACATATAGGACAAGTATTTTGGGATGGAGGGAGTAATACATAAGTAAATATGCAAATATACTAGTATATGACAAAATGTACCAATACAAAATTAAATCAAAATGCATTAGAAGTCAAGTTTTTACATTCTAAAATTCAAATCATCAAGAAGACACAAAAATATATTAATATGAGATGTAAATATAAATCTTAAGTACTAATAAATTTAAGAAATCAACAAACTTAAATTGCATTCATCAAATAAAAAAATTCTAAAAAATAAAAAATCATTTTTTAAAGATTTTTTATTTTTTTAAAATAGATACAAAATATTTAAAAAAATAAAAAGTGGTTTTTTAATAGAAACAGAAAAAAGATGCCAAAAAATAAAAAATAAGAATAAATAACATGTGAAAAAATAGAGAACAAATGTATTTAATTAAAAGGAGAAATAAAATATTCGAAAATATCACTTGAAAAAAAAAAGTAAAAATGAAAGCCATTACCTTATCCTCAGAAAGTTGTTGGCATGTGGAAGAAAGCTAAGGGCAGCAAGCAAAGCAGCATGCGAAAACAGAAAGCGGAAGAAAGTTGTTTTCTTCCGTAAGGCAGCACACAAAAGGCTGAAAGAGGTTTAGGGTTTACATCATTGCGAGCTGCACGCGAAAGAGGTTTAGGGTGTACCGTGTCGCGAAAACGAAGGGAAGAAAGAAAGGGAGAAATCACAAGGTATGTTATTCTTCGCTTTGGTGTCACTTCTAGTTTTTGGAGATGCTTAAAGGTTAGTGTGCGGAATTTGAGGAGAAGGATGGGCAAATTTTACCATAGAAAGATGCAAATGTTGAAAGAAAGTGAAATTCGAACTTTGGAATCGAGATGTCTTTTGGAAAGGATGGAAGAACTTGAAAGATGTCTTGGCAAAACTTGAAGATCTTATTAAGAAACTAGAGCGAACACACTTCTTCTGTAGTTGCACAAGTGAACACCCACTTGTGTGTTTTAGGAGGTCAGATATTGGTTAGGAATGAGAGGGATAAAATTAATTGGTGAGTGCTTATTGTTGAACCATTAATGTCCCGAGTTGTGCCGCGGTAGCATCTCAAAAAAAAAGAATCTCAAAATTCTTTTGGAGGCTTAAATACATGAAATTCTCTAGAAAATATCAAGCTTCATGGTTAAAATAGAACGTGTTTATTTGATGAATGTTATTTAAGTTTATTTAAATGTCTTTGATTTATTTGTTGATTTCTTAAATTTATTAGTGTTGTGAAATTTTAATTTACTCGCAAGCACATGAATCAAATTGGAGTATAGAGTTTATGCAAGTGCGAGGTCAAACCCATAGGGACTTGATTTTAGAATGAATGGAAAAACAAATAAAAAAGTCTAATAATTTAACCTTAACCCAATTAACATTTTTTTATGGAGAATGATTGAATTTGCAAAATTAATTAAAATAACTAAAAAGAGAGATTTAATCAATCAAGAGAAATTACGAAGGCATCGGATTCCCCCACCATTTAATCCATAATCTTCTAATTATTTATTTATTCATTCCCCATTTTATAGTAGTAATCCAGAAATCAATCCACTACTTTCTCATGATTTAAACATTCAAGTTCACTAATATGGTGTTCAAAAATTAGACAAACCTTCGCTTAATTATGCAAAATCCTAAACATTCAATGTATCCAATTTTAAGTCAAAAGAAAATGGATCAAAGAAATCAATCTAAGCATCCAGTGTATCCAATTAAATTGGAAAACAATAAATCAAAGGAAATTACTTTAATCACTTAAAATGTCAAGCCAGGATTAATCAAATATAATTATTAACTACCACAAATACATGATATTAGTAGTGAATAATTTATATTTGTTAATCTAATGAAGCCAAAATCATAAATAATCAAACACACATATTTAGGAATTAAATAAACAAATAAAAGAAAGTTATTTCATTAATGGGGTTTCCTCCTCCTCCATAGTACAGAAAATTAGCCAGACATTATGAAAAAATTAAAGCAAAAGAATAGAAAATTAAAACCCGGATGGAAGTCAAAATTCTAGAGCCTCTGCCACAGCCTTTCTCTCCTCTGTTGATTTCTTCTCTAGTCTCCTCTTGTGTCGAATCCCCCAAAACATTATATACGCTGCCCTTATATGATTTTTCATCATGCCTTGATCGGCCAACCAATAAAAAACATTTTCTAAATCCTAGACATCTCAAAAGGAAACAATCTAAATAAACCTTCACCGATTGCAATGCTTTCCATTGACCTTTACTTTCCACCGTTTCCATCTTGCTTAATTAATTGATGCTCCAAAGAAAAACACGTTGTGCATGTTTATCCATCCATAAGCACCATACGGAGGTGGAGTTGTACTTTCCACTATAAGCACACGTATCCAACTCTCACCAAGATTTTGCATATCTTGAACACGTTGGGATGCTTTATCCATTATTTCCTTCCAACTTGGTGTGTGGTATGCCACCTTAACTGATGCAGGACAGAGGATAGGGTAACTGTTGAATAATAAAATAAAAATAAGGAAAAGGAAGAGAATTGATGGAGAAAAGATTGAAGGAGAAGAATTCTTCTCTTCTCTTCTCTTAATGTATTTTACCATGTAGCTCTGTACATGATTAAATAGAAAAAAAGGAGCCAATCATGTTTGCAAGAAAGGAAAACATTAATTACAAGTTGACTATAAATACATTGAACTTGGACACTGTCCAGAGATGGGTCCCGAGTTAAGTCGGGTCCCACAACACTCCCTCTCAAGCTGGTTCGAAGATATCCAGTAATCTCAGCTTGCTAATAACGGAATCAAGCTGAGTTCGAGAAACCGACTTAGTGAAAATGTCGGCAAGTTGATCAGAGGACTTCAGATGAGGAGTGACAAGCCGGCCTTCAGAAATATGTTGGCGAAGAAATTGGCAATCAACCTCAATGTGTTTGGTCTGCTCATGGAAGACCGGATTGGAAGCAATATTGATGGCCGCTTGATTATCACAAAACATAATAAGGGGATCATCAAGAGCGAAGCCCAATTATGTAAGAAACTGTAGGATCCAAAGGAGTCCAGCCGTAGTGTTGGCCATGGTACGATACTCAGCTTCAGCACTTGAACGAGCAACGACAAACTGCTTCTTACTACGCTAGCTGATCAAATGGGAGCCCAAGAAGACGCAATAACCCGTGGTAGAACGTCTGTCATCAAGAAGCCCAATCAGCATTAGAGTAACCACGAACTGGTAGTGAAGTTTCTCTGACAAAGAATAGTCCCCGTCCTGGATGAGATTTAATATAACGGAGGATCCGGAAGACAACATGAAGATGGGTATCTCGGGGAGCCTGCATGAATTGGCTGACCACACCAACAACATATGATAAATCCGGCCGGGTGATAGTGAGGTAAATCAATTTCCCATCCAGAAGAGTTCCAGCAGAAGTAGAGAGCTTGGTGTTTGTATCAAGTGAGGTGTCAACAAGTTTGCAGCCAGAGTAACCAGCATCATGGAGGAGATCAAGAGCATACTTGCGCTGCGATAGTTTAAGTCCCCTAAGAAGAGCGGGCAACCTCAATACCAAGAAAGTAACGCAATGGCCCGAGATCTTTAATTGCAAAGGCACAGTGAAGATACTCTTTGAATGTAGAGATGGCGGTGGCATCATTACTAGTGAGAACAATATCATCCACATAAACAACCAAAATCATGACCACAAAAGGACGGTGATAGATAAAAACAGAGTGATCCATCTGGCAGCGAGAGAAACCATAAGGCAATAGGGCACCACTGAACTTCTCAAACCAAGCCCGTGGGGATTACTTGAGGCCATAAAGTGCTTTGCGGAGTCGACATACTGAATGAGGCTCCCCCTGTCGGACAAACCCCGGAGGAGGGAGCATATAAACTTCATCCTGTAAATCACCATGAAGGAAGGCACTCTTCACATCCAGCTAATGAAGCGGCCATGCATTGGTGGTGGCAAGAGAGATCAAAATGCGAACAGAAGTAATCTTAGCCACAGGGGAGAAGGCCTCCTGATAGTCCACGCCATAAGTTTGTGTGAATCCTTTGGCAACCAACTGAGCCTTATAGCGAGCAATGGATCCGTTGGAATTATACTTCAAGGCAAAGACCCATTTGCAGTCAACTGGGGTCTTTCCTGGATGTAGAGGCACCATATCCCAAGTATGATTTTGTTCTAGTGCCTCTAATTCTTCATCCATGGCTGCCTTTCAAGAGGAATCCCAAAGTGCAGTGCCAATTCTCTTAGGAATCTTAACATTGTCCAGTGCTGTGAGGAAACTGTAATAGGAAGGAGGAGTAACAGCATGATAGGAAACAAATTGTGCAAGAGGATGAAGAGTACAGGTGCGCTTACCTTTCTGAAGGGCGATAAGGTGGTTGGACTCAGCACAAATGGGTGGATCTGGACAAGAAGCAGAGGTGATAGGGGCGTGTATTGGCGGCTGATGTTGGGGTGGCCGGCTTTGATATACCAAGGTAGGCTTGGAAGAGCTGGCTGGAGGGGACCGAGAGGGAGGAGTACCGGTAGGAAGAAGCAGTAAAACAGGGACTAAAGCCGGACCAGAGGATGTAGAAAAGTATGGGACTGTCTCAAAGAAGGTGACATCCATAGACACATAGGTTTTGTCATTGGTAGGATCAAGACACTTAACCTAAAAAGATGCAGCGCACAACACAAGGGGAAAGTTTATCTCCAGAGAACAGGTGAACAAAGCATGCACAGCCAAAAACATGTAATGGCAGAATGTGAATCTGTTTATGGAGGGAGAGAAGTTGAATGGGGATTGATCGGACAATACACGGGATGGCATGCGGTTAATAAGATAACAAGAGGTTAAAATCGCCTCAGGCCAGTAAGACTGTGCGAGGGTGCGGGTTACCTCAAGAAGGTGTATTTTTCTTTCTGCGACACCACATTATCACTGCGCAGAGTTCTAATTTTTAAATCAAAATGAGTGGCAACCCAAGTATAAAACATGCGAAAATGATCAAATACTTCAGACTTATTTTTCATGAGATAAATCCATGTCATTCGCGAAAAATCATCAATAAATGACACAAAATATCGAAAACCAGTGCGAGAGAGAAGGAATTGCCAAACATCAGAATGAACAACAGAAAATAAAGAAGATGCTCGTTTATTCATAGAAGGTGGAAAAGAAGTTCTAATATGTTTGTCAAATTGGCAAGGTTCACATGTAAAATGTTTAAAAGATAAAGAGAGAACAAGCTTTCGCAAAACAGAATCACTAGGATGGCCAAACTAGCAATGCCACAGCCACAAATCAAACGAGGACGAGGTCGAGCAAGCTTCAAAAGTGGCAGCAGGAGGATCAAAAAGGTATAAGTCTCCAACTTCACGCCCACCACCAATCACCTGCCTTGTGGTCAGATCCTTAAAAACACAATGAAAGGGAAAAAAAGGTGACTAAGCAATTGAATTGTTTAGTAAGGGCACTAACAGAAAGCAAATTACGAGATAAATGGAGAACATGTAACACAGGTGGAAGGTGCATGGTGGAAGAGAGGAAAAAATCATTTACCAGTAATGGTAGTAGAAGAAACATTAGCTAAGCGAACAGTACCAAATGAGACGGGAGAAAGGGACAAGAAAATAGAGGACATACCAGCCATGTGATCTGTGGCACTGGAATCGATGATCCAAGAATGAGAGGAGGTATGATTGGCCATGGGCCCAGTACCTGAAGATGCTTCACAGGAAAAATCGACGGTAGAGAGGATCCGCTACAGTAGTACAACGGATAAGAAGAAAAAACTGTAGAAATCTTTCTGGCTTTGATACCATGTTGAATAATAGAATAAAAATAAGGAAAAGGAAGAGAATTGATGGAGAAAAGATTGGAGAAGAATTATTCTCTTCTCTTAATGTATTTTACCCTTTAGTTTTGTACATGATTAAATAGGAAAAAGGGAGCCAATCATGTTGGCAAAAAAGGAAAACATTAATTAAAAGTTGACTATGTAAATACGTTGAACTTGGACACTCTCCAAAGATGTAAATACATTGAACTTGGACACTGTCCAGAGATGGGTCCCAAGTTAAGTCGGGTCCCACAACAGTAACCCTAAATGCCTAATGTGGTTCTCTAAAGATAAAAAGGAGATGAAAATAATCTCCCTAAATCTAAAATGGGCTGAAATTAATCACTCAATTAATATAAAATTTTCCACAATAATCACACAAGTACATCTCTGGAATCTGATGTGAACAAATACATGGAAGATTTAATAAAAGGGTGGAATGGTTTTTTTAATGAAATGGACATATATGATATTAAATGGAGTGGCATATGGTTTTAATGGAGGATATGACTTTAATTGAGGAAGTAAATAAAGTGGAAGGTTGGGATATACATCTATTGGCGGAAAGAGGGAACTTACACGAACGAGAGGCGGAAGCAAAAGGGACACGGAAGCTTCAAGTTGTTGCAGCAGGAAAGGGAATGGCTAAAGAGGGAAGGCGAAAGGGGTGACGGGATTTGTAGCTTTGAACGGCAAAGGGAAAGGCTTTGCAAAGGATGGAAGCCAAGGAAACCCAGGAAATGAGAGGCGGAAATGGCAGATTTGGCACTAGTAAGGGGGCAGAAATGGGAGGGGGTTTTCTTTTGTGTTTCGTTTGGGATTTGGGATCACAGTAGCAACTGGGACAATGTTGTGAAGGTTTCAGCTGGTATTGGGAAGAAAAGGAAGAGGAAAAGAGAGAGAAGAAAAAGAAGATAGAAAGAAAGATACATGGCTTCTCGCCGCTTGGTTTCTCACCAAGATCATGGATTCTCTCCAGTCACCGTCACACCATGAAAAGGTATATGCGAAAATCATCAAATCTTATTCATCAATCTTTTGAGGCCTCAATGAGGCTTACAAAACTTATATAGAGTGTAACGCCCCGCCCCTTTCTACAGTTTAAACGAGTCGTGGCCCGCTTAACTGCAGACTAAACGAGCGTCACCCAACGCGTCATACATCTAGCGGGCCTTGTATCACAAATTTGTGGCTGGGGGAAAATAAGTATGTATTTTTTTTTAAAGATTATAAATGAAATAAAAAAGCCATCAAATCCTTCATGCCCAACTACTCATTGCACAAATCTTAATGTCATCTACAAAAATGAGAAAGATGACATCGACTATTAATATCAAGTCTAATCTCACTGCTCACATCCCATTCCATAAAATAAAACAAAAATAATATCCTCAAGGTTCTCAATTTATTCAAATCAACTAATCAACTCTCAAAAATAAATATTACCAAATAAATAAATTTAATTGCACGAATCCGCAACTATGCTAAGAAATTAAATATCCATCTTTGACTTAGTACTACGTCATCACCTCCGAGAGTTGAATCGTCACTTCTCAGCTATCACCTAAAAAACTGTTAGGGAGTGAGCCTCACTTGCCCATGGATCATCAGCTCAGTAGGAGTACAAATAAACAATAGGAAATCCATATACAATAATATTCAATAAAAAGGCGGAATATCCAATACAAATCAACATCACATAAACAACACACACATGAATACCACAACATAACTCACCTAAACATATCTATCTTGATATCATACTCAAGAATCTCATATCCATCAATACATCCTAGTTCTAAGCACTAGATCATCAACTTAACCAACTAAAGAGTGTAACTTGGCACACTATCAAACTCCACAAGGACTTAATTCACCTGGTACAGTGATACTCTCAATCCATTTTATAGACAACGCATTCACTCATCTGCTCTCGATATGGGATTAGTGAAAACCTCATCCCTCACCCGCAGCATGTCAATGAGGTAGCCTGCCAGTGTGGTAGCCTATGCTCATCCATCACCCGCCCACACATCATCCGCCCACTAGAACTTTTGGGTCTTTTGGCCGCACACCTCCCCATCAAGAAGACAGATAAGTATCATGTTCTTAATCAAATCTCACACATGGGATCTTTCCTAACAAGCCACTTATCACAATCAATAATCTGATACATAATGCCACCCATAAACATACGTCACTGTGAATACACTGTGCGCCCCATCACACTCACACATAAGGCCCATGCATTGCAATCCAACATGTGGAAGCCAAATCCAACAAACACATCAATCGACATCTTAGTAATCAGATATAACCTCTACAAGTGGCTAACACATCACACAATCTCATGTAATCTATACCACTCAATCATATCGCAAATACCCATATCAAATCTATGAGTCTCAACCACTTCCACGCATTTATCAACGTACGAGCCCCATTCGCATACTTGAGATATCCTCTCAACCTCACCATTGGTCTACACATTCATCAAACCAATCTACAAGCCTCACCCATAGATACCTATCACAATCAGACTCGTACTTAGCATATCAATAATTCACATGTGATGGGATCTCAATCAATTTGAAGGGTCCGGCCAGGTTCTTCGGGGCATATATAATTTATATTAAAATCCAGAACCGGTATTAGTCATTGGACATGCTTGCGTCATTATCATAATATCCCAATCACTGAATCATACCACATATATCAATAATTCACATAAACCAACATATAATCAAAGTCATACATATATTCATTATAATTGAAAATGCATATGAATTAAAATAAAAAATAATAATAATTCGAATCATAATTATAATTAAATCTTCTACATAAAACCCATAGCATGACTTGATTTATATCAAAAGGAAAGACGCTAAAAATCAAGTTTCGTACTCCCTACCTCAAAGACGGCAAAGTTGACTAAGTCGAAGTATACAGGACGTTGAACTCAATTCACAAGCAAGATCCATTTAAAAGAAATTACTCAATCAAATGTAAGCCATCTCTGATAAAATTATCTGCATAATAGAAAGTAGAGCCAATGAATAGAGGATTGGGTCAAAGGTTTTAGTTTAGGTAAGATAGAGACAGTCCTCAATCAAACAGTTTTGAAGATTGGAAATCAGTCTCAAGTATAAACAATACAAGTATGGTTTTCTTTGAAAACATGGATAGTTTTTGTCATAAAAACATGGGTAGTTTTCTATGGAAAACAAGGGCCTTGACAGATGGTGGAGTCTGACTCGTACATATCATAATACATATCACTAGACTAAATGCCCATTTTACATATCTATTTTAAATGTAGATAGCAAATAAAATGTAAGAGAAAGGAAATATAGATGGTTTTCTTCTATGTAAAACCTGGGCTTAAAATCAAATTAAAGTTTCATGAAAAATCACATTTGAATGGTACAGGTTGTTGTCCAAAGAATTTTACATAAGGACCTTGTACCTTTACAACAAATTTCAAATCATAAACTATCATCAAAACATGATAAACAAGTAGGACTGGTTTGTATATGAAAACTATCTAATTTTGGGAATGATTTAGAGACTGGCTACCTTCAAGGTCATAATCTCTTAAAGGGTTGTAGGGTATTTCCATTCAGATTTAACCTTAGAAGACATGATCAATACTTGTACATTTAAAACATGCAGTAAATTAATTAATTAAACAAATCTGATGTAAGCTAGAAATTAAGGGAAAATACATGTACTACACGGTGGTAAAGAGGAAGAAAGCAAAGAGGGTTACTTTAGGCAATGAGGGCAGCAATGCCCAATAATCTCTTGACGTTTGTGGTCTGTCCTAGCGGGACACATCTGCTACTTGTTTGGTGGAGATCAACGAGCAAGGGGAAAGAGGAATTCACGAGAGACAATTTTAAGGAATCCAAAGAGGCTTACCGAGAGAGAAATACCGATGGAGGGAATCCAAGGATCTTGCTACTGCTGCTTGAAGGAGATCGAAAATAGGAGAAGAGATTTGGCTGCCATCGCATAATTTATAGGAAATAACGTTGACTGATTTCTTCCTAGAGATATTCGGATTTGAAGGTGAGTTTCCGTTTTGAAGAAGGGAAAGAGATGGAGACGGAAAAGGATTTGGGGAAAGTTTCCGATGGAGGGGGATTTTGGGGTTTCCGTCTTGAAATAGGAAAGAGAGAGATACGGTGGTGGGAATTTGGGTTTCCTTTTTAGTGTTAGGGATTTTAGGGAATAAGAGTCAAAGGGGAAACTTAGGGAATTAAGATTTAATTCGGTATTTAAGTTTATTCATTCACATAGTTTTAACTATTTATTTATTTTAAAGAATCCAAGTAAATAAATTTTAATGGAAAAGAATTTTGATTAAACTCACTAATTTTGGAATAAAATTTATTAAACTTTTATTCTTGTTTCTTAATTCCTCTCCTAAATTCAGGAAGCTTACTTATAAATTTTCATTAAATTTTATCTTCAGTACATCACTACTTTAAGAGGGATTGTGCGCGATCGTGGGTCTACCTAAAATCATTATGTTCAATTTTATTTTCCATTCACTTAATTTAATTTGAATACTCTTTTTATCTAACTTAATTTGCTAAGAATAAGGATTTTTATACTAAATCCTACAAAATTGTTGAATTAATAATTTATTTGCCGCAATAATAATTTCAATTGTTCTCAATTTAATTTAATTTGATATTTTTAGTTTCTAATTTTGAAGTTTATTTTTCAAATACTTTTAATGAAAAACAATTATACACTAGCATACATAATAACAATTTCTGACCAACTCTACCCACTACTACTGACCCGCTACTCCAGGTCGGGTCATTACATAGAGTTTCCCCTTTCTTAAAATAAAAATAGGAACAATAACAATGACTAAGCTACCCTTAATAAAAAAGAAAATACTAAAAATAAGCTACATAATAAAAAAAGAAACAAGGAAAGCACGGGAACAACAGGGAGTGGAAATCGATGGATATGCTCTGCATCAATCCCCCCGTCTGAGCAAAACTTGACCTCGAGTTCAAACAGATGAGAAGACACAAATCTTCCTTCGCACACGTCTCCTCAGTGTAGGGTCTTCAATGTGCAATCACGCGCACGTGAGGTCTTCAGGCGTCACCATCAAACCATGATGATAGTGCTGGAGCGGCTCTCTCCTCCACCATCGATGGTATACTCTGAATCCAATACTGATGTCATGATCAACTCTGGATGGCAGCAGCAACAAGATGTGAGTAGAATACTCCTCCGCTGAGACAAGACTCCGAATTCTTGTCCATAAATCCAGAGCAAAGCACTGTAGCTCTCTCGTGGTCACCCAAGTGGCAACTGTCATGGACTTGGGCTTCCACGTCACAGGATATATCTGTTGTACGTCTGCAGCTGTGGAAACAACTTCTTCGACCAAGATAAATTCTATCTTCTCTCTTAAGTAACAAGGATAGTAAGGAAGGTAGAGACTAAGAAGGTAGACCAATATGTGATGATGGTAAAACAGGTAGGGACTGAGAGGGTTGTGCAGGTGTAGGACATGGGTCATAAAATAAATCTGGAAGGCCAAGAGGTACAAAAGGTAGAGGCTGAGGGGACTGTACTGGTGCATGCCATGGGTCATGTAGCGGGTCATGCTCTGGATCAGGCTGTGGGTCAGAAAGGGCAGTAGGATCAGGGTGAGGCTGTGGAGGTGCTGGACAATTAGAGGGTATTAGATCCACCACATAATTATCCACATCAACTTCCTTGAACCTGCAATGACTATTTGTAGCAAACTCATAATTTTTATCGCTTATATTAATTTGACTTTCAATTTCAGCATGCTAATTGTGAGTGTGTTGTGTAGATGAGGGTGCAGACTCAGACGGCTCTACTTTTAAAGGCTCTTCATCTCGGGGAGATCCTATTTTTCCTAATGGTATGTCATCCCTGGGAGGCTCTAGTTTTTCAAAAGGCTCATCTTCCCTGGGAGGCTCTATTACGTCTGTAGGTGCAAAGTCAGATGGCTTAGGTGACACTAATACTGGGATGGGATGTAGAGGTTTTCTATTTGACGCGATGGTTTTGGGTAACCTGTGAGATTGTATCACCTCTGATTCATCATTACTTTCACCATATGTGCCAAGTTCCCAAATAATAGGGTGATCAATGAGCCTGTGACGGTAGAAGGGAGGGACGTATTTCGCAATTAATTGTTTCTTCATTTCGTCCCATGTCAAACCTAGGGAGTCTTTTCTTAACCTCCTATTTTTCTGTTCCACCGTCATCCAGAAAGTCCGGGCTTTTACCACCAATTTCAATTTGGCATAACGGACTCGTCAAATTTCTGACATGTCATGTCACTCAAAGTAGCATTCCATGTCCGATAGCCAATCGGGAAATAATTTAGGATCTAGACGTCCATCAAAATTCCGAGCCACGACAGGAATGGTCTTCAAGACACATTCGTCATGTTTGGTAAATTCCTGACGCTTATGAGGATGAAACCCACCACAACCAACTCCTCGGAGTTCAGTCAACTGGGAAGTCAACTGGGTGCTCTTGGGTTGTACAGGAATGAATTTAGCATTGAATTTAGCATTTATGGATTCCTGCCTCTTCAGAATTTCAGTCGTTTGGACAGTCAATTGGGTGAGGAACTTATTCAACCAAGCTGGAGGTTGTTCTCCTGATATGTCTATGATGATTCTAAATGTTGTGTCTTAGACTCTACATGCTATGGTTTTTTTTTTTTTTTTTTAAATAATAAAAAGTGCAATTGTTTTATTTTTATTTTATTTTTTATTTAAAAAAAAAATTAAAACGCAACCCGAGACCATGGATGTTTAAGAAAACACCCTAACCTTGCTACTGATACCAAATTTGATGCACAGCAAAGGATAGGGTATCCTTGAATGCCTAATGTGGTTCCCTAAAGATTAAAAAGGGATGAAAATGATGCCTCCTAAATCTAAAATGGGCTAAAATTAATCTCAATTAATATGCAATTAATTAATATAAAATTTTCCACAAATAATCGCACAAATACATCTCCGGAATCTGATGTAAACAAATACATGGAAGATTTAATAAAAGGGTGGAATGGGTTTTTTTAATGAAATGGGCATATATGATATTAAATAGAGTGGCATATGGTTTTAATGGAGGATATGGCTTTTATTGAGGAAGTTAATAAAGTGGAAGGGCAACACGATGTTGGGATTGTAATACCCCGCCCCAAAGGGGGTCTATAATGTGGAGCGTGTCTATGGAGAAAAAGGTCTCACATTGCTAGTTGCATTGGAAATTCTCTGATATATAAGTTGTTACTTTCCTCCTTCTAGCACAAGGCCTTTTGGGAGCAACAGTTGGTTGGCTGGCCAAAGCAGACAATATTGTGCTAGCGGGATGGGTCGTTATAGAGACATACATCTATTGGCGGAAAGAGGGGACTTGCACGAAAGAGAGGCGGAAGCGAAAGGGACACAGAAGCTTTAAGGTGTTGCGGCAGCAAAGGGAATGGCTAAAGAGGGAAGGCGAAAGGGGTGAAGGGATTTGTAGCTTGTAACGGCAAAGGGAAAGGCTTCACAGGGGACGGCAGCCAAGGAAACCTAGGAAAGGGGAGGTGGAAATGACAGATTTGGCACTGGTAAGGGGGTGGAAAAGGGAGGGGGTTTTCTTTTGTGTTTCGTTTGGGATTGGGGATCACGGTAGCAATTGGGACAAGGTTGTGAAGGTTTCGGCTGGTATTGGGAAGAAAAGGAAGAAGAAAATAGAGAGAGAGAGAGAGAGAGAGAGAGAGAGAAGAAGAAGAAGATAGAAAGAAAGATACATGGTTTCTCGCTGCTTGGTTTCTCACCAAGATTGTGGATTCTCTCCAGTCACCGTCGCACCATGAAAAGGTATATGCGAAAATCATCAAATCTTATTCATCAATCTTCTGAGGCCTCAATGAGGCTTACAAAACTTATATAGAGTTCCCCCTTTCTTAAAATAAGAATAGAAACAATAACAATGACTAAGCTACCCTTAATAAAAAAGAAAATACTAAAAATAACTACATAATAAAAATAAAAATAAAAAAACAAGGAAAGCACGGGAACTGCAAGAGTGGAAATCGATGGATATGATCCGCATCATTAACATTCCATGCATTGCATGATATGATCTTTCCAAAATCACCACCAACGTCCCAATGCATGGATCGATTCTAAAATGCTTTTGAATTTTGCAAATCTCATTATCATTCACTTGAATCTTCACCGCCCCAATTCTTTGTTCCTTGTAACATTTTTTCAAGCGATTGCCTTAAACCATCATGTACCTTAGAGAAGTGCCCCAATCTAAAAACACACAAAAATACAGTAATTAAATAAAATGAAATACTAACAAATATAATTTTTGGAGTAAAATATGTAACAATTTACACTTTTCAATTAGTACTTAAAATTTATGTTTAAATCTCATATTAATATATTTTTGTGTCATTTTGATGATTTATATTTTGGAATTTAAAAACTTGACTTCTAATGCATTTTTATTTAATTTTGCATTGCTATATTTTGTCGTATATTCATGTGTTTGCATATTTACTTATATATTATGAGGAATTAAAAAGCATCTTATTATTCTGTCATGTTATATGTAATTATAGTACAAATAATAATTTTAGAAAAAAAAATTATGAATCATACGTTTCTACAATTTCTAATTCACGATTCACACCCCTAGACTGATTTCCGATATGATTCAAGTTTGACAACATTGTTATATAGTATATGACTCTTTTCTATTCTTTTATTTGAATTGATGGTCGTCAGACTTTAAATTGTTTTTATTCATTTCTCAGGCACTTCGATTTTTTTGACTGGGACTAATGTACTTTTGCTTTTGAAACTCAAACTCTTGATGATGGTGTAATGATATGAAAATTTAAGTTTGCGTCTGATGCTACCCACTGTTCTCATTCTGTACTTCTCTAGAAATTTTCGATCATTGTGTTGTTGAATGCATCATTACTTATTTTTTCTGGAAACATTTCCTTTTTTCTTTTGGCAGCAATATTCAAAACAACTAGAAGAAACTATGGAGCAGTTTTCTCTTGGAGAAATCAAGATCCTTATTTGCACAAATATAGTTGAAAGTGGTCTTGATATCCAAAATGCAAATACCATAATAATTCAAGATGTTCACCAATTTGGGCTCGCACAGTTGTATCAGGTGACAATGCTTGCACTTTTTCCCCTCACATCAGTGATGATGAATCCCGTTAATTTTGGAACTCAAAATATCTTCTCTTTTTGATACATATGCACTGGTTCTCTAATTGCATGGGCAAATTTTATCCTTGGAATTTCAATAGTATCCAAGATAAGTTCTTGAAATTCAGGGAATTATCTTGTACTTCACAGAAAATGATATATTCACATTAATAGAGGTAGTACTGCCCATCATTTATGATTGGGTAAATTTGCTCTTGCACTTAAATAGATATGCTGACTTTTTCTTTTTCCTTTGAGCAATAACAAAGATATTTCATTCATAATAAGAAGAATACAAGAAAAGGAAGAGAGAACAAAAGAAAACATTAAAAAAAAAAAAAGCACAAATACCTGAAATAGATATGCAGACCTGAAATATGATGGGTTGATTGAGTGATTGAAGATGAAAGAATAGAAAGGAAAGGAATAGGGAAGATGTGAAAAAAAGAGTGCATGCAGCCCAGAGGACCGGAGGAGAAGGGGAGACTAGGTCTAGCAGTCTATCTCCTTTCAGCAGGCTTAGAATTGGTTCTTTTCAGGAGAATGGGGCAGAGATGGGATTCTGTTCAACAGAATCAGTAAGTAAAAATTTGGGTGGCTTGAAAGGGACTTTAGTGTAGAGGAGATTAAGATGGCTCTAGAAAGTTTAAAGGGGAATAAAGCACTGGAGCCAGACGCTTTTAATTTCAGCTTCAATAAAACTTGTTGGAAAACGGTGAGCCCCGATTTCTTCAAAGTCTTTGAAGAGTTCCATGGGAGGGGTAAAATTAAGAAGGGTCTGAAAACTTCTTTCATAACCCTTGTTCCCCATCTGAGTTATCTCATTTTAGATGAACTAGTCTAATAGCTAAGGTCTTGGCGGGAAGACTGAAAGAGGTCCTTAAGGAGATCATTAGGGAATCTCAAGGGCCGTTTGTAGAAGATAGGCAACTCCTAGATGGAGTTTTGATTGCAAATGAAATGATTTATGTTAGGAAGAAGGGTAGGAAACCAATGATATTGTTTAAAATCGATATGGAGAAAGCTTGTGATTATGTGGACTAGAAATTTGTGGGCTCTACTTATTTGATAAAATGGGTTGGTTCACACTGGAAGCTATGGATGAAAGCTTGTGTAGAGGACACTTCAGTGTTAGTCAACTGGTCTCCAATTGACCCTATAGTGGCTAATAGAGGACTAAGGCAAGGTGATCCTCTATTTCCTTTCTCTTTCTCTCTCTTTTATTTATTCACAAGAAATAAAGGAACTTTAAAAAACAGAATCCACAAAACTGGGCAGAATAGTGCTCACCAACGATCTAATTTCAAAGTCAGACGACAAATGAAGGCCCTGCCTAGTGTTGTGAAATTTTAATTACAATCCTTGGGGTATTACAATCCACCCCCTTAAAGACAGAGCTGCCACCGGCTCGGCCCACTACACAGGGGTCACATATAATACGCCCATACCCCCAGACAGAGTTTTGAATTGTCTCTGACACCATTTTCTAACGACCCGTCCCACTACCACAATATTATCCGCTTTGGGCTCATAGAGGCCCGCGCAACTTCTAATTGGCAAGCCACCCCAAGGTTTCTCCCAAAAGGCCTTATGCTAGAAGGAAGACAGATCCAGAGTAACTCTCTCTGCCCATGCCATATGGGACCTTGCACGCCCAACATTGGATGCTTTTATGGACCCCATTCTCGCCTCTACAAACAGGGGTATTACATGTCGTAACGAGAGTCGAGAAGGTATAGGCCACCCACTTCACAACTACCACCCATCACCTGCTTCGTGGTAAGATCCTGAAAAACATAATGAGAACGAAAGAAAGTGACTGGACAATTCAAATTTCTAATCGAGGCACTAACAGACAATAAATTGCGAGATAACTTGGGAACATGCAAAATAGAGAGATACAAAAGTCCGTCGGAAAGAGAAACTGATCCAAAGAAGTTGCCGAAATCTGGCGAGGAACAGTAACGCATACATGAACAGTAAAACGGAGAAGAACTACAACCTCCAGAAGTAAGTTCTGGCTGATTCCATGTAGAATTTAATAATAGGAAAAAAGAAAAGGAGAAAAGAAAGAGAAATTGTGGAGAAAAAATCTTCCTCTTTATTGTATTGAATGTATAAAACTGAAGGAGATTACAAGTATAAATAATACACAAGGAGACAATCAAGGTGGCTGATTTTGGAAAGAAATAAAATATTTGCTAATTACAATCAATCATACATAACAAAGTTAACTTTCCAAAAAAGAAGATTCTAGTCAACTATGGTGCAGTAGTGGGTCCCACAACAGCAAAAGTGGTCCCATAACATCATCACAACCTTTTGGCCTCAAAGCTTTATCCCTGCAATTGGATACAATACTTCCTCAAATTTTCTAACCATGTTGCCACGACTGATCTCTGTCATACTTGTTTATTCTTTGTTTTTAATCACGGTTTCACATGACACGGTGATATTGTTTCCAAGATTTTATGTGCAGAAAAATTTTGTTCCAAGATTACCATCTTTGTACCTTTCTTAACAAATGTGGATTCCTTTCTTTGGGGAATATTGATGCATTCTGTGACTGAAACCCTTTTTTATTTATTTTTTGAGCAGTATCAAAGAAGATTTCATTAATAAAAAAAAAAGGTATAAAAAGAAGCTTTACAAAAGACATAGGTCTAAAAGAGTTAGACCCCCTTTCAATAGTAAACCTATTACAAAAGAGATAACCCCAACGAAAGAACAAAATAAAAATCTTAATCAAGTCCCACCAAGCTCAAAGGAAGAAGACCCCGGAGTCTAAGTTGTTGAATCCAAATTTAGCAAAAAGGTCTGCAACCCCATTTGCTATGCAACTCCCTTGAACAAAAGAGACATCCATTCCCGAAGACAAATCCCTAATATCCCTCGCAATGGTAATCAGCTTCCACAGGGGTCGCTAGTCCCTTGGCCCATTTAATTGCATTTGTTGAGTCCCCTTCAATGACTAGTGAACCTTGCCCGTAGACTTTCAAATGGTCAAAGCCCTCCTAATACTAAGTAGTTATGCCTCATTTGAGTCTCTAATCCCCACCTCTTCTGTAAAGACCAGTGAAGATTCTCCCTATTATCTCTTATAACCCCTCCTATCCTGCTGGTTCTGGCTTACCTTGAGCAGCTCCGTTGACATTAAATTTCATTATATTACATGGAGGAGGAGCCCAAGTAATCTTTATCTTTAATTTCCTAATGGCTCCATTCAAGCAACCCTCTCATGATGACATGAAATTCATCGGTTTTAGCCCCTTAAAGTCTTTCCCCGAAAGAAGCCATATAGATAGCCTCCACTTAGCCCTTTGAATTAGATCATTGACCTCTCTTGATTTTCCTTCAAAAATTCTCGAGTTTTTCTCTTTCCACATAGTCCAAAGGATTGCTGCTGGGACCGTGGTCCAAGCCACCTTCTTCCTAGGGCTAAGTTTCGGCAAAACCCACGACTCCACCACCCCAACGCAATTTCTCCCAGGAACCAAAGAAGCCTCAAAGAGACTCACAAAATTTAACCATAGATTCTGTGACTGAAACCTGTTTCAAAGGATTATTGATGCATTTTTATGTTGCTGTAATCTGTTTAATATTGTCACATTAGGACTACTTTAATAGGCCTTTGATGATGATTGTAGATGCATTATATTCATTGCTTTAATGTTTTTTAGACATTTAAAAAGTACTTCATGCAATTGATTTATATAATCTTCAGCGGGATTTTTGACAATGTTTTTAGTCTCTTTTTATTTTTATTTTTATGGGATATTGGTTGTTGATTATGATTGTAATTAGTCATTTTTGTGTATATGTCTCAAATATGATAGCTGCGTGGAAGGGTGGGCCGTGCAGACAAGGAAGCTCATGCATATCTATTTTACCCTGACAAGTCTTTGCTGTCTGATCAAGCACTGGTGTGTCACTCTGTATTTCCTCTCCTTTAATCTGTAAATAAGGTTTCGTTAATTTGCAATAGTTTTGGCTAGTTATTCACGCTCTCCTTTGATCTCCTGTATTTTATTTCTGTTTCAATTACTATCCCTTTAACGTTTAGATTGTAGAATCATTGTAGTTTCAATATGTGTGTCTAATTGTGCATGGGATATCAGGAGAGACTTGCTGCTCTTGAAGAATGCCGTGATCTTGGCCAAGGTTTCCAACTTGCCGAGAGAGACATGGGAATAAGAGGATTTGGAAATATCTTTGGTGAGCAACAAACTGGTGACATTGGAAACGTAGGCATTGATCTATTCTTTGAAATGCTCTTTGAGAGCTTGTCCAAGGTATTTCTCCTTCAGCATGTCCTTATATTAATTTATCTTCCTTGCTTTTGATCTCTGCATAATTTGTCACAGATTAATGTCTAATATATAATTGTGTCAGCTATAGACTTAAAACTCGTGGAGCATGCAAAAGTTTTTGTATAAACATCTTTGATGGTTTCTTGTCAAATTTTCATTTTGTTACAATGAATGAAAGCTCTACAATGTTTCTTATTAGAATAAATGAAACACCTGGAATTGTGGAAGCATGGCTGTAGGTTGAAAAGGGTAAAATACTGCAGCTCCTTGAGGATCTTTTGTATGGAGCTCCTTAAAAATATAATCATGGAAAACCAAGTGGACCTAAAGATGGTGTGAGGTTCATTGCTTTAGAGTTTGAATCCTGTATGATTTTTGTTTGAACCTCCCTCCATCTTCCCCTTTCGTCTTTTCTCTACTTATGAAGTCAAGGCATGTGAATGATTCTTGAGAGCAATGTTGTCAAACTCGAATCGTATCGTAAATCGGTATAGGGGTATGAATCGTGAATCGTAGAATCGCAAGATTCATAACATTTTTCCTAAAATTATTATTTATATTATAATTACATATAAAATGACATAATATGAAATTAAAATTTAAATATTAAATACTAATAAAAAATGTTAACAGAAGATTTATTTTCTAAAATGAGTGATGCCAAATAATGATCAAATAACATGCATGTAACACAACTTCTGGCCAAAATGATTTTGGTACCATCGTTTGACAATGTTTCCATTCTATTCAGTATGGGAGTATAAGATTTGAGATTCACAGCCATGTGCCTATTAGTACAACAAAAATGAATAATAAAGACACTATCTAGTTTGCAAATGGTACATTAGAATGGAAGTTGTAATCCCATATAAGTTTATTTTTCATTCATTTGTAGGGTTGAATAACCATATACAGAGAGGGCATTGTCCATAGTAATTCAATAACTAATGTGTACAACAAAAATGAACAATAAAGATACTATCTAGTTGCCAATTGTACATTAGAATGGAAGTTGTAATCCCATGTAAGTTTATTTTTCATTCATTTGTAGGGTTGAATACGCATATACAGAGATTGATGGACACTACACACAAATTAGCTATTGAATTTCTATGGAAAATGCCCTATCTCCTCAATGAATGTCAAATATCATTAGTGCTTTTCAGCGAATGGTGATTGTACCTAGGGATTGTGAGTGCTTCATTAGTGCATTTTTATGAGACTTTGATATGCTTTTATTTAATTCCCAGGTTGAAGAGCATCGAGCAGTCTCCATTCCTTACGAAAATGTTCAGGTATGATGTCATATTAGTAATTTGAACAAGTTTTGTATGAAAGGAAATGTTACCATGGAGTTTTTCCTTTTGTATTCTAATTGTGGCAGCTGGATATAGATATCACACCCCACCTTTCTTCTGAGTACATAAATCATCTAGAAAACCCTATTGAATTGATTAATGAGGCCGAAAAAGCTGCCGAGAAAGATATTTGGAATCTTATGCAATTTGTAGAGTATTTGCGACGTCAATATGGAAAAGAGCCACAGCCAATGGAGGTATGTGTGTGGCTAGACATGTAATCAATTCTCTCTCTTAAAACTTTTAATTTTATTGGTTTTCTTCACTTTGCAGATCATTTTAAAGAAGCTATATGTGAGACGAATGGCAGCTGACATTGGCATCAATGAAATTTATGCTTCAGGAAAGGTGGTTGGTATGAGAACAAAGATGAGTAAGAAAGTCTTCATGCTAATGACAGAGTCAATGACATCTGATGTCCATCGGAATTCTTTACTTTTTGAGGATAATGAAATCAAGGTACATACTTCGTTTTAATCTTCAATAGTTTCTTCATATTTATAAAAGTTGAGGATGCATGATACATTGTGGAGAGTGTTTCCTTGATTGTGCAGGCAGAGCTACTTCTTGAGCTACCAAGGGAACAACTTCTGAATTGGATTTTCCAGTGCTTGGCTGAACTTTATGCCTCACTTCCAGCTCTTGTTAAATACTGATTGGTAGTCAACATGAAAATCTGCTTCTTCTTGCCAACTTCCTATGTTTCTGGACTAACGAAGGATGATGCAAGGGGAAGGGACCATATAAAAATAGCAACAGCTCAGATTATATGCTCAGGTGTATAAACCCTACAAAGAAATTTATAAAGGCCACCTTCCTGAGATTGAGGGCCACGTTCTCTTGTGCGGCACAACATATTTGTTGTTTGAATTGGGGCTGCACTTGTACAGAGCATGTGAAGTTCATACAAAATTCAAAAGCCAGTGTCAATGAATATATGAAGTATACTTCTATTTCAAACATAATCATCAGACTGCTGTAGAATTCCAGCTTCGGTATGTGTTCTCTAAAGCTTTATAAAACCCATTAATCCAGATTTTTGTTTTCTTTCCTATCAACTATGCTAATCAGAAGGGCTTTTGGCAGGTTGGGAACATGCCAAATGAGTAAATGAGTACTGGTGTACAATGATGGGCTTCAGCCCAACAGCCTGTTGCTGCAGCATCTGGTAACAACATTATCTGAAATGTCAACCATGTAGCTATAGCTAATTTTGTGCTGTTGTTTATTGATTTGAACATCTTATAGAACTAACTTCATTTACTTTTCAAAATGCATGTATTGTTCAATCTGTCATTATTTATTGAAAAACGAAATGACCATTTAAAAATAGGTCCTTCCAACATATTCATATTTCTTACAGTGTTTCTGTCTGAAAGTTACTTATAAATGCACATGCAGACACAAACGAATTCCACAAGTATCCGGTACACATGCTACTGGTTGTCAAAGCTAATATTGATTATCCATGTATCGATCTATAAAAGATGCCTCCCTAAGTCACTATACAACCATTACATTGTTATCATTCCATGGAAAAATCTTTTTCATTATCATCAAAACCAACTCCAATCCAGCTGAGGATACCTGCAGCTCAGCAGGATCCACCATTGAGATTCCCAGGTTCACGATCGATATTTGGGGTGATAGCTGAAGCTTACCCAGGGATAGGAATTCGGCCTGATTGACAGAAAGCCCAGTGTCCAACCCAAAAAGGGTGGGTCTGAGCATGAATACTTAGTTATTATTAAGGGTAGTCTTGGACATAAATTCCATACACAAATGATTTTTGGGCCAGCTATGATTTGTATGCAACAAGTGTGAAAGTTTAAAAGCCTTAAGTCCAAATTATTTCCTTAATTATACGGGTTGATCCGTGAGACCGTGACCTTATTTAATTTGACCAGAATTGGTTGCTTCGAGTTAAAAATAGTTGGGACTTTAAAAATAAATTGGATTACGAGCGTGTTGAAAGAAGTCAAAATATGAGTTCGATTGAATGTGGGTGGACTAAATTATGACTCTTTTGCCCAAATTGTGTCTTTCAATGATCAATGTGACAAGACAAAATACGTGGGGATTGATATGTATCCACCAACCTTAAATTAATCGATTTATATCTCAGCCTCAAGGAATTAGAGTAGGCGATGCTAATTGTTTAGATTTCAGAAAAAGAAATGTCACACCGTGTCCCGGGGGTTTAAAATTCGGTATGACTGATATTTTTCTCCTTTTTAAAAAAAAAAGAAAAGGACTGATATCGGCCGATATATCGGCATATCGGCTGAATATCGGCTGAAACCGTATCATAACGGTATTTGGACCCCTTCCCTTGTCAATCTCCACTGCACATGCTTTTGACATTGAAAACCACTTCTAAATATTAAAATGATCACCCTGCATGGGCACATTGAATATCCTTTTTAAAAATAAAATAAAAATAATGACCCCTACATGGTTTTACATTAAATTACCTTATTGGACCATTAAATTTATGTTTTTTATTCTTTAAATTTAATTGTTTTAAATTATTTTAAAAAAATTTAAATTTTTATGATCATTAAAAACATAATTTTACTCGATGTTTTGGGTGAAGTTTACAAAATCTTGAGTAAGAGAAGATGATGAAAGAATGATGAAAGTTAATTGTGGTATTTTTTTTTTATAATAACAAGGGAGATTTAAAATGTATGTTTAGTTTATGCAAATCTCAGCATGTATTGCAAGAAGTGAGGTTTTCGGCTAACGATATTTAAGGTCATCAAACATGTGTTTGGGAAAACAAAGAATTGTTGCATATTTTTTAGAAAACTAGAAATTTCATTCCTAGGAGAACCCTCTGTAATTGCAGATCTTCAAAGCAAGCTTAGGTAAAAAAAAATTGCCTATGCAGCTATGCGGTGAGTATTGGTCAATATGTAGCAATGTTATCAAAATCAGACCCTCTATCGAACTGTCTATGAGAAAGGTTGGATTTAATAAGGTTCAACTGGATTCAACTGTGATCAAACTCGGTCTAAACCTTTTTCATCAATGTAAAATTATTAATAATAAAATATCTTACTCACCTTATGTAATAAGTTTTTAAAATTTAATTGATGAGTTAAAATAAAATTTTAAACAAAAAATAAAATTTTCTATCAAATATCAACTTCGATTGTTTAAATATAATAAACAAATACTATTTAACTATTTAAAAAAAATTATTTATTATATTCTATATATAGACAAATTATAATTTAATGTAACAAGTTTAATGAGATGATAAATATATCCTTGAGTCCATAAGATGGTTAACCTAAGACTCTTAAGTTATTGAAAATATTTATGTCTCCTAAACTCCTTATTTTATTATTATTTTTCTTATATTTCCCCCTTTTTAGTAATGAAAATATGAAATGTTCTTTTATTACCGTTAAAAAAATTGAAAATATTTTTTTCTATTGAGATTTAAATACAGTTTGAATTTTTTTCATTATTTGTATTTTCACTTTGATTAAACATTATAAATAAATATATTTATTTAATATTTTATTTAAATTTTAATAAATAAAAAATAAGTGGAATGAGAAGGTAACTAAATAAAAGGGAAGTTGTAAGACGTTTTAAGTTTTAAACCAAGGAATTATTGAAGCCACTAAAATCAAAGCATTTAATAAAGGGAGCACTTACACACATCCGGAAATCCTGCCTATACACATCCAAAATCGGATTTTCGGGTGAAATTACGATTTTACCCCCACGTTTTCATTCATTTGAATGAATGCACAGTTCATTTTGGCATTCATTCGAATGAATGATTTATTCGAATGAATGCCCAAGTGTAATTTCAATTCATTCGAATGAATGGGCTGAGCAGGAACACGGAATACTGCTCAGCCCATTCATTCAAATAAATCAGGCTCATTCATTCGAATCAATGGACCTCATTCATTCAAATGAACTAATCATTCGAATGAATGAGGCTCATTCATTCGAATGATTAGTTATAATAATAAAATTTATTTTAAAACTTTAAAGTTATTTTTTAAGCAGTGTGTATCTTCAAAATTTCTCAAATTAAATTTTCGGACTAATTACGATAATCTGATAAAAATACTTTAAGACTTTAAGGTCTTTTGAAACTCCTAAATATTTAAAACACAGTATTTTGCAAATAAGGGTATCCGGTGTGCCAAAAACACATTTAGAAGTGTCAAAAGACCTTAAAGTTTTAAAGTATTTTTATCTGATTATTATAATTAGTCCGGATATTCAATTTGAGAAATTTTAGAATTAAACAGTGCTTAAAAAATAACTATCTATGTTTTAAAGAATATTTTATAGCATCGGCAATATAGACATTTATTTTTTAAGCACTGTGTATTTTTAAAATTTCTCAAATTAAATATCTGGACTAATTACGATAATCTAATAAAAATACTTTAAGACTTTAAGGTCTTTTGAGACTTCTAAATGTGTTTTTCGCACACCATAGGGATACCCTTATTTGTAAAATACTATATTTTAAATATTTAGGAGTCTCAAAAGACCTTAAAGTGTTAAAGTATTTTTATCAGGTTATCGTAATTAGTTCGGATATTTAATTTGAGAAATTTTAGAAATACACAGTGGTTAAAAAATAAATGTCTATGTTGCCGATGCTATAAAATATTCTTTAAAACATAAACAGTTATTTTTTATGCACTGTGTATTTCTAAAATTTCTCAAATTGAATATCTAGACTAATTATAATAACTTGATAAAAATACTTTAACACTTGAAGGTCTTTTGACACTTTTAAATCTATTTTTGGCATACCCTAGGGATACCCTTATTTGTAAAATAGTATGTTTTAAATATTTAAAAGTCTTAAAAGACCTTAAAGTGTTAAAGTATTTTTATCACATTATCGTAATTAGTCCGAATATTTAATTTGAAAAATTTTAAAAATACACACTGCTCAAAAAATAACTTTAAACTTTTAAAATAAATTTTATTATTATAACTAATCATTCGAATGAAAGAGCTTCTAGTTCATTTGAATGAATGAAGCCTATTCATTCGAATGAACGAGACTCATTCATTCGAATGAATGAGTTGAGCAGTATTCCGTGTTCCTGCTTAACCCATTCATTTAAATGAATTGAAATTACACTTGGGCATTTATTCGAATGAATGCCAAAATGAACTGGGCATTCATTCGAATGAATGAAATACGAGAGTAAAATCATAATTTTACCCAAAAATAAGATTTTAAATGTGCAGAGAAAGGATTTTTGTAAATGCTGCATTTAATAAATTACGTTGAAACTTGTAATTTACCAAAGAAAAAATTACTCCTTTGTCCCACATCTGTAAGTTTGAGAAACAATAGCCTGTATAATACCTAGAAAGGGCAGCCTGATCATTTCGTCCCTTTCACATTGGGAACAAGGAAGGCCCACATGGGCACATAATTTTTAAAGATTTTTTTTTCTTTTTCAGATGTACTGAACTTTTGTTGAGCCGCGATTCACGGCTCGAGGTTTAATTATTCAAACCCTGTTGAATCGCGACTCAATAACGTTCGATAGGGTCCTTCATCTAAAGAGGTTCATTAAGAGAATCGGGCCTCCATGTAGACGGTCAACACTGATATGCAGTGGGCTCACAGAGTCGCACTACGACAAGCTGCAACTGTGGGTGCGACGTCGTGGGAGGCTTTTGGGCACTTTTGGGCCAGTTCGCACACTCAACCCAATTGCATTTTTTTAATTTTTTCAACTGTTTTGGGGCCGAGAACTGTAAATAATTATTTTAGATAACGAACACTCTACAAAAATCCTACCATACTCTATAAAGTCCAATAGTCAGTTGATCTATGCTTCTCAAACTCTCATCTATATTTTCTTCTCCACTTTATTTGTTTGAATTTTAACCTAAAAAAAAATATGATATTCTGGTCTTTTTCGATGATCCGTAGCAGTGAAGCTCAAGTTCCTTACTAGACCTACTAGTAGTGAAAGTTTATTTTTTAGATTTTTAAAGGAAGCCTTCATATCTCAATATATTATTTCCTACAATTTATATTTGATGCGCTTTTATTTTTTATTTCAATACGAATTTATTCTGAAATGAAAATATGGTTTTAGTTTATTAAAGTGCTCTTATTATGTTTAGTAAGGTTTAAATGGTGTTTTAGAATTTAGTGTATTGTCTAAAAATTAAATTTAATGCATTTTTTTAATTGAATCTTAAGTAGAAGGTAAAATAATCTATTGGATGTAGAGTTTCAGACCGTGCGAAGATTCAAAAATGGATTCATGCCTTCCATTGCAGACGCAATGGCACCATTCGACTTCTTGGACTTAGCAGATGCATTCCAGAAGGCAGTCCAATTTGAGCAAATTCAAAATCGGGTAACTAAATCTCAATATGTGCTCAAACATAATTTATCTAACAAAGGTACTATTGGCCGCAGTGCTTCCAGTTCTAAGCCACCACCAAAGGCGGAGGAAAATTCGTCAGTGCCAGATACTAAAAGAAAAAGAAAGGTTCGATGCTTCAAGTGCAATGAAGAGGGACACATCTCAACCGAGTGCCCACGAAGAACTGTGCACTTGGTGGAAGGAGAAGAAAATCAAGAACCACATTTTGACATCGGATCCGACTTGGATGAGGATGAGGTCATATATGGTGACTCCGGCGAAGCACCCATGATCAGACGGACACTAATGGCCGATCAAGAGGAAGATGATTGGCTTCGGTCAAGCATTTTTCGAACAAAGTGCATGGATAACAAGAAGGTTTGTAACATGATCATTGATGGAAGTAGTTGTACCAATGTGGTGTCAAAACGCGCAGTAGAAAGACTCAAGCTGAGAACAGAGAAATTGCTCAAACCATACAAGGTATCTTGGTTTAAAAAAGGTAATGAAGTCTTGGTAAATAAACAATGTTTGGTTTCCCTCTCAATTGGAAATAAGTATTTTGATGATATTTGTTGTGATATAATGCCTATGGATGTTTGTCAAATATTACTTGGTAGGCCATGGCAGTATGACAAGGAAACAGTGCATGATGGAAAGTAGAACACCTACACGTTCACCAAAGACGGAGTGAAAATAAAGTTGGGACCAAGTCAATGCAAAGATAGCATAGTGGAGTACATCAAATGGCAAGAGATTCCAACAACCGATGGACAACCAACTACACCAATTTTGACGACTATCCAGACGCTACTACTTTTGCGGATGTATTTGAATCATTGGAATAGAATGGAGTAACGATTGAGGGAAGGTTGGGAGAATAGGTGGTTGAGGAGACCATACATCAAAATGAATCGGTGTAAATTTCAAATCCACCATTGGCAAGTGCTGGAGATGTAGTTCAGCTGTAATACCCCGACCAAAATTAATGTATAATTACTTGATTAATTATAGTTGATTATATTTAGTCCTAGTTAATCTGAGAGATTAACAAATAGGTTTTGTATAGAGTCAGAGTTGACTCGACACGAGTTCAGAGTCTATGGATCCAACTCGTTAGTGTAGTGGCAAAGTTGAAATTTTCTAAACTTTCTCCGATTGGAACCCTTAAAATAATCTACTTTTGGAAAATAAATTATTTGAGATGTTTATGTAAAACCCCGAATTTTTAAGTTATAAATATATATGGAAATTGTCCATTTAATTTGGGAATTAATGGAAATAGACCTTAAGTGGGTAAGGTGTTGGATCAATTGCCCAATTAAGACCCAACGGATTATGGATAAAATCCACTTGAAATAAATGGGTAAGATTTATTTAATTGGGTCAAGGTTGTCAATTGGGTCAAATGCCCAATTGGGACCCAGTGGGTCGTGGTTGACTTGCTTGACCACCAAATGAGTTCAAGTTTGATTAAGGTGTGGTTGAATTTAAATGAATTAAATTAAATCAAGTTCAAAATGGAATCAAGGAATTGAGTTGATTTTAAGTGAGTTAAATAGAGTTGAATTAAAGATATGAGTTGAGTTAAAGAGATGAGTTGAATAAGGAGATGGAGAGTTTTATCTCAAGGGACATCACCATGTACACACGTTGGGGAGGTGGGAGTTTCATCTCATGGGATGAAACTCCAAAGGGATCATTAATGAGGAGGTGAAGGATTGTTGATTGTTACACAAAGTATATACAAGGCTACACGTTGGGGAGATGGAGGGTTTCCATCTCATGATGGAAACCCCCAAGGGGCATACGGTTGGGAGTTTCATCTCATGGGATGAAACCCCCAAAGTAAATGTTAATGAAGGAGGTGAAGAGTCATAGTGGTTACAAAGGAGCAACACCCAAAAGACACCACTCAAGGCCGATCCTCATTGAACAAGAAAAGACTTGGAGTTTCATTTCACTCTCCCTCTCTCTCTTGGCAGATCCCCCTTTCAAGACAAGAAACACTTAGGATATTTTCTACCTCAAGCTTCTCTCTCTCACACAAGGCCGACCCTCTCTCAAAGACAAATGAGAAAGGGTTTAGAGTTTTCTATCTCTCCTCCTCTCCCTCTCTCAACCTACACTCTTTGGCCGAACCCTTTCTTTGGGTTTTCATATCAAGACCTCTCAAGCTCACTCTCGGCCAAGGATCAAGAAGGAAGAAAGAAGAAAGACTAAGGAAGGAAAAGAGTGAAGGAGCAAGTCGGAACGAAGGAAACCGGAGGAGTCATAGAATCAGTAAGTACTTGATGAGATTTTAATAAGTAAGAAAAGAATGGTCAACGATCATGGTTCGGCCCTTGCATGGCCGAACCCTAATGGTTATGTATGTATAGAAAAGATCTCATGCATGTCTAAGATAAGGTATTATGATCGAAGATCATGGGTTGGCCTTGCATGGCCAAACCCTAAGGTTGATATACATGGACCATTAAAGACAAAGTAAGGATTAGATGAGGTTGGACCATGATGTATGGTCGAACCCCATCAAAGGATATAAACATGGTTATATGATTTGAAGAGAAGATGATAAACCCCATGGAGGTATATTAATGATTTTTAAAAGGGTTTTTAAAGGGTGGAGAACCATAGACCATGGGTTCGGCCATACACCATGGCCGAACCCCATGGAGAAAAATTAATGGATGTATTATGGATCCTTGGGTTTAAATAATGAATCTAAGTGTATGATTAAACCACCCCCTATAAAGGGACTTTGTTTATGGACCTAAGATTGTGAATGATTTAAAGGGGAAGATGGAAAAGAATGACATCATGGGTTCGGCCATGTTGTATGGCCAAACTCCAACATGTTCAAACCCCATGAACCATTTTAATGGGTCATTCATGGATCTATCATTTTAGATGAATGGATTATCAAGCTAAGGAATGGATGGAATTATTAGGTTTTTATGTCATGATTTATGAATCATTTATGGATCTATGTTTATGGATCAGTTATGGACCTAGGTATGTATAAATAAAAGGAGTGATTAGCTATGGAAAGAATGATGGCAAAGAGGTAAATATGGTGAAAATGAAAGGACCATGGGTTCGGCCATGGTGTATGGCCGAACCCTATGGAGAATGTTTTTGTGGATGTAGGGCTTTCATTAATGTAAAACTAATGAAATGATCTTGGACTTAATTAAAAGATCAAAGGACTAAAAAGAATGACCCAAAACCAAGTGAGTAACATGGCCGAACCCTATAAGATATTTTGTGGACTTAAGTATGGTTGGAAATTAAATGGAACATTGGTTTGACTTATTGATATGTAATAAGGTAACGGGACCTCACAAGCGGTGTACGATCGGTGAGCGGTTTTCGGACGAAAACACAAGGACACATTAGTTGGTTATTGGTAGGATTCCTACCTCATTAAAACCATGGGATATGTATGATGATTTTAATTCATATTTTGATGAGTTATTTTGTATCAAATGTTATGTTTTAATGATGGTATTTTTAATACTATGATTGTATCATTACATAGCATATCTGCATTTGCATCTCATGCATGGCAAGGAAGGGATGAAATGTAACCGGAGACCCACGCTCCGTTGGAGCATCCGTAAGGCATTAGTGAGGGGTACTTTGATGTGCATTATCCATCAAGAAGGGTGTATGACTGATTTGTAACCGGAGATCCACTCTCCATCGGGGCATCCGTAAGGCATTCGTCGGGGACACCTTAATGAGAAGTTTCCATCAAGAGGATACTATGTGATGGTGATATGGCTTAATAGGTGGGACTCATGGCATATGACACCATGGAATGGCATTGACTTGCATGTTTTTGATATTGTATTATCTATGTGATTTTTGGTACTAACTCATGTGTTAACCCTACTTGGAGTACCTACTAGGCGCGTTGTCTAACGCCCTATTTCTACCTTAGTTGATGACACAGGGAATGGACGGAACGAGGAACGAGCTCGGAGCCAAGCTTAGGAGCTTGGATGTTTTAGTTTCGTTTTATTTAAGTTATTCATGGACAATGTAATTTGAGTAACTAGCATTCGGGACTGTAATAACGTAGATATATTTGCTATGGTTTGGAATGTTAATTTTGGATATTTTGACTTAAGTAATTATGTTTAAGTAATGGACTTCTTTGCTATCTAAAATGGAATAGGATGGTTATTCTATTATATCTCCGCATATACGAGTTATTCTGCATGTTTAACTTGAGTACGTGTGAATCATTTTAGTGGATTTGGTCCACGCACACGTATGGTTGGCCAATTAAGGGTCGGACTTTCGAAGCTTGGACTTAGCTCGCGTCGTGGCGTCCCACTCTCTCTCACTCTTTATTAAAAAAAAAAAAAAAATAGACTCTGATTTTCGGCGACTAAAAAAGGGCGGGGTGTTACAATTTAAATTCTCAATTTTCACTCATTAACTTAGTTTTAAAATTCTAAGTCAAAAGAATTTTCCCGGCTGACATTTTGATGTGCAGAAGTGTGGATTTTGTTTTAAAATGTTAATTTTAAATATTTGAAAGTGTCAAAATAGTTTTATAAAAAAAAGAGGTTTATTTTATTTAATCAAATTATGGTGTTATGTAGTTTTAGCTTATTATTACAAACTATACAAGTATATAGTTTAGTTTATTTTTAAAAAGATAAGAAGGAAACTAATATGCTAGTAGCTAGGGTAGGTGGGAGAGAGAAAAAAAAAAAATCCACCGACATAGTGGGTTTTGACTTAAAAGAAAAGAAGCAGTTGAAGATGCTGAAAAAAAAAAACCAAACAAAAGGGCTTCTCACCCTCCACCGATCCCTTTTACCCTTTTTCACCTTCATCTACTTTCTTCTTCAACCGATCCTTTATTTCCTATTTTTCTTTTACTTCCTTTATTCCTCCTCTCTTCTTCTTCCAACTGTTCCTAAAGCAACAGTGTTCGGGTTTGGGGGTTTTTGCCAGGCTTTCAAACTTCATCATTTCTCGGTGGATTTCGACGATCAAGGTATAGAAATTTATCTATTTGAAATTTTAGTAGCTCCAGGACTGTTTGTTTTGTGAAATGGGTTGATTTTGGGCTTCATTTTTGGATTTTTAGAATTTAGGAAAAATGCCCCTTTTCTTTTAAATTTTAAGTAACACCTTTACAAGTGATTTTTTTCGCTAAGACCTTTATATTGCAATTTTAAACTATGATTCAGTTTATAGGGGATTTCAAGATTTGGTTTAAGTAAAATGAAATTTAAGTAGGGGGATTTAATTAATGATTTAATATTCTAATTTTAGTGTGTATTTTGATTCTTAAAAAGCATAGCTAAATTAATTAGTTTTAAGAGAATTTTTTTAGTTTTACTAATATTTGAATTCTAAATTGCCGATAAGTTTTAATGTTAATTTAGCATATATGGTTAGTTGAACAATTTTAAATGTTTTTTCTTATAGTTTTAATAATTATTGTACAATTTGGTTGATTCATTTTCGTATAGGTTTTATTCCATCTTTTCACAGTAAAGAGATTATACCATCTATGATGTTTTTATTTTATTATTTTAGTGAGCATTGATAACTTATTTATGAGCAACCTTTTGAAAATATTTTTTATTTATTTATTATGTCAATTGATGATTATTTGCCTGGATTTCAAAGATGATTTGATTCCATGAGAAATTTTATGGCATTGTTATGAAGTTGGTGGTTTTAAATGCAAAAGTTCTACATCAAGGATATAAATTCTTTTTACTTTAAAATTTTAGTCGGGTTTTATCATTAAATATTAAATAAGACTAACTTGGAGTATTTAAATTAAACCTCCACTATTTTCTTCTCAATTTTGTCGCTCGGGTCATCTTAGGTTAATATTGTAAAGCCCCGCCCTTTTTCACTCGCTTTCCTCTCCAAAAAATCAGAGTCTATTTTTTTTTTTTATAATCAAAGAGTAATAGAGAGCGGGACGTCACGACGCGATATAAGTTCGAACTTCTAAAGTCCGACCCTTAACTGGCCAACCCCATGTGTGCATGGACTAAATCCATGAAAACAGTTCACACATAACAATATCAACATGCGGAATAACATCATAACTGCGGAATCATAACATGCGGAATAATAATAGAACCAAATTCTATTACATTCAGATAGCAAAGTACGTCAAGTCCTTAATCATAATTAAAATATCATAATTATCCAAATAAACATCCAACCATCTAAGTTACTACATGCCCGGAAACTAGTTACTCAAATACATGTCCATAAGTAACTTTGTTCAAAATATAAACTTGTAATACCCTAGATTTTTCAATATATCAATATTTACGAAAATGCCCTTGGATTTATAAATTGAAGGGTTATGATCATAGATGAGAAAAATGGTGGGACCCATTGCTCAATGTACTTGTATAAGTTTAAATTAAGTTAAATGGGCAAGGTACATTTATTTGGGTCAAAGAGGTTAAATGGGTCAAAGGACCCAAATGGGACCCAATGGGTCGTGTATGTCATGATTAATCATGGAGTGAGTTCAAAGCTTAATTGGTTTAAGTTCATTAAATATTTGAGTTGGTTTGAGTTGAAATAAATAATGGAGTTTAGTTGAGTTGAATTTATTAGTTGAGTTATATTAAATGAATGAGTTGATTGGGTGAGTTAAATAAATGGGTTGGATGGAATGTTTATTTTAAGTAAGTGATGTGTGTGAATGGGAGTGGAATGGATTGATTTCAAGTGTAAAACAAAGAAAAACGTGGGTTGCATGGGGAAGTTATCTTATGCATGTAACTCCTAGTTAAGTGTTAAATGTTGGTGGAGGTTTTGGGAGTTACATGTGGTGAGGAGTTGTGTTGCAAAGTTAAGAGATTCATAAAACACATTGGATTGCATGAGAATTATTTTATGCATGAGAATTAAAGGGGAGTTGGAAGGTTGAGTTGGTCCAAGTGAATCAAATGGGTGAAGTTTTATTTAATTGGGTCAAAGTTTGTGAAATGGGTCAAAATGGCCAATTTGGACCCAATGGGTCGGGTTTGACTTTGTTGACCATTAAGTGAGTCCAAGATTGATTAAATTGGGGCTGTTTGGAGTTTGAAATAAAATCATATAGTTGAGTTAAATAAGTGAGCTGATTTAGATAATTATAGTGAATGAGTTTGATGGAATATTTATTTTTAAGTGAGTGAGGTGTATAGATAAAAGGTTTGTGGGTTGTTTCAACTTCAAAACTACCCTACACGTTGGCTGTAATACCCTGCTCCATATTAGGCGTGTTATAACTCGTTAATCGTGTTTTGACCCGTTGATCTCGAAGTTTTTGATCAGGGCTTTAAGGAAAGCCCAAGTGTGGCCCGATCCGAGCTCGTGAGCTCAGGGATCCATCCCGTCGAGCTGGAGGGGTATTTTAGTAATTTACCGCTTGTTGTGTATATTTTATAAATTGTATGATTATGTGTATATTATTGATGAATAATATTCTCCTTAATGAAGTATTTACATTTATTATTTTAAAATGATTTAATTTTCAGAAAATGGCATTTAAATATCGCCCGTCGAAACCCCGAAAGGGAGTTTTAATTATTTTAAATAATTTCGGGAACGGGATAAAATCAAAAAGGGTAACTGGTGTTAGATCATTTTAAAAATGACCTAGATATTTCATTTCACTTCAAAATAAGATTTGCAAATTGGTTATTTTAACAATTCTTTATTTAAGTAAATATTGAGAAATTATGAATTTTATTTAAATAAATGATTTTTATTATGATTTAAAATCTAAAATTTTTATGGTGACCAAGGTTTTCAAAACCCAACCCATCTTTAAGGTTGGATAAGGTTTTTGAGTTCTTAAATTATCACTCTTAGTTTTAAAAATCGATTTGTATTAAAATGGGGCCCTTTCTGCAATTTGTAAACTGTTTAGGGACTGATCTGCAACAACATAAGTCCTGCGCAAGGCATGCAGCGCATGCACTGTGTTCGGCCCATTTTTCGGCTGATCATTCCGTCCCGTCCCATCGCCTCAGCTGAATTCCGGCATCTTTCCCCAGCAAAAATCCTATAAATTCAGCCTCATTCAGTCTGTTTGAACTCCCAGCAAAGAACTGCTTCTCTTCTCTTCTCTCTGTCTCTGTAAAACCCCGCCGAAACCCCCTGCTGTGCTTCTGTTTTTCAGTAACAGTAAGCTTAGTGGAAGATTTTCCAAAAATCCGAATTTCAGCCCAGGAATCGAAACCAAGGTATCCATTGTATTCCTTTTGAAATTCTAACCAGTTTTGAATCAAATAAAACCGATTTTGGATTAGTATGGAGTGAGAAAAACCAGTTTTAAAAACTAAGGAAAAACCATGGGTTTCATGTACCCGTGAGGATTTGACCTTAAAATCGGTTGGTCCTTTGAGCTTCTGAGCTCCAAACCAATCCCTGTGGAAAGAGGACTCCTAGAGGAGTCCATCAGACCAGACGGATGTGAAAAATGAATCCGGGAAGCCCTCCCTTTTCGGAATCGTATTTCACTGTTCATCCGCCGTCACTGTCTGCTGGTGCAGACAGTTGAGGAAGACGACTCTCGGAAGGTCCGAGAGCCGTTCTTCGGAAGGTCCGAACCCTCGGACGGTCTGACCCTCCGACGTTCCAAGCTTCACCCGAAGCCCAGTTACGCCCGAGGTGAACCTGACCTTTCGGACGTTCCGAGCTTCACCCGAAGCCCAGAATGCCCGAGGCGAGCCAAACCTCTTTCGGAAGGACCGAGCCAAGCTCGGAAGGACCGACCCTCTCAGAAGGCCCGAGACCTAGTCTTCGGACGTTCCGAGATCTGCAGACCCACCGAGACTACTATTTTCTGATTTTTTCCGTTTCGGATGGTCTTCGGAAGGACCGAAACCCCCTGTTGTGCTTCTGTTTTTCAGTAACAGTAAGCTTAGTGGAAGATTTTCCAAAAACCCGAATTTCAGCCCAGGAATCGAAACCAAGGTATCCATTGTATTCCTTTTGAAATTCTAACCAGTTTTGAATCAAATAAAACCGACTTTGGATTAGTATGGAGAGAGAAAAACCAGTTTTAAAAATTAAGGAAAAACCATGGGTTTCATGTACCCGTGAGGATTTGACCTTAAAATCGGTTGGCCCTTTGAGCTTCTGAGCTCCAAACCAATCCCTATAGAAAGAGTACTCCCAGAGGAGTCCATCAGACCAGACGGATGTGAAAAATGAATCCGGGAAGCCCTCCCTTTTCGGAATCGTATTTCACTGTTCATCCGCCGTCACTGTCTGCTGGTGCAGACAGTTGAGGAAGACGACTCTCGGAAGGTCCGAGAGCCGTTCTTCAAAGGTCCGAACCCTTGGACGGTCTGACCCTCGATGTTCCGAGCTTCACCCGAAGCCCAGTTACGCCCGAGGAGAACCTGACCTTTCGGACGTTCCGAGCTTCACCCGAAGCCCAGAATGCCCGAGGCGAGCCAAACCTCTTTCGGACACCGAGCCAAGCTCGGAAGGACCGAGCCCAACTCGGAAGGACCGACCTTCTCAGAAGGTCCGAGACCTAGTCTTCGGACGTTCCGAGATCTGCAGACCCACCGAGACTACTGTTTTCTGATTTTTTCCGTTTCGAACGGTCTTCGGAAGGACCGAAACCCCTGCTGTGCTTCTGTTTTCAGTAACAGTAAGCTTAGTGGAAGATTTTGCAAAAACCCGAATTTCAGCCTAGGAATCGAAACCAAGGTATCCATTGTATTCCTTTTGAAATTCTAACCAGTTTTGAATCAAATAAAACCGATTTTGGATTAGTATGGAGTGAGAAAAACCAGTTTTAAAAACTAAGGAAAAACCATGGGTTTCATGTACCCGTGAGGATTTGACCTTAAAATCGGTTGGCCCTTTGAGCTTCTGAGCTCCAAACCAATCCCTGTGGAAAGAGGAGTCCTAGAGGAGTCCATCAGACCAGACGGATGTGAAAAACGAATCCGGGAAGCTCTCCCTTTTCGGAATCGTATTTCACTGTTCATCAGCCGTCACTGTCTGCTGGTGCAGACAGTTGAGGAAGATGACTCTCGGAAGGTCCAAGAGCTGTTCTTCGGATGGTCCGAACCCTCGGACGGTGTGACCCTCGGACGTTCCGAGCTTCACCCGAAGCCCAGTTACACCCGAGGCGAACCTGACCTTCCGGACGTTCCGAGCTTCACCCGAAGCCCAGAATGCCCGAGGCGAGCCAAACCTCTTTCGGACGCACCGAGCCAAGCTCGGAAGGACTGAGCCCAACTCGGAAGGACCGACCCTCTCGGAAAGTCCGGGACCTAGTCTTCGGACGTTCCGAGATCTGCAGACCCACCGAAACTACTGTTTTCTGATTTTTTCAGTTTCGGATGGTCTTCGGAAGGACCGAAACCCCCTGCTGTGCTTCTGTTTTTCAGTAACAGTAAGCTTAGTGGAAGATTTTGCAAAAACCCGAATTTCAGCCTAGGAATCGAAACCAAGGTATCCATTGTATTCCTTTTGAAATTCTAACCAGTTTTGAATCAAATAAAACCGACTTTGGATTAGTATGGAGAGAGAAAAACCAGTTTTAAAAATTAAGGAAAAACCATGGGTTTCATGTACCCGTGAGGATTTGACCTTAAAATCGGTTGGTCCTTTGAGCTTCTGAGCTCCAAACCAATCCCTGTGGAAAGAGGACTCCTAGAGGAGTCCATCAGACCAGACGGATGTGAAAAATGAATCCGGGAAGCCCTCCCTTTTCGGAATCGTATTTCACTGTTCATCCGCCGTCACTGTCTGCTGGTGCAGACAGTTGAGGAAGACGACTCTCGGAAGGTCCGAGAGCCGTTCTTCAGAAGGTCCGAACCCTTGGACGGTCTGACCCTCGGATGTTCCGAGCTTCACCCGAAGCCCAGTTACGCCCGAGGAGAACCTGACCTTTCGGACGTTCCGAGCTTCACCCGAAGCCCAGAATGCCCGAGGCGAGCCAAACCTCTTTCGGACACACCGAGCCAAGCTCGGAAGGACCGAGCCCAACTCGGAAGGACCGACCTTCTCAGAAGGTCCGAGACTTAGTCTTCGGACGTTCCGAGATCTGCAGACCCACCGAGACTACTGTTTTCTGATTTTTTCCGTTTCGAACGGTCTTCGGAAGGACCGAAACCTCCTGCTGTGCTTCTGTTTTTCAGTAACAGTAAGCTTAGTGGAAGATTTTGCAAAAACCCGAATTTCAGCCTAGGAATCGAAACCAAGGTATCCATTGTATTCCTTTTGAAATTCTAACCAGTTTTGAATCAAATAAAACCGATTTTGGATTAGTATGGAGTGAGAAAAACCAGTTTTAAAAACTAAGGAAAAACCATGGGTTTCATGTACCCGTGAGGATTTGACCTTAAAATCGGTTGGCCCTTTGAGCTTCTGAGCTCCAAACCAATCCCTGTGGAAAGAGGAGTCCTAGAGGAGTCCATCAGACCAGACGGATGTGAAAAACGAATCCGGGAAGCTCTCCCTTTTCGGAATCGTATTTCACTGTTCATCAGCCGTCACTGTCTGCTGGTGCAGACAGTTGAGGAAGATGACTCTCGGAAGGTCCAAGAGCTGTTCTTCGGATGGTCCGAACCCTCGGACGGTGTGACCCTCGGACGTTCCGAGCTTCACCCGAAGCCCAGTTACACCCGAGGCGAACCTGACCTTCCGGACGTTCCGAGCTTCACCCGAAGCCCAGAATGCCCGAGGCGAGCCAAACCTCTTTCGGACGCACCGAGCCAAGCTCGGAAGGACTGAGCCCAACTCGGAAGGACCGACCCTCGGAAGTCCGGGACCTAGTCTTCGGACGTTCCGAGATCTGCAGACCCACCGAAACTACTGTTTTCTGATTTTTTCAGTTTCGGATGGTCTTCGGAAGGACCGAAACCCCCTGCTGTGCTTCTGTTTTTCAGTAACAGTAAGCTTAGTGGAAGATTTTCCAAAAACCCGAATTTCAGCCCAGGAATTGAAACCAAGGTATCCATTGTATTCCTTTTAAAATTCTAACCAGTTTTGAATCAAATAAAACCGATTTTGGATTAGTATAGAGTGAGAAAAACCAGTTTTAAAAACTAAGGAAAAACCATGGGTTTCATGTACCCGTGAGGATTTGACCTTAAAATCGGTTGGCCCTTTGAGCTTCTGAGCTCCAAACGAATCCCTGTAGAAAGAGGACTCCCAGAGGAGTCCATCAGACCAGACGGATGTGAAAAACGAATCCAGGAAGCCCTCCCTTTTCGGAATCGTATTTCACTGTTCATCCACTGTCACTGTCTGCTGGTGCATACAGTTGAGGAAGACGACTCTCGGAAGGTCCGAGCCCTCGGATGTTCCGAGCTTCACCCGAAGCCCAGTTACGCCCGAGGCGAACCTGACCTTTCGAACGTTCCGAGCTTCACCCGAAGCCCAGAATGCCCGAGGCGAGCCAAACCTCTTTTGGACGCACCGAGCCATGGTCGGAAGGACCAAGCCCAGGTCGGAAGGACCGACCCTCTCGGAAGGTCCGAGACCCCGTCTTTGGAAGTTCCGAGATCTGCAGACCCACTGAGACTACTGTTTTCTGATTTCTTCCGTTTCGGATGGTCTTCGGAAGGACCGAAACCCCCTGTTGTGCTTCTGTTTTTCAGTAACAGTAAGCTTAGTGGAAGATTTTCCAAAAACCCGAATTTCAGCCTAGGAATCGAAACCAAGGTATCCATTGTATTCCTTTTGAAATTCTAACCAGTTTTGAATCAAATAAAACCGATTTTGGATTAGTATGGAGTGAGAAAACCAGTTTTAAAAACTAAGGAAAAACCATGGGTTTCATGTACCCGTGAGGATTTGACCTTAAAATCGGTTGGCCCTTTGAGCTTCTGAGCTCCAAACCAATCCCTGTAGAAAGAGGACTCCCAGAGGAGTCCATCAGACCAGACGGATGTGAAAAACGAATCCGGGAAGCCCTCCCTTTTCGGAATCGTATTTCACTGTTCATCCACTGTCACTATCTGCTGGTGCAGTTAGTTGAGGAAGACGACTCTCGGAAGGTCCGAGAGCTGTTCTTCGGAAGGTCCGAACCCTCGGACGGTCTGACCCTCGGACGTTCCGAGCTTCACCCGAAGCCCAGAATGCCCGAGGTGAGCCAAACCTCTTTCGGACGCACCGAACCAAGCTCGGAAGGACCGACCCTCTCAGAAGGTCCGAGACCCAGTTTTCAGACATTCCGAGATCTGCAGACCCACCGAGACTACTGTTTTCTGATTTTTTTCCGTTTCGGATGGACTTCGGAAGGACTGAGACCCAGTCTTCGGACGATCCAAAGTCAGGCCCCAAGTTCCGAGACCAGTGACCAAGTTTAGAGTGGTTCGGATGATCCGAAGCCACTATACCTGTTCGGAGGTGATGTTCCGACAAACACAGTTTTTAAATGATAAAATATTATTTGATTCTTTGATTTTGTCTAATCTTGATTATCAGTTAATGTGTTTGATTATTTTGTGATGATTTATACCCCCCTGTTAATTAAAATTGTACTAACCCTGCTTCTCTTATTATTTATAGTGTAAATACTATTGTATCCACTTTCAGTCCGACACTAGTCGGGAACTGAATGATTCACTTTCAGGACGACACTATAGTTGGGTACTGAGTGACCTCGAGGCCTACTAAAAATGTCAGCTCTGGTCCATATCCAGAAGACAACCGAGAAGTGACCCGAGGATCTAGACCTCACTCAATAAGTCAATCTGGTCAATGCCCAGAAGACAATATGAGTTTGGACTAAGCCCCTTTTATTATTATATTATTATCTTGTCGTTGATTTAAAAAGGATAGAAACGAAGTAGAAGACTCATTTCCATTAACCCCGGATATTTTCTGGGAAAATGCATGATTTCCAAATTCTACGTATATGTACGTATTTGATCTGTATATTGATTGTGCACTTGTGTGTTGTTTGAATAGAAACCGCGTAAACCACACATAACGGTGAGGGAACTTAACTCTACAGATTTTGTAAACAGGTGTTATATTGAGCGATGAGTGGTTTCGGTTTTGATGAACCCTCTCATGTGCCTATACATAATGCACTATGGTAAGAGTGCTATGATGATTATGATATTAAGATGTTGATCGTATGTATGTAAGACTGTTTCCACGTACCTGGGCTATTGAACCAATATCGGCCATATGAGAGATGGTTTATTTCTACTGGACCATGGGCGAATCATGCTGTCGTCAGTTGCTGACTTGAGGGTGTTAGTATCGGCTAAGTCAGAGCCGGAGATGTACTTGCAAGGATATATTTTGACCGTGTCGGGACTTAATACTGGTCTCAGTGTAGTCGGCAGGCGCTACGGTGGATAATGGCAGTGATTGATGATTTAATGTATGTTGATGTTGTTAATTATGGGGTAGGCATATGGTACGTGTTTGAGTCCACTTGACTTTTAAAAAAAAAAAATCAGTCGCGTTCCGAGCCCACCTGTTGGGTCGGGGCGTGACAGCTTGGTATCAGAGCGTAGGCTCAACTCTATGACTGTGATGGGTTACTACCTAGTTAGACTTATTTTTGCCTTAGTGTTGCTATTGTTTTTGACATCTTCTTGTTTGATGATACAGATATGTCAGCCAATACAGAGTATTTCCAGGGGACCCCTAGCGATCCTATCGTCATAAATTCTGCAGATAACTCTAGTGTGTCCAACTTCGATGAGGTTGCACCTGGAGAGAAGATGGAAGTAGCATCCCCAGAGTACCATGTGGGTGCTGAACCCGTGGAGGAAGAGGGAGATATCTCGATTCCTGAGGAGTCAGTGGGGAGAACGGTTCACCTGAGTATGTTCCGGCTACTCCACCCTTGGACGAGTATCCAGATGAGATGTGTGAACTCTGCAATCAGGTAGGGCACAACTTCATCTTTTGCCCCTATCCACCCAGTGTCATTTGCCCAGTTTGCTGTCTCCGCGGACATGGGAGTGCAAGGACCAACTGTCCTTATGTAGGAGGACCGGGGATCATACCTTGTTTAACTTGTGGGGTGTTCGGGAACAAGTCTGAGACCTGTCCGGACAACTTTTATTACTTTGATGGTGAGGAAGAATCTTTTTCGGGGAATTAGATCAGTGTTTGTTAGGAGGCATCAGAGAGTTTTGTTTTGTAAGGGTTGAGTTTTGTTATTTTGAAGGGTTTTCATACCCTACTAACCCTTCTACTTGTATTTGAAATTTCGAATGAATTTTAATGAAATTATTGCAACTTATGTCTTTTGCTTTAATAAGATTCTAAAATTGGTTAATGATATTTACAAGTGTAAATAACAGATGTCAAGACCCAACGCAAACCGAACCAATTTCCGTGGGAGGAGGACTGGTCTTCCACCCAGCAACCTACCTAACGAAGCGATTAGAGTGGCGGTAGAAGCATGTAGCAGATAGCTGAAAACATGTGACGTCCGCCAATCCAAACGCCAGAGGAGAGGGCCACCTCGGCTCTCAAAGAGTTCAAGCGTCTGAACCCAACTAACTTCTGAGGAACAGAGGACCCCAGCACTGCAAGGAACTGGCTAACTCAGATTAGCCGAATCCTCAACACCCTAGCGATCACCGACGATTTGCGAGTGACCTTGGCGACTTACCAGCTTGAAGGGAACGCCTACGAATGGTGGGAGGAGAAGAGTTTGGTTCATAATCACGAGCCGATGACTTGGGAGGAGTTCTCTGCAACCTTTTTGGCCCATTACTTTCCGAAAACGGTGAAGGAAGCGAGGAAGAGAGAGTTCCTCAATATCCAGCAAGGGTTTAGACACCGTGGCACAGTATGCCATGCGCTACATCGACCTGATGCAGTTTGTGCCGTGGATTGCAGCGAATGAGGAGAAGAAGATCCAACACTTTGAGAACGGACTCAGACCCTTCCTGCAGCGACAAGTGGCCGGCTTAGTGTTCAACACTTTGGAGGAGATCATCGATCGGGCTTCAAAGGTGGAAGCGGTAGACTCCATCAACCGGAGCACTAACACCTCTCAGAAACCTTCTTCCAACAAGAAGGCAAGGTTCAACCAGTAGAAGAGGCCTTTTTTAAAGAAGAGCCAGCCTAGCGTGGGCCAGTCAAGTCGGTCTGACTCTCGGCCAATCGTGTGCTACACCTGCAACCAGCCTGGGCATACTTCCAAGTTCTGCCAATCCAAGGGAGAGAGGGCGTGCTTTCACTGCCAGCAGACCGGACACCTGTTCAAGGATTGTCCTTTTACCGGTAAGATGGCACCTTCCCAAGGCGCAGGAGTTTCCTACTCTGTGGCCCAGCCGTCTGTCGGCAGAGGTTCTCAGCAAGCTTCCAGAGGATTAGTGACACAGAGGAACAGACCACCTCAGAACGATCAGGGGAGAGGACGAGGGCGTCCTCAAGGGAGAGTCTACTCGATTGGGACTCAGAAGGAAGAACCGGTGGAGAATACTGTGATGGAAGGTACCCTTAATCTTTTCAGTCTTTTGGCTCGAGTATTGTTTGATACCGGTGCTTCGCATTGTTTTATCTCTAGAACTTGTTGTGTTAGATGGGGTTTGAAACCGGTAGAAGTAGTTAACCCGCTAATGGTAGTTTCACCCTTGGGTAAGAAGGCTTTGGCAAACAAAGAGTGTAGATCTTGTGTTTTGAAGATTAGCAAGTAGAGTTGTCCTATGATTTTCTGGTTCTGGAAATGACGGACTTTGACATCATCCTTGGTATGGATTGGTTGTTTGTTTTTGAGGTCTTGATAGACTGCTCTCAGAGGAGAATTCGTGGGGTCTCCTCAACCGGTGAGAGGTTTATGGAGAAGTTGGTACCCTATGAAAGGATGAGAGTCACTTTCTCTGGCCTTAGGGCGTATCCCGATAGTGTGGTGGCAAGCATGGGTTGGGAAGATGTAGGTGGTATAGAGTCTGTTGCTCCTCGGGTGATGTGTGAGTTTATGGATGTTTTTCCTGACAAGTTGGCTGGTCTACCTCCACGCCGAGAGATAGAGTTTGTTATAGACCTACAGCCAGGAACATCTCCAATTTCCATGGCACCTTATCGGATGGCGCCGGCAGAGCAGAGAGAGCTAGCTACGCAGGTAGAAGAGCTTCTTAGTCTTGGCTTTATCCGTCAGAGCAACTCGCCGTGGGGCGCACTCGCTCTCTTTGTGAAAAAAAGGATGGATCGATGAGGATGTGTATAGATTACCGGCGGCTTAACCAGGTAACTATTAAGAATAAGTATCTGTTACCTAGAATAGACGACCTCTTTGATCTTTTGAGGGGATCGAAGTGTTTTTCAAAAATCGATTTGAGGTCAGGTTACCATCAGTTGTGGATTCGAGAGGAGGACGTTCCAAAGACTGCTTTTCGGACGCAGTATGACTTGTACGAGTTTGTTGTGATGCCTTTCGGTTTGACGAACGCGCCAGCCATGTTCATGGACTTGATGAATCGCGTATTTCGACCGTATCTGCGAGAGTTCGTGATAGTCTTCATTGACGATATCTTGATCTTTTCGGCGTCAGAAGAGGAGCATGAGCGTCATCTACGGATTGTTCTTCAGACTCTTCGGGAGCATCAACTGTTTGCTAAGCTGAGCAAGTGTGAGTTTTGGTTGACTCAAGTGCAGTTTCTGGGACATGTGGTGTCTATAGGAGGAATCTCGGTAGATCTAGCAAAGGTAGAGACTGTGAAGACTTGGGAAAGTCCCAAGAGCGTATTCGAGATCCGGAGCTTTCTGGGATTAGCAGGATATTACCGAAAGTTTATCCCACACTTCTCTCAGATCGCGGTGCTGATGACTCGGCTGACAAGGAAGAACGTCAAGTTCGAGTGGAGCGAAGCTTGTGAGAAAGCATTCCAGGAGCTGAAGGAGAAGTTGACGACGTCTCCAGTGTTGGTGATACCCGAGTAAGGACGAGGTTACGATGTTTATTGCAACGCGTCCAAGTTTGGTTTGGGTTGTGTGTTGATGCAAGAGGGGAAGGTAGTAGCTTATGGTTCCAGGCAATTGAAGGGACATGAGCAGAACTACCCGACTCATGATTTGGAGTTGGCAGCCGTTGTATTCTCGTTGAAATTGTGGACACATTACTTATATGGTGAGAAGTTTAATGTGTTTTCTGATCACCATATTCTCAAGTACATCTTCATCAGAAAGACTTGAATATGAGGCATCGAAGATGGATGGAGTACCTAGGAGATTATGACTTCAGTCTCTCTTATCACCCAGGGAAAGCCAATGTAGTGGCCGATGCCTTGAGCAGGAAGTCTCACAGTAACGTGGCGAGGATGGCATCCTTGCAGTGGAAGATGCTCGAAGTTCTGTCCGAGTACGATCTGGAGCTAATCGAAGGAAGCAGGTAAGTAAGAATCTATAGTTTGGTTCTGCAAGCCGAGGTAGTTAGATTGGTGTTGGCAGGACAACAGAGCGACCCAGAAGCGAAAGAGTTGGCAACTCAGCTTTCAGGAGGAGCGACTCTAGATGAATGGAAGATCAAGGTAGACGGAAGTCTGACTTTCAAGGACAGACTGTTTCTGCCAAAGTCGGACGAGTGCAGGAAAAAGGTGCTTGATCACTTTCATCGATCTCGCTTTGCGGTGCATCCTGGTGAAACGAAGATGTATCGTGACTTGGGGCGACTTTTCTGGTGGAAAGGTATGAAGCGCGAGGTAGCAGATTTTGTGTCCAAGTGCCTAACTTGTCAACAAGTGAAGGCGGAACATCAACGACCTGGCGGAAAGATGCAACCCTTGGAAGTGGCTGAATGGAAGTGGGAGCATATCACGATGGATTTTGTAACTGGTTTTCCTAAGTCTCCTAAGAAGAATGACGCTATTTGGGTAATAGTCGATCGATTGACGAAGTCAGCTCACTTTCTGCTGATCAAGAAGACGGATTCTTTGGCTACCATAAGCAGATTGTATTTAAAGGAGATAGTCAGATTGCATGGAGTACCTGTATCTATTGTATCTGATAGAGACCCGAGGTTCGTGTCAAGGTTTTGACAAGGATTGCAAGAAGAGTTAGGGACTAAGCTGTGCTTCAGCACTGCTTTTCACCCTCAGACGGATGGTCAGTCAGAGCGAACCATTCAGACCCTAGAGGATATGCTAAGAGCTTGTGTGATGGATATGTAGGAAAGCTGGGAAGATCACTTGCCTTTGATCGAGTTCGTCTACAATAACAGTTATCACTCTAGTGTGCAGATGGCAGCCTACGAGGCTCTGTATGGCAGACCTTGCAGGTCACCTCTTTGTTGGATAGAGGTAGGAGACAAAGCGCTGCTAGGACCTGACCTAGTGCGTGAGACGTCAGAGCAAGTAGAAGTGATCAGACAGCGTCTCATGACAGCCCAGAGCAGACAGAAGAGTTATGCGGACAAAAGGCGACGACCTTTGGAGTTTACAGTTGGCGACCGAGTTTTCTTACATGTGGCACCACGTCATAGAGTGCAGCGGTTCGACCGCAAGGGAAAACTATCACCTCGATATGTTGGACCCTTTGAGATCTTGAAGAGGATAGGTGAAGTGGCCTATCAGTTGGATCTTCCTCAGGCTTTGGAGAGAGTACATAGTACGTTCCACGTGTCTATGTTAAGGAAGTACGAGCCTGACCCGTCATATGTGATCAGTTTTGAAGACATCGAAGTGTCAGAGGACTTAACTTTTGAAGAAGCGCCTGTCAAGATTTTAGAACGTCTGACTCAAGAGCTCAGGAGGAAGTCTATACCTCTAGTGCGAGTGCTGTGGCAATATCGCGACATGCAACATGAGACGTGGGAACCTGAATCGACGATGCAGAAGCTGTACCCTGGCTTGTTCTTAGGCCAAGAAGGTAGTATTTGTTTTAAATTTCGGGGCGAAATTTTCTTTTAGGGGGGTAGGATGTAATACCCTGCCCCAGATTAGGCGTGTTATAACTCGTTAATGGTGTTTTGACCTGTTGATCTCGAAGTTTTCAGTCAAGGCTTCAAGGAAAGCCCAAGTGTGGCCCGATCCGAGCTCGTGAGCTCAGGGATCCAGCCCGTCGAGCTGGAGGGGTATTTTGATAATTTACTGCTTGTTGTGTATATTTTATAAATTGTGTGATTATGTGTATATTATTGATGAATAATATTCTCCTTAATGAAGGATTTGCATTTATTATTTTAAAATGATTTAATTTTCAGAAAATGGCATTTAAATATCGCCCGTCGAAACCCCGAAAGGGAGTTTTAATTATTTTAAATAATTTCGGAAACGAGATAAAATCGGAAAAGGGTAACTGGTGTTAGATCATTTTAAGAATGACTTAGATATTTCATTTCACTTCAAAATAAGATTTGCAAATTGGTTATTTTAACAATTCTTTATTTAAGTAAATATTGAGAAATTATGAATTTTATTTAAATAAATGATTTTTATTATGATTTAAAATCTAAAATTTTTATGGTGACCAAGGTTTTCAAAACCCAACCCATCTGTAAGGTTAGATAAGGTTTTTGAGTTCTTAAATTATCACTTTTAGTTTTAAAAATCGATTTGTATTAAAATGGGGCCCTTTCTGCAATTTGTAAACTATTTAGGGACTGATCTGCAACAACAGAAGTCCTGCGCACAGCATGCAGCACATGCACTGTGTTCGGCCCATTTTGCGGCTGATCATTCCGTCCCGTCCCATTGCCGCAGCTGAATTCCGGCATCTCTCCCCAGCAAAAATCCTATAAATTCAGCCTCATTCAGTCGGTTTAAACTCCCAGCAAAAAACTGCTTCTCTTCTATTCTCTCTGTCTCTGTAAAACCCGGCCGAAACCCCCTGCTGTGCTTCTGTTTTTCAGTAACAGTAAGCTTAATGGAAGATTTTCCAAAAACCCGAATTTCAGCCCAGGAATCAAAACCAAGGTATCCATTGTATTCCTTTTGAAATTCTAACCAGTTTTGAATCAAATAAAACCGATTTGGATTAGTATGGAGTGAGAAAAACCAGTTTTAAAAACTAAGGGAAAACCATGGGTTTCATGTACCCGTGAGGATTTGACCTTAAAATCGGTTGGCCCTTTGAGCCTGAGCTTCAAACCAATCCCTGTGGAAAGAGGACTCCCAGAGGAATCCATCAGACCAGACGGATGTGAAAAACGAATCCGGGAAGCCCTCCCTTTTCGGAATCGTATTTTACTATTCATCCACCGTCACTGTCTGCTGGTGCAGACAGTTGAGGAAGACAACTCTCTGAAGGTCCGAGAGCCGTTCTTCGGAAGGTCCGAACCCTCGGACGGTCTGACCCTCGGACGTTCCGAGCTTCACCCGAAGCTCAGTTACTCCCGAGGCGAACCTGATCTTTCCGACGCACCGAGCCGAGCTCGGAAGGACCGAGCCCATCTCGGAAGGACCGAACCTTCGGACGTTCCGAGCTTCACCCGAAGCCCAGAACGCCCGAGGTGAGCCAAACCTCTTTCGGACGCACCGAGCCAAGCTCGGAAGGACCGACCCTCTCGGAAGGTCCGAGACCCAGTCTTCGGACGTTCTGAGATCTGCAGACCCACCGAGACTGCTGTTTTCTGATTTTTTCCATTTCGGATGGACTTCGGAAAGACCGAGACCCAGTCTTCGGACAATCCGAAGTCAGGCCCCAAGTTCCGAGACCAGTGACCTAGTTTAGACTGGTTCGGATGATCCGAAGCCACTGTTCCTGTTCTGAGGTGATGTTCTGAGGAACACAGTTTTTAAATGATAAAATATAATTTGATTATTTGATTTTGTCTAATCTTGATTATCAGTTAATGTGTTTGATTATTTTGTGATGATTTATACCCCTCTGTTAATTAAAATTGTACTAACCCTGCTTCTCTTATTATTTATAGTATAAATACTATTGTATCCACTTTCAGTCCGACACTAGTCGGGAACTGAGTGATTCACTTTCAGGACGACACTATAGTCGGTACTGAGTGACCTCGAGGACTAATCAAAATGTCAGCTCTGGTCCATATCCAGAAGACAACCGAGAAGTGACCCGAGGATCTAGACCTCACTCAATAAGTCAATCTGGTCAATGCCCAGAAGACAATATGAGTTTGGACTAAGCCCCTTTTATTATTATATTATTATCTTGTGGATGATTTAAAAATGATAGAAACGAAGTAGGAGACTCATTTCCATTAACCCCGGATATTTTGTGGGAAAATGCATGATTTCCAAATTCTACGTATATGTACGTATTTGATCTGTATATTGATTGTGCACTTGTGTGTTGTTTGAACAGAGACCGCATAAACCACACATAACGGTGAGGGAACTTAACTCTGCAGATTTTGTAAAACAGGTGTTATATTGAGCGATGAGTGGTTTCGGTTTTGATGAACCCTCTCATGTGCCTATACATAATGCACTATGGTAAGATTGCTATGATGATTATGATATTACGATGTTGATCGTATGTATGTAAGACTGCTTCCACGTACCTGGGCTATTGAACCAATATCGGCCATATGAGAGATGGTTTATGTCTACTGGACCATGGACGGACCATGCTGTCGTCAGTTGCTGACTTGAGGGTGTCAGTATCGGCTAAGTCAGAGCCGGAGATGTACTTGTAAGGATGTATTTTGACCGTGTCGGGACTTAATACTAGTCTCAGTATAGTCGGCAGGAGTTACGGTGGATAATGGCAGTGATTGATGATTTAATATATGTTGATGTTGTTAATTATGGGGTAGGCATATGGTACATGTTTGAGTCCACTTGACGGGCTAATGTATAACCACTAGGCCTAACTGTTGATTCGGCCCAATAAGAATGCTGGTAGTTTAACTTATCTTTCAAAAAAAAAAAAAATCAGTCGCGTTCCAGGCCCACCTGTCGGGTCGGGGCGTGACATTGGTTGCATGGGGGTGTACCACATGCATGAAACTCCTAAGATATTGATGAATGAAATGACGGTTTTGGGAGTTACAACCTTGGGGAGTTGTATTTCAAAGTTTAATCCATAAACACGGTTGAATCTTATGGGAGGATTATGTCTTGCATGAAACTCGAAATGGAGTGTTTATGTTGCAAAATTAAAAGTATTATGCACGTTGGATACTATGGAGGCTTTATTCCATGCATGAAACCCCCCACATGGGGTATTGGTGAGAATCAAGGGAGGTGGAGTTACATAAGGGTTATGGCATTTCAAATTCAAAATTATAGGCTACAACGTTGGGGCTCATGGGTGTTTCACATTTTTGGATGAAACTTCTAGATGGGAAATGAATGGGATTTGAGGAGGTTACTCAAAACCTTGCATGGGAGACGTTGGAGGGTTGGGGAATTTCATTTCATAGATGAAACCCCCAAGTAACATAAAGAACTTTGATTAAGATGAGGTGAGTTACACAAGGTTAACCTTGGGCTGGTTTTGGTTAAACAAAGGGCTCTCATTTTACTCTCTCTATCTCTCTCTTCCTTGGACTGTTATCATCTCTCTAAGATCAAGAGCAGCAGCTGGTTGCTTAATCATTTCTTGGATTGATCTCTTTCATCAAGACAAATTCAGCCAAAGGGTTGGGCAACAAGGTTAACACTTCCATTCAAGGTCAAAAGTTCTATCTTCTCTCTCTAATTTATACCTTAGCCGAATCACTTCAAGGACAGCAACAAGATCATCTCTGGCCAAAGAATCAAGAAGAAGGAGAGGCTAAGAAAGGGAAGTAAAAGATCAAGGAAGGAGTCAAAGAACCGAAGGAGACGCAGTAGTGGTATCGGGATTGCTTGAACGATGTACTAGTCGTAAACGGGAGACGGCTCAAAAGAAGGGTCAAACTAAGTAACATTGTGTAGGTTTCCTACCTTGTTGTAACCACATATCTTATTCGATGTTTTATGTTTATTTGAATAAGTTATTTGAATGAAATGTTATATTTACAAATGACATGTTTGCATAGACATCTCATGCATGGCATGGGATGATGGTGATGTAACCGGAGGCCACACTCTGTCGGGGCGTCCGAAAGACCACTGTGGGTTACCCTGATGATGAGAATCTCATCAGGAGGAATCCTGAGGCCACACTTCGTCGGGGCGTCCGAAAGACCACTATGGGTTACCTTAACGATGAGAATTCCGTCAAGTGATGGCTATGTTGAATGGTGATGGGTGGGACTCATTACATGTTCATTTCATACATAGCATGTTTTTATGGAATTTTGTCACACATGTATTATTATTATACTATTTTCATGTTTTTGACTAACCATGTGGTAGCCCTATTCGGAAACACTACTGGGCGCATTGATCTAACCCCCTATCTATATCCTTAGTGGATGACGCAGGGAAAGGAAAGAACGTGGATCGAGAAAAAAACCAAGCATAGGAGCTTGGGCACTTTGAATGGATTTGAATGGACTACTTATGGATTTGTTATTTGAATTAGTTGGACAATGTAATTTGGTAACTAGATTTGTTGGCATGTAATAAGTAGTTAAGTAGATGCTATGGATTGGTTTATTTTGGATGGTTGGATTGAATAGTAGATTAATATTATTTAGTAATTTTGGAGAATAAGTTATGTACTTTGCTATCTAAGAATGGAAAATTGGATTAGTCATAGGTTCTATTATAACTTCAGTTAGATTAAGATTAAGTTAATTCCGCAAGTGTAGTTGTACCATGTGTGGATCATTCTTATGGACTTAATCCATACTCACATGGGCTTGGCCAGTTAAAGGTCGGACTTTAGAAGTCCGAACTTAACTCGCGTCATGACACTCCACCCCGATCACTTGATTATTATATTAAAAAAAAAAAACTCTGAAAATTAGAGTGAAAAGGGCGGGGTGTTACAAAACTAAATCCTCCAAGATCCTATGCTTGGCGTTTCCTGCGTTCATCGTTCCCCTGATTTCCTTTGTCATCCACTAGGGTAGAAGTAGGGCGTTAGAATAACGCGCCCAATAGGTATTCCAGTTAAGGCTAACACATGGTTAGTACAAAACATATATAATATAATAATGTCCAAAATCATATAAAACGATGCCATGCAATGATTAAAAATGCAATGAGTCCCACCCATCACATGTACATAAAGTACCCACCACATAGGTCTTTCGGACGCCCCGACGGAGTGTGAACCCTCCGGTTTCTTCTTGATGGAAAAACACATCAAGGTACCCCCACATAGGTTTTTCGGACGCCCCGACAGAGTGTGGACCCTCCAGTTATAAATCCTTCACCCCATGCTATGCATGAGATGCCAATAAAACACATGCTATTTTATCATATAAACATAGCATTAAAATCACATTTTGAAACATATCCATCAAATGTTATTTTATCATATAAACATAGCATTTAAAACTCACATTTTGAAACCTATTCTTTGCAATATAAATTCATCAAAATAAGATAAAAACATTGTACATAAAATCCATGGTTTCAAAGAGGTGGAATCCTACCAAAGACCACTAACGTGTCCTTGCATCTTTCGTCCAATAGTCGCTCACGATCGTAAACACCTTATGAGGTCCCGTTACCTTATAATATATCAATCAATCAAAACCAAGTCCCACTTGTTTTACAATCTTTTAAGTCCATAAACCAATCCCCATAGGGTTCGGCCATACACCATGGCCGAACTCATGGTCATTCATTTTTTACCATATTTACAATAATGCCATTCGTACCATTTTTTATGCACTAATCAGATGATAACCCAATTAATCATTTATGATACATCAAACATTAAGTTTAGCAAACATTCCCCATGGGGTTCGGCAATACACCATGGTCTAACCCATGGTCCCTTATTTTCACTTAATTACCAAAATGTCATTACCTCTATCATTGTCTCTCCATTAATCCAATCACTAACTTAAGTTCATAAAATCCATTCAACTTGATTATGGGGTTCGGCCATACTCCATGGCCGAACCCATGGCCTAAGGATCTTCACAAAAATCATCCATTAAAACCCTTTTAACATCATCATATTATTCCATGGTTTTTATCATTCAAACCTCCATTAAATAATCCATGTCCTTCCATGGGGTTTGGCCATACAACATGGCCGAACCCTATGGTTCATCATTCCATTAGTTAGATCCATTAAAAGTATTAATATCTTTTCCATGGGGTTCGGCCATATACCATAGCCGAACCCTATGGTTCCATTTTTTTCCTCTTTCAAATCCAATCATAATATTCCAACTGTCCATGGTTTTTAACCCATCAAATACACAGTGTCTTTCCATTAAATTATACTCAATCATCTCTCAATCTTCTTCCATGGGATTCGTCCATACACCATGGCCGAACCTTATAGTTCTTTTCTTTTAAACAAAAATTATAAAATCACTTACTGGTTCCGCCACTCCCCCTGTTTTCCCTCGGTTGTTCTTGCTCTTTTCCTCTTGCTGGCTGCCTTTTCTTCCCTTGATAATGTCGTGAATGATCGAGAGAGAGAGAGAGAAAATTTGGCTACGTACATAAACCGTGCGCCCCTCTATGTCTCTCCTTTTATTACCTCCAATTAAATCTTATCTTAGAAGGTTCTTGAGATAGCAATTGCCGACCTTCCAATCTTATGCGCCTCATTTCCCTCTTTCTTTAATAACATTCCAATCGGCCAATGCTAAGATAACAATAGCAATGCCGTACGCCCTTACCTTGAGCCTTAATTAATCTCACATTGATCCCAATTTAGTAGGTGCTTAAGATAACAATTCCTTAGTGCCGTGCGCCCCTTTGCTTCCCACTTTGGGAGGGTCCTTTAATTAGCAATTTCCCTTGTTTAAGATATTCTAGCACATGCGCATATCCTAGATATGCAATGTCACACACAGCCATAAATAAACTATCTCATTCCTAAAATATTTCCATGATCCCTTTATGCGCATAATCATGGATTTAGAAATCCCTACACACGGCCAATGTAATCTTCATTTAATTTTTAAACATCTTCTTGGATATACAAATCCAATATTCGGGCATGCACAATCTTTTATTTAATTTCTGACATAATGCATTATTAATTTAAATCGGCCAAATTAAATTTTTATTGAAACCAATTTCACAATTCGTTGGGTCTTAATTGGGCAAAGACCCAACACTTTACCCATCTAATATCCATATCTAAAATTCACAAATTAAATGGGTAATATTCATATATATTAATAAATTGAAAATACGGGGTGTTATAAATATATAGTGTCTAACTCCGTCAATTATCCAATTGGAACAGTGGACCGGCTTTCTCTCTCTCCTTCACGCAAATCGAGAAACCCACGTAACGTCATCGATCAAAGTGAGGAGACTCAACTATGACTTATTTGCATGTGAATGTGTATATGTTTTATGTAATGTTCATATATACATGATATATGCTATGATTGGAATATGTGGAATATGCAAGTGATTATTTGTATATATCTATGAATGTCCCTATGCTAATGTGGTTATGCAGGTGTTGAGAATATGATTACTCTGGGTTGATAAGCCTGAATTTTATACCAGTGAATGGTAATTGTGTATTTTTCCATGTATATGAAATTTTATTTATGGGGTATGTTAAACATATATACTCACACACTTGTTAAATGGGTCGAGCTCTTGCAAGTCGAGGATGAGTGGATTCCTCGACAGGGTTGAGTGAGATACCCTGGGCCTATACAGTTGAGGTTGAGTGGGATACCTTAAGGGGTTGAGTGGGATATCCCAGTGAGTCAAAGAAACAATGATACACATTAGGAATTGAAATAAAAGAATAATTGCCACATATTCTGTTATTTATTTTAATTGCATTGTAGACTTTAATTATCTATCGTATGCTATATCTATGATATTTCGAGTTCTCTTTGCTGGGCTAGAAGCTCATGTGTACCTCAATGCAGGACAAGGTCTGGAGGCAGCATAGGACCCCCCTGCAATGACCTAAGCTATGGAACCTTTGAATTCCACTAAGTTGTTTTGGAGTAAAATTTACTTAGATGACTTAATATGTAATTATTGTCTAAGTTTACCAGTTGGGGTATCCAGATTTGTATGTGTATAATTATGGTGTGAACTGTTATGTGTATATAAGTACCTTATGTGATAGTTTAGCTTTTATGAACACGTATGGTCTCTTCATGGGCTTAGGCAGACCCGGACATTCTGATTTTTGGGATTAGTTTTTTTAAAAAAAAATTAGTCGCGTTCCGGGCCCACATATCGGGTCGGGGCGTGACATCAGCCCACTGGATCATATGTGGACCCATTCTTACAAAATATAAATTTTATTAATGATGGTTGACCCCAGTTGACAACCTTGGTGGATGATGAGACCATCAACCATAGAAGAAGTGCACCGACTCAAAATCATAGACAAGATTGTGATGTGCAGAGAATACGGTAGAGGTGGGTTCATGCTAAGTTTCTCCTTGCTCGAGCCACCCGACTTAACTCGAGGGCGAGTTCTCTCCAACCCGGAGGAGATGATGTGGACATCGAGTCGGACTCAACCACAAATGATGATGGTCTGGCCCAACTGGACCAAGTTGATGAATTGGCCCTCCAATTTCTTCATTGAATCGATAAAGGGAAGTGGGGCCCACAAATACAGCCCATTAAAATCCATCTCAAAAAGACCTTGAGCCTTCAAGTTCCTCGATCCAAGCCATGTTAATGTTTACTGCAATTTATTTTAAGATCCTAAACAATTAACATTATGTTGATTTAATCTCTTAAAATAACATTAGTCGGATGGTCATGAATGATAGGCTACTGCCCCAGCTATGATTGTAATACCCTGACCCGAACTTAAGCCTAATTAATATGGTTTATTTTAATCAATCATATTTTAACCTATCAATTGTAGAGATTATAGTTAGGGATTTGTGAAAAGTCTAAGATTGGCCCAATCGGAACGATAATTCATTGATCCAACTCATTTAAGTTGGAAGGGTAAAATGATAATTTTCATAAACAGTGTTATTTTATTAATTTTAATAATTGTTTGATTAATGTTTGAGTGAAATTGATTTCTTTATTAGGGACTTAAATTTTGAAATTTATCAGTATTTTTATTTTATTTTTAATTTCAGAAAATGTTATTAAAACTACCCGAAAACTAAGAAATAATTATTTTAAACAATTTTGGATGTTAAAAAATTCTGAGGAAATAGGTGTTGTTAAACTATGTTTTAACTTGTTGTTTTATGTTTCTGTACTTTGAAAATAACGTTTTTACCCTTTAATACAATTTAAGTTAAGGGAATAATGTTAAAAGGTAATTTTTATTTAAATCAAATTATTTTAATAAAATATAATTCTCCAAAATTATATAATAGTTTTATATTTTAAAACCCAACATTTTGGGTGAGATGGATTAAATAAAATAAAACTTTTTGTTTGTTAAATATTAGAAATAATAGAATTGGATTTAAATGTAAATAACTTTGGAGGGCTAAACTGTAAATACGCCAAAATCCAAAACCTGATGATGATTATTGTATTATGTTATGTTCTATTCACTGTGCTAGTTAGCTCACACCTCTCACATTTCAGGAGATGTACCCGAGGAGGAGAAACCTCCTTTGCAACTTTAGGATGATAAAATTGATATTGTTTCTTGTATCTCCCACGGATGGGAAATACATTTCATTTTGTTATGTTGATTGTTAAACCATATTTTGTATTAAATACCGCCTGTGGTACTTAGTCTAAGCATGTATTAAATCGTCATGTTTCTGTTAGCAACTCTAGTTTGATATGAATATGATTATATTAAATTATGTGATGAAAATATTTATTTGTCTAATATGTATTATACATGGATAGATATATGGTATATGTTTGAGTCCATATGTAAAGAGCATATATGACATATTTTTTTCTAGGCTTCACTGTAGACCTTAATGATCCTGCCCAGTTGAGAGTTGATTTGATTGGAGATTATATAAAAAAAGAAAAATTAGTAACAATTCGGGCCCACTAAATAGGTCTGGGCGTTACAATGATAGCCTAAAGTCACATATTTTGAGTAATGGTCTAAGGTATACACAACATAGTTGAAATGTGCAAAATTTAATATTATTGCAAAATTTTCTAGTGTTTGTACAAACATCCAAAAATTCCAATATTTTTACAGTAGATAAGTCTTTCATAGAGCTTTCTGGAAATACCTTATTTGCCTCATTCTGATTTCTTAGTCCAAGATATGACTATTTTAATCAAACAGTTACATACTGCCAACCAGATTATAGTTTAGGATTGAATTTTGGATTGCACACAAATTTTGACCCATCAAATCAAATCCAAAAATTCTCAAAATTTAACAGTAGATAGATTTCTTCGCTAGCTTCACAATGATATTAGATTTTGCACCGTTCTGAGGTATCTAGGTCAAGTTATAATTAATTTCACAGATTGCTGCAAAACTGTCATATAGACTTCATAACTAGTTTTAGGTTTGACTTGCAAACAAGATTTGGAGTATCAAACCCTCTCAGAAAATTCTCAATTCTAGATGTGATTAGATCTCTTTATCTGCTTTCCAGAAATATAAATTTTATTAAATACTGAGTTTGATAATCTCGGTTATACTTTTTTTTTGCTACAACGTGCGAAAAAGGACAGAGTAGAGTCTGAAGTTACAGTTCTCCAATATTCCACTTTAAACACCATTTATAAGGTCTTCTAAAATTTTGTCCAAAGATGTAGAGTTTGTCCATAAAATATTTGGACAATTTTTTAGATCTCAGGATTGAGTATCCAAAGAGAAAAATATGGTCTTTTGGGTCCAAATGCAGTACTTTGGTCGAATCTTGACAATCAGAACCCTAGGCGATGGTAACCATGGTGAAACTAATTGAAATAGGGTATAATCTTCTCCCTCTACAACAAGGTTCGAACATAGGAGAGAGAGAAAAAAGGGAAAATCGAAAAAATGAAGAAGAGAAAAGGAGAGGACAGACTCGTACTTGAGAGGAGGAGAGAAACCCTGAGAGACCCTGAGGAAAGTCATTCAAGCCTTGGAGACTCTTGTGAAATCCGAACAAGGCTCTAGGTGAAGAGATTATTTACAGACTGTAAATTTTTGAAGGACAAAACTCTCCCTCCTATTATCTTCTCAAATTCACCCAACTCTAGAGGCATTCCAATCTTTTTCTCCACAATGTAGGTGGCCAATTGGGAATCGACTGTCCAAGCCAAATTCGAGTTTTGACAAGGATACCCTTACAAAATTCACCCAGGCCCACACAAATGGGAGAATTTGGTTAATTTATTTTATTGTCTGGCTTCCCAACTAATTTCTCACCAAATTCGAATATTCTAACAATTTTTAATTTAATTTATGTATATTCTACTTTGGAGAAGTGTGTGCAAAAGGGGGCTCACTATTTAATTTATAAGTTCTTCACTCTGTTTTTCAAAAATCAATTCACAAAATAAACACACAATTTATAAAATTGCTAACTACCCGATTAAATTCTCTAGCCACACTATTAATACACTGATTTAGGTATCGATATTAATGTGAAATGGTATTTTCCCAATATTATTATAATAAAAATAAAAATATTGCCTGTAGTTGCTAAATTATTCACCACAACTGACTCTTCACTCCTCCATCAATAGTCGACTCTCCTCCTTCCTCTTCACGACCAAGCGTGCACTGATCATAACCCTTTTCCTCCCACAAATGTCTCTATTTTAATTGTTTTCATTTTTATTCTAATTAGCTTCTCATAATTCTATTGATTTTTGATGCAACGGGTAAAATCGGGTTTGGAGATGATATAGGTTAGAGTCGGGATTGATGGGAATTTGGGTCAAAGAAGATAGGTGGGTCACGGTTGAGATGGGTCAAGGGACTAATTGAGCTTTGTATGATTGATGGAGTTAAGAAAATATGGCGAAATAAGGTAATCCATCGGTCAATGGGTGATAAGCTATAGTTATTGTTAATTATAGATATGGCACAAGGGTATTAAATGGTGGTGGATTCATTAAAGCAAATTTGACCTTGGAACTGTTGGGAACGGTGTTGGGTTTAATGTTTGGAAGGCTTGGGTTGTGAGAGGATGATGGAGGCATGCAGAGGTGAAGATGGAAGGACGGGTGGACTCTATTGAGAGGGGCGTGGATGGCTTATGGACGAACAGTAAAAGAGAAAAGAAAGAGGCGTAAGGATGGAGGCGAGACTGGCTGTGATGGCAGATTGAACCATACCTCGGCTGAGAAGCAGAGGCGTGGAAGATGAGGCAGGACAACAGGGGCACAAGCAATCAACAGGTTGTGCCCAACATCCGTCGGCCTGGGCGTGTCCCGACCTTCTGCTTGTAGGCAGGGGAGGGAAGATGAGATAACTCCGGGGAAGCTCCAATCATCGTCGGCAGCCGGATCCAAAGAAGAAGGACACCGTCGATCTCTGTCAGATCGGAAAGGATAGAAGCCGGAATCCACCGGGAAGAAGAAAACAGGGTACAACCCAAAATCAAATATTCATACTCATAAATCTGTCCAAATACATTCACTAATTTTGATTTTATAGAAAAACCTAACTCTAAAAATGACAAATAAATCTAAAACAAAAATCAAAACAAAATAAGAAAGAAAGAATGAAAAGTGGAAGCTTCTTCAACGGTGGTTGGAAAATTAGGCAATTTCTACCTTTGTTCTTGCCAAATGTGTCAGTTTCCAAACACGAGCTACTCATGTGGGAGGCTCCTCACATGTGCTACATCATTTTTTTTTTACTATAGTTCTCTCTTATGGATTCTCTTATATCTCTAGTTTGTTGATTTTTATAGATCTCTCTTTGTTATCGATTTCACTTTGATTTTTGTATATTCTGCTACATTGCTCGTTATTTTTTATTCATTTTTATCAATCTTTCTTATCTATCTCTATTTTTTAATTTGGGAATCCTAGTATCTTAATCCTCTCTAATCTATCTAACTTCCTTTTGAGAAATATTTTTTCTTTTTTCTTTTTATAAATCTCTCTTAGGTATTCGTCTTTCCCCATTCATCTCTCTCTTTGATAATTTTTTCTTTCGTTTTGCATTTGTTAGTCATTTTATTTTAATAGTGACGATTGAGTTTTCTCTTTGAAAAGAATAGTGATGATTAAGTTGAATTTCTTCCAAGTATGGAATTTGAATGAGGCACATTTTCTAGCAGTATTCTTATGGGAAATGAATTGTTAGTAATAATATACGGAATAAAATATAGAACTAATTAACAGCACGATAAATAAATAAAGTAAACACCACCAAACAAATCCAAACACTAGATTTACATGATTTTTACGTTCACCGAACGTGTATTTTATTTAGAGAAAAATACGAACACTTAATACAAAGAGATAATTAATAAATTTAAAATCTAAACCCAATCCCTAACACCGTAAACAAATCCCGTAACGCAACCCAATTGCTACACCTTATCTTCTTTTTCAGATTGTCCGGTCCTTAACGATGAAAATACCTCCTCTTTAGCTGAAAACAAAGCCAAACACAAAGCACAAACGTGTATGGTATAGTGATCACTCTTCCGTCCTCTGTGTATTCCGATTATTCTTCCAGTTCTCTAAGTTTTTTTCTTCTCTCACTTGATTATCTGGACTTGTGTTCAAAGTACATTGCCTACAAGAATACCCATATGAATACCATGCAAAATTCGCCCATGGGCATCCACACGCCGAAGCCTGTGTAATTTCTGGATTAGAAACACCAGACAGCTGACCAAAAATAACTGTATGAAAATAGAAACTAGTTTAGATCCAAAAATTAGAATAAACATCTAAATCAGGGGTAAAAAAAAATGTATCGGCCAAGATATTGTCTCGTTATCGGCCGATAAATTCCTCTCAGCTTTTTTTTTTTTTTTTTAACAAAAACGGCTGATATCGGCCGATATGATGCGGCTGAGATATCGGCATATCGGCCGATACGAATCGTATCGGTCGATATGATAAGGTCTCAAAACCATATCATATCGGCCGATACAATTCGTATCTGCAGATATTCGGACCCCTGATCTAAATATCGTATCGGTCGATATGATAAGGTTTCAAAATCGTATCACATCGGCCGATACAATTCGTATCCGCCGATATTCGGACCCCTGATCTAAATATCTAATTAGCATCTAGTCTCCATGTTATATGGAGCAAACACCACAGGCCCTACTTGAATTTGAGCCAAATTGTCCAACATGAATTTGTGTTGTAGCACTACGGCTGCAACAACTCGACTCGAGAAATCATGTGGGTTGGGTCAAGAATTTTGGGCCAGCGGGTCAGGTCGGTTGACAAGATAAAAACCCGCATGAAATTCGGGTCGGGTCGGTTAACTTGTAAAATCCTCAATTCGGCTCGATCCGACTCGGCTAAAGTTAAGCTAAAATGGGTTTAGAATGTGGGGTGGATCAGAATTCGGATTAAAATTCGGGTCAAGTTGAGTTTTATATATCAACTCAGGTCGGGTTGAATTTTAAGAAATTCGACCCGAGTTGCAACCCTATGTACCACTATTATTTTTGTGTTGCGACTACTTTTTCATATTTTCTCTCGAAAAGCCGAAAGAGACTAATTTAGCCAACTCTATATAACATTAACTTGTTATTTAATTAGACAAAGCCTCAACTTCTGTAGCCTATTTCCAACATAAGAGTGTATAATTTTTTTTTTTTCAGCGGTTAGACACTTAGACTTGTTTAAGTTCTTAAAGATATTTAATCTATCAACGTGTGCCAATCTTAACAATGTACTCTTTCCAACCCATTTAAAAAATTTAAATTGTTTAAGGACGGGCTCTCAAAAGGCATATCAGATTATATATGAGAGATAATAAAAATGACATATCAGAAAATAACTATTTTGTGACAGTTCCTAAATGAATATCAAACAACTAAATTGGAATAGAGGGAGTATATTAGAAAATGTCAATGAAACCTAAACACGCTAAGATCTTACTTTCATAATCTAATTTTAGATTTATGTTAGTTGATAATTTTATATATAGAATAACTTAAATTCGTCCTCTAATTCTCTAGTTTTGCGATTTTTTTATTTAATTCTTGTAAGCAAATTATGCCTATAATTTTTATTTTCATAATATTAAAATACTATTATTTAGTTTCCCTTTCTGTTACCCAGTATGTGTGGATAAGAAGGTTTTCACATGTCTTAAAGATTAATTAAAAGATTAATTAAATGATCTAAGAAGCATGAACACCTTTGGTCTTAAAAAAAATATTGTTGTTTAGTGATTGTTAAAAACCATATATAACACTTCTATAATTAAAATCAAATTTAAACCATATTTTAATATAAATAAAATCAAATTTTATAATAAAAAATCCAAAAAATCATATATAACACTTTCAGTATCAATTTAATATCAATACGTTACATTTAGTCTTCAAAGGCACAATGAAGTTGTCACTTTTATGTTGATTGGCAGATAAATTATTCAATGCTATAGCACTAAATGATCTAGATTTATGATAACATTCCAAGTTTATGTAAAACAATAATTAATTGGCATAATAACTAGCTCTCATATATAGTGAAAGCATAAGACATCTTTATTATGAAAGAATTGAAGTATGTGGTGGCGCTATCTTTAGGATGAATTTTGGCATTTGCACAAATTTCTAATGCATATAAATTTTTTGATCTAGAAAGATAATATATATATATATAGCTCATATAGACACACTGACTTTTCTTTCTCCCCACATCCGTTTTCAAAAAATAGTGTGAAATTACGATTCTACCCTTCCGTTTAAAATCATCCGAACGAACACGTGAGTGTAAAATGTGTTCGTTCGGATGTTGAAACCATCCAATGAATATCTCAGTGGAAAATGCATTCGTTCTGATGGTTTTTTGAGATGGATTTTCAAACGAGACCGTCTCTATATCAATTTCTACAAACAAGGTATCAAAATTCATCTACACTGAATTTTATGAACTCCAAGACTGATTTTAAATAAAAAGGATATAGTTTTGGGCTTCAAAATTATATCCAAAGAATTAAGGAAAAATGACATTCCTTTTAATTCTTTGGGTACGATTTTTTAAGCCCAAAACTATACCATTTTCACTTAAAATCAGCTTCGGAGTTCATAAAATTCAGAATAGATAAATTTTTATAACTTGTTTGTAGAAATCGGTCGAGAAACCACCTCCCTGCCAGCTGTAACATTTGCGTGTTTGGGTCGGGTTTTTAAAAGAGGCAGTTCTCAACCGATTTCTACAAAGAAGGTATCAAAATTCATCTATTCTGAATTTTATGAACTCCGGGCCGATTTTACGTGAAAATAGTATAGTTTTGAGCTTAAAAAATCGTACCCAAATAATTAAAAGGGAAGGCCATTTTTCCTTAATTCTTTGGGTACAATTTTGAAGCTTAAAACTATACCCTTTTTACTTAAAATCTGTCTCGGAGTTCATAAAATTCAGAGTAGATGAATTTTGATACCTTGTTTGTAGAAATCGGTCGAGAAACGGCCTCGTTTGAAAATCCCTTTCCAAAAACCATTCGAACGAATGCATTTTCCACTGAGATATTTGTTCGGATGGTTTAAATATTCGAACGAACACATTTTACACTTACGTGCTCTTTTGGATGATTTTAAGTGGAAGAGCAGAATCGTAATTTCACACTATTTTTTGAATCAATCTAAAATTGTTGGTCCTTTTTAAATTTACTCAATTGATTAGTTTAAGCGTAGTGGGTATATCAATCAAGTGAGTGTGTGTTAGCAAATGTGATTAAATAATCAACACAAGAAAATAACTCTAACACCACAAACAGAAAGACAAAAGATATAAATTGGTTCAGTTCGCCAACCCACATCCATTGTTAGGACTCGCTAAACTTTGAGCGATCCCCAAATTCACTATGTGGGGACTTAGACCCTCACAATTAGAGTATGAATTCCATCTATATTCGGTTGGGAATTTCACCCACTACTGTAGAATAGGAATTCCACATATCCAATTGGCTGGGAATTCCACCCACCACTGTGCCAGAGACGACGTTCTAAAGTTTTTTATAGTGGTTCTAGAGAAAATCCCCCTTAATCCACTTTTGGGTCAAAGGTTTTAAAAACAAATTAAAACCAAGAAGCACTTGTCTTTGAAGCTCTTTCTCGCTGATGTGTGCTTCTTGAAGATCCCACCCACTGAGTGCCGACGCTCCTCTTGTATCCGTCATAGAGCAATCATAATCTCTGGGTGACAAGGAAATTGGTTTCAAGTTTCCTAGGTTGTATCTCTCGTCGCCTTTTCACTTTCAAACTCAATCAACAGATTGGTTGTTTATGATTTTCCTCCTCTCTTTCTTACTTCCAAACACAATCAATAGATTGGTTGTTTATGATTCTTAGTATAAGAGTGTTGATCGTTCCTTAGATATATAACTCTTCTCAGCTCAAGGAAGATAGTAAAATGATCACCCAACACTCATATTTATAGAGGAGTCTTAACGGTTTTTCTGACTGTCTAGAACCGACAGGTCGGTGGCATCGATGGGTCGGGTATTCATATTTATTATCGTTCAACAACCCGACCGTTGCGCATTAAATGCACTCCCAACGACTTTATTACTTCCCAGTTGATTGATCGGCGTCGCCGATGGGTCGACAGTCATGGCACCGAGAGGTCGGTCCATACGAGTATCTCGATCTGGGGCAAAACCATGTTGACAGTAGTTTCAAGTCAGAAACCTCTCTTACCCAGAACGACCTGTCGCCTTTTAACGAGGGGTCAGTCCTAGTAATCTCTATCGGTCTTGAATTACCGATATGTCTGTTTTCTCGAGAGTCCATTTGAGTTTACAAACCAGAACTCACAAGACTTTTACCGATGAGTCGTAGACCACGAAGGGTCGTTTAAGTTCATCACCGAGGGGTCGGTGCATACGAGGTCTCGGTCAGAGGCTTTCCTAGAATGACAGTTATTTGACCAGAACTTCTATCAATTTGACCTACCAGTCCTTGACCACGATGGGTCGATTCTGTCTCCACCGAGGGGTTGGTGAGTACGACTGATCGAGCTGTCAGTGAACATAATTCATATTTCTAAGTTCATTATCCAGCTTTCTATCTTAGGTTTTTTTATGGATTTACCATTTGTTCAACTAAGCTTAGAGATAGTCCTCTCTAAGGTGTGGGTACCACCTAAGGTCATTTATGACCAAATGCATGTTTTGGTGATTGCTATAACGATGAGCTTTGAACCTGGTGGAGCACGATCTTCATTCTTGATCGTCTTGGGTCTTCAAGCTTCTTAGCAAGTGCTTCTTCTCGAGTCATGGAATTGACAAATAGGGACTCGGTACAGCCGGGGCACTAACAATCTATATATATATATATATATATAAAGAGCAAAGACTCATAATCTAAAATGGAACACCGAGAGAGCAACTTAGTGGGTGAGAGGGCACACTCACCTGCCAGTCACATAATGTGGGACTGTACTCTCAACTCCTCGTTCTAGACACACCGTAGGAGGATGTGTCTATGAACTTTGTTCTTGGGATTCTACGCACTCAATGGACAACATATTTATTGTGGTGGATCATTTCTCCAAGATGGTGCATTTTATATCATGTAGGAAAACAATTGACACCTTTGATATTGCAGCACTATACTTCCAAGAGGTGGTTAGACTGCATGATGTTCTAAAGTCCATTATTCCGGATCGGAATACCAAATTCATGAGCCACTTCTAGATGCAATTATGGTGACGATTGGGTACAGTGTTAAAGTTTAGCAATGTATATCATATCCAAACGAACGACCAAACATCAGTGGTCAATAGGATTCTCAAGAACTTGATGAGAAGTCTAATTGGTCGCAAGCCAAAGCAATAGGATACGGTCTTACCTCATGCAGAGTTCGCATACAACCACTTGAGAAACCAATATGACTTGATCCCATTGCCCTCCAACGGACCAAAGAGTTAAGAGGTCCACGACATAGTTGCTGAAATCAAGAGGCCACACAAACAAGTTCAACAGAAGATCGAAGACAATAATTGTCGCTACAAAGCCACAACAGACATGCATAGGTGGCGGGTAGTGTTCAAGGAAGGAGACCTTGTATGGGTTCACCTACGGAAGGAGACATTTCCTATAGGTACTTATGACAAGTTGAAGATGAAGATGATTGGTCCATGTGAGGTATTGAGGAAGATTAATAACAACGCCTTCAAGGTGAAGCTTCCCAACGATCTCAACAACTCGGACACTTTCAACGTAGTCGACCTGAAGTCGTACCATGAAAATGAACACCTTTTTGAGGATGATGGAAACTCAAGGTCGAGTTCTTCTGGAGAAGGGGAAGATGATGAGGCCATTCGAGAGTATGATTTCTATGATCGATTATGCGATGGAAAGGATGGATCAAAACCGACCAAAAGTTACCCGATGGCAAGTTTGATGCTTATGAACCCTACCCCAGATGAAGGGACACGCATCCTCATGAAGACTCCAACTTGGCAAAGACTCTCCCATGCGCTACTCCCCTATGTCATGCACTAGTCTTCTATGTCGTGCGCTACTCTCCCATGTCGTCCAGTGCTCTACCATGTGCTACTTTCCAACACTCGTGTGCTACTCACTATGCACAACTCTCCAACACTTGTGCTCTACCCACATGCGCTACTCTCCAACTCATGTGCGCTACTCAGTCCTCCAATGTGTCAAGGGACGTTCAACATGGCAGCCAACTCAGCAATCCAACTCGGCAACCAACTCCAAGTGGGAACTATGAACAATGCATGTCCAACATTGAGTGGACTCATCAATTCCACTTGGGTTTGGACTCATTCTCCTTGTGAATCTCTTGTGATCAACTCATCACTCCTTGGACGAGTAGACTCACCAAGTCCCACAAGGACTTGGCTAGTGGAGTTGTGTGTGACTCATGGGACGGCCAATTCACTACCGAATTTTGATTGGTTGTTATTTTTAGTTTTTATTTGTTAATTAAGTTGAAACTATAGTTAGGGATTGCACCAACTAGGGTATTCATCCACCTACATGAAATCCTATATAAAGAGGCTATTGGCAGTCTCCTAACAAAGGGTAAGGTCGAGTCAAGGTCCCAAGTGTGGAAAAGCGGCTCCTAGTGTGGGATGCCTAGTTATCTTTTGTAAGTGGTTACCACTTGAGGATAGTATTGTGTTTTGCTAATTGAATTAAATAAAGTTTGCATTGTGCTTTTTTACTTAGTTTAAATAGATGGTAAGCTCATTACATACCAATCGTGGTTTGCAAATCGTTTATTTTTTTTAGTCGTATATACTAGAACTTTGGGACTACTTTTTCATTGAGCGTGTGTGTAGCATTCCTCTTGGACTGGAGCACATTCGGCTAATGTTGAATACGTCTCTGTATTGCCTGTGTGGTTCCTAAGTAGTTCAATTGGATTGCTATCTTGGTCTACATCAAATTGTTAGAAATAGACAAAGGCTTTACAATTTGATCGAGTGCAGAAAAAACAGCCTATGACAAGAGTGGTGGGTGGATTGAGAAAAATCTTTACTACAAATGAGTAGGAAAAAAAAGGGATAAAAATATGATCTTTATACACTCTAATTTACCATGTCAAGAAAGTGAAATTCACTATATATTTTGTATTGTAATACATTTATATAGAAGAGGAAAAGAATAAAAGGAAAAAAAAATATAAAGATCAACATGTCACAGATGAGGTATAATCCAATATACGCTAACAAGAGTTTGTTAAGCCTCCTTGAAAACAAGAACAAAGAGTCGTCATACCATCTTTTCTAATTATATCTGTAACGACCCGACTCAAGTTTTCGGGTTTTTAGGGAGAGACTTGTGGACCTCCGAAATGGTTTTCGGGATTTTGGTAGCAGGTGTTAGCGTTTGGGCTCTCTAATGAGCCCAAGTTTTTCTAAATCCGAGTTTGGGAGTTCGAGGGGCATTTTGGTAATTCCATATTATTATTGTTATTTCCTAAGAAAATGTTTAAGAAATCACACAAAAACTTAGAATTTGCACCATTATATCCCCCAAAGTATGCACACATTTTTTTCCTCAATTAGATACACATGTAGAATGTTGAAAATCACTCAATGTTTCGTTTTTTATTTTCTTGATATTTCTTAATTTTGAAAATATTATTTAAAATTATTTTCTATTATTTATTTTTGACAAAAATCTTATTTTTAAGCCAATGTTTTGTTAAATAATTTAATAAAATTATCAAAGTTTTCAAAAGAGATATTTTGAAAATCCAATTTTAAAATACCCAAGTTTCTTTTAACTCAAACCTTTTTTTCATTATTTTCATTATTTAAAAATAAAAGCCCAGTTTCAAACCCTAAAACCTTTTTTATGATAATTCTTTCTCACTTTCAAACTCAATCAATAGATTGGTTGTTTTTTATTCTTCTCATAAGAGTGTTGATCATTCCTTAGAGTGTATAACTCTTTTCAGCTTAAGGAATATGGTAAAACGATCACACAACATTCATATTTATAGAGGAGGCTTAATGGTCTTTCTGACTATCCAGGACCGACAGGTCGGTGGCATTGATGGGTCGGTGTTAATATTTATTACTGTTCAACTACCCGACAGTTGCGCATTAAATGCACCCCCAACGGCATAATTACTTCCCCGTCGACAGGTCGGTGTCGCCGATGGATCAACAATTTTGGAACCGATAGGTTGGTCCATACGAGAGACTCGGTTTGGGGCAAAGTCCACAATACCCAAGTTACTTTACTTACCATCAGAACTTACCCTTTACCTATGGGTCGGTCCTGTTACTTTCGATTGGTCTTTAAATACCGATATGTCTGTATCATCGAGAGCCCTCATGAGTTCACAATCCAGAACTGACAAGTTTTATACCTACAAGTCGTCGACCACGAGGGGTCGTTTAAGTTCATCACCGAGGGGTCGGTTCAAACAAGACTTTCGGTCAGAGGCCTTCCCAAAAAGACAGTTCAATGATCCAGAACCTATGTCAATCTGGCCAACCAGTCCTTGACCACGATGGGTCTATCCTGTCTCCACCGAGGGGTCGGTGAGATTGACTGATCAAGCTGACAGTGAACTTTAATTCATATTTCCAAGTTCGCTTATATTTCACTGTCCAACTTCCTCTCTAGGCTTCTTTATTGTTTTACCATTTGTTCAACTAAGCCTAAGAATGATCCTCTGTCAGGTATGGTTACTACCTAAAGTCATCTATGGCCAAATACCTATTTTGTGATTGCCATGACGGTAAGCTTTGAGCTTAGTGGAGCATGATCTTCTTCCTTGATCATCTAGAGTCTTCAAGCTTCTGCCAAGTGCTTCTTCTCGAGTCATGGAATTGACAAATAGGGACTCGACCAAGCCGGAGCACTAACAAAACATAAATAACCTCTCTGCTCTAGGACAGACACCTCAACCACCTGAATGTAACGGGCATCCCCTATGGGGGGTCTCAATCCCGGAGCGTAACGGGCAAGTCTTCTCAACAATCAACATCATCACATCATCATAAACATATACACATATAAATAGTTCCTCCATCCCAACATCCAACAGCACGATGTCCGTTGCGGGTTACCTCTCATGCATGTACATGATATTATAGTCATGTGTAACAATATAATAATGCTCTGATGTAATTAATCAAGATCAATGACACATGCATCATCTGTAACAAGGGCATATAACAAATTATCAATACATATATCTCCACGCTCACCATGATCATGTTCACATGTTATAAACAAACACACAACATTTTATCAATAAACTTTCAAGCATCATGCTCAATATCCAACGCATGTCACATTCCCATCATAAATTCATATCCATATTATGATTGAACACAAACATATTATCAACAATTTTCGAGCATCATGTCCAATATCCAACGCATATCTTACTCTCATTATAAATTCATTCCCACGTAATAATTAAACAAACAACATGTTACTAGCAAGTTTCCAGTTAAATAACCATCCATCCGATTAAAATTCTCCGTTAATCACATATAGTTGACATGAGTACACCCGAACGGGTCCCTTGCCACATGTTTATTTCAACAGTTCCTTTACTAAGTGGTTTAATAAACGAAAGGTCCTATTTAGGTCACCCCATGCCCATGGTTAAAAGTTAAATAAATGCGAGTACATGCTAAAACAATGATAAGTCCCCTCACCTGGTGTGCATTTTCGAAATCCAAGCAATGAAAACAGGTCGAAGGATTGAAGGAAACGATGAACGGGCTACCCGGGTCTGAGAAGCTGGGGCGAGTCTGCAAAACTGGGACTGTCACGCCCCGACCTGAAAGGTGGACCCGGAACGAGACTGATTTTTTTTTTTTTGAAACTAAACTAACTCAAGCATTCTAACTGGACCGGATCAACGCTTATGCCCAAATGTTACACATGATCCCAACATCTGGACTCAAAAATATACCATAAGTCTACCCAACATAAATACAACCATAAATACACATAATTCCAAACATCGAATTATCATTGAAACATCATCAGAGTAACTACAGTCGCATGGCAGTTTAATACATAACGTTAACACAAACTAAGTACCACACTCGGTACTTTACAAAAACAAACAGTTCCAAGAACCAGAAAGCAAAGACAAGGGTATTCCCCTCAGTAGGAATCCCAAGGCAGCGTCGTAGCTTATCCACCCTAAGCTTCAAATAGAGGGTTCTCCTCTTCGGGTTCATCTCCTGAAAGGTGAGTGGGGTGAGCTAACTAGCCTAGTGAAGGAAATATAACAGTGCAGTTTAAGTAAATATCAGGTTAGTAAATAATCAACAGTTGCAATATAATATCTCATGCTTGACAATAAATTCAAGTATAATCTAATCATCATTCCACATTTCATCATCCTTTCTATTACTGCTGTCATCCAACGTAATACCTACATATTACGCTGAGACCATCGTATTTAGTCCCGACATGGTCAAAATACATTCTTACAAGTACATCTCCGGCCCTCACATGGCCGATACTGACACTCTTCAAGTCAGCAACTGTCGACACCCATGGTCCAGTAGACGTAAACTATCTCACACACATGGCCGATATTGGTTCAATAGTCAAGGGCACGTGGAAACAGTATTACATAACTCATGTGATTAACATCATAAACTTTTCACAATTACCATAAACACTTCTTACAATAGTGCATCATGTCTAAGCACGTGGGTGGGTTCATCAACATGAAATCACTCATTGCTCAAGATCAATTTCAATAAACCTGTTTACACATATTGTAAAGTTAAGTTCCCTCACCGAAAATGTATGGTATCGCGGTCTCTGTTCAACAAGCAAACAAGTGCACAATCAATCATAAGTCAACATATATAGTATCAAGTGCACACACACACCAGTAACATTTCAAAACCATACTTGTTTTCCCAAAAAATTTCAAGGTAAATAGAATTGAGTCTCCTACTTGGTTTCTAACCATTTTAAGTTACAATAATCCACAGTATAGTAATAGTAAGGTGTTCAGTCCAAAAGTCATATTGTCTTCTGGGCATGACCAGATTGACTTATTGAGTTAGGTCTAGATACTCAGGTCACTTGTCGGTTGTCTTCTAGATAGGACCAGATTTGACATGTTGAGTAAGGCCTCGAGGTTACTCAGTGCCCGACAAATATAGCATCAGCCTGGAAGTGAAGTCACTCAGTGCCCGACCAATAGAGTCAGCCTGGAAGTGAATACAATAGTAGATACACTATAGTAATAAGAGAAGAGGGTTAGTACAATTTTAATTTATCAAAGGGTATAACATCACATGCATCAAACAATTAAAGTGTACATTAAAAAACTGGGTCCCTCGAAACCAGCCTCGGAACCAGGTACTGTGGTTTCGGATCATCCGAACCACTGCCTAAACTAGTCACTGACTTCGGATCGTCCGAAGATCGGGTCTCGGATCATCCGAAGGTCCTTTCAAACCGAAAAATCTGAAAAACAAGTCTCGATGGGTCTGTGTGTCTCGGAACATGCCGAGTGAGGCTCGGATCGTCTGAGTAGGGTTCACTCCTTCCAAACTCGGCTCGAAACATCCGAGCGAGTTAAGCTTGCCTCGGACGCTTCGGGCTTCGAGTGAAGCTTGGAATGTCCGAAGGGTTCCTTTTGGACCGTCCGAAGGGTGTGACCCTCAGACTGTCCGAAGCTCGACTCTTGGTCCGTGAGAGTCGTCTTCCTCCACTGTCTGCAACACCAGACAGTGATGGACAGATACTGCATGAAATACGAATCCAGAAATAGTTGGTTTCCCAGATTTGGTTTTTACATCCAACCGGTCAGATGGACTCCTCAGTGAGTCCTCTTTCCATAGGGAGTGATTTGGAACCTTTAACTAAACAGGCCTTTAGATTTTAACACTGAAAACATACTGATACAATAAAAAACTAGGTTTTTCCTTAAACTTCAAACTGGTTTTACACACTCAAAACTTAGCCAAATCTGGTTTTTCTTGATTATAAACCGACTGAAATTGAAAGAGGAACACAGTGGTTACCTTCACTTGAGTTCCTGGGCTAAAAATCTGACTTTTGAAAATTCTTCCTTTAAAGCTTACGGTTAACCAAAGTTTGGTAAACAGAGAGGGATCGGCTGGGAAACCAAAGAGCAGAGACTAAAAGAGAAGATGAAGTTTGGAGGGAGGAAATCAGCTGATCTGAGGGCTGGATTTATAGATAATCTGATCGAAGGGTGGCCACTACATGCAGCTGCTGCCGACGTCCCGAACAGTGTAACCATTGTTTGGTATTCTCGGTTGCAGATCAGCCCTTCCAAACTTTCGATTTTGCAAATAAGTCCCTGTTTTGTCCAAAAAAATCCAATTTTTAACTAAAACATGATTTTAAAAGCTCAAAAATTTAATCCAACCTTACAGATGAGTTGGGTTTTACAAACTCCAGTCACCACAAAAATTTGGAGATTTAAAACTCAATAAAAACCATTGATTTAAATAAAAACCATAATTTAACACTATTTACTTAATTTAACTAATGTAAAATAAAATAATTTAAAGTCCTCAATTTTGGGGTTTGAAAGAATAAACTAGACCATACTAAAATGGTCTAACATACTATACTGGTTTCAAAAATTTTCTCATTTCAAAAACCATTTAAAAATATTTATTTCTCCCTTTCGGGGTTTTGATGGGCGGTTTTAAATACAATTTTTTTAAATAAAATTATTTTAAAATCAGAAATAAAAATCCTTGACTAAGGAGAATAATATCATCTAATAATATTCACATAATACCATAATAAATAAAATAATAACAATAAGCGGTAAATTACCGTTTTGTCCCTCCATCTGGACGAGCTGAATCACTGAGCTTTCGAGGTTAGATTGGGCCACACCTGGGCTTTTCTCAAAGCCCTAACCGTAATCTTCAAGATTAACCGGTCTAAGCAAGATTTATTATGCTAAACTATGCCCAATTTGGTCAGGGTATTACAGGGACAATCCGGCAGAACTGGGACGATCCCACAAATCCAGTTGGAAACGGGGTTGCAAAAAGGTCCAGAAATGGTCCATAAACGCTCCAAGAATGATCCCAAAGTGGGCCACGAATGGGCCCAAAATGAGCCTGGAATAAGCCTGAACTGGGCCTGTAATGGGCATAGAAATGGGCATGGGTTGGGCCTGGGTCGGGCCGGATCTGAAATTGGGTTCTGAACTGGGCCAAAGACAGACTTGACCAAACATGGCCTGAAGAACTGGGTCGAACGAGCTGGGCTTGCACTGTAGGGCCTGGTCTGCACGAACTAGGCTTGGGTTCGTTGGGCTTGGAAAGGGGAAGAGGATTAGGTTTGGAAATGGTTAAGGAGAGAGGTCGGGGGAGAGAGAAAGAGCAAAGGGCGGTGGCGGCGGCACAAAGAGCAAGGGTTAGGGTTTTGGGTGAAGGGAAAGAGAATGAAGAGCCGAGAAGAAGAGGGAAAGGAGGAACGGCGGCGGCTCTAGGAATTAGGTTTTAAAAGAAAAATAGGAGAGGGGTTTAGGGTTTAGGAGGAGAAAATTGAGAGAGGAGAGAAGAGAGGGATAGAGAGAACGCATTGCGGCGACAACGGGAGGAAGGAAACAAAAGGGAGATCTAGGGTTTCGATGGTTGTAAGAGAAAGAAGAGGAAAAAGGGTAGACGACAAGAGGGAGAGAGACGCATGGAGGGGGCGACGGCTAGGGATGGTAGGGTTTTAGACATTAGGGTTTCAAGAAGAGAAAAGGAAAATGAAGAAAAGAGAGAAAAAAAAATAAAAGAGAGGAACGATGGTGGCGGCAACAAAGGGATGGATCTTAGGGTTTGGGTTAGGGAAAAGAGAGGGACAAGAAAAAGAGAAGGGGGGAGGGAGAGAAAAAAAGAGTTTATATATGAGAGGGCTAGCGTTTGGGTTTAGAGCCTTTTTTTTTTTAAGAAAAAAAAGGTTCTTGCAAGATATTTAAAAACTTACTAACTCTTAAATTATATTTTATCTCATTTTTTTTTTGAAACCATTTATCTCATGCTAATATTTATAAACTATTTTATTTTATATTTATTTATTTATATATGCATATATTTATTTTGAAGATGAAACCTCGAAACACGTGAAATTCAATTTCAAAACCGACACTGAGTTTTCAAAAATAAATCGAAAACCAGAAGGAAAATCAGATGCCAAACATCGGGCAAGAAAAACGTGTGATTTTTAAGCATTTTTCATGACAGAGTACATTGAAATTACAAAATTACCAAAAAGTCCTTCGAGTTCCCGAACTCGAAATCAGACAAACTAGGGCCCACCACGGAGCCCACACCACCCTCAATGTTACGAAAGCACTAAATACAACTCGGAGATCCACAAAGCTCTCTAAGAGACCCCCGAAATATCGGATCGGGTCATTACAACACTACCCCCTTTAAGAAATTTCGTCATCGAAATTTAAACTGAACCCATATATCTAGTATCTCAAACGGTCCAAAAATACTAAGGTGATAACTTTCCTCCTCGTCAAAACCTTTGAATCCCAAGACAGGACAAAACATGAGAGAAAACATGATCCCCCACTACAAACTCTAGTGCCCTCCTCCAACAGTCAACAAAGTCCTCCTGACGACCATTGACAGTCAACAACCTCTGTCTGATCAATCCCACAAGCTCAGTAGTCTCCTTAACCACAACCAGTCTTGACACCACTGTACCATTGGGCTAGCCCAACAAAAAGGTGATCTACACGACCTACCATACAAGGCCTCATACAAAGCCATCTTGATACCGGGCTAGTAGCTGTTGTTGCAAACTAAATCAACCAAGTGTGATGTGACCCTCCCAAATACCGCCAAGTTCCAAACACAAAGTCAGAGCATATCCTCTAAGATCTGAATGGTCCGCTCCGACTGGCCATCTATCTGCAGATGGAACACCATACTAAAACACAACTATATGCCCAACTCTTTCTACAAGCCCTGCATGTAACACCCCGTTCCACTACGGGTGTGTTATCTCTAAAACATCTCAAGAAATCTAAAAAAAAAATGGATATCGGGTCTATTTTTTTTAAAAAAAAAGTGGGAGACACTGCTCCCGCAACCCACACTAACCACAAGCAACCCACAAACAGAACTAATAACCAATAGTACCAAGAATGTATTAATCATAATTATAAACACTAACATCATCCATTAGTACATTCATCCAACTCATGCATCAACATAGGTCTCAAAAACATAAACAAGCTCTCATTTACAAAATGAACTATAATGGAAAATAAAGTTACAGCTCCATGCCCAATGCCTAGTTAAGGGTCCCATCAATCCCTCCTGTAAGAAGTACCTGTAAGTCAAGGGGTGAGCTTCACATGCCCAGTGAGGGTAACACATGCATCATATGTCATCAAACATACACTGCATATAATCATATGAAGACATTAGTGTCTAGGATGTCTACATTCATGTACCCTACCCCTAGCACGTGGGCCCACAGCTACCGGGGCCTCCAACACATCCTCTAACCAACCCAATGCAACTCTAGTGCAACTCCCTCATATGCCCATCCTCTACGGTCCACCCACCCCGGGTACATAGACCAATCCCCAATGAGATCAGGGTCCATGGTCCTCAACCAGTCTTATAACTCTCCTAGGACGACCTGCACGCATACCACAACAAACCCATGAGTTGGGCTCACTAGAGTCCCAAACAGACTATCACATGGGAGTAACCACCGCACCAGTCCTCAATGGGTTGTCAACCAGACTTAACTGTGGTCTCCTGGACCAACCATTAGACTTCCGATAATATACAAGTAGCCTCGGGCCCCAACCGCTGGTCTCATCACAACCGACACATACACCCGTCGCAGAATTCCATAGGTCTGCTATTGTGAGCCAGTTGAACTCACTCATTAGGCGCTCATAAACCCCCAGTGAGTCAACACCCACAGTAAAAGTCACAACAATGAACTCCAAGGTCATAATCACTGGTAATCACACTACCACACCCCTCAGCCAAAATGTGGGCTAACAAACACTCAACCCACCTGGTTCCCAGGGCAATCCAGTACGTACTCAACGACCACTCTACTTCTAGGCCCACCTCCACAGAAGTCCACACATATCACAGACCATCCCCACCCCTAAGGTGTTCTAGTCTAAAACATTATACCACATCACACCGTAGGCTATCCCCACCATACAGGTGTCCTTGCCTGAAATACCATACCTTAGACTGTACCCACCCTACATGTGTCATAGCCTGTAATACCATACCTCAGACTGTACCCACACTGTAGGTGTCATAGCCTGGAATACCACACATCAAACTGTCCCCACTCTAAATGTGTCATAGCCTGGAATATCATACCTAAGACTGTCCCTACCCTGCCGGTGTCATAGCCTGGAATATCATATCCCACTACACCTTAGACTGTCCCCACCTTGCAAGTGTTATAGCCTGGAATATCACATCTCAGACTGTCCCCACCCTACCGGTGTCATAGCGTAGAATATCACATCTTAGGGTGTCCCCTCTCTGCCGGTGTCATAGCCTGAGATATCATATCACACCACACCTCAGACTATCCCCACCCTACATGTGTCATAGCCTGGAATATCACATCTTAGATTGTCCCCACACTGCCGGTGTCATAGCCTAGAACATCAAATCACACCACACCTCAAACTGTCCCCACCCTACAAGTGTCATAGCCTGTAATATCACATCTTAGACTATCCCCACCTTGTCGATGTCATAACCTGGAACATCATATCACCCCACACATCAGATTGTCCCCACCATCTAATCTTCACGCGGGTGAACCACTCAGCCCATCAGACCATTGGGGACACCTCAAACACCACGCACTCGAGTACCGTGTCTGTGATGCCCTCTAAGTCTACTTTAGGTGAATCAACACTCAACCCAGGGACTTCCCTGAGGTTAGTCATACCACACCTCTCCCACAAACGCGTCTGAAGGGGGATAGACCTGACAATCTAACCCATACCAGGAAATGCATCTACTTGTCCTCTATTATCTAGTGATCCACAGCCAAACCACGCTTTCTGACACAGTTTCCCTTCAACCTCTCAAACCCAACTACTTGATAATCTTGGGGGAGTCTCTAAATCCTGGTTTAGCCTAACACCCATGCCCACTGGCCCTCCAAATACATTAGCTACATGCATGCGAAGTTATCTCTAAGCCTATTATCGACATAGCATACCACATATGGTCAGGTATATTCTACTAGCTACCACATGTTATCAACATAACATATCATATAATCAAGAGGCATATACCACCATTTATCGCATGTTATCAAACAAACATGTAACATGTTATAATCTAAAGTGTATCAGTTATTGCCACATGTCATATGTCTATCGAGATACTACACAATCCATCTGGTATGTTATCACATTGTCAAGTTCAATATGTTATAACATCTAGCAGTCCAAACCGGTTATCACAAAATCAAATAGCATGTTACCATACCACGCACGTCATCATATCATCCAACTGACATATTATCAGAACATCACTCAACATACGATCATATTATTAAATCAACATGTCATTACCGCGACACGAGTACATTGGAATGGGTCCCTTTCCACATCAATCGTCATAACAGTTTTTCCTTTGCTGGGTGGCTCAAAGTGCATAAGGTCCCACGTTCCTCATATTTCGTGTCCGAACAGTTTTGAGAGAATATATACTTTTCATGTATGCTAAAACAAGTGTTACGAGTTCCCTCACCTGTGTTTGCTCCAAAATCCAAGCGATAAAATAGGTGGTAGGATTGAAGGAAGTAATGCACGGACTACCGAGCCTGAGAAGTTGGGACGAGTCTGCAACACTAAGACTCTCCCGCAAAATTGGGAGGATCCTACAAATCGTGCTGGAAACAGGCTTGAAAATGATCTAGAAACGATCCGAGAAAGGGTAGAAACACTCCAGGAACGACCCTAAAATACGACTGAAATGAGCCCAAATTGGGCCTGAAACGGGCCTGGGTAGGCCTGAAATAGACTGGTGGGCCGAATAGAACTGGGCTTGAAACAAGTTGGACCAAACAGTTTGTTGGGCTTTGGGTTGTACAATCTTGGGCCTACAAGTTGGACTTGGGTCTATCACGCTCCGACCCGAAAAGTGAGCCCGGAACGTCACTGCTTTTTTTTTTTTAAACTAAACTCAAGAATTCTGACTGGGCCGGAACAACCGTTAGGCCCAAAGGTCACACATGCTCTCAACATGTGGACTCAAACACATACCATAAGTCTACCCAAAAGAAATACAAACACAAACACATAATTCCAATAACTAATTATTATTACAACACCATCAGAGTTACTACGGAACACATGGTAGTTCAGTACATCACATCAATACAAATTAAGTACCACACCCAGTACTTTACATAAACAAATGGTTCAAGGAACCAAACAGCAAAGATAGCGGAATTCCCCTCAGTGGGAATCCCAAGGCAACGCAGCAGCTTATCCATCCTAAGCTTCATACAGAGGATTATCCTCCTCGGACACATCTCCTGTAATGTGAGTGGTGTGAGCTAACTAGTTCCGTGAAGGAAATATAATAACGCAGTCTAATGAAACATCAGGTTAGTTAAATAATCAACATTTGCAATATGATATCTCATACTTGGCAAAATAATCTCAACATCAAATATAATCTCATCATCATCTCATTACTGCTGTCATCCAACGTAACACCTACATACTACACTGAGACCATCGTATTAAGTCCCGGCATGGTCAAAATACATCTTTACAAGTACATCTTCGGCCCTCACATGACCGATACTGACACTCCTCTAGTCAGCAACTGTCGACACCCCTGGTCCAGTAGACGTAAACCATCTCACACATATGCTCGATATTGGTTCAATAGTCAAGGGCACGTGGAAGCAGTATTACACATCTCATATGATTAACATCATAAACATTTATAATCATCATAAGCACTTCTTACAACAGTGCATCATGTCCGGGCACATGGGTGGGTTCATCAAAACTTGAAACAACTCAATGCTCAAGATTCATCTCATTAAACCTGATTACACCTACTGCAAAGTTAAGTCCCCTCACCGAAATTGTGTTGTATCGCTGTCTTTGTTCAACAGGCAAACAAGTGTACAATCAAAAGTTGGTCAATATACATAGCATTTAAATGCATACATACAAGTAGTATTCAAAACCATACTATTTTCCCAAAAATCTCAAAGGTAAATGGAATTGAGTCTCCTATTTGGTTTCTAACCATTTTAAGTTAGAATAATCCACAATATATGATAATAATAAGGTGCTCAGTCCAAATCACATATTGTCTTCTGGGCATTACCAGATTGACGTATTGAGTTAGGTCTAGATACTCAGGTCACTTCTCGTATTGTCTTCTGGATAGGACCAGTTTGACATGTTGAGTAAGGCCTCGAGGTCATTCAGTGCCCGACAGATATAGCGTCGGCCTGGAAATGAAGTCACTCAATGCCCGACAAATAGAGTCGGCCTGGACGTGAATACAAATAGTATATACACTATACTGATAAGAGAAGAAGGGTTATTACACTTTTAATTTATCAAGGGGGTATAAACATCACATTAAAACTTAAGTCTAACACATGCATCATCGATCAATTAAAATTTTACATTAAAAAATGGGGTTCCTCGAAACATGCCTCGGAACCAGATACTGTGGCTTCGGATCATCCGAACCACTATCTAAAACTAGTCACAGACTTCGGAACTTTGGTCTATCTTCGGACCGTCCGAAGGTCAGGTTTCGGATCGTCCGAAGGTCTTTCCGAAAAGGAAAAAAATCAGTAAAACGGGATTCGGTGGGTCTGTGTGTCTCAGATCATGCCGAGGGAAGCTCGGATCATCCGAGAGGGGTTCGGTCCTTCCGAACAGGACTCGAAACATCTGGAGCAGAGGCGGGAGAGTGGCTAGCCTCGGACGCTTCGAGACTTCGAACTAAAGCTCGGAAGGTCAGAAGGTCACTCTCGGACCGTCCGAAGGGGGTTACCCTCGGACCGTCCGAAGCACAACGCTCGGACTGCCCTAGAGTCATCTTCCTCCTCTATCTGTAACAGCAGACAGTGACACCGAATAGAGAGTGAAATACGAAACCAGAAACAGTGGGTTTCCTGGATTCGATTTTCACATCCAACCAGTCAGATGACTCCTCTGTGAGTCCTCTTTCCATAGGGAGTGGTTTGGAGCTTTAACACTTAATAGGTCATCGGATTTTAGCACTAAAACCACACTGACACAAGAAGCCCTATGTTTTTCCTTAAACTTGAAATCGGTTTTACACACTCAAAACTCAGTCAAATTTGTTTCTACTTGATTTTAAACCAGTTAAAATTTGAAAAGGAACACAGTGGTTACCTTCACTTCAGTTCATGGGTTCAAAATCCAAGCTTTTGAAAATTCCTCCTCTAAGCTATGGTTAAGAAAAGGACTTTGAAAAACAGAGGCAAGGGAGAGATTGGCTGGAATTCAGAGAGCAGCTGAGATTGAGAGATGGAAATTTCTAAGGTGAAACCAGCTGATCTGAGAGGAGCCACATATAGAGAGGCTGAGCAATCGGTGAAGGCCACCCAGGTACTGCATCCAGCGGTGCCGACGTCCCAACAGTAAAGGGCAGACGTTACTGTTTGGTTGCAATTCAGTCCCTCTCAACTTCTGGTTTTGCAAATAGGTCCCTTTTTTATAAAATTTCAGTTTTTAACTTAAAACAATACTTTTAAGGCTGGATAAATTTAATCCAACTTGACAAATAAGTTGGGTTTTAAAAACTCTAATCACCATAAAAATTTGGAGATTTAAAATTCATTAAAAACCATAGATTTAAATAAAAATCATAATTTAACACTATTTACTTAATTTAACATGTGTCAAATAAAATAAATTAAAATCCTCATTTTTGGGGGTTTGAAAGAATAAACTAGACCGTACTAAAATGGTCTAATATAAAATACTTGTCTCAAAATTTTCTCATTTCCAAAACTATTTTAAAACATTTATTTCTCCCTTTCAGGGTTTTGACAGGCGGTTTTAAATACTATTTTCTGAAAATAAAAATTATTATAAAATTAGAAATAGAAATCCTTGATTAAGGAAAATAATATCATCTAATAATAATCACATAATGAGACAAATAATAAAATAATAACAATAAGTGGTAAATTACCATTTTGCCCCTCAAGCTGGACGAACTGGATCACTGAGTTTTCGAGCTCAAATTGGGCCACACTTGGGTTTTTTAGAAAGTCCTAACCATAATCTTCGAGATTAACCGTCTAAGAAGGATTTATTTAGCTAATTACGCCTAATTTGGGTCAGGGTATTACAGGTCGGGTAGAGGATTGGGCTTGATCTATCGAGTTGAACTTGTCTAGTAAGTTGGATCTACTGGCTGGGCCGAGCTGTTGATTAGGTCGGTCTGCAGGGCTTGGATTTGGTGGCGTTGGGGACGGGTGGCTGAACCAGAGAATGCGAGGGTAAAGAGAGGAAGAAGAAGACATAGAGAGGAAGAGGGAGAAAGACAGCAGAAAGTAGGGAGAGGGGCAAGATTGGAGTTTCACGGGCAATGGAAGAAGAGGGAAAGGAGAAGGAAGATGGTGGCGATGGCTCTAAGGGGCTAGGATTCCGATGTTTAATAAAGGAAAGGGTTAAAGGTGAGGCAGCGGCGGCGGCGAAAGAGAGAGATTAGGGTTTCACGGTTGAGGGAGAAGAGAAGAGATGAAAAGAAGGAAGAGGGACGGAGACGGCTGCAAAAGGGTAGAGAAAGGCTAGGGTTTCCACAAGGAGAGAAGAGGGAAGAAGAGAAAGAGAGAGAACATTGGGCGGCGGTGCGAGTGAGAGGGAGGAAGGAGGAGGAAAAAGAGGTTGGCTAAAAGAGGATAGGTCCGAGAGATACGCGAAAGAGAAAGAAGAGATGAAGAGAGAGAGAGAGAGAGAGAGGATACGGCCATGGCTTACAAGGGGGGGCGGGGGGGCAGCTGCTTCAAGGGTTTGGGGTTTCTAGGGTTTTGAGGAGAAGAGAATAAGAGAGATTAAATAGGTAGGGTTATGGTTTGGGGTTTTGAGCGGTTTGGGTTAAGTGGGCAGAGTTAAAGAGGACTCACACAGGTTTTGGGTAAAAGCCACCAAAAATTCCACTGAAATTACCAATGTTAGAACAATTTTATAAACATAAATACACATTTAATATTTTGATTTATTTTACTTTCATCTTCTTATATTTATTTATTATGTGTATATATATATATATATGTATATATTTAAAACAAAACCTTGAAATGCGTGAAATTGGAATTTCGAAACTATCATACTACTTTCAAAAATAAATTAAAAACTTCCTAAAATCAAGTGTCGAACATCGGAAGTGAAAAACGTGTGATTTCCAAGCATTTTGTATGACAAAATATTGAATAATTCTAAATTACCCAAATGCCCTTTAAATGTCTGAACTCAAAACCAGGCAAAAATCAGGACCCACCACGTGACCCACACTCTCCCCACTGCTACGAAGACCCTAAAATCCTGAGAAATCGGGTTGGGTCATTACAACACTACCCCTTTTAAGGAATTTCGTTCTCGAAATTCAAACTAAACTCATATCTCTAGTCTCAAACCTTGCAAGTAAAACCTAGGTAAAATTTACTTTTATACAGCTGAAACTCACTCTAAAAAACAATCATCTCTACCTGACCAATCTTGTAACGCCCGGACACAAAAGTGGGCCCAGAACGCTACTGATTTTTTTTTTATAAACTAATCTCAAATACTTCTAAATGGGTTGGATCAAAAGTTAGGCCCAGAAATAAAAGCCACACATGTTCTCAACATGTGGACTCAAACATAAACCATAAACCTACCCACAAGCAAACGCATATCATACAATCGGATATTTCCATAAACGAAATATTTCTTATTCAGATCATAGTAACTGCGGTCATATAGTGGTTTATACAAGCCATATCAAAACAAGTACCACAAGCAGTACTTTACAAAACATAAGGTTTCAAAGAACCAAAAGTTAACAATGAAGAAATTCCCATCCGTGGGAATTCCAAGAAGCCGCAACAGCTTAACCATCATAACCTTGATACGGAGGTTCGTCCTCCTCAGGTACATCTCCTGAAATGTGAGTAATCTGAGCTAACTAGCCCAGTGAAAGAACATAACAATACAATGTACAGAATATCAGGTTAGCCAAAATCAACATAATAGTTTCATCTTGTCCAAAATCTCATCATAATTCCATAACTGCTAACATCCACGGTAACACCTAGACACTACGCTGAGACCATTAGTATTAAGTCCGACACGGTCAAAATACAATCCTTGCAAGTACAGCTCTGACACATAGGCCGGTAATAACACACCCGAAGTCGGTAATAGTTCAGTAGTTTAAGGGTAAGTGGAAGCAGTTTCAGCATCATAACTCATAAGTACCGTAATCATAATGTGTGATAAACATCATAGATAACAAATAAGCACTCTTCACAATAATGCATCAAGTCTAGGCATATCAGTGGGTTCATCAAATCTGATCATTGAAACCACTCATTGTATTAGATCCTCTTAACCTGATTTACTCCTACTACAATTGTTAAGTCTCCTCACTGAAAATATGTGGTATCGAAGTATCTGTCAAACATGCAAACAAATATACAATCACTAATCAGTCAATATACATGGATACAATGCAATACATACTTATAGTATTTCAAATATTTCTATCATGTTTTTGGGAAATCTCTAGGGAAATGGAACTGAGTTTCCTATTTGGTTACTAACCATTTTAAGTTACAATAATCAGCAATATATAATAGGTGTTCAGGCCACTTCTCATATTATCTTCTGGACATGACCAGGTTGACGTATTGAGTTAGGCCTAAAGGTATAAGGTATTTGTAATACCCTGCCACAGATTAGGCATGTTTTAGCTTGTTAATCCTGTTTAACCGATTAATCTCAGAGATTTTGGTTAGGACTTTGAGGAAAGCCCAGGTTTGGCCCAATCTGAGCCCGAAAACTCAGTGATTCAGCACCTCGAGTTGGAGGGGCATTTTGGTAATTCACCACTTGTTGTGTATATTTTTATAAATATTGTTGATATGTGTATATTATTGGTAAATAATGTTCTCCTAAATAAAGGATTTGTATTTCTAATTTTAAAATAAATTTATTTTCAGAAAATGGTATTTAAATCCCACCCGTCAAAACCCCGAAAGGGAGTATTAATTATTTAAAGGGTTTTGAAAATGAAATAAAATTTGAAATTAGTATTTTATGGTAGATCATTTTAAGAATGGTCTAGTTATTTCATTTCATGTCAAAATAATGTTTCTAAATTAGTTATTTTTACATTTGTTTAATTAAGTAATTATGGGTAAAATGTGAGTTTTATTTAAATAAATGATTTTTAGTAAGAGATAAATTCTGAAATTTTTATGGTGACCAAAGTTTTTAAAACCCAACCCATCTGTAAGGTTGGATCAAGTTTTTGAGTTTTTAAATTATTGCTTTTAGTTTTAAAATCAATTTTTATTACAACTAGGACTTAACTGCAATTTGGAAAACTCTAGAGGGCTGATCTGCAAAAGCAAAAAAACCTGCACACGCCATGCAGGCGTGCACTGGCCGCTCAGCCCATTTTCCGGCGATAATGATTTCCTTCTCGTCGTCCCGTCCCATCCCAGATTTTCCGGCCGAAAATCTATTTAAACCGGCCAAAGCCACTAGATTCACTCCCAGCAAAATTTTGCATCTTCTCTTCTCTCTGCTCTCTGTTAAACCCGGCCGAGACCCCCCTTGCCGTTGCCTCTGTTTTGCAAACAATAACTTAGAGGAATTTTTTTTTCAAAAATCTGGATTTTAGCCTAGGAATTCAATCCAAGGTAACCACTACATTCCCCTTTCAATTTCGATCGGTTTTGAATCAAGAAATCTTGAATTTGGCTCTGTTTTTAGTGAGAAAAATGATTTCAAAGTTTAGGAAAAATTCTAGGGTTCCTTGTATCAGTGAGCTTCCGGTGATAAGATCGGATGGCTTATTGAGTTTCAAAGCTTCAAACCTCTCCCTATGGAAAGAGGACTCTCGAGGAATCCATCGGACTGGTCAGATGTAAAAACTGACTCTAGAAAATCCCCCATTTTCCAAGTTCGATTTTACTGTTCTCGGCCATTCACTGTCTGTTGCAAACAGTGAACGGGGGAGGAAGAAGAAGAAAAAAAAAAAAGGAAAAAAAAAATTATTTGATATTATGGTTGTTTGTGATTTGAAATGTTGGTTCCATTTGAAAAAAAAATGAATAAATAGTTAAATAAATAAATATTATTATTTTATTAAAAAAAATTATTTTTATTTGATATTATTGTTGCTTGTCATTTTTAATGTTGGTTCCCATTGAAAAAAAAAAGAATAAATAATTAAATAAATAAATATTATTATTTTATTCAAAAAAAATTATTATTATTTTGTTAGATTATGTGATGTGATGATTAGTACCCCTTTTTGTTAATTAAAATTATACTAACCCTCTTCTCTTATTACTTATAGTGTAAATACTATTGTATCCGCTTCTAGGCCGACCTTATTGGTCAGGCACTGAGTGATTCACTTTCAGGACGACGCTATATAATCGGGCAATGGGTGACCTCGAGGCCTACTCAAAATGTCAGATCTGGTCCTATTTAGAAGACAACCGAGAAGTGACCCGAGGATCTAGACCTAACTCAATAAGTCAATCTGGTCAATGCCCAGAAGACAATATGAGTTTAGACTGAGCCCCTTTTTATTTATTATTATATTGTGGATTATGAAAATTTAAAAAGGATAGAAACCCAGTAAGAGACTCAATTCCATATACCTCAGATATTTTGTGGGAAAACGTGTGATTTCCAAATACTACGTATGTGTACGTTATCTGTTATGTATATTGATTGTGCACTTGTGTGTTGTTTGAACAGAGACCGCGTAAACCACACATAACGGTGAGGGAACTTAACTCTGCAGATTTTGTAAACAGGTTTTTATTGAGCAATAAGTGGTTTCAGTTTTGATGAACCCACATATGTGCCTATACACGATGCAGTATGGTAAGAGTGCTGATGTTGATTGTGATATTACGATGTTGATCGTATGAGTATGAAAGACTGCTTCCACGTACCTGAGCTATTGAACCAATATCGGCCATATGAGAGATGATTTATGTCTACTGGACCATGGGCGGACCATGCCGTCGTCAGTTGCTGACTTGAGGGTGTCAGTATCAGCTAAGTTAGAGCCGGAGATGTACTTGTAAGGATGTATTTTGACCGTGTCGGGACTTAATACTGGTCTCAGCGTAGTCTGCAGGCGTTACGGTGGATGATGGCAGTGTTGATGATGTTGATGTATTACTTGAGATTATGTTTATTGTTATCGAGCATGTGATATTGAACTGTTACTAAAGTGTTTTATATTTACTTAATATGTAGAGTTATATTTCACTGGGCTAGTTAGCTCACACCACTCACCTTTCAGGCGATGAACTCGAGGAGGAGGACCCTCTCTTTCAGGCGTAGGGTGGTTTAACTGCGACAGTGGCTTGGGATTTCCTGAAGGGGGAATACCCTTATTTGTGCTTTCTGGTTCTTGGAACCTTGGCTTTTGTAAAGTACCGGATGTGGTGCTTAGTTCCTTGAAAAACTTTATGTATCGAGACTACGACGTTGCTTTAGTTTTTTTGTTGTGACTTTGAATGTTGAAATCAATGGTTGATTTTCTTATGCTATGTGTTGATGTTGTTAATGTCTATTTTATGGGGTAGGCATATGGTACATGTTTGAGTCCACATGATGGGATCATGTGTGACCCTCGAGCCCAACTGTTGATCCGGCCCAATTAGATTGCGTATGCTTGTGGTTTAGTTTATCTTTCAAAAAAAAAAATCAGTCGCGTTTCGGGCCCACCCTTCGGGTCGAGGCGTGACAGCTTGGTATCAGAACCAAGTTCAACTCTAGGACTGTGATGGGTTACTACCTAATTAGATTTGCTTTTGCCTTAGTATTGCAACTTGTGTGTTTTGCTTTAATAAGATCTTAAAATTGGTTAATGATTTTTACAAGTGTAAATAACAGATGTCAGGACCCAATGTGAATGGAGCCAATTTTCGTGGGAGGAGGACTGGTCTTCCACCCCGTGACATACCCAATGAGGCGATACGAGCGGCGGTTGAACCATTTCAGCAGATAGCTAAAAACATGCGACGTCCGCCAATCCAAACGCCAGAGGAGAGAGCTACCTCGGCTCTCAAAGAGTTCAAGCGTCTAAACCCGAATAGCTTCTCGGGAGCAGAGGACTCCAACGCTGCGAGGAACTGGCTAACTCAGATTAGCCGAATCCTCAACACCCTAGCGATCGCCGATGATTTGCGAGTAACCTTGGCGACTTACCAGCTTGAAAGGAACGCCTACGAATGGTGGGAAGCGAAGAGCTTAGTTCGTAATCACGAGCCGATGACTTGGGAGTAGTTCTCTACAGCCTTTTTGGCCCGTTATTTTCCAAAGACGGTGAAGGATGCGAGGAAGAGAGAGTTCCTCAAAATCCAGCAAGGTTCAGACACCATGGCACAGTATACCATGTGCTACATCGACTTGATGCAGTTTGTGCCGTGGATTTCCGCCAATGAGGAGGAGAAGATCCAGCACTTCGAGAATGGACTTAGACCCTTCCTGCAGCGGCAAGTGGCCGGCTTAGTGTTCAACACTCTGGAGGAGATCATCGATCGAGCTTTAAAGGTGGAAGCGGTAGACTCCATCAACCGGAGCACTGACAGCTCTCAGAAACCTTCTTCCAACAAGAAGGCGAGGTTCAACCAGCAGAAGAGGCCTTTCTTTAAGAGGAGCCAACCTAGTGTGGGCCAGTCAAGTCGGTCTGACTCTCGGCCAGTCGTGTGCTACACCTGCAATCAGCCCAGGCATACTTCTAAGTTCTGCCAATCCAGAGGAGAGAAGGCGTGCATTCACTGCCAGCAGACCGGGCACCTGTTCAAGGATTGCCCTTATTCTGGTAAGACGACACCTTCGCAAGGTGCAGGAGTTTCCTTCTCTGTGGCGCAGCCATCTGTCGGCAGAGGTTCTCAGCAGGCTTCCAGAGATTCAGTGACACCTCGGAACGGACCACCTCGGAACGATCAGGGGAGAGGACGAGGGCGTCCTCAAGGGAGAGTCTACTCGATATGGACTCAGAAGGAAGAACCGGTGGAGAACCTTTTCAGTCTTTTGGCTCGAGTGTTGTTTGATACCTGTGCTTCGCATTCCTTTATCTCTAGAACTTGTTGTGTTAGATTGGGTTTGAAACCGGTTGAAGTAGTTAACTCGCTAATGGTAGATTCACCTTTGGGTAAAAAGGTTTTGGCAAACCAAGAGTGTAGATTTTGTGTTTTGAAGATTAGCGGAGTAGAGTTGTCCTATGATTTTCTGGTTCTGGAAATGACGGACTTTGACATCATCCTTGGTATGGATTGGTTGTCTGTTTTTCAGGTCTTGATAGACTGCTCTCAGAGGAGAATTCGTGGGGTCTCCTCAATCGGTGAGAGGTTTATAGAGAAGTTGGTACCCTATGAAAGGATGAGAGTCACTTTCTCTGGCCTTAGGGCGTATCCCGGCAGTGTGGTGGTAAGTATGAGTTGGGAAGATGTAGGTGGTGTAGAGTCTGTTGCTCCTCGGGTGGTGTGTGAGTTTATGGATGTTTTTCCTGACAAGTTAGCTGGTCTACCTCCAAACCGAGAGATAGAGTTTGTTATAGACCTACAGCCAGAAACATCTCCAATTTCCATGGCACCTTATCGAATGGCGCCGGCAGAGCAGAGAGAGCTAGCTATGCAGGTAGAAGAGCTTCTTAGTATTGGCTTTATCCGTCAGAGCAACTCGCCGTGGGGCGCACCTGCTCTCTTTGTGAAAAAGAAGGATGGATCGATGAGGATGTGTATAGATTACCGGCGGCTTAACCACCTAACTATTAAGAATAAGTTTCCGTTGCCTAGACCTCTTTGATCTTTTGAGGGGATCGAAGTATTTTTCGAAAATCGATTTGAGGTCGGGTTACCATCAGTTACGGATTCGACAGGAGGACATTCCAAAGACTGCTTTCCGGACACAGTATGGCTTGTACGAGTTTGTTGTGATGCCCTTCGGTTTGACGAACGCGCCAGCCATGTTCATGGACTTGATGAATCGGGTGTTTCGACCGTATCTACGAGAGTTCGTGATACTCTTCATCGACGATATCTTGATCTTTTCGTCATCAGAGGAGGAGCATGAACGTCATCTACGGATTGTTCTTCAGACTCTTATGGAGCATCAGCTGTTTGCCAAGCTGAGCAAGTGTGAGTTTTGGTTGACTCAAGTGCAGTTTCTGGGACATGTGGTGTTTCCAGGAGGAATCTCAGTAGATCCAGCGAAGGTAGAGACCGTGAAGACTTGGGAGAGTCCCAAGAGCGTGTTCGAGATCCGGAGCTTTCTGGGATTAGCAGGATATTACCAAAAGTTTATCCTGCACTTCTCTCAGATCGCGGTACGATGACTCTGCTGACGAGGAAGAACGTCAAGTTCAAGTGGAGCGAAACTTGTGAGAAAGCATTCCAGGAACTGAAGGAGAAGTTGACAACGTCTCCAGTGTTGGTGATACCCGAGCAAGGACGAGGTTACGATATTTATTGCGACGCGTCCAAGTTTGGTTTGGGTTGTGTGCTGATGCAATAGGGGAATGTAGTAGCTTATGGTTCCAGGCAATTGAAGGGACATGAGCAGAACTACCCGACTCATGATTTGGAGTTGGCAGTTGTTGTATTCTCGTTAAAGTTGTGGAGACATTACTTATATGGTGAGAAGTTCAATGTGTTTTCTGATCACCATAGTCTCAAGTATATCTTCACTCAGAAAGACTTGAATATGAGGCAGCGAAGATGGATGGAGTACCTGATAGATTATGACTTCAGTCTCTCCTATCACCCAGGGAAAGCCAACATAGTGGCCAACGCCTTGAGCCGGAAGTCTCACAGCGACGTGGCGAGGATGGCATCCTTGTAGTGGAAGATGCTCGAAGTTCTGTCCGAGTACGATCTGGAGCTGATCGAGGGAAGAGGGTCAGCGAGAATCTATAGTTTGGTTCTGCAACCCGAGGTAGTTTGATTGGTGTTGGAAAGACAACAGAGTGACCCAGAAGCGAAGGAATTGGCAACTCAGATTTCAGGAGGAGCGACTCTAGAGGACTGGAAGATCAAGGCGGACGGAAGTTTTACTTTCAAAGACAGATTGTTTGTGCCAAAGTCGGACGAGTGCAGGAGAAAGGTGCTTGACCACTTTCATCGATCTCGCTTTGCTGTGCATCCTGGTGGAACGAAGATATATCGTGACTTGCGGCGACTTTTCTGGTGGAAAGATATGAAGCGCGAGGTAGCAGATTTTGTATCCAAGTGCCTAACTTGTAAACAAGTGAAGGCAGAACATCAACGACCTGGAGGAAAGATGCAACTTTTGGAAGTGGCTGAATGGAAGTGGGAGCATATCATGATGGATTTTGTAACTGGTTTTCCTAAGTCTCCTAAGAAGAACGACGCTATTTGGGTAATAGTCGATCGATTGACGAAGTCAGCTCACTCTCTACCAATCAAAAAGACGGATTCTTTGGCTACCCTAAGCAGATTGTATTTAAAGGAGATAGTCAGATTGCATGGAGTACCTGTAACCATTGTATCTAATAGAAACCCGAGGTTCGTGTCAAGGTTTTGGTAAGGATTGCAAGAACAGTTAGGGACTAAGCTGTACTTCAGCACTGCTTTTCACCCTCAGACGGATGGTCAGTCAGAGCGAACCATTCAAACCTTAGAAGATATGCTAAGAGCTTGTGTGATGGATATGTAGGGAAGTTGGGAAGATCACTTGCCTTTGATCGAGTTTGTCTACAACAACAGTTATCACTCCAGTATGCAGATGGCACCCTACGAGGCTCTGTATGGCAGACCTTGCAGGTCACCTCTTTGTTGGACAGAGCTAGGACCTGATCTAGTGCGTGAGACGTCAGAGCAAGTTGAACTGATCAGACAGCGTCTTAAGACAGCCCAGAGCAGACAAAAGAATTATGTTTACAAAAGGCGACGACCTTTGGAGTTTGCAGTTGGCGACCGAGTTTTCTTACGTGTGGCACCACGTCATGGAGTGCAACGGTTTAGGCGCAAGGGAAAACTATCACCTCGATACGTTGGATCCTTTGAGATCTTGAAGAGGATAGGTGAAGTGGCCTATCAGTTGGATCTTCCTCAGGCTTTGGAGAGAGTACATAGTACGTTCCACGTCTCTATGTTAAGGATATACGAGCCTGACCCGTCGCATGTGATCAGTTTCGAAGATATCAAAGTGTCAGAGGACTTAACTTTTGAAGAAGCACCAGTCAAGATTCTAGAGCGTCGGACTCAAGAACTCAGGAGGAAGTCTATACCTCTAGTGCGAGTGCTGTGGCAACATCGCGACGTGCAGCATGAGACGTGGGAACCTGAATCGACGATGCAGAAGTTGTACCTCGGCTTGTTCACAGGCCAAGAAAGTAGAGTTTGTTCTAAATTTCGGGACGAAATTTTCTTTTAGGGGGGTAGGATGTAATACCCTGCTCCAGATTAGGCATGTTTTAGCTTGTTAATCTTGTTTAACCGATTAATCTCGGAGATTTTGGTTAGGGCTTTGAGGAAAGCCTAGGTTTGGTCCAATCTGAGCCCGAAAACTCAGTGATTCAGCACATCGAGCTGGAGGGGCATTTTGGTAATTTACCACTTGTTGTGTATATTTTTATAAATAATGTTGATATGTGTATATTATTAGTAAATAATGTTCTCCTAAATAAAGGATTTGTATTTCTAATTTTAAAATGAATTTATTTTCAAAAAATGTTATTTAAATCCCGCCCGTCAGAACCCCGAAAGGGAGTATTAATTATTTTAAAGGGTTTTGAGAATGAAATAAAATTTGAAATTAGTATTTTATGGTAGACCATTTTAAGAACGGTCTAGTTATTTCATTTCATCTCAAAATGATGTCTCTAAATTAGTGATTTTTACATTTGTTTAATTAAGTAATTATGGGTAAAATGTGAGTTTTTTTAAATAAATGATTTTTAGTAAGAGATAAATTCTGAAATTTTTATGGTGACCAAAGTTTTCAAAACCCAACCCATCTTTAAGGTTGGATCAAGTTTTTGAGTTTTTAAATTATTGCTTTTAGTTTTAAAATCAATTTTTATTAAAACTAGGACTTAACTGCAATTTGGAAAACTCTAGAGGGCTGATCTGCAAAAGCAGAAAAACCTGCACACGCCATGCAAGCGTGCACTGGCCGCTCTGCCCATTTTCCGGCGATGATGATTTCCTTCCCGTCGTCCCGTCCCATCCCAGATTTTTCGGCCGAAAATCTATTTAAATCGGCCAAAGCCACTAGATTCACTCCCAGCAAAATTTTGCATCTTCTCTTCTCTCTGCTCTCTGTTAAACCCGGCCGAGACCCCCCTTGCCGTTGCCTCTGTTTTGCAAACAGTAAATTAGGGGAATTTTTTTTTCAAAAATCCAGATTTCAGCCTAGGAATTCAATCCAAGGTAACCACTGCATTCCCCTTTCAATTTCGATCGGTTTTGAATCAAGAAATTTTGAATTTGGCTCTGTTTTCAGTGAGAAAAATGATTTCAAAGTTTAGGAAAAATTATAGGGTTCCTCGTATCAATGAGCTTCCGGTGCTAAGATCGGATGGCTTACTGAGTTTCAAAACTTCAAACCTCTCCCTATGGAAAGAGGACTCTCGGAGGAATCCATTGGACCGGTAAGGTGTGAAAACTGACTCTAGAAAATCCCCCATTTTCCAAGTTCAGTTTTACTGTTCCCGGCCATTCACTGTCTGTTGCAAACAGTGAACGGGGGAGGAAGAAGAAGAAAAAAAAAAAAGGAAAAAAAAAAATTATTTGATATTATGGTTGCTTGTGATTTGAAATGTTGGTTCCATTTGAAAAAAAAATGAATAAATAGTTAAATAAATAAATATTATTATTTTATTAAGAAAAAATTATTTTTATTTGATATTATTGTTGCTTGTCATTTTCAATGTTGGTTCCCATTGAAAAAAAATGAATAAATAATTAAATAAATAAATATTATTATTTTATTCAAAAAAAAATTATTATTATTTTGTTAGATTATGTGATGTGATGATTAGTACCCCTTTTTGTTAATTAAAATTATACTAACCCTCTTCTCTTATTACTTATAGTGTAAATACTATTGTATCCGCTTCTAGGCCGACCCTATTGGTCAGGCACAGAGTGATTCACTTTCAGGCCGACGCTATATAGTCGGGCACTGGGTGACCTCGAGGCTTACTCAAAATGTCAGATCTGGTCCTATTCAGAAGACAACCGAGAAGTGACCCGAGGATCTAGGCCTAACTCAATAAGTCAATCTGGTCAATGCCCAGAAGACAATATGAGTTTGGACTGAGCCCCTTTTTATTTATTATTATATTGTGGATTATGATAATTTAAAAAGGATAGAAACCCAGTAGGAGACTCAATTCCATATACCTTGGATATTTTGTGGGAAAACGTGTGATTTCCAAATACTACGTATGTGTACATATCTGTTATGTATATTGATTGTGCACTTGTGTGTTGTTTGAATAGAGACCGCGTAAACCACACATAACGGTGAGGGAACTTAACTCTGCAGATTTTGTAAACAGGTTTTTATTGATCAATGAGTGGTTTCAGTTTTGATGAGCCCACCCATGTGCCTATACACGATGCAGTATGGTAAGAGTGCTGATGTTGATTGTGATATTACAATGTTGATCGTATGAGTATGAAAGACTGTTTCCACGTACCTGGGCTATTGAACCAATATCGGCCATATGAGAGATAATTTATGTCTAATGGATCATGAGTGGACCATGTTGTCGTCAGTTGCTGATTTGAGGGTGTTAGTATCGGCTAAGTTAGAGCCGGAGATGTACTTGTAAGGATGTATTTTGACCGTGTCGGAACTTAATACTGGTCTCAGCATAGTCTGCAGGCGTTACGGTGGATGATGGCAGTGTTGATGATGTTGATGTATTACTTGAGATTATGTTTATTGTTATCGAGCATGTGATATTGAACTGTTACTAACCTGTTTTATATTTACTTAATATGCATAGTTATATTTCCTTCACTGGGCTAGTTAACTCACACCACTCACCTTTCAGGCAATGAACCCGAGGAGGAGGACCCTCTCTTTCAAGCGTAGGGTGGTTTAGCTGCGACAGTGGTTTGGGATTTCCCTGAAGGGGGAATACCCTTATTTGTACTTTCTGGTTCTTGGAACTTTGGCTTTTGTAAAGTACCGGATGTGGTGCTTAGTTCCTTGAAAAACTTTATGTATCGAGACTACGATGTTGCTGTAGTCTTTTTGTTATGACTTTGAATGTTGAAATCAATGGTTGATTTTCTTATCCTATGTGTTGATGTTGTTAATGTCTATTTTATGCGGTAGGTATATGGTATATGTTTGAGTCCACATGATGGGATCATGTGTGACTCTTGGGCCCAACTGTTGATCCGGCCCAATTAGATTGCGTATGCTTGTGGTTTAGTTTATCTTTCAAAAAAAATCAGTCGAGTTCGGGCCCACCCTTCAGGTCGGGGCGTGACAGTATTCAGGTCAATTCTCTTGTAGCGAGTTAGGCCTAGAGATCACTCAGTGCTCGAATCCTTCTTTCCTACCTAGCGACAAATGAAATCGCTCAGCTACAGATAGCGATCGAGCTGAGTCAGCCACAGATAGAGAATGTCGGCCAAGAAGTGAATATAATATAAATATATACAATATAATATCAAGGAAGGTTAGTATCACTTTTAATTATAAAGAGGGGGTATAAACATCACATTAAAACCAAGGATCTAAAACATGAAATCCTAATTTAGATCAAGATTCAAAAATCAGAATTGGGTTCCTCGAAACATGTCTCCAAACCTGGCACTGTGGCTTTGGACCTTCCGAGCCACTACCGTAAAACTAGTCTACAGAACCTTCGGAACAAGGGTTCTGTCCTTCAGAACTTCTGAGGCTCATGTCTCGGAACTTCCGATGGTGCTTTCGAGCGGAAAAACAGAAAACAGAAAACCAATGGGTCTCAAAGTGTCTCGGAACCTGCCGAGGGAAGCTCCAAACTTCCGAACAGTTTCGAAACATCCCGACAGTAGAGGCAGAAAGGAAATTGGCCCCCGGACACTTCGGAACCCTGGATTGAAGTTCGGAACTTCCGAAGTGTCTGCTTCGGAACTTCCAAAGCCCAACTCTTAGACTTTCCGGAGTCGTCTTCTTCCGCTATCTGCAGCAGCATACAGTAATGGGCAACGGCAATGTGAAATACGAATCCAGACAGTGGGTTCCTAGGTTCGTTTTTCACATCTAACAGGTCAGATAGACTCCTTAGTGAGTCCGCTTGACAAAGGGAATAAATTGAAACATCTAAACTGATTTAAAACATCTAATTTTAACATGAAAATAAAAAAAACACATGAAAATCCAAATTTTCCGTGAAACTTCAAATCCATTTTTAACATTCAAAACTTAATCAATTTTACTTCTGTTTGATTCTTAACCGATTGAAATTTGAAAACAAACACAATGGTTATCTTCACTTAAGTTCCTGGGCAGAAATTCAATAACTTGAAAAATTTTCCACTTCACAGCTCACGGTGAAAATTTGAAAATAGAGAGGGAGAGTAATTTGATTTTTAACTTCCTAATTTTCTAACTGTGGGTGAAACAGTTGGAGGAGAATAGAATTATATAGACTCTCCAGCATGGCCAGGTGAAGGACACATCACCGGCAGCCCACGGGTGTTACATGGAGTCGACTCCAGCTTCTGGCGACGTATGGGTGATAATAATAAAAAAAAATTGCAGATAAGTCCTTCAGGGGATTTTGCAAATAGGTCCTTTTTCATCTTATTTAAATTTTAACTAATTACATGGTTTAATTAACTTGATTAAATTAATCCAACTTAACAAAAATGTTGGGTTTTATAAACTCTACTCATCATAAAATTTTGGAGATTTTAAATTTTATCAAAATCCATAGACTTAAACAAAATTCATATTTTGACACTATTTACTTAATTTAACTTGTATTTATTAAAAGGATTTAAAACATTTATTTTCAAGTTTTGAAGAAATAAAACAGTGAGTTATAAAAAGGTCTAGAATCACATATTTTTCTCACAATTTTCCCATTTCTAAAATCATTTAAAAATATTTATTTCTTCTCTTTTGGGGCCTTTTCAGGTAGTTTTAAATAACATTTTCTGAAAATAATATACTATTATATTTATAAATTAAAATCCTTGATTAAGGAAATCAATATTACTCAATAGTAATCAGATAATTATATAGATAGTAAAAATAATATCGATAAATGGTAAATTACCATTTTGCCATTCTAGTCAGACGAGTTGGATCATCGAGCTTTCAAGTTCTAACTGGGCTAAACCTGGGATTTTCGTAAAGTCTTAACTGAAATCTTCAATATCAACCGGTTAAAGTATGATTTATCATACTGATTACGCCTAATTCAGGTCAGGGTATTACATCTTACCGCCTTAAAGAAATTTCGTCCCGAAATTTAAAATAACTCTCGCACCTTTTCGTCCCATAAATAGACTAGGATACAGCTTCCGCATTGTTGACTCTGATTCCCACGTCACGTGTTGTACGTCACGATATTGCCACAACATTTGCACTAGAGGAATAGACTTTCTTCTAAGTTCTTGAATCTGAGATCCTTGTATCTCCACTGATACTTCTTCAAATGTTAGATCTTCCGAGACTTCAATGTCCTCGTATCTTATCACATGCGATGGATCAGGCTCGTACTTTTTCAGCATAGATACATGAAACGTACTATGTACTCTTTCCATAGTCTGGAGAAGGTCTAGTTGATAAGCTAGTTCCCCTATTCTCTTCAAAATTTCAAAGGGTCCAACATATCAAGGTGATAGTCTTCCCTTGCGACCAAACCTCTATACTCCATGATGTGGTGCCACACGTAAGAACACTCGGTCACCGACTGCAAATTCCAAATGTCCGCCTTTTGTCCGCATAACTATTTTGTCTACTTTGGGCTGTCTTGAGACGTTGTCTTATCACTTCAACTTGTTCAGACGTCTCCCGCACTAGATCTGGTCCCAAAAGTGCTTTATCTCCTACTTCTGTCCAACAAAGAGGTGACCTGCAGGATCTACCATATAGAGCTTTGTATGGTTATATACTGGAATGATAATTGGTGTTGTATACGAATTTGATCAATGCTAAGTGGTCTTCTAACTTCCCTGCATATCCATAACACATGCCCTTAGCATATCCTCCAAGGTTTGAATAGTTCTCTTTGATTGACTATCCGTTTGAGGGTGAAAAGCAGTGTTGAAGCATAGCTTAGTCCCCAATTTTTCTTGCAATCCCTACCAAAATCTTGACACAAACCTAGGATCTCGATCAGATACAATTGATACAGGTACTCCATGCAGTCTGACTATCTCTTTTATATACAATCTACTCAGGGTAGTCAAATAATCAATCTTTTTAATCGGCAAAAAATATGTTGACTTTGTTAATCGATCGACTATGACCATAATAGTGTTGTTCTTCTTGGAAGACTTTGGGAATCTAGTCACAAAGTCCATGGTGCTCCCATTTCCATTTAGCCACTTCACGAGGTTGTGTTTTTCCACCAGGTCGTTGATGCTCTGTTTTAACTTGTTGACATGTCAGACACTTAGATACGAAATTTGCTATCTCTTGTTTCATACATTTCCACCAGGATGTACTGCAAAACAAGAACGATGAAAATAATCAAGTACCTTCCTTCTGAATTCACCCGACTTTGGCACGAAAAGTCTGTCCTTGAATGTCAGACCTGTGTCAGCCTTGATCTTCCAATCCTCCAGGGTTGCTCCTCCTGAAAGTTGAGTCATCAATTCTTTTGCTTCTGAATCATTTTGTTGTCCTTCCATCACCAATCCGATTATCTCGGGCTATAGAACCAAATTGTGGATTCTTGCTAACCCGTTACCCTCGATCAGCTCGAGATCATAATCAGACAAGACTTTCAACATCTTCCACTGCAAGCGATGCCATACTAGCTACATTGCCATGTGACTTCCTGCTTAAGGCGTCGGCCACTACGTTAGCTTTTCCCGGGTGGTAGGAGAGGCTGAAATCGTAATCTCCCAGATATTCCATCCGTCTCCGCTGTCTCATATTCAGGTCCTTCTGAGTAAAAATATATTTGAGACTATGGTGATCAGAAAACACATTGAATTTCTCACCATACAAGTAATGTCTTCACAACTTTAACAAGAAGACAACGGCTGCTAACTCCAAATCATGAGTTCGATAATTTTGCTCATGTCCCTTTAGTTGTCTGGAACCATAAGCTAATACATTTCCTTCCTACATCAAAACACATCCCAAACCAAATTTGGATGCATCGCAATACACATCATAAGCTTGTCCTTGTTCGGGTATTATCAAAACCAGAGAAGTGGTCAATTTCTCCTTCAACTCCTGAAATGCATTTTCACAAGCATCGCTCCGTTCGAACTTTACGTTCTTTCTTGTCAATTGGGTCATTGGTACCGCAATCTGGGAAAAGTGTGGGATAAACTTTCTATAATATTCGGCTAATCCCAGAAAGCTTCGAATCTCGAACATGTTCTTGGGACTTTCGCAACTTTTGTCTGTTTCTACCTTTGCTGGATCCACTGAGATCCCTTCTGTAGACACCACGTGTCCAAGGAACTAAACTTGAGTTATCCAAAACTCACACTCGCTCAGCTTCTGCCAAGGAACTAAGAGCCACCGAGCCTCTAGAGGTTTGCTGAGAACTTCTGCCAAAAAATGACTGTGTAACAGAATGAGATGGGCCCTTGCTTTGCGAAGGTACGGCTCAGCCAAGATAGGGGCAATCCCTAAGCATATGTTTGGCCTGTTTGCAATGATAGCATGCCATTTCCTTTCCTGTTGGACAATTTTTAGATGTATGCCCAAGTTGATTACAGGAATAACACACTAGCTGTCGTGTGTCAGGTTGACTAGAGTGTGCCGCAGCAGGTTGGCTCTTCTTGAAGAATAGCCTCCTCTAGTTGAATTTGGTGCTTTTATTGGAGGAAGGTTTCTAGAAACTTTCGGTGTTCCTATTGGTAGAATCTACTGCCTCCACCTTCGAAGCCCGCTCAATGATCTCCTCCAAGGTATTCAAAGTTAACCCGGCCACTTGTTGTTGTAGGAAGGATCGAAGTCCATTCTCAAAGTGTTAAATTTTCTCCGCCTCGTTCGCCACTATCTAGGGCACAAATTGCATCAGATCGATGAATCTTATGGCATACTGTGCCACTGTGTTAGAACCCTGTTAGATGTTGAGGAATTCCCTCTTCCTTACTTCCTAGACTGTCTTAGGGAAATAACGGGCAAGGAAGGCTGCTGAAAACTCCTCCCAAGTTATAGGTTCGTGATTACGAACCAGACTTTTTGCCTCCCACCATTCGTAAGCGTTCCCCTCCAACTGATATGTTGCCAATGTTACTTGTAGATCATCAGCAATGGCTAGGGTGTTTAGGATTCGTCCAATTTGGGTGATCTAGTTTCTCGCCGCACTAGGGTCCTCGATTCTTGAGAAACTCGTCGGGTTCAATCGCTTGAATTCCTTTAGAGTGGAAGCGGCTCTCTCTTCCTGCGTCTTAACAGAAGGGCGTTGCATGTTTTCGGCAATCCTTTGCAAAGCCTCCATCGATGCGCATATGGTTTCATTTGGTATGTCATGGGGTAGAGGACCCGTCCTCCTCCCTCGACAATTATTTCCATTTGGTCTTGACATCTTCTTATCATTTACATTTGTAAATATTACTTAATTATTTAAGATGAAGAGGTTATCAAGACAGATCATAAAAGTTACACAAATCATTATCAAACTCAAAAAAATTAATACATTTACATAAGTTGGTGGGGTTAGAAAACCCCTCATACAGCAGAGACACACTTGAAAATACAACTAAAAATCCTTACAAAGTTTCCCTTCTTTCTCAATCCTTTCCTACCACTTCCTACCTAATTTTCCATAGAAGATCCTACATCATCATTAAAATTGAAGAAGTTGTCAGGACATATCTCCAACATGTGTCTTAACACTCCAAGGTAACAATTGCAATTCTAATCCAAAAATAGGTTCTAACTTTGTTGTAACCCATCATAGTCCTAGAGTTTGAGCCAAAGCTCTGATACCAAGGTGTAACGCGCCGACCCGGAAATGGGCCCGGAATGCCACTGATTTTTTTTTTCTAGTAAACTAACCTCAAAGACTTCTAACTGGGCTGGATCAAAAGTTAGGCCCAGAAATACAAGCCACAAATGTTCTCAACATGTGGATTCAAGCATAAACCATAAACCTACCCACAAGCAAACACATATCATACAATCAGATATTTTCATAAACAAAATATTTCTTATTCAGATTAGAGTAACTGCGTCACATAGTGGTTTATATAAGCCATATCATACCACAAGAGGTACTTTACAAAACATAAGGTTTCAAAGAACCAAAAGTTAACAATGAAGAAATTCCCATCTGTGGGAATTCCAAGAAGTCGCAACAGCTTAACCATCTTAAGCTTGATACGGAGGCTCCTACTCCTCGGGTACATCTCCTGAAATGTGAGTAGTGTGAGCTAATTAGTACAGTGAAAAACATAACAATACAATGTACAGAATATCAGGTTATCCAAAATTAACATAATAGTTTCATCTTGTCCAAAATCTCATCATAATTCCATAACTGCTGACATCCACCGTAACACCTAGACACTACGCTGAGACCAATAGTATTAAGTCCCGACACGGTCAAAATACAATTCTTGCAAGTACATCTCCGACACCTATTCCGATATTGACACACCCAAGGCCAATAATTGACCCACCTGGTCCAGTAGACGCAAACCGACACACCCGAGGCCGGTAATAGTTCATTAGTTTAAGGGTAAGTGGAAGCAATTTCAGCATCATAACTCATAAGTACCGTAATCATAATGTGTGATAAACATCATAAATAACAAATAAGCACTCTTCACAATAGTGCATCAAGTCTAGGCATATCAGTGGGTTCATCAAATCTGATCCGTGAAACCACTCATTACACTACATCCTCTTAATTTGATTTACTCTTATTGCAATTGTTAAGTCTCCTCACCAAAAATGTGTGGTATCGAAGTATCTGCCAAACATGCAAACAGATATACAATCACTAATCAATCAATATATATGGATAAAATGTAATACATACTCATAGTATTTCAAATCTTTCTATCATGTTTTCTGTAAATCTCCAGCGGCAATAGAACTGAGTCTCCTATTTGGTTACTAACCATTTTAAGTTACAATAATCAGCAATATATAATAAGGTGCTCAGGCCACTTCTCATATTGTCTTCTGTACATGACCAGGTTAACGTATTGAGTTAGGCCTAGAGGTATAAGGTACTCAAGCCACTTCTCTTATAGCGAGTTAGGCCTAGAGGTCACTCAATGCCCGAACCCTTTTTTTCTACCGAGCGGTGAAGGAAATCGCTCAGCTACAGATAACTATCGGGTTGAGTCAGCCACAGATAGAGAGTTTCGGCCTGGAAGTGAATATAATATAAATATATACACTATAATATCAAAGAAAGGTTAATATCACTTTTAATTATAAAGAGGGGGTATAAACATCACATTAAAACCTAGGATCTAAAACATGAAATCCTAATTTAGATCAAGATTCAAAAATTAGAATTGAGTTCCTCGGAACATGTCTCGGAACATGGCACTGTGACTTTGGACCTTCCGAGCATTGCCTCAAAACTGGTCTACAGAACCTTCAGAACAAGGTTTCTGTCCTTCAGAACTTCCAAGGCTCATGTCTCAAAACTTCTGAGGGTGCTTCAGAGCAGAAAAACAGAAAACAGAAAAAACCAATGGGTCTCAAAGTGTTTTGGAACCTGCCGAGGGAAGCTCGGAACTTCCGAACAGTTCGGCTCTTCCGAACGGTTTCGGAACATCCCGGCAGCAGAGGCAGAAAGGAAATTGGCCTCTGGACACTCCGGACCGAAGTTCGGAACTTCCGAAGTGTTGGCTTCGGAACTTCAGAAACCCAACTCTCGGACCTTCTGAGAGTCGTCTTCTTCCTCTGTTGAAACAGCAGACAGTAATGGCAGCGGCTATGTGAAATACTAGTCCAGAAACAATTTTTCACATCTAACAGGTCAGATGGATTCCTTAGTGAGTCCTCTTGACAAAGGGAATAAATTGAAACATCTAAACTGATTTAAAACATCCGATTTGAACATGAAAATCAGAGAAACACATGAAAATCCAAATTTTCCATAAAACTTCCAATCTATTTTTAACACTCAAAACTTAATCAATTTTACTTCTGTTTAATTCTAAACCGATTGAAATTTGAAAACAAACACAATGGTTACCATCGCTTAAGTTCCTGGGTAGAAATTCAATAACTTGAATTTTTTTCCACTTCACAGCTCACGGTGAAAATTTGAAAACAGAGAGGGAGAGTAATTTGATTTTTAATTTCCTAATTTTCTAACTGTGGGTGAAACCAGCTGGACGAGGGTAGAATTAATAGACTCTCCAGCATGGCCAGGTGAAGGACACATCACCGGCCGCCCACTGGCGTTGCATGGAGTCAACGCCAGCTTCTGGCCATAGGGGTGGTAACAGTAAAAAAAAATTTGCGGATAAGTCCTTCAAGGGATTTTGAAAATAGGTCATTTTTCATCTTATTTAAATTTTAACTAATTACATGGTTTAATTAACTTGATTAAAATAATCCAACTTAACAAAAATATTGGGTTTTATAAACTGTACTCATCATAAAATTTTGGAGATTTTACATTTTATAAAAATCCATAGATTTAAACAAAATTCATATTTTGATACTATTTACTTAATTTAACTTGTATTTATTAAAAGGGTTTCAAACCTTTATTTTCAAGATTTAAAGAATAAAACAGTGAGTTATAAAAAGGTTTGGAATCACATATTTTTCTCACAATTTTCTCATTTCTAAAATCATTTAAAAATATTTATTTTTCTCTTTCGAGGTCTTTTCGGGTAATTTTAAATAACATTTTCTAAAAATAATATAATATTATATTTATAAATTAAAATCCTTGATTAAGGAAATTAATATTACTCAATAGGAATCAGATAATTATATAGATAGTAAAAATAATATCGATAAATGGTAAATTACCATTTTGCCCTTCCAGCTGGATAAATTAGTCATCGAGCTTTCAATCTCTGACTAGGCCAAACCTGGACTTTTCGTAAAGTCTTAACCGAAATCTTCAAAATCAATCGGTTAAAGTATGATTTATTATACTGATTACGCCTAATTCGGGTCAGGGTATTACAAATCTCATCTGTTCAATAGCCCCTCTGACCACACCCGGTTCCGACAGGACTGTGTCAAGGTCTCCGTACAAAACAAGGGCAATCTCCACAGTCGGTCACACAACACCTCGCACAAAACTATCAAAACACCAGTCTGCATCTGTCACTGTACTCAAGTCCTTTCAGGAAGGAGCAACTCTCTTAACTCTCCTCATAACCAAGGGCGTCAAAACATAAGACATGTCCTTTGGAACCGCATGGTCGATCATCCTCACTCTAAGAAGATAGGTGAGTTTTGCTAGTCTATCCACTACAACCCATACTACTAATCCATGGTGAAAAGGGAGTGGGAGCATTTCCACACGTCACCGCTCAAGCCGAGCCGCTAACAATCTACTCTGGAGAGTCAATCCACCATATGGTCTCACGGTCTAATCATCTGATCCACCGCTACACATCATAGTATCTCATAACTTAATTGCCCCAGCGCCTGAACAGTGAACCTCCATGGCCCCATCACCCAACACCAGCTGAACTACCACATCGTATAAACTGGCTGCTCTAGTCTCTGCACCTGATCAACAATGACTCCATGAAACTTCACCCATCATGTTTGCTTCATGCACGATCCTCCCTTAACAAACAAGTACTCAAAACCATGGCAATGGCAGGTACTCAGAATCTCCCTCAACACAAATGGATACCTCCAACCTGAGCACAACATTATTGTCGTTCATCCTGAGCTATTAGTGAAAAGTTCTGCTCGTCAATCTCAAGTCGTCTTGAACCAGAAGCGATCAATTATTCATTCAGTATGAGCACGTAGCCCTTACCATCCCTAGAAACTTCATAATAAACTGCACACCCACGACCTTTCTCTGCCTCAGGTACGACCATCACTATAGTCGTCGTCTGCCTCCGCTCAAGAAAATCTCCCTCACTGCCATCATACCAAGAACTGACCTCTATCTCTGGTCAATCTAACTATAAACACGGCCACCTGGAGTAATCTGAATGAACTGCCAGACACGACCTTAGCCTCATCTTGACAAATCCATCGCACTAACTGTCAAAACCACATGGCCACACAGTTGTGCCTCTGGGGCCAAAATTCTCATCTGATAAGGTCCCAATTGAAGACATCCTTGAGAAGCAACAGGGATCCCCTTAACTGTTCCAACAAGTCGTCAATCCTCGGTTGAAGATCCTCATCCCGCTCTGTAACTCTGCTCGGTCCCTGATCTATGGCACAAAATCTCACTGAGTCATTCTTCTTCTTGGCAAACAAAGTCGATGTGTCCCCAGATGAAATACCTGGTCAAAAAGGTCACCAATCCTCGACAACAGAAACTTGCTTTTCACAGAGAGCTACCCATCTGCCCGTAACTAACGCATAAACTCATGGAGCCATCCCTTTTTTGGTCAACAAACCAGTGCACTCTAAAGAGGGTGTTGGGTCAATTGTAGCCAAGAGACTCCAACTCCCTAAGCTGACTCTTTAGCTTCAACACCTCTACTAGCGCCACCAGATAATGAGTAATTGAAACATGCACCACACCGAGGGAGCAAATATTTCTTGACGTGGAGACAATCCAAGGAACTTCTCTGGAAAGACATCCGAAATATTTGTTGAGCATTGAAAATGACCATTTTACCCTTTAATTTTGGATTAGTTATCATTTGATTTGTGTATATTAGATACATTTAATGTTATTTGTGAGTTTTGTTGTGCATTTGTGAGAATACAAGAGAAATGAATTAAAATGCAGAAAAGTGGGCCATAGTTCTATTATTGGAAAGTTTTTAATTTTTACCACCTAATTTGATTTTAGAATTATTGTAAATTATTATAATTCAGATCCGGATATGAGACTTTGAATTATAATAATAACGTTTAAACTTTGTTAAATTGTAAAGGTAATAGAAATTTATAAACACACAAATGGAATCACTGTTTGAGTCTGAAGCCTGAAGCCAAAGTTTGCAATTGGAAGCCAATGAGCCAAAGTCCACCAGTATTCCGGGCCAGATAAAAGTCCACGTATGGGATCCAAGTCCAAAAGACCAAGTGGGACCGGTGAATTTCGTTTGAAGGATAGTGGAAGCAAGAATGAGAGGAAAAAAAGGATTTGGATTGACCAAAGTGAATTTTGGAAGGAGGAATATTTTGACACAGTTTTAGTATTTTGGCCATAATTTTTTACTTCGATGTCCGATTGTATTTATTCTTGTTGCGATGGAAAAAAGAATTAAAGGGTTACAACTTTGTAGTTTATACAATTTCGTGATTCGGACCTTAGCAAGGTTAAACTTGAGCTGCAAGCTGGTGCATATGTAGAAAAACAGGATTTGTACCCTACTTTCCAAATTAATCCAAAATCCCAAAAATCATGGTGCCTTATCTCCAAAACTTTCTCCCAAATTCTCTCTCTTTTATTTATCCAAATCACGTGAAACACCTCAACATCTTCCAACCCCAAACTCTCCCTTAACTCAAGCTAGCCACCAAGTTGCACAGCTCCTCCACGCTCAAACTGTAAGTTGTAAGCCGCTTGACGAATGCATCCCCCTTGAGGAATAGACCCATCACCCACCTACAACAAAAGTCCAAGGTAACCTGAAGAGAGGACAACCAATCCATCCCCAAGATGACATCGAACTATGACATCTCCAAAACTCGCAAGCTGATCTCCAACACTAACTCAAGGGTCAAAACACACGATTCGCAGATTTGGTCCACAACCAGCGAAACTTAAGGCAAAAAGAGTGGAGAGCACTAGAATCAAACACTGTAAGGATCAAGAGCCACGAAGCACCCACGTACCCTGCTCAAGTACCTAGCTCCCATCTCATTCACACATCGAAATGGGCCTGTAAACCAGGCCCACTAGAGCCTCAACAATCAATCCTATCAGCCTGACCCAAGCAAGTTCCTAAAGAAGTCACAACTACCTCTAGCCATAACACTGGACCCGCGGGAATCCAAGAGCCAGAAATACAACCACTGGCTCGGCCCCGAGGCACTCCCTGCAGTCCTAAGTCCAGAATGAGCCTAATTGACAACTCAAACATACCAAGCCCATCAACCTCTCATGGAATTCTATCAACCATCTACAGAGTTAGCCGGCCGGACTCACTCGGTAAACACCCATAAATTTCCAGTGAATCTATCTCAATGCTATATAGTCACAAGCGAGGCCCACAATTCCCGTGATTACGTCACAGTGCACCACACACTCAATTGAGCGATCAACCTTGCCATCGACTCACAGGCCAATCAAACGCCGGTCAACCTCAAATCGAGCGAGAATCTACCACTAGATATGATTTAAGCAAACTAACAGAAAAATAGCGCATCAAGCACACCACACGAACTTAAGGTGTCTACTCACTACTCCAGAACCCGGTTTAATCTACCCTATCACACAAGGGATGAACCTAATCTCTAGTTATCATCACATCCACCTCTGTCCCATGCACAGTCCGAGAGTTGAACAGTGCTCTGATACCAACTATAATGTCCCTTCCCGCTACGAGCGAGTTATCTCCAAAAAGTCTCAAAACACCTCTAAAAACAAATATCGGGTATTTTTTTTTTTTGAAACGGGGCAACTACCTTCCACTCAACAACCGACAATAAGATTTATTATACCAATAAAACTTGAAACAACCATAGGTTGTTCAATTACAGTTATATAGTCATCCAAAAAACATGTGATGATAAGTCCATACAAACAAGGGTCTCTCCAAACTAAAGCATAAGCAAAATATGAGATATTTAATGCAACGGCCTGACCCGAATACAGGGCTTAGGGCATAACTCAGCAAGATATTGTCCGCTTGGGGCCTCGCACATAGCTCAAACCCGCACGGTTTTGCCTTTTGGCCCGGGTCCACACGGCCAAGTCCCAAAACGCATCATGCTTGAGTATGAGGGGTGGCCTCTTATATATCCCCACCCCTCAACCCTCCAAACCGATGTGGGACTTTCCCACATCAGTTTTTTGAGGTGAGGGTATCACAATCACTCCCCCTAAAGCCTCGAACCGTCCCCTGTTCGAGCCGGTCCAACTCAACAACTCCAGGGAAGGATGATAGGCCCACACAGTCTAAGTGTTGAACTCGGCTCTGATACCAAATTTGTAACGACCCGACCCGAATACAGGCTTAGGGCACAACTCAGCAAGATGTTGTCTACTTTGGGCCTCGTACACAACTCGAACCAGCATGATTTTGCTTTTTGGCCCGAGCCCACACGGCCAAGGCCCAAAACATGTCATGTTTGAGTATGAGGGGTGGCCTCTTATATATCCCCACCTGTCACCCCTCCAAACCGATGTGGGACTTTTCCATATCAGTTTTTTGAGGTGAGGGTATCACATTTAACTACTATTACTCCTCTCCGGGTACCTCCTCAAGGGGCCTACTTGGCCCCTCTGTAATCGGGTACCTGAAAGGTAAGGGGTGAGCTAACCAGCCCAGTGAATCTGAACTGGGTTGGGCCTAAAGTGGGCGTGGGTCGGACCGGGCTGGATCTGAAACTAGGTCAAGTCTGAATCTGAACTGGGCTGAAGATAGTCTGGACCAAATTTTCCTAAAGAACTGGGTCGAACGAACTGGCTTGCATTGTAGGGCTTGGTCTGCACGAACTGGGCTTGGGTTCACTGGGCTTGGAAAGGGGAAGATGATTAGGGTTTGGAAATGGTTAAAGAGAGATCGGGGGAGAGAAAAAGAGCATGGGTGGAAGCGGTACAAAGAGCAAGGGTTAGGGTTTCGGGTGAAGGGAAAGAGATTGAAGAGCCGAGAAGGAGAGAGAAAAGGTGGAACAACAGCGGCTCTAGGGGTTAGGGTTTCAAGGAAAAATAGGAGAGGGGTTTAGGAGGAGAAAACTGATAGAGGAGAGAAGAGAGGGCTTGAGAGAAGGCATTGCGGCGGTGGTGGGAGGACAAAAATGAAAGGGAGAGCTAGAGTTTCGATGGTTGTAAGAGAAAGAAGAGGAAAAAGGGTAGAGGGAAAGAGAGAGAGAGAGATAGAGATGCATGGAGGGAGGGGCAGCGACTAGGGATGGTAGGGTTTTAGACACTAGGGTTTCGAGAGGAGAAAAGTAAAAAAAAAAAGGGGAAGAGAGAAGAACAATAGCAGCAGCAACAAGGGTATGGATCTTAGGGTTTGGGTTAAGGGAAAAAGAGGGAAGAAAATATGAGAAGGGGGGATGGAGAGAGAAAAAGAGTTTATATATGAGAAGGCTAGGGTTTAGATTTTGAGTTTTTTTTTTTTTTTTAAAAAAAAAGGTTCTTGCAATATATTTAAAAACTCACCAACTCTTGAATTATTTTATCTCATTTTTTTTAAACCATTTTGTTAGTACCTCGGCTTGTCGAGTCCCTATGTTTGTCAATTCCATGACTCGGGAAGAAGCACTTGCTAAGATGATCAAGAGTGAAGATCATGATCCACCGATTAAAGCTCATCGTTATGGCAACTACACAATAAGTAATTAGCTATAGATGTCTTTAGGTGGTACCCACACCTTAGGAGGACTATCTCTAGGCTTAGATGAACAAATGGTAAAACCATAAGAAGCCTAAGAGAGGAAGTTGTACAGTGAAGTGGAAGTGAACTTGGAAATATGAATTAAGTTCACTGTCAGCTCGACCAGTCATTCTCACAGACCCCTCAGTGGAGACAGAATCGACCTATCGTGGTCAAAAGACTGGTCAACCAGATTGACAAAGGTTCTGGAACATAGAACTGTTATTCTGGGTATGCCTCTAATCGAGAGTCTTGTATGCACCACCGACCCCTTTGTGAAAAGCTGAAACGACCCCTCGTGGTCAACGACTCATCGGTAATAACTTATGAGTTCTGGAACTTAGAACTCAGATGGACTCGAGAAAACAGACATCTCAGTTTTTCAAGACCGATCGAGAGTACCAGGACCAACCCCTCGGTCAATGGACAACAAGTCGTTTTGGGCAAGACAAGTTTCGGGACATGAAACTATGTTTACAAGGTGTTGCCCAGATCGAAACCCTCATATGGACTGACCTCTCGGTGCCATGACTGTCGACCCATCGGTGACACCGACTTGTCAACCAGGAAATAATAATATTGTTGGGAGTGCATTTAATGTGCAATGGTCAGTTGGTTGAACGATAATAAATATGAACACCAAGCCATCGGTGCCACCGACCTGTCAGTACTGGACAGTTTAAAAAACTATGAAGACTCCTCTGTATATAGGAGTGTTGTGTGATCATTTAATCATCTTCCTTAAATTGAGAAGAGTCACACACTCTAAGGAACGATCAATTCTCTTGTGCCTACACCTAAGAATCATAAACGACCAATCTATTGATTGAGTTTGAAAGAGAGATAGAGAGGAGGAAAGAAAAGATGCAAAATAGGAAAGCTTTGGTAAAACCAGTTTCCTTGTCACCCTGAGATTGAGATTGCTTTATGATGGCTAAAAGGAGAAGCGTCAACACACATTAGGTGGATCTTTGAGAAGCATAAAATCTTCGAGAAAGAGTTTCAAGGCAAGTGCTTCTTGATTTTAATTTTGTTTTTTTTTTTAACCTTTGTCCCGAAAGTGGATTAAGGAGGCTTGGCTCCAAACCACTATAAAAAATCTAGAGCGTCATCTCTGACACAGTTGTGGGTGGAATTCACAGCCAATTGAGTGAGATGGAATTCCTACTCTAATTGTGAAGGTGTAAGTCCCCACTTAGTGAAGTTGGGGATAGCTCAAGGTTGAGCGAGTCCTAACAGTAGATGTAGGTTGACTAATCGAACCACTATATATCTTGTGTTCTTCTGCTTGTGGTGTTAGAGATATTTTCTTGTGTTGATTGTTTAATCACATTTGCTAACACACACCCACTTGATTGTTGTATCCGCTGAGCTTGAACTAATCAATTAAGTAATTTTTTAAAAGGACCAATGATTATTAGATTGACCTATTCCACCACCCCCCCCCCAAGGGTCAATCGTGTTCTAGCTCCCCAGGGAAAGACTTTCACATTTATGTCATGCTAATATTTATAAATTATATATAGTGAAGATGAAACCTCGAAATGTGTGAAATTCAATTTCAAAATAGACAGTGTGTTTTAAAAAATAAATTGAAAACCAGAAGGAAAATCAGATGCCGAACATTGAGCGAGAAAAACGTTGATTTTTAAGCATTTTTCATGACAGAGTACATTAAAATTACAAAATTACCAAAAAGTCATTAGAGTTCCAGAACTCGAAATTAGACAAATTGGGCCCACCACGGAGCCCACACCATCCTCAATGCTACCAAAGCACTAAATACAACTCGGGAGATCCATAAAATTCTCTAAGACACCGAAATATCGAGTCGGGCCATTACAACTTATCATTATTTTAGCATGCATTCGTATCTATTTAACCTTTAACTTTGGACATGGAGTGACTTGAATGGGCCCTTCATGTATTAAACAACTCGGTAAGGGAACCGTTGAATGAATCTATGGCAAAAGATCCGTTCGGGTGCACTCATGTCAAATAAATGCAATTAAATGAGAAATTCTGATCGGATGAATGGATATTGAACATGATGCTTGAAACTTAATGATAACATTTTGTGTTTATTTATAACATGAGAGTGAATTTATGCTAAGAGTAAGATATGAGTCTGGATATTGGATATGATGCTTGGAACTTGTTGATGACATATTGGGTGTCTACTTATAATATGTGAATGAGATCATGATGAGTATGTAACACCCCTCCCTCTAGCCACCATCATAAGAGTGATAATAGAGATATTTGAGTGGAAAGAGAGGCGAGCGCCACGTCGAGAGCCGAGTCCGAGTCCGAGTCCGAAGACCCGACCCTCGGGCTGGCTCAACTAGTGTGCATTATAATTTTGCACACACTAACATAACCCTACGTAAGATTTATGAACATTTCATAATATCGCATGAATAGTCAACATACATTCCATAGTAGATAAGGAAGTTCCCACCAATTATTACATTGAGTCAAATACAAACAAAGTACAAAAGAGGTATAATATTACAAATCTCATATTTGAATATCATTATCCAACTTCAATATCCTCACAACTCTCAAAACATAAAAGATCTAAATCAACGAAGCTTTCCACTTGGTTCTTCATTTCGTCCATATCTGGCCATCCCTTGGCTCAATCTCAATTATGTACTTTGAACTTGCATACACATCTAGTGGGGGAATTTATGGGCTTAGTCAACACGACCAGTAGGAATTCCAATCATAAAGATACACTGATGGACATTATAGAAAACCATACTTTTACTTACATATTTGATTCCAAAATCATAATTTATTATTAAAAGTATCATATACTTTTCTATCTTCTACAGGGTTGTAGAATCTCTCATTTAAATCATATTTTATGTAACACCTAGGATTTTTCAATGCATTATTATATTGGATTTTGTCTATTAAATTGTTAAATTTATTGAATTTAAGATTTATGGATAGAATGAATGTTAGATGGGTAAGAATTGGGTCAATGGCCCAATTATGATCCAATGGATCATGGATAGGGTTTGATTGCAAGTAATTGGGTAAATTAAATTAAATGGGTCAATTACCCAATTTGGGACCCAATGGGTCAAGATGAATTGATGTTTAAGGTAAATGGGTATGATTAAATTAATTGGGTCAACTACCCAATTAAGATCCAAATCTACCTCATCAAGTGAGGTGGCAGATGGTTAAGGTAACCTACATGGTCGGCTAAGCCATGGTTGACATGGTCAACCATGGGTGAGTTCAAATGGGGGAGTTCAAATGTGTTGAGTGGCTTGAGTTGGAAATTGAATCCACATGAGTTGAGTAAGAATTTATTAATGTTGAGTTCAAGGGCCTGAGTTGGAGAAATGAGTTCAAAAAGATTGCATAGAGTGAGCCGAGTTGCATGGAAGAGAAAGAGGCTCTAAGTGAGTCAAAGGGGGAGATGGAGGGTTTCCATCTCATGGAAACCCTAGACATACACGTTGGGAAGACCATAGCTTAAGCCATGTATCTCCTTGGTTAACCAAGGGACACATGGGAAAGACCAAGGAGTAATGAGGGTGGTTGGGAGGTCAAGGGCTGATGTACACAAGGGACACACACTACACCTAGGGCCGATCCTCTCCCTTGGAAAAAGATAAGAGATTTTCATCTCATTCTCTTCCTCTCTCCCTCTCCCCTTTGGCCAATCCTTCCATAGAGATTTTCATCTCATTTTCTCCCTCTTTCAATCAACACCCTTAGCCTAATGCTCCATTGAAGAACAAGGAGCCCTCATCTCTCTCTCTCTCTCTCATTTTCGACTCTAGACTTAGAGAAACCGAAGAACAAAGGAGGAAGAAGAAAGCACTAAGGAAAGAGAAGGACCAATGAAGAAATTCAGACGTTAAAGAAATGAAGGAGATGCGGAAAAGGTATGTAATGTTTAACGACGATTAAGTGAATAAAAAGCTAAGGGAGCTATGGTTTCAGCAATGGAATCGCCGAAACCATGGGATTCCATATTGGATGGAAAGAGGATGGTAAAAAATTATGCTAAGGCCATGGACCTAGAAATCCATCCAAGAGAATGGTTAAGTGTTTGGAATAAATGGTCAAAACCGTTGAATGATCATAGAGTCAGTATCCATTTAAGGAATGGGTAGGGGTTGAGGACCAACAACCAAGGGATGGAATGAAGAAATATGGACGATGTTTAAAGTGTTATAAAAGAATAAGGAAATAAATTCTAAGAGGAAGGGTTAAGCCAAACATCAAACAAATGAAGACTGATCACGGATGGCACTGTCTGCGGACGGGTATCACCGTCCACGGACGGGTAATAAACTGGACAAAGGTTGTTTGCGGATGGGTTACACTCTCTGTGTGACGGGTGTCTACTGTCCGCGGGACGGGTTTTTATTGTCCGCGGACGGGTATTGACCATCCACAGGACGAGTAGCATACAACGGGTATCGGACCACGGCAGTGCGCTGTCTGCGGATGGGTATCACCGTCCGCGGACGGGTAACAAACTTGAGTATAGTGTTGTCTGTGTAACACCCCGAATTTTCAAGTTATCAATATATATGAAATTTGCCCCTTTAAATTGTGAATTATTGGATATGGACCTTATAATACCCTGACCCAGATTAGGCGAGTTTTAGCTTAATAATCTTCTTTAATAGGTTAATCTCGAAGATTACGGTTAGAGCTTTGAGGAGAACCCAGGTGTGACCCAATCCAAGCTCGTGAGCTCAGTGATCCAGCTCGTCCAGGTGGAGGGGCATTTTGGTAATTTGCCGCTTTCAGTTATTATTTTTATAAATTATGATGATATGTGATTATTATTGGTTGATAATGTTCTCCTTAATAAAGGATTTGTATTTCTAATTTTAAAATAATTTTATTTTTAGAGAATAGTATTTAAAATCCGCCCGTCAAAACCCCGAAAGGGGGTAATAATTATTTTGAAAGGTTTTGGAAATGAAATAAAATTCAAAACTAGTATTTTGTGTTAGACCATTTTAAGTATGGTCTAATTATTCCTTGCACCCCAAAATGAGGTTTTTAAAATGTTTTACTTAACATTTGTTTATTTAAGTAAATAAGGTTAAATTATGGTTTTTATTTTAATCATTGGTTTTTAGTGAGAGTTAAATTCCAAAATTTTTATGGTGATCAAGGTTTTCAAAACCCAATCCATCTGTACGGTTGGATTAAGTTTTTGAGTTTTTAAAATCATACTTTCAGTTTAAAATCCATTTTTATTAAACCCAAGGGCCTTTTCGCAAAACCAGAAATCTCTGAGGACTTATTTGCAACCAGACCGGTGAACAGTGGTTTCACTGTTTCAACGTCCGCACCCCGCTGCATGCAGCGGCATGCAATGGCCAAAGGCCCCCTTCCTCCGACTGTTTTCTTATATATACGACCCTCCTCTCCTGGTTTTCAATCCCAGCAAACCCCTTCTTCTCTCTCAGTCTATCTGCTCTCTGTGAAAACCAGCCAAGACTCACTGCTTTGCCACTGTTTTCTTCTCTTTTTTTGCCAGCCATAGCCTTAGAGGGAAAATTTTCAAAGGTTCAGATTTTCAGCCCAGGAACTCCAGTGAAGGTAATCACTGTGTTCCTCTTTCGATTTCAATCAGTTTAAAATCAAGAAACACTGGTTTTGGCCCTGTTTTCAGTAAGAAAAACCTGTATGCAATTTTAAGAAAAACCTGGTTTTAAATGTACCAGTGAGGTTCTAGTGATAAAATCGGATGGCCCAGTGAGCCCCAAGGCTCCAAACCATTCCCTATGGAAACAAGACTCCCAGAGGAGTCCATGGGACTGGCTAGGTGTGGAAACCGAATCCGAAAAATCTTCTGTTTCCAGATTCGTATTTCATACAGTGTCTACAGTCACTGTCTGCTACAGTCACTGTCTGCTGGTGCAGACAGTGGAGGAAGACGACACTCGGACAGTCCGAGAGTCGATCTTCGGACGGTCCGAGCAAGTAACCCTCGGACGTTCCGAGCTTCACCCATCAGTTACGCCCGAGGCCAGCCTGACCTTTTCGGACGATCCGAACAGAGCTCGGAAGGACCGAACCCACTCGGACGTTCTGAACCATACTTCGGATGTTCCGAGGCACCCAGACCCACCAAGACTTATTTTCAGATTTCTTTTCTGTTCGGATGGACTTCGGATGATCCGAGACCCGATCTTCGGACGATCTGAAGTCAGACCCATGATCTGAGGTCAGTAACTAGTTTAGGTGTGGTTCGGATGATCCGAAGCCACAGTACCTGGTTCCGAGGCATGTTCCGAAGGACCCAGTTTTTAAGTGTAAATCTTGTTTGATTATATGTTTGATGCATGTGATGTGATGTTAGTACCCCTTTTGTTAATTAAAAATATACTAACCCTCTTCTCTTATTACTATAGTGTAAATACTATTGTATTCACTTCCAGGCCGACCCTATTGGTCGGGCACTTAGTGATTTCACTTCCAGGCCGACGCTATATTGTCGGGCACTGAGTGACCTCGAGGCCTAACTCAAAATGTCAGATATGGTCCTATCCAGAAGACAACCAAGAAGTGACCTGAGGATCTAGACCTAACTCAATAAGTCAATGTCCAGAAGACAATATGAGTTTTGGACTGAGCCCCTTTTATTATATTATTATCTTGTGGATGATTATAAGTTAAAAAGGATAGAAACCAAGTAGGAGACTCAATTCCATGTACCTTGGATATTTTCGGGAAAACAAGTATGGTTTTGAAAATACTATCGTGTATATGTATTTGATGCTATGTATAATGATTGTGCACTTGTTTGTTATTTGAACAGAGACCACGAAACCACACATATACGGTGAGGGAACTTAACTTTGCAGCTTGATGTAAATAGGTTTATTTAATATGGACATTGAGCAATGAGTGGTTTCAGATTTGATGAACCCACTCATGTGCCTAAACTTGACGCACTATGGTAAGAGTGCCTATGATATTGATCAGATGAAATGTGTAAGACTGCTCCACGTGCCTTGACTATTGAACCAATATCGGCCATAGGCGAGATGGTTTACGTCTACTAGACCACGGGTGTCGACAGTTGCTGACTTAAGGGTGTCAGTATCGGCTATGGAAGAGCCGGAGATGTACTTGCAAGGATGTATTTTGACCTTGTCGGGACTTAATACAATGGTCTCAGCGTAGTTGGCAGGCGTTACATTGGATGACAGCAGTATTGGAAAAGAAATGATGAATTATGATGATAATATTATGCTTATTTGTGATCAAGCATGGAATATTTATTGCAACTATTGTTTATTGCTAACCTGTTGTTTACTTAACTGCACTGTTATATTTCCTTCACTGGGCTAGGTAGCTCACCCCACTCACCTTTCAGGAGATGAACCCGAGGAGGAGAACCCTCTTTTTCAAGCTTAGGGTGGATAAGCTGCAGCGGCGTTTTGGGATTCCCACGAAGGGGAATACCCTTATCTTTACTTTCTGGTACTTGGAACTATTTGCTTTTATTAAGTACCGGGTGTGGTACTTAATTTGTTTTAACGTGATGTATTAAGCTTTTTTGCCTCTATAGTGACTTTGAGATGATGTTTTGTAATAGTAATTCAGTGTTGGATTTATGTGATTTTTGTGTGCCTTTGTTGGTATCAGACCTATGGTACATGTTTGAGTCCACATGTTGGGATCATATGAGACCTCTAGGCCCAACTGTTGATCCGGCTCAGTTAGAATGCTTGAGTTAGTTTATCTTCAAAAAAAAAAAAATCAGTCTCGTTCCGGGCCCACCCTTCAGGTCGTGGCGTGACAGACTTTAGATGGGTAAGTTGTTGCGTCAAATGCCCAATTAAGACCCAATGGTTATGAAATAAGTGTTCAATTTAAAGTAAATGGGTAAGATGCATTTAGTTGGGTCAAGGTTGCTATTTGGATCAAAATGCCCAATTGGGACCAATGGGTCATGGTTGACTTGGTTGACCACCAAGTGAGTTCAAGCCTAACTTAATTTGGCCTGAATTAAATGGGAATGCAATCAAGTGATTGAGTTGATTTTAAGATGATGAGTTAAGTAAGTTGAATAGATTTGAATTAAATTATATGAGTTAGGTGAGTTGGATGAAAGGGTTTTGGAGGTTACACAATTCAAAATCTAAGGGTACACGTTGGAATGAGAGTTTCATCTCATGGATGAAACCCCCACTTGAATCATTAATGGAGAGGTGGGGGGCTTTGGTTATTTCAAATTCAAACAAAAGGTACACGTTGGAAGGGGGGAAAAGTTTCATCTCATAGATGAAACCCCCAAATGGGCCATTAATGGAGAGGTGGCGGTTACACAAGCCAAGACAAGGCAGACCGTTGGAGCCTTGGGAGTTTCATCTCATGGATGAAACCCCCAAGTGGAGCATTAAGGAGAGAGGTTAAGGAAAATGGGAGTTACACAAAGGGCTTCACCAAAGCCATCACCCTTGGCCGACCACATCATTGGAACATAACAAATTTGATATTCATCTCACTCTCTCCCTCTCCCTCTTGGCTGTTTTTCTCTCCTTCAAACCATCTCTTGGCCGAATACACTCTCTCTCTCAAGGCCGATTCTCTCAAGACAAAAGACTTGGAGTTGTATCTCAAGTTGTCTCTTTTTCTCCCTCCCTTAAATCTATACCCTTGGCCGAACCACTCCAAGGGGTTTCATCAAGATCAGTCTCGGCTAAAGAGCAAGAAGGAAGGAAGAAGAGGCTAAGGAAGGAAATGAGCAAGAAGGAGTGAAAGAAACCGGAGGAGACGCGGAATCGGTAAGTGCTCGATAAATTGCAAAAATAAGAAAAAAGTGGTCAAGGATATGGTTCGGCCATTGCATGGCGGAACCCTAATGTTAGTATGGATAAAGACTCTATGATGAACCATAGGGTTCGGCCATGTTGTATGGCCGAACCCCATGGAAGGACAGTGGTTATTTTAATGGAGGTTTGGAGGATGAAAATCATAGAGTTATGTTTATAATTTTAAAAGGTTTTAAAGGGTGTAAATGGACTTATGTATGAGAACCATGGACCATGGGTTCGGTATGAGGTATGGCCGAACCTCATCAAAAACTTTGATCATGGTTATTTGATTTATGGGAGAAAAAGATGAATCATAGGGTTCGGCCATACAACATGGGAAAGGTTATTTATAATTTTTAAAAAGGGTTTTAAATGGATGTATGGTTGATGGTTCTAGATGCAAATAGATCATGAAAACCATGGAAGTTGGTTAATAATTTTATTGGGTTTCAAAGCATGGAAATTATGGATGTATGTATGAGAACCATCAAAGGATCAAACCATATAGGTTTGATATATTTTTAAGGAAAATAAGGAGCCATAGGGTTCGGCCATGATGTATGGATTAAACCCCATGTAAAGGAATTAAAGTTTGTAAATGGGTTAAAATGATTTAAATGATGGACACGAGTTCGGCCATGGTGTGCCGAACCCCATGAACTAATTGATGGATCATTTTAAAGGGTTATTTGGAGTGTTATGCATGTTTAAATGAATGGAGGATTAAGCTAAGTAATTAGCCATGATAGGGTAATGGCAAGGATGTAAATAAGTGAGAATAATGGACCATGGGTTCGGCCATGTGTATGGCCGAACCCCATGGGGATTGTTTTGGGGACTTTGTTTTTATCAAGGTTAAGTAATTGTTGTATAGGTGATTAGATTTATGAATCAAAGATGGCATGATCTTCGATTTAATTTAAAGATCAAAAGACTAAAAGAAAGGCACCAAATTAAGGAGGTGAGGTTCGGCCATGTTGTGTGGCCGAACCCCACAAAGTTGTATCTTGTGGACTTAGGGTTTGTGAAATGATTTACTTAGATGTAAGTGGTTAAATCAAAAGAGGGACAAATTCAAGTGAGTGAGGTTCTGCCATGTTGTATGGCCGAACCCTACTAAGGTGCTTTTGGACTTAGATATGATAAGAAATCAATTGGAACATGGGTTTAATTAATTGTTGTGTAATAAGGTAACGGACCTCACAAACGGTGCACGATCGTGAGTGGTTGGCGGATTAAGAAGCAAGGACACTTTAGTGGTCTTTGGTAAGATTCTACCTCTTTGAAACCATGGGTTTGTGTATGACAATTTTAATCTTATTTTGATGAAGCTATGTTGTAAAATGATAGGTTCCAAATGTGAGTTTTTAATGCTATGTTTATAATATAAAATAGCATGTGTTTCATTAGCATCTCATGCATCGCATGGGGTGAAGGATTGGTAACCGGAGGCCACACTCCGACGGGGCGTCCGTAAGACCACTGTGGGAGATACCTTGATGTATATTATCCCATCAAGAGGTAACCGGAGGCCACACTCCGACGGGGTGTCCGTAAGACCACTGTGGGGATATACTTTGATGAGGAGAATTCCATCAAGAGGATACATTTGATTGTGATGGGTGGGACTCATTGCATGAGACATATATCATGGCATTGTTTTTACATGGTTTTATGATTATGTTATATATATGGATTTTGTACTCACCATGTGTTAGCCTTACTTGGAATTCTTACTGGGCAAGTTGTTCTAACGCCCTACTTCTACCCTAGTGAATGACACAGGAAATGATGATCGTGAACGGAGCCAAGCATAGGAGCTTGGATATGTTTAATGTTATTTTATTTAAGTTACTCATGAACTTGTAATTTGAGTAGCTAGAATTCGGCATGTAATAACTTAGATAATTTTGTTATGGTTTGAATGGTTTATTTTGGATAATTAATTTAAGGTAATTTGGTTAAGTGACGAAGTACTTTGCTATCTAAAATGGAATAGATTTAGGTTCTATTATAATCCGCAATTTATGATTTAATCCACATGTATATATTATTATGTGTAAACCGTATTCATGGACTTAGTCCATGAACACATAGGGTTGGCCAGTTAAGGGTCGGACTTTAGAAGTTCGGACTTAACTTGCGTCGTGACGTCCCGCTCTCTATCACTCTTTGTTTATTTTTTAAAAAAAATTAGACTCTAATTTTCGCTAAGCGAGTGAGAAAGGGCGGGGCGTTATAGTCTGCGAACGGGTTACACTCTCTGTGGGATGGGTGTCTACAGCCCACGGAAAGGGTTTTTATCTTCCGTGGACGAGTGTGAACCATCCGTAAGACAGGTAGCGGCCAACGGGTATCGGACCATGGCTGTGCCCTGTCTGCGGATGGGTATCACTGTCCTCAGACGGGTTTTTATCATCCGTGGGACAGGTTTCGACCGTCCGCGGATGGGTAACAGACTTGAGTATAGTGCCGTCTGCGGACGGGTTATAGTCTGTAGGACAGATTTCTGCTATCCGCGGGACAGGTTTCTATAGTTCGCGGACGGGTTTCTGTCGTCCGCAGGATGGGCAGCGGACGAGTAACCGACTGATTTTAAAAGTGAAGTTTTTATATAATTTTCCTTTTCCAGATGGTTAAATTTAACGAGAAGGATGTAAGGAATGGTTTAAATCAATTGGATAATTAATTTGATTATTTTATATGATAGGATTCATTTAAGGTAAAGAGATTCCGCAAGCGGGGGTGTGATCGGTTTTGACGAAATCATTGCACGTCACATCACAAAATAGCAAGGATACAATATTGGACGTGGGTAGGATTCCTACCTTGTTGAAACACTTTGGATTATGTACATGTAATGGTTTTATTTCCATATTTGATGATTTATTTTGAGTATCAAAATGCGTATGTTTTAATAATGAAATTTCAATGCTATTATGTAATTTAATATGAAATATTATGTTTACATGGTTCAACACTCGAACTGTGTGGGCCCTCTACCTCTATGATATGATAGAGCCGGGGACGACTCTGGTTTTAAGGGAAGTGGATTATAATATCTCACTCAAAAGTCTCACATTGGTTGTGGACTTGGGTGGTGGGGGCTTTATATGATGGCGCAAGCCCCTCCCCATCACAAGGCCTCTTGGGCTTGGCCAAATGGGCCAGGGCCCAAAGCAAAGCCGTGAGGCCTATGGGGACAATATTGTGATAGGGTTGAGTCAAATCGTCACAAGTGGTATCAGAGTACGATTTAACACTTGGATTGTGTAAGCTCTACTTGCATGACATTGCCTGCTTGTGTGTGTGGACCCCCTGTTAGTGTGACGTGACAGAGCTTGTGATGGATTTGGTCTTAAGGGGGGTGGATTATAATCGTAACACCCCAGGATTTTTATCTCACAAATTAATGGGATTATTTCAAGTGACTTAAAAATATGATGACATGTTTAGAATAAGTTATTGATAAATGGAGGAGATGGAATGTATTAAATGTGAAAAATGAAATGAGAAGTGATTTAAAGCACAACATGGAAACCCATTGAAAAAATTGGATATTAATTTATGAAACTAGAGAGATAAATACATAATTTATATTTGAATATTAATAAATGAAATTAATGGAATAAGAACTGAAATACCTCAAAAAAAAAAAAAAAAACCCAAATAACACTTCCACATTTTTAACCTCTTCCTCCACCCCTTTCCTTCTCTTCAACTCCAACCCTAGAGAAAGAGAAGGGAGAGAGGAAGGAGAAGAGGAAGAAAAAGATGGAAAGATGAGAAAAGAGGAGGGAATCATCTTCCCAACTTCACTCCACATAAATTTCTTCTCCTCCATTAGAGAACCTTGAGGAAGAAGAATGAGAAGAGAATAGAAGAGAGGAAGAAAACTTGGAAAGCTCATCTAAAGGTAAAATCTTCTTCCTTAACCCTATTATTTATGTTTAATGTGAAATTTAGGATGATTTGGAACCAACCTTAGACAAATTTGGATTAAGATAATGGAATTTAGGGGAATTTGGAGACTTAAGAGTTTTTCCCCAAATTCATGGAGTTTGATTTAAATCCATGAATTAACTCATCAAAATAGAAATGCATGCCTCCTAATATGTGACCAATTATATAGAGAAGTAATACAAATGATAAGGCTTGGAAATTAAGCTCAAGTTAAGGAAATGGAATTTGGGCATTTAGGGGTTTTTCCCAAATTCATGGAATTTGATGTAAATCTATGAATTAACTCATCAAATTGGAAATGCTAGCTCCAATATGTGACCAAGTACATGGAAAAGTAATACAAATGATTAGGTTTAGAAATTAAACCCAAGTTCATTCACAACAAAAACTCCCAATTCTAAAGTATGTGAAATTTACCATTGTTGTGCTAAAATGATCAAATTTTATGCTTAGGAATAGAGTACAAAATGATTATGAGTGGAAAGAATGGGAAGAACATGTAGGAAATCTAAGAAGGTATGAGAAATCTAGTTTATCTAAAATTAAGAAAATGTATGTTAGAATTTAGATTTTATCTAGAGTTAAGATTTGAAGTGGAAATTGGGGATTCTTAATCCTAAGCCTAAATAAGGTGTAATTTGAAAGAAAAATACAAGAAAAGACTTATGATCTTTATTTCTAGAATTAGTTGGAAAGAAACTAAATTAGATTTAGGTTTAAGAACCAAAGTAGAAGTAATGAATTTTATTAAGTTATTTATTAGAAGGTTATGATTTTTATATATAATTATGATACAAAATTATGTTTATGATGCATGGAATGAATGAAGAGATTGGAGGTGAACCCATTATTGGGCAAGAAAGTTCAAGACTCAACTTCAACACTAGAAACTTGGATTCAAGTATGTTTTTTACTCTTATTGATGTACCATGGTGAATATGTATTTTTAGTTTGGATTTCAATGTTTTGAGATTTGTTATATGTGTGTTTTAAACATGGAGTTTGATGTATATGTATTATTTTATTATGAAATGCAAATAGATTTAATATAAGCGATGGAGTTCTCATGCATATGAATCATGCATTCATGAGGGATGGGAATGCATGAGCATTACAGATATGGATCCTTATAAAAGGAATTGTACCAAATAGACTTTTAGCCTATCTATGTGACAAGATATGACATTAAGATCGGTTGAATACTCATGGGTGTGAGACCCAAAACCTGTGCAGAATTGTATGGGTGATAGCACTCCCCAGTAGTCCCAGTAGAAATGCTAAGTATTGGGAAGTAGCTCACATCCGGATGCCACGGGAAAACTATGAATATAAGAGGCTAGTGATAGAATTGCTGAATTGAGAAAGACAGACTTTCCAATGCATGGGGCATGAAAGGGATTGCATAGACTTCATTGCACCCATGACATGTCATTCACGATTATTTTATATATTAAGTTAGAAAGTATGATTTGATATTTGGTTATGAGATGTATTTTCGAGATGTTTATTACTTGGTATTTACACGTGACTTTGATTTTGATTTGAAATTTCAAATGGGAATGGGAGTTGTTTTTATGAAATGTGAATTACAATGTAATAAACACCTATCTTATATTATGATTTTGTATATGTCACATATTGGTGCCCACACTGATTCCTTCTGGGCGTTGACTAAGCCCACAAATTATTCTTCTTTTTAGAAACTAATGCAGGAAAGGAGAGAGTTGATGAAGTTGGGCCAAATAACACCCAAACTTGAAATGAACGCTAAGCAAACAACACGTTTTGGAGGATTGCTTATGGACATTTTGGGAGATGATTATGTTGTTGCATTTTGATTTAGAATGATGTAATTTTGTAGGAGTTATGAATGGAATGTAATATTCATTTGTATAAACTCCTAGAACTTAGATTGTGGAATTAGACTTATAGATACTTGGACATCTTAAAGTTTGTTTATTTGTAATTTAACTTCTATGGGAAATCCTTATATGTGTTGTATGATGAAATGTGATTCAAGAAATGAGGATGAATGTTATCATTCATCAATGTCAAATGTTATTGTAGTACCCTGACCCAAATTAGGCGTAATTAGTTTAATAAATCCTTCTTACACTGGTTAATCTCAAAGACTAGGTGTGGCCCACTCTGAGCTCTAAAACTTAGTGATCCAACTCATCCACCTAGAGGGGAAAATGGTAATTTATCATTTACTGTTATTATTTTATTATTTGTGTCATTATGTGATTATTATTGGATGATATTATTTTTCTTAATCAAGGATTCCTATTTCTGATTTTAGAATAATTTTATTTTCAGAAAATAGTATTTAAAACCGCTCGTCAAAACCCCGAAAGGGAGAAATAAATATTTTTAAATGGTTTTGGGAATGAGAAATTTTTTGAAACAAGTATAGTATGCTAGACCATTTTAGTATGGTCTAGTTTATTCTTTCAAACCCTAAAAATGAAGATTTTAAATCGTTTTATTTAACACAAGTTAAATTAAGTAAATAGTGTTAAATTGTGAATTTTATTTAAATCTATAGTTTTTGGTGAGTTTTAAATCTCCAAATTTTTATGGTGATTAGAGTTTTTGAAACCCAACTTATCTGTCAAGTTGGATTAAATTTATTTCAACTTTAAAAGTATTAGTTTAGTTAAAAATTGAATTTTTATCAAAAAGGGACCTTTTTGCAAAACCAGAACTCTACAGGGGCTTATTTGCAACCAGATACCAAACAGTGCCGTTACTGTTGAGGACGTTGGCACCACTGCATGCAGCGCCCTAGTGGCCTCCTCTGATTGATCAGAGGTTCTATAGAATGCCTCTCAGCTCAACTGATTTCCTCCCTCAGTTTTCATCTCTCAATCCCTCTGTGAGAAAACCAGCCGATCACTCTTTCTCTCTGTCTATTTTTTTTCAAAGTTTTTCTTATCGTAAGCTAAGAGAAAGTTTTTTTTAAAAGCTTGGATTTTCAACTCAGGAACTCAGGTGAAGGTAACCACTATGTTCCTCTTTAAATTTCAGTCGGTTTATAATCAAGTAGAAGCAAATTTGACTGAGTTTTGAGTGTGTAAAACCGATTTCAAGTTTAAGGAAAAACATGGGATTTCTTGTGTCAGTGTGGTTTTGGTGTTAAAATCCGTTGGCTTATTTAGTGTTAAAACTTCAAACCACTCCTTATGGAAAAAGGATTCAATGAGGAGTCCATCTGACCGGCTGGATGTGAAAACCGAATCCACGAAACTCACTGTTTCTGGATTCGTATTTCATGGTGTTGCTGCCCGTTACTGTCTGCAACCGTTACTGTCTGCTGTTGCAGACAGAGGAGGAAGACTACTCTAGGACGGTTCGAGAGTTGTGCTTCGGACTGTCAGAGGGTAAGACCCTTTGGACAGTCTGAGAGTGACCTTTGGACTTTTCAAGCTTCAATTCGAAGTCCCGAAGCGTCCGAGGCTAGCCACTCTCTCGCTTCTGCTCCTGATATTCCGAGTCCTATTCGGAAGGACCGAACCCCTTTCGGATGATCCGAGCTTCTCTTGGCATGATCCGAGACACATAGACCCACCGAAGCTGTTTTCTTTATTTTTTGTTCGGAAGGACCTTCGAACGATCCAATACCTGACCTTCGGACGGTCCGAAGATAGACCCAAGTTCTGAAGTTTGTGACTAATTTTAGACAGTGGTTCGAATGATCCAAAGCCATAGTACTTGGTTCCGAAGCATGTTTCGAGGAACCCAATTTTTTAATATAAAATCTTGATTGATTGGTGATGCATGTATTAGACCTAAGTTTTAATGTGATATTTATACCCCATTAATAATTTAAAAATGTACTAACCTTTCTTCTCTTAATACTGTTGTGTATATACTATTTGTATTCACTTCCAGCCCAACTCTATTTGTCGGGCACTGAGTGACTTCACTTCCAGGCCGACGCTATATTTGTCGGGTACTGAGTTACCTCGAGACCTTACTCAACATGTCAATATGGTCCTATCCAAAAGACAATACGAGAAATGACCTAAGTATCTAGACTAACTCAATACGTCAATCTGGTCATGCCTAGAAGATAATATGAGTTTTGGACTGAGCACCCTATTATTATATATTGTGGATTATTTTAACTTAAAATGGTTAGAAACCAAGTAGGAGACTCAATTCCATTTACCTTGGAGATTTTTTGGAAAACAGTATGGTTTTGAAACACTACTTGTATGTATGCATTTGAATGCTATATATATTGATCAACCATTGATTGTGCACTTATTTGCATGTTGAACAGAGACCGCGATACCACACAATTTCAGTGAGGAAACTTAACTTTGTAGTAGGTGTAATCAAGTTTTATGAGATGAATCTTGAGCAATGAGTGGTTTCAAGTTTGACGAACCCACCCATGTGCCTAAACATGATGCACTGTTGTAAGAAGTGCTTTTGATAATTGTGAATGTTTATGAGATTGATCATATGAGATATGTCATGCTGCTTCCACGTGCCATTGATTATTGAACCAATATCGGCTATGTGTGTGAGATGACTTACGTCTACTAGACTAGGGGTGTCGACAGTTGCTGGCTTGAGGAGTGTCAGTATCGGTCATGTGAGTGCCGGAGATGTACTTAAAAGAATTTTTTTTGATCGTGTCGGGACTTAATACAATTGTCTCAGTATACTATGTAGGCGTTACGTTAGGTGACAACAGTAATAGAAATGATGTTGAGATTATACTTGATATTGAGAATTTATTGTCAAGCACGAGATATTATATTGTAAATGTTGATTATTTAACTAACTTGATGTTTCATTAGACTGCATTGTTATATTTCCTTCATTGGGTTAGTTAGCTCACACCACTCACATTTCAGGAGATGTACCCGAGGAGGAGAACCCTCCTTATGAAGCTTAGAATGGATAAGCTGCTGCGTTGTCTTGGGATTTGAGGGGAATTTCGCTATCTTTGCTTTTTGGTTCCTTGAACCATTTGTTTATATAAAGTACCGTGTGTGGTACTTACTCTGTATTGATGCCATGTATTGAACTACCATGTGTTCCGTAGTTACTCTGATGATGTTGTGATAATAATTCGTTGTTGGAATTATGTGTTAGTGGTTGTGTCTCTTTTGGGTATACTTATGGTATGTGTTTGAGTCCACATGTTGAGATCATGTGTGATCTTTGGGCCTAATCGTTGATTCGGCCCAGTTAGAATTCTTGAGTTTAGTTTTCAAAAAAAAAAATTAGTGACGTTTCGGGCCCACTTTTCGAGTCGGGGCGTGACAGTTATGTACATCTATATCTTCCGCGGGTATCAAAAAGTGTGCAAAATTTTAAATTGGACCATGTCCATGCACATTTAGGGTGGCCAGTCAAGGTTCGGGTCTACGGACTTGGGCTTGATTCGCATCGTGGCGCTCTTTCTCTCTCTTTCTCATTAAATACCACTCTGGTCCTAATGGAAGAGGGAGAGGCACTACAATAATACCCCACCCAAAAGTCCCACATCAGTTGTAGACTTGAGTGGTGGGGGCTTTATATGAGGGGGCATGTCCCACCCTGTCAGTATGTCACAAAGCCTTTTGGACTTGGCTAAATGAGCCAGGGCCCAAAGCAAAACCGTGAGAGCCCCTGGAGTATTGTGATGGAATATGATCAGGTCGTCACAGTTTTAGTATTACTTTGTTAGTAAAAACACATGTGCCCAAATCAATTTTCTAAACAAATGACAGCTCTTAAATATAGCAAGATCCATAAATATTTATTCTAACTTTTACAAAATATAAAATAGTTAATTTTAGATTAAGATTCACTTAATCAGGTGGCTCCATTGGGCAACCTTTCCAGTGTGTTTGGTTAAGCCAGTGACGAATTTTAACATATTTATCTGAAACATGCAATAATAAAAGTAAATTCTAACTTAGATAAATCGAAATCTATTATGAAAGACATTACCAAAAATTTGAGAAAAGTAATGACATTGATAAATAAAAATCTCTTTACGAAAATATAAAAAATTGTCAAAGTATATAAAAAAATTCTTTAGAAGTCCCATGCAACAATTTTGTTATAAATATAAAGGCTATCGATTCAAATCATTATTATTATTTCATTAAATTTTCTACAAGAACTCTAAAATGGGATTGTCTTAAAAAATACATCTTTCATTAATTTTTTGAGTCAAACAAACACCCTATAAATTATATCAATCACATTAAGATATCTCCAACCAATTTCATAAGCACTTAATATTATTTTATCAAATTATTTTTATAAAAACTCTATATCTAGATTATCTTAGAGTAAAAATTCAAAAAATGATCGAAATAATTTAAAATGAACAAATTTTAAGGAAAAAAAAGTTTAGAATTGACAACCATCTTTCTGTAGCTTTATTTGTGTAGATTGAGAGATTTTCTCATATTCTAAATAATTAAGTAGATGAAACGCCTAAATACATTCACTAAAAAATACCTTTGTACCGTAATATTTTGAAAGGGCCCTTCATCGATTGAGTGTATATGCCTCTTCTACTGGTTGAGAGAAATGTATGGTAGGAAAACATGCTGTTACATACTTACATCAAGCTTTCAATTGAATAAAGCAAGTGGAAGTGAAACAAGTGACGGAGAGGATGTACTTTGTTAAAAACAATCCTATTAATGTGCTGAGGTCTCTTATTATAAAAATCTTTTCTCAGTGGAGGAGACCTAGAAATGAGAATCTTTAGAGAAGCCCTTTTCTTAAAAAGATATTTTGTATCATTTCGATGATTTTTTATAAATTGAGTCTAAAATCACAATTATTCATTAATTTAAAAGTCGAAATTCATTTGATAAATAATTATAACTTTTTTTATATACATGAAGTAAAGAATAAATAATTTAAATAAAATGAAAAAGGCGAACATCTTTTGTTTTTTCACTTTTAGGTGAGCACTTACTTCTGCCAGGGTGGGAAATGGAGGTGAGAGGATCAATTTGGCTCACTCTAATTTTATTTATTAATTCCTTTGTTTTTTTTTTTTGTGTTATTCTGCTAAATACCAAGACAACCACTTTAGTGAAGCCCATGGTATAAAAAACATCACGAAGATATGTATCGTTGCGGCGATAAAACACTACTATGCATTCTCTTTCCTACATTTCTTGAATTTTAAAATATTAAAAATATATAAAAATTGGAAAAACGGAAAATCTAGTGTGAGCATATTTTTTTTGTTAAAAATGATAATTTTTATAGAGTATCAAATCCTTGAGAGTCAAAATTTTGATATGAATAAAGTATGTCTCAAAAATTCAAAAAATGTCTAAAATTTTAAAAAATAGAAAATCAATATGAGAAATACTTAATATAAAATTCATGTGAATAGTGACATATAACTTCTATTACAATTCATAAATTTTTTGTTATAAAAAATATGAATTTAATAGAAATATTGAAATATTATAAAAATCACACGAAGAACACAAAACCTATATCAATCACATTAGCGACTCTTCATTTAGTTTCATAAACATTCATATACCATCTCATTAATTTTTCCACAAGAACTCTAAAATGAAATTGTCTTGGAAAATCCATCTTTCATTAATTTTTTGAGAAAAATTAAAAAAATCAAACAAACACCCTACAAACTATATCAATCACATTAAGACATCTCCATTCAACTGCATAAGCATTTAATATTATTTTATTAAATTATTTTTATATAAATCCCATATCGGGATTATCTTAGAGTAAAAATTCAAAAACATGTGGAAATAACTTCAAATGATCAATTTATGTTTAAAATTGACAGATACCTTTCACACTTAAAGAGTTTACTTCTAAACCATCAAAACCATATCTAATGAAATATTTAACTTGAAAAATGGTTGAAATTGTATTTTTAAAAAATAAAAACTAAAAAATAATCAATATTATACAGTATCGATCGATAATTTGATATTGTATTTACAATTTTATATAGCTAATTCGATACATAACGGTCAATTTTTTAACCAACCATTTCCGTGAAGAGCTCTCTATTTTATATAGGCCGAGCCCTAGCAAGCCAAAATTTGGGCCCAGCTGCCTCTTAGGACAGCCCCCAACGTGGAATTTGACCTTGACCAAGGCTAGGAGGAAATATGTCTACTTAACAACATATGTTGGGATCAAATTAACAATTTCTTAATGAAAGTTGCCCTTCCAAGTTACCCCCGCACCGTCAGCATATTACGATTCTACGGTTGAGTAGGACAGGAAAGCTGTCGGTAGGTCTCTCTCTCTCGTCGCCTCTCTTCTCTCTCGTCTGAAATTGTTTTTTCTCTTGCTCGAATAACAAAAACGAAAAGGCGGAATTTCGTCCCTCGGTTGCGTCGGACGGATCTTTTTTCTTATACCCATCTTTCCTTCCTTCCACTTCAAGATTCTCAGATCTAAACCGCATTGAATTGCCCATCTACGCCTTTACAAAGAAAAGAAAAAAGATTAAAAAAGAAGAAGAAGAATTTCCCTTCCACGGCTGCAGCATTCGATCTACGATCTATGGAATTTCAGAATCGACATTTCGTTGGCTGGTAAGCCCCTTCTTTCGACAAGCCATACGTTTTTTTCTTCTGAATTTGGAAAAAGACGGATCTTAGACCTATTTATTGTATCTAATTTGTCTGTTTGAGATGAATTCTCATCAATTTTGTTTAGATCGATGTTTTTTTTTTGTTTCCTTCGTTTATTTCTGGTCAATGCTGTACCTAAGGAAAAATGTAGATCTTTTTTAGATTGAGAAATTTGTTCTCTTTTATGTGCAGATGAGATTTGATTCAAGAATTTATTGTGATTGACCGATTTTTCATCGAATGCATTTTATGTTCTTTCAGTTGTGAAGTCCTTGTGCTTCTGCAGAATTTGCTGTCTGAGGATTATACTGCTTATCTATGTTTGAGTGCGATTCAGTGCAAGAACTTTTGAATTAATGTCAAATCTGCCATGACTTCATATTTTCTTGATTTTGCGCAATTTCTCTTCTTATGCATATTCTCTCACCTATTGCTTGGGCATTTATAAAAGCTGATAGTCAGGGGATGGTACTGCGTATGTTGATAGGATCAAACTTTCATTTTCACTTATTGATTCTTTCTTTCTTCCTTTTTAAGACAGGGATGACAAGATTTTGTATTTTTTATGGTGTACTTTTAATAATCTGTGGTGATAAGACTTGTGCTTTTGTGACCACCTGTATTTTTATAAGTGAATTTCTTTTTTCTTTTTCTTATTTTCATTATTCATATACTTGTTTCTTTGACTGGAAAGTACCTATTGCAACGTCTTTTGCATTATTGATATTCAAATCGACTTTGATCATATGTCATCATCATCTAAGTCATTTATCCCATCAATTTGAGATTGGCTTTTATATTTCGATTTGGCATGTTGTTTCCATGGGTGGAGTGTCTATCTGACGCCCATGGAACTTGAACCCACAAGCTCTAGGCTGTAACAAGAATCCCCTACCAGTTGTGCTTCTGTTTCTTATCGACGTTAATCACCAGGGAATAGATATTGCTAGCCTTTTGAATTAGTCAAAAGGAGTATAGAGCTTAATTCACCAAAAAGAAGGGAAAAAGGAGGATACATGCAGTTTTTAAATGCAATGAAAAATCTCATCTGGTTTATCTGGTTCTAATGTTAACTTTTGGATTTGTTGGTGTAGAATTTGAAGGAAGCTAACTTTTAGGATTGTTGGATCCATTGAAACCAAAGTAAATTTGCTAGTCAGAAGTGGAATTATGTATCATCTGGAGGGTGACTAATGTGTAATAAGGGAACAATATCTAAGTTACCACTCTACTTCATTTTGCATTTTTCCAGAAAATGGCAGTAAAGTTGCTAGTTTTTAGATGAATTCTTGACGTAGTGGAAGCGGTGCGGGTTTATAGGAATCCTGTCAAACTCGATGAAATTTTGGGTCAAACAGTCAAATCTGATCAACTGGTCAAAGGTTTGTGGGTCAAGGCTTAGAATAGGGTGGCTTGGTAAACAAAGAGAACCTTGAGGGTATGGATGAAGGATGGAAAAGTGTTGGGACAAGATATATACAAAGCATTAATTGCCTTGGAAAAGTGGATGGAAATTAAAGAAAAAGGCTGGGGTATTTTGGTAAGAAAATTGGTGGTTCCCAATGGCATTTAATTTGCCATGGACAAAAGCATAAAGAAGTGTTATTTGTTTGAATCTCAAACAGAGACTAGGTGTTGTTGCTGGAGATGTTGGAGTAAAAGAGTTGCAAGTCGTGATTAAGAATAGAAGGGAAAGAAGAAGCGACTGGAATGGATCTGGGATGATGTCCAGATCAAGTCGACGGAAGTGAAGGTAGAAACAGCCTGAAGTTGTGGTAGTTTTAAGTCTATCTTACTTGACCCGGGGTAAGGCCCACTCTGACTCAAAACTGTGGACCTTTTCTCAAGTCCAAAGTCAAGTCCTAGGTTATTTGGGTCTTCAAAATGTCGAGCAGTTGGGCCATCACTTAAATCAGGGCCTTTTGTCCAACGTCAGGTGTTTGGCTCTACTGGCTCTCCTACCGTCATCACTCCCGACCCAGGTATCCATGTTCGGTCTGGTTTTACCTCTCCTCCGGCTCGGGAGATCGTGGCGTTGGAAGCGGATGTAGTACAGCATGGGGAGATGCAACCTCAGCCATCTTCTTCTTTGAGAAGTGTCGAGGCTTTGGATAAGGGGAAGTGGATTGTGGTCCACAACTCTCAGGAGGAATCGGAGGTTTCAGTTACTCCAATCAGTTGGGCGGTTGTGGTGGACGCTGATGGTCTTGCTTTGACGGTAAGGTCTGAGTCTTTTGATGAGGAGAAACTTCTTCTTGTGGGTGCTATTTTGGGGATTTCTTCTCTGCGTTGGACGATGCATCTGAAAGAGATTTTGACTTAATTTTGGGAGTCCAAACAGCAGGAGATGGAGGAGGAGCAACGTCTGAAAAGACGCAGGAAAAGAGATAGGGAGCTCCGGAATTTACAGTCTAATATCAATTATGATCGACAATCAACAATAGCTGGAATGCCAGGAGTGCAGGGAGTTGGTAAATGAAATTTTTATCTTGGAATGTATGGGGGTTGGGGGCAGCAATGAAAAGAGTATTGGTCAAGAGGTTTGTTCTTAACCATAAGCCTACAGTCCTTTTCTTGCAGGAAACAAAGTGTGAAGAGCCTGTGGAGAGTCTTGTTCGATCCATTTGGGGGATGGTAATTTGGGTTGGGCAGGGAAAGCCTCTAATGGGGCCTCAGGTGGCTTGTGGACAGTTTGGGATGCTTCTAATACGAGGTTGGTCTCTGTCCAGATAAATTCTTTTTCCATAACGGCGATTTTGGAGGAGGTTTTACATGGTAGGTCTTTATGTTCACTAACGTTTATGGGCCTAACTCCGATGACTCTAGAGATCAGTTTCTGGAGGAGGTGGCTTCTGTTAGGGGGTCTTCCATTTTGCCTTGGTGTGTGGGAGGGGATTTTAATGTAGTTAGGAGGATGTCGGAGCGCAAAGGGTGCAGTAGGATTTCTCCCCAGATGCATCGTTTTAGTACCTTGATAGATGAGTTGGAATTGATTGACTTGCCATTGGGAGGTGTAGAGTTTACTTGGTCTAGTATGCAAGACAATCCCAGACTTGCCCGACTAGACAGATATTTTATTGATTCTAGGTGGGAGGAGTGTTTCCACCTTACTTCTCAGCGTGCGGTTCCCAATCAGGTTTCTGATCATACTCTTATTTTATTGGACTCTTGTTTAGATTCGTGGGGTCCTACCCCTTTTTGTTTTGAGTTGGCTTGGCTTAAGGTAGATGGCCTGAAGGAGTTAGTAGAGCTTTGGTGGAGGGAGTCTCAGCCTGTGGGGTGGAAGGGTTTTTGTTTGTTGCAAAAACTGAAATTTGTTAAAGAGAAGTTGAAGCAGGGCCCAATCTCGAAGAGAGGCAGATACGATTGAGGAACAAAGTTGGTTAGATGAATTACTTATTCTGCATCAGCAAGAAGAGATTAATCCTCTTTCTCCGGATGAGCTGTTGCGGCGAAAAGAATTAAAGGAATGTATTAAAAAGAAAGCATTGATGGAAGAGATTAAATGGAGGCCACACTCTCAAGTTAGATGGCTGAAAGAAGGGGATAAGAATACAATTTTTTTCCATCAGATGGCAAGTGCTAGGAGGAAGAATTTTATTCATTCTCTTCAAGTTGATGGGGAAAGACTGGAGTCGAAGGGAGACATTTGTGAGGAGATTGTGCATTATTTTAAGTAGCTTTTTGAGGCTCCAAGAAGAGATTTTCCCATCCCCTCTTTGATTCTGTCAATGAACTTAGCGAGAATCAAAAGTTTTCTCTTGAGAGCCCTTTTAACGAGGCAGAGGTGAAAGAAACTGTTTGGCAATTAGGTGAGGATAAAGCTCCTAGTCCAGATGGTTTTCCAGTAATGTTCGTCAAGTTTTTTTGGGAGCTAGTTAGGCCAGATTTACTTGCTTTTGTCATGAAATTTTACGAGAGAGGTGTTATTTCTAGAGATGTGGGGGCTGGTTTTATTACTTTGGTTCCAAAAAAACAAGGTGCTTCTTCTCTGAATTATTTTCGGCCAATTTCTTTGCTTGGTAGCCCATACAAGATTCTGGCTAAAGTACTGGCTAATCGTATGAAGTTGGTGCTTCCTAATCTAATCTCCTCCTCCCAAAGTGCTTTTATTCAAGGTCGGCAAATTGTGGATTCATTCGTCGTGGCTCGTGAATGTTTGGATTGGCGTCAGTGGATGTTCTCTTGTTTATCTTTGGCTCATATGTCAGTGTTGGTGAATGGGAGCCCTAAAGGGTTTTTTCGCATGGAAAAAGGAGTTCAGTAGGGTGACCCTCTTTCTCCTTATCTTTATGTTGTTGTGGCTGAGGCACTTCATATCATGTTTCATGTTGTTTCTTCTCAGGGCTGGCTTTAGGGTTTTCATATTGCTAATTCTGATATTGAGGTTTCTCATTTACAATATGCTGACGATACTATTCCATTCTTAAAGGCGGATAAGGATGTTTTCAAGGTGGTCCATGCAATTCTTCGATGGTTTCAAATTTGTCCAGGATTTAAGATTAACTTTGATAAAAGTGAATTGATGGGAGTGAATGTTGCACATTCTCAATATGTAGAGTTGGCTTCTGTATTGGGTTGTAAGGTTGCTTCCTTCCCTACTGTGTATCTTGAGATCCCTTTTTGTAAAGGTAAACCTCGTAAGCCTTTGGGATAAGATTGTTGAAAAAACAGAGAGACGGCTATCTACTTGGAAAGGTAAACATTTGTCTATTGGAGGTAGAATGATCTTGTTAAAGGCAGTTCTCTCAAGTCTATCAGTATATTTTTTGAGTGTTTTCAAATGTCCCGCAGCAGTAGTGGATAAGTTAGAAAGGTTTCAAAGGCAATTCCTTTGGAATGATGACAGAGAAAAACGGAAATTTCACTTTGTCAGTTGGGCTCAGGTTTGCAAACCGAAGGAGGAAGGTGGTTTGGGTATTTGTCCTATTCGTTAGATTAATGATGCTTTGTTGGGTAAGTGGTTATGGCGATTGGGGGATTCTTCGAGAGGCTTATGGAAGGATATTCTGCTTCGAAAGTATCAGTTACTTGGTAATGGATGGCAGATTCGTAATGCTTGTAGGAGAGCTTCTGAATTTTGGAAGGGTTTTTTTCCATTGCTGATGCTTTTGGAAGTCATATTCGTTATCAGCCTTATTCAGGTGACGAAATGCTTTTTTGGAAAGATAAATGGCTGGGTGAGGTTCCTTTGGCTTTGCAATTTTCAGTGCTCTTCTCCTTTGCGGCTAATAAAGAAGCTTCTGTTAAAGAATATTTTCATTTAATTCAACATAAGGTTGTTTGGGGACTAGAATTTTGTAGACAGTTGGAAGACTGGATGGTGGAAGATTGGGTTTCTCTCATGAACTTGTTGGAAGGTGTTTTTGTAGTGGGCATTGGAAAGGATCATAGAATCTGAGATTTAGATTCTTTTGGTAACTTCTCTGTTAAGTTGTTTTGCAACAGTTTGGTTAGAAAGGGTGAAACTCCTTCTGTTCATCCTAAAGTATAGAAGGGGATTGCTCCTCTCAAGGTGAAGGTGTTTGGTTGGATTGCAGGGTTTGGAAATTTTTTGACTATTGATAATCTACTTAGGCGGAGGATGCTCATTGTAAATGCTTGTCCTTTATGCTTGTTTGATGAGGAATCGGTTAATCACTTGCTTCTTCATTGTAGTTTCTCTAGTTGCATTTGGGAGCATTTCTTGTTGGGTGTATCTTTTTGTCTTCCTCGATCTTGGTGTGATTTGTTTAATGAAGATATTGTAACTTTTGGAAACTCATTTGGACGGTATCTATGGAAAGTGACTATTCTAAGTATTGTTTGGTCTTATTTGGTTTGAAAGAAATCTCTGGATTTTTCAAGGGAAGGTTGGTTCTCTTGTAAATCTTATAGAGTTGATTAAGCTTCGAGCCGCTTGGTGGTTGGTTGGTTTGTCATAGGTTCGAGGCATCTCTGTGTCTGATGTTTGCAGGGAGTGGGCTATGGTGGACTCTTGTAGGTCCTTGATATTCCTCAGACTCCTATTCCTTGGTCTTCTCCTCCGGCGGGGCTGCTTAAGCTCAATTTTGATGGTAGCTGTATGTGTGAAGTTGGGTGTGCTGGGCATGGTGCGGTGATTTCAAATGAGTTAGTGAATATCTTGCATTCTTTCGCTGGCCCGCTTCCTATGGGACGATTATTGAGGCGAAATTGTTTGCTTTGTGGAGGGGTATTTTGGAGCTAGAAAAGTTAGGGGTTCGAGGTAGTATGATGGAAGGCGACTCTAAGGTGTTGGTGGGTTCTCTTTGTCCTTGGCAGTATTTAGACAAAGTTGAGAGGATCCGGTATTCTATTGCTTCCTTCGACTTTAAGATTGCTTGGATTCCTAGATCAACTAACTCAGCTGCAGATGCTTTAGCCAAGCAGGGCCTGTCTTTGGATTCGGATTTGTGTAATCCTCCTATGTAATTGGGGATTTTGTTTTTGTATTTCTTGTTGGGTTTTTTCTTTATTCTTGTTCTTTTCCCTGGTTACTAATAAAGTTACCTTTCAAAAAAAAAAAATAAAGGGGCACAAACGGTGCAAATAAATAAGGAAAAAAAAAGGAGATAAAAAGTAAAAACCATAAAGAACAGGAAAAGAAACGAAACACAAAAGCCTCATGTTAGATCAACACATTCTTTCCAGACGCGCAAAATGTCAAACATATATATATATTCCTGAGTTGCTATAAATAAGCAGCCCAAGAAGCACACTTAACGAGAGCACGTCTTCCAACCGCCTCACTAGACTCGCTTGTATCTTTGAAAACCCTATTGTTTCTTTCCCATCAAAGGCTCCAAACAATGTCAAATAAATAGAATTGCCACAATGAGGAGTATTTAGGCGTGACAGAAGCAATATCCCAAGCAAAGGAGAACTCCTCAACCGATGCTGGCATAACCCAATCTACACCAAACTGATCTAAAACCGAATACCAAACTTTAGAAGAGAAGTGACAATGCAGAAGAAGATGATTTGACTCTTCAGAAGCTTTCAAACAAAAAGGGCAAGCGCTAACCAAGATTCTTCCTCTTTTTTGAAGATTATCCTGAGTCAAGATTTTCTCCAAACCGGCCGTCCAAAAGAAGCTAATTGTCCTCAGAGGAGCTTTGGAGGACCAGATTTTGGGATTAACAATAGCAGTTCAAACTGGCAAGGATTTCTACATGTAGAAAAACTTAACATAAATTACCGAGAGAGATCAGGCCACCAACTTAAGCTGTCATCAACGGAAGGACGAATCATGAAGGAAGAGATAGAGCATAGGAGATCCGAGAAGGCATCAACCTCAGTCCTACAGATTTCGGCGAAGAGGAATCTCCCACATGGCTTGCTCACTAATAATGGTGTAAAAATGGCAGTTCGCCTGGGATTATATCCAGGTTTGGCAAGGGAGATGAAGGTTGGAATAGAGCCAACAATTGTGGAAGATATGTCTGCAAACCGGCAGAGGTAGAAGAAGATAAAGATAAAGATTAATTTCTAAACTTTCTTTCATTCAATATTTGAATATCTGAGTGTGTGTCTTACTTTTTGATACTTAGCTTTAAATAGAAAAACCATCTACATAAAGAATCCTGAATGGGGCTCAAATTTGTGACCAACTAGGACTCTTAATCCGGCATGGAATCCAGGATTAACTAGACTACTAAAACAGAATTAGAATGAAATAAGAATTCTAGACACAGTTGTTGAGTATGTAAAATAATTATAATAAATAAATAAAAATAAAAGTGGGGTCCACTTGGATTAGGGCCTTTATGTGTTCTACATCAATTCTGCATGAGAAGGAAAGTGCCATCTGTGGATACCATTTACTTGTATATAGTGAGGTTCAAAACAATCAGTGAATAAAGAAACGTGCTTCAGAAATGTTTCAGAATTGGTCCCTACCATCCAGTTGATGGTTGAGATTCAATGAGGCGTCAGTTGCCTTATCTATGTAAGACATGGAAGCTAAATATGGAAATGTTAACATTAAATGAGTGCCAAGGCTGGTGGGAAGAGGAAACAACATAATCATTGGATCTCAATGAGGAGGAGCCAATGAGGTTTTGGTTTGCTATTCGCATAATGTGCGACAGATGGGGTGCCATGGATCACTTGTAGAAATTGGTTCTTTTGTACAATGTTAAAAATAGATTGAAGGATAACAGAATGAGTATTCCACTGAGGAAACGTATCTGACCTTGAAATCTTGGAATTCTTGGATGGATCTGGTCATAAATTATTGTATCTTTACTTTTTTTGTTACTTGCTAATTGTGCTCTGGAAATTTGTAGTTGGAAGTTCTCTCATGATGTTCTGTTGCATTTGAAGTTTTTTTTTTGAGCAGTAACAATGGTAATTCATTCAATAAAAAGTACAAGTACAAGAAAAGAGAATAGGTCTAACAACGATAGACCTAAAAGAGAACGAGAAACAAGAAAAAAATAACAAAATACAATCACAAGGTACAAATAAGAAACTACTATCAAATATCCCCTCTGTCCAAAATGCAATCAAATGGTCATCCTTAAAAGTCAAAGGAAGAAGACTCTTGAGAAGCCTTTATTAACTCCCAACTTAGCAAAGTAGTCTTTCACGCCATTAGATGAACGGTTAACATGAATGAAGGAAACATCAAGCCCTGTCACCGAAGCTCTAATCTTCCTAACCGTAGTGATCAATTTCCAAGGTGACGCCTTTGCCCCTTAGCCCATTTGATTGCATTTGCCGAATCCCCTTCAAACACAAGTTTACCTTTCCCATGGACTTTCCAAATGGCCAAAGCTCTCCTTATACTAAGGATTTCCGCCTCATTTGAATATCTAATACTAATCGATTCATTGAATATGATCGTTGTTCGGCCCTCATGATTCCTCAACACACCTCCAATTCCCGCTGGACCTGGTTTCCCCCTCGCAGCTCCATCAACATTAAATTTCATCACACCCTGTTCCGGTGGGTTCCAACTATACTCTAGTTTCCTTTTCCAACTAGAGTACTTTATGCACCCTTCCCTAGACAATATGAGATCCAATGGTTGTAAACCCTTAAACTCGGTACCAGATAAAAGCCACACACAAAGTCTCCACTTTGCTATCTGAAATAGATGATGAACATCCAGTGACTTCCCTTCAAAGATTTTAGAATTCCTCTCCTTCCAAAGTGACCACATAACAACACCGGGGATTGTATACCAAGCCACTTTCAACCTAGGTTGAAGTCCCACCAACAACCAAGAGTCTGCACACCCCATACAAGTTTTGTCCAATACCCAAGGTATATCTAGAAGATTAGCAAAGTTCATCTACAAACTCTGAGCAACTGGACAAGTAACAAACAAGTGGTCTAAATCCTCCTCTAAGGCACAAAGAGGACATAAAATATCCTTTTCTGAACCTAGCATCCCTCGTCTCCTCAATTCTACTCTAGTCAACACCCTCCCTTTTAATACACACCATTACCCAGGGGCGCCACACCTTTCCAATTCCTCAAACAATGAAATTGATCACCAAATCCACCATTAAGCACCAAATCCACCATTGACTTAACTGAGTGGACACATGATGAGTCACCCATCTAAATCAGTTCATCCTCTTCCTCTAATGATAAAGGAAATTCCCGCAGCTGAACTAAAAGATCAACTCTACTCCAAACTTCAAAAGAGCGAAGTTCCCGACGAAACTTAAGATTCCATGAGATCTTATTACCTTCATCGGTTAAGTCTTTTTGTAAAAGCTTATTGAGGGTAGGTGAAGCTCCTTTTGTTCACCCTAAACGTTGAGAGGGGGTTGCTCCTTTTAAGGTGAAGGTGTTTGTCTAGCTCGCAGGATCGGGATTTTTTTTGACTATTGATAACTTGAGATTGAGAAAGATGCTTATTGTTAATGCATGTCCTTTGTGCTTAGCAGATGCGGAATCGGTGAATCACTTGCTTCTTCATTGTAGTTTCTCTAATGGCATTTGGAAGACATTCTTTTAGTTGTTGGGTATTGCATTTTGTCTTCCTCGAACTTGGTGTGAGGTGTTTAACAAAGTGGTGGTGATGTTAGGGAGCTCTTTTCGGTGGAGTCTTTGGAAAGCGACGGTTCTAAGTATTGTGTGATCTATTTGGTTAGAAAGAAATCAAAGGATTTTTCAAGGGAACGAAGGCTCTTTTGCAAAGTTCCTAGATTTAATTAAGTTTCGGGCTGCTTGGTGGATGGTTGGTTCGATGCAATTCAATGGTGTTTCTGTTTCAGAGGTGTGTAGGGATTGGGCTTTGGTGGATTCTTCTAGGCTTCACTTGGATTCTAGGCCACATGGTCCTTAGTCTCCTACCTTTGTTGGTCTTTTCAAACTCAATTTTGATGGTTGTTGTATACATGAGATGGGTTTTGCAGGTTATGGAGGGGTGATTTGTAGTGAGTTAGGGAGTATTATGCCTACCTTTGTTGGTCTTTTCAAACTCAATTTTGATGGTTGTTGTATACATGAGATGGGTTTTGCAGGTTATGGAGGGGTGATTTGTAGTGAGTTAGGGAGTATTATGATTTCCTTTGCTCATCTGTTTCCTAATGGGTCGGTAATAGAGGTGGAATTGTTTGCATTATGGAGAGGTATTTTGGAGTTGGAAAAGTTAGGGGTTCAAGGGAGTATGGTGGAAGGAGATTCTTAGGTACTGGTGGGTTGGGTGGTGGGATCTCTCTTGGCTCTACTTAGATAAAATTGAGAGGATTTTCCATTCTATTGTTTCCTTCGATTGTAAGATTGTTTGGGTTCCACGATCAGTTAACGCAACCGTAGATGCTTTGGCTAGGCAGGGATTGTCTTTAAATACGGAAATTGTAAACAATTTTATGTAATTAGGGGGGTTTTGTTTGGCTTTCTTATGGTGGGTTATTTGTAACCTGTTTCTCTTATATCTTTTTTTTGGAATTAATGAAGTTACCTTTAAAAAAATAAAAAAGATAGATATCGCCTACCCCACCTGGTCAATCCCTTTTCCACTTTCTCTATCACCGGAGTCCAAAAGGATATACGTCTTGGATTCCTTCCCACCGGCAACCCTAGATAAATAAATGGAATTTTCCCAGTGCCACACCCTATTTCATCCACAAACTCCTTGAGACGTTCCCTTGCCATCTCTATTCCAATCATAGTGCTCTTTCCAAGATTGATTTTGAGACCTGAAACCAGCTCAAAACATCTAAGAATCGCTTTGTAACCCATGACTTCCTTCCTATCTGGTTCGCAAAAGAACAAAGTATCATCAATAAACTGTAAGTGAGTAATAGTTGGCCCATTCACCGATGTACGAATGCCTCTGACAATTCCTAAGACCCTAGCTTGTTCCACCAACTTATTAAGGCTTTTTCTATTCCAATCATAGTGCTCTTTCCAAGATTGATTTTGAGACCTGAAACCAGCTCAAAACATCTAAGAATCGCTTTATAACTCAGGACTTCCTTCCTATCTGGTTCACAAAAAAAAAAAACAAAGTGTTATCAGCAAACTGTAAGTGAGTAATAGTTGGCCCATTCACCGATGTACGAAAGCCTATAACAATTCCTAAGACCCTAACTTGTTCCACCAATTTATTAAGGCTTTCTCCCACAAGGGTAAAGATAAAGTAGACGAAGGATCTCATTGTCTTAGACCCTTGTTAGCTTTTATTGGTGGAGTTGGAGAACCATTGACTAAGACTGTATAAGTTGTATCCTCAATGCATACTTTCATCCATTGACACCATAACTGTCCAAAACCCATCATTTCAAAGAGTTAACCTACAAAGGACCAATTACAAAATCATAAGCTTTCTCCATGTTATTCTTGAAAAGAAGGCCCAGTTTCTTCTCTTTGCACCTCATATGGACAAGTTCATTTGCTACTAGAACCCCATCTAAAGTCCGTCGATCCTTCACAAAGGCCCCCTGTGATTCACCGATAATCTCCGGAAGAGCTTTTTTCAACCTATCCGCCACACTTTGGCCAAAAGTTTATAGTCACTACCCACCAATCTAATAGGACGATAATGAGATAACTTAGATGGACATTCTCTATTACGGACCAGGGTAATAAAAGATTTTTTTAAAATTTTTGTTCACAACTCCGAACTGATGAAATTCCTTAAAAACCCTCAAAAAATCCTGCCCCACAGTCTCTCAACAAGCTTGAAAGAAAGTAAAATTGAAACTATCTAGTCCTGGTGCTTTATCTCCTACTAAACCATCTAGCGCATCCTTATTTCCTCCATTGAGAACTCCCTTTCCAACCACACTACTCTCTCCCCACTAATCCTATTAAGCTGAACACCATCAAGTGTTGGTCTTTGAGGACCCCGATAGAGTCAAAGAGGCATTGAAAAGCTTAGAAAGAGGGGATCTAAGGCCTCTAAAACTATGATCACATTCAAACTTGTGCAAGGGAACCGGCAAATGCAATATAGACGGGTTAGGGGCTGGGACAATTCCCAATGAAAAGTCACAATGGTGTGGAAGAAAAGAGAAGTTAAGAAATGATAGTACTCAATCTAAGCTGAAGAACTCCGCACGAACTGATGAGCTGGAAAGATGATGATAGTGCTGCAATGCTGAACTCCTAGAAGTCCTAATGTCGAATAGAGACTGCCAAGAAAGAGTAGAGCGAGCCGGGAGTGAAGAAGAAATTTGTGAAAATCACTGCCGAGAAAGAGAAGAGACTACAGAATCCTGTCTCCGACACTGATAAGTCCAAGTCACAAGATAAAACATGCCGATACGCTCTGATATCAAAAGTAAAAAGTCCCAAAGTCTCCTCCAAGCCACCCAGTAAGTCAAGATGATGAATGCCTGGAAACACAATTGTGATACCCTCCAATAGAGAAACCTGAGTAACAAATACAGACGAAAAGAGACCACAAGATCTAGGTAGACAAATGTCAGAAAACAACAAAAGGGAAAAGGGATAGATAGTACCCGATACCAGAGTCGAAGGTGTGATACCATTGAGGGGGGGTGGGAGAAGAATCGGGATGAGGAAGGAGAGGCTGATCTAATGATGATCGGAATATCCCCAAAAAATGATCCTTGATTGCCTGTCGAATGCCTTCCCTATCCACAACACGCCTACCATCCACCACAAGTGATCTAATAGTGTTAGAAGCCCTTCTCGCATTTGCACAAAGATGAAAGAACTTCATATTTTTATCCCCTTCCCTCATCCACAAAGCCCTAGACTTCCGACACCACTCAACCTCCTCCATCTATAAACAAGTCCATAAAGTAGATCTACTGTTCCTTTTTGCTATCATCTCTTCTTCCTCAAGATCTCTTTCATCCTCTAATCTATTCCAGCTTTCCAATTCCTGCAAGCATGCTTTTTTCTGTTCCTTTATCGGACCCCTAGACGAGTTGACCCAATCCTTAACCATGGATTTGAGTAAAATAAGTTTCTTCGAAATAACATGACCACCCCAACCAAAACTTTCAAAGCTGTCCCACCATTCTTTAACCAACTGCCGAAACTTTGGGTCTTCCAACCACACTTTATTGAAACGAAATGGTTTCGGCCCCGAGCCCATCTCTTCTGTATCTAGCAAAATCGGGCAGTGATCTGAAATGGGACTGAACAACTTTATCAGAATCACATTAGGAAAGGAGGAAGTCCATTCTGAAGATGTAAGGAACCTGTCCAAGCGACTCATAGAGGCTCTAGTGTGGCCATTGGACCAAGTGAAACGACCACCAATGAGGGGATAGTCTGTCGACTCATCCCGATCAATGGAATCTGAGAAAGACTCCATCCCTCTTGTAAAGGCAGTCCCTCTCTTTTTCTCTGATAGAAAACGAACTACATTAAAATCACCACAAACACACCATAAGGCTGGACACCAAAGATGGATAACATCCAATTCCTCCCAAAAAGCATCTCTTTCCCCTTCAACATTAGGCCCATACACATTTGTGAAGCCAACCTCAATCCCCTCATTAACAACACAACCCTTTACTGAGATGGATCTAGAGTCCATCCTTCTTGCTGTAACTACGAAGAAAGACAGATTCCACCTGACTTTCCTATCTTCAGAATCTCAGTACCATTAGCCTCTGAATACCCCTTCTTCTTCAGAGATTCCAGTACAACTTCTCTAGGCTCCTCCATTGTCTGTTTCTCTGGAAGCTGACCTTCTTGTTGTCTGTTATTCACCTCATCCTCCATTCCCTCTTGCTGTCTCATCGATGAAGCCAACACTGTTGGTTCAGGATTGTTACTAGCTCCTGAGACCGAGAATCTCGTCGCCTGAGAAGGAGGCGATGGTCGCTTAACAGCAGGGGGCTGCAAACTGATGTGAAACTCATACCTATCTGCTGTAGCTCGAAGATTCTGGAGGCCTAAAGAAGGAGCAAAAATACCCCGCTGCAATCCACCACGAAATTCCTGACCCTATGCAAGAGTTTGACGAAACTGGGATCCTGATGAAGGTTGAAGAAAGACGTGGACAACCAGATGGACTTTAGGGGATTATTGGCGTTTATAAAAATGAAGGTTCTGGGCTGAAGATGGGAGAAATATGGGCTTGTGGAAATTGCTGGGATGCCTAGAGCCCATGCGAAATACCACTGGGTTGGGCCTACACAGTCCCTGGTCCAAATTCGAAAGACCTTCTTGTTTCCCATATTGCTCGACCTTCGGTAAGTAAGTTTTCCACATGCGTCAAGCATGCGAAAGTTTCATCCTTTTCTTTTAAAACCTTCATCCGCTGGTTTGGGGGAAAACTGTTGACCTTCATCCGCCTCTTCCTCACGCATTTCTCCCTTCCACCGTTTTCCCTTTCTCTTCGCAACTGCCTTAGGAGCGGCAGAAGTCTTGCCATCAGTTCCCGAAACATCCGAGCCACATGGGAAAGCCTCCAACGTTCGAAAATCCTTCGAAATTTTCGCTGCATGCTCCGACAGAAGAGAAAACAGCTCCGACGACTTTTCTGGCAACTCCTCCATCATTTCTCAAACTGCATTGTTAAAATACTGTCCCTGTATGACCAATTGAACAGTCTCCGGTAACTTTTGATGGATACCGATCTCAATCAGGAAGTTTAGAGTGGAGCACTCAGTTTTTAAGAGATTCGAATGATCCACCTCCACCACCTTGCCAAGACGCTGACCGAAAGCCCAAAGGAGGGACTCTGTCCAACCCACGAGAGGATATCCATAGCAACGCACTCGTGCCAGTCTTGTGTTAGGAATCAAATTTTGGTCCCACTGTCCCAAGATCTGAATTCCTAATGGAACTCTTGGTGATTTCAGGAGCCTTGCCACCTGTCTCTGACTGTAAGGAAGCCAGATAACAATTTCACTGATTCTGCTTATCAGAGGCTTTGAGTAACCATCACTGACAAGAATGTTTTGAATTTCTTTCCCACTTCTATTGGATTTCAACATCACACCCCTCGATAGCCACCCTTTTATTGCCTCTTCCTCAAGCAGATGTAACATAAGGTCCATTTGCAAGGGCTTACGTGATTCCGCCCTCAATATCCCCACCTGCTTGAGACCCCAGCATAGGAGGAGCAGTTTTAACCTCCTCCACCCATTTCTTAGTCCCCATAGACATCCCTTTAGACAGGACACCAGCCACCACTACCGATGTCTTCCTCTGGCCAAAATGTACCCTGCTTCAGAACTAGTACAGATGCTCGGGTGCTGACTGGTTTCACATTCTGCCTCTGTTGAAGACCCCGTTGGAATTGAGCAGGATTCACTTGCAACCTTCGACCTTCCAGTTCGACTCCCTTCAGAGCTTGGATTGCTTTCTCTGCCTGACTTCCAGAGCCCATACAGACAAATTCAAAGCTTCTCCCTGCTGAATCTTTTTTCCGCAGAACAAATGAATCAACCACATCTCCCCATTTCCTGAAGTAACCTTGCAGCCAAGTGGATGTTGTCAATTCCGATAGCTTTGCCACAAATAGGGTGACAGAAGATCTGTTATGGATGCCACTGCATCCCTTCCTCGCATCTGCTGCCAGCCCTTCTCGTCCTCTCCCTCCCACTGCCCTTGCCGGTATCGCTTCTCTCCTCCAGTCTTCAGGTAAGGAACCTCTCGTCCCTGAACTCTCTCGGTTACCATTTCACAGATGCGCCTAACAATGCCAACTTGTAAGCATATTTTTGTATTGGTGTAAGAAATTTCTTGATGAGGGTGGAATGAGGCAAAGTTTCATAGGATATTCCATATGGTGGATGTTGCATTTGAAGTTTTGATGAATAGGATTTCAGTTGATTTATGAATAATATTGATTTATAACTCTGTTGGTGGCTGAATTGATTGATAAATGTGTGCAGGTACCTGAACATTCTTTCTTCTATAAATTTATTGGAGATTAATGTACACATTTTCTTTAAGGAACTTTATGTAGTTCAGTGATGGACCAAAGAACTTATTGTTGATTGCGAATTGTTCCATTGATGCAATGATAAATAGTTTCATAGAGGAAGGATTAACTTTCAACTACAGATAGGAGGCTCTTCAAGATTTATACCATGGGAGAGTGGGTTATAGGAGCATTCATCAACATTTTTGGCAGTATTGCAATAAATTTTGGCACCAATCTATTAAAGTTGGGTCACGATGAGGTATTCCATCTACATTGTAATGACTCTTTGATTGTTATGTTTTATACTGTATTTCTTTGATTGTTGATTCCTTCCACCTTTTTATTTATTTATTATTATTATTTTTGAATTACATTACCTCAATGTTAGATTGGAAAATAGTACCCAATGAAGAATCACTATTTAGAATTATATGGAAAGATGCATATTAATGTAGAACAGCCTGCAACTAGGCAGGGGGCGGAAGACTTGTAACTGAGATAAGTTTGGGATAAAGCCCAAGGCAGCGACAGCAGGATATCTCCTCTGGGATTAAGCCCAGAATCAGCGATGGCCGGAACAAAACCAGCAATGAAGGTAAGGTCTGCAACTCGGCAGAGATGATAGAGGAAAATAAGATAGTAAATCTATATCAATTCATATATTCCAAAAGAGATGAGTCCCTCTCTTACATGCATTATATTTATAAGAAAAAAATAAGAAATCAAAATAGAAAAGGACTCCTAAATCAAAATAGAAAAGGACTCCTAAATCAAATAGGAAAAGGACTCCTAAATCAAATAGGAAACTAACTAAAGTTGGACTGCTAAGATCCCAAACGAAAATAACAAATCCTACTTGCTAATTAAGAAATAAATAAAAATAAATAGAAGTGAAATCTGTGTGCTGCATCTTCCGTGTCCTACATCAGTCCCCGGGTCTTGAAAAGAACTCGTCCTCGAGTGGAAATCAGCAAAAGCACACGGCACCAAACAAAGATGAAGACCAAGTCCGAAGATGCGAATGATGAAGCTTTGAACTGCACAATCTTCAAGGCACAGACGACGAGAACATTCTTTCTGTGGGGCGAAAAATTGAAGGACCGCAACTGGGCGCAAGCATAGACGAACCAAGCTGATGGCGAAGGGGTCGTCATATGGCACTGGAGTGATCACACGGTCCTGATGGTCTATCGGATGGAGGATAGGAGGCTGACATGATAAGGGAAGAATAATCATAGATGAAGTCCTGGTATCCGTAATGGGATCAAGTTTGGGTAATGGAGATGGGTGAGAAATTTGAGGTGGTGGTGGAGGTGTAGGTAGAGGTGGTGGCGGTTGATCGACACTCGTCGGTTGTATCGACGGTGGTGCCGGCAACACAACTCGCTCTGTCTCCAACACGGGCATTGGTTGTGGGGTCACGACTGCATGAGGAGGATGCATGAATTTTGAGTCTGACTCTGGGGCAGTATGCACGAACGCTGATGATGTCTTTGGAGTGGTCGGCATACATTTCGAGGAAGCGGGCACGTATTTCGAAGTTTTGTTCACCTTCATCGGGGCTCTGTATTTTCGGCCGAGCAATAGTTCTCTAAATTCTTGGAAAAAGTCATGAAATTCAGATCGCAACTCAGAGATAAACTCAGATTTAAAGTCATTGAACTCAGATTGGCCGAGAAATTGAGCACTATTTTTGTTGGATGCTAACGGGGCTACATGATGCTGGGAATCAGATCGGGGTGTCACATAATCCAAGACATGAAGGTTGGAGTGGGGAAAATATTTAATGGAAGGGTGAGGTGGGACCGAACGATAAGACATGGGATCGGTCAAAGTGGACACATAACTTGTCAAATAGTCAAACTTGGTATATTTGGCAAGGCTGGCTCGAAAAGGTTGGTATATTTGGTTGTTTTTTTTTTTTTTTGTCTTTTGTTGTCTGTGGGAAAAGGGGAGGAGGATGGGGAGTGGGATGGTAGGTCGTACCTGGGATAATGCCCAGATTTGGCGAAGATGGCGGGGATCGAGACCACGATCGTCCCTGATAACGCAGGAACCTGTCTCGGAACAGGAACGTCTCTTTATAACAGAGATACAGAGAAACTTGGCTACCAATTAATGTAACAGCCTGCAACTAGGCAGGGGCGGAAGACTTGTAACTGAGATAAGCTTGGGATAAAACCCAAGGCAGCGACAGCAGGATATCTCCTCTGGGATTAAGCCCATCACGATGGCGAAAAAAACCAGCAATGAAGGTAAGGTCTGCAACTCGGCAGAGATGATAGAGGAAAATAAGATAGTAAATCTATATCAATTCATATATATTCCAAAGAGGTGAGTCCCTCTCTTACATGCATTATATTTATAAAAAAAAATAAGAAAATCAAAAAGAAAAGGACTCCTAAATCAAAATAGAAAGGACTCCTAAATCAAATAGAAAAGGACTCCTAATCAAATAGGAAACTAACTAAAGTTGGACTGCTAGATCCAAACGAAAATAACAAATCCTACTTGCTAATTAAGAAATAAATAAAAATAAATAGAAGTGAAATCTGTGTGCTGCATCTTCCGTGTCCTACATCAATAAGGGACATATACATGGTGCCAAGTAGTTTTTTATTGGAAAAGTGTAACTAAAAATTCATACCTTAATTAGTATATGCTCATTGTTACAACCATAAAAAGTTCTGGATTTGAGCCATGTCAACATCTGAAAAAAAAGGGACAGAAAAAGAGAGATGGTTTATAGGAAAGTCTTTTTTTTTTTCATTATGGTACTATTCCTATTTGTATTAATAAATTGGAATGATTCGACATTTTGGTCATTTTGTTCTAAAAAGATGGCACAAAAAATAAAAATAAAAATATGAAATAGTGAAAAATGTACATAATATTTAAATTAATTATTTTCATAAAAATTAATGTAAACTAGAAAGAAAAAAGGGTGCTGAAGCTCAATAAAAAAGAAGAAGACAGGCATACCTTTCAATGAAAAATATACAAATGAGTTAAAAAGAAAGATTGATAAGGGGGATTAATAATTATAATGAATATAGAGAAGGGCAAAATCAAAGAGAGTTGGAGCTCAATAGTTAAATAGAGGCATTATTCAGTAAGAACTTTTTAAAGAAGAGGAGTTATTGAATAAAAAACTTTAAAATAGTTGGAAAGGAGAGGTGGAGTTCAATAATAATGAAGTGATACAAAATTGGAGAGAGAGATGTATCTGAGAAAGAGATTTACTCCACTTGCTTGTGCTGTCATTTCTCCTCGCTTGTGTTCCTCTTGAGAAGAAGGAAACATTGTGTTTTTGGCGACTTTGAATCTCCAAAGATTAAAATCTTCAATCTCCAGAAAATCAGAGATTTCATTCTACACATTTGGCATGCAGTAGATTAGAAGCGATATGTAGAATAATAGGAGATTCTAAGGTGGGTGGGGGTGGGGGGTGTACGGTATAAGTGGATCTCCATCTCTTCAATTTGAATGTTCAATCAAAAACCTCCACAAACCTTTTTCCCACTCCAGCAGCAACCAATCTCCCAATCCTCTAGTGACAACTGAACAACAAGATTCTAATTTGATTAGATTTTCTCCTAATCTCCTAAATTCAGAATCTCCAAAATTAGAATCTTCTAGTTGCCAAATACACCCTAAAAGAGAAGCTCTTACATATGGTTTTTTGGTTGAAGTGGCATTTTATGTTTGACTAAAAGACCATTTTATCCTTAAGGTTTTTGTGCATAACTCTCTTCCTATCCCATATTCTATTAGTTTATGCTACCAAATGGAGCCAATTATAAAATTGAAATCTTATGGCCTATCTGATAAGATCATTATGCACAAAAAATAATAAAATTATAAAAGGAAACAACTCCATTCATCATCCATTAAAATATATTGAATAAAAGAATGGCCAAAGTAACCAAAATATTAATACCTACCGTCATAACAAGAATTAGTATACCATGTTTTTTGGCTCTCTAAATTTCTATAATTTATTTTTTTAATCATAAACTTTTATAGCCTTTAAAAACTTGGATCAGTTCTAGCAAAGGTTACTTTTAAAATAACTCCACATTCAACTGAAATCATTTCCAACAAATCCATGTCCAATATTATTGTTGGCCCTAGATAGGGGTATATATTGAAAGACCCAACACCACTATATGCACTTAGGACATCTTAACAATATCTAGAAAATAACCACATTAAGCTGAGCCCACACACTTCATGTGCCCTTATGTGGGTCCATAGATATAATGAAAAGGTTTGTAGTTTGAGAGTGGGCCCAACAAAGTTGATGTAAGAATCCATGAGAAGGCGCTGCTTCCACATCAATATTTCCTCAATTAATTGTGCTTGCATCTTTTAAGAATTACAAGGTTTGCGTAGACTATAGACTATTGGCAAAAATGTTGGCGGAGATAGTGGGTGTGGCAAAGTTGGTAAATTTGGTGGATTTCTACTAGGATTTGAACTAAAGAAAGAGAGGAAGGGAGAGGTGGAAAAGGATGTTAGCCCATGATGGGTAGTAGAAGAACAAGAGCTTGTTATGCAACATTGTTCACTGAGTGGGTGGTATGTACGAACCGGATGACTCCATTCCTACACAATCTCTTAATATTCCTAACAGTGTTGACAAGTTTCCAGGGGTTTTTTTCTTTTCACTAGCCCAAGTGATTGCATTAGCAGAATTGCCTTCAATGATGAGGTTGCCATTCCCAAGACTAGCCCAGAGATGGGTCACTCGCCTAATCGTCCTCAACTTTACCTCATTGGATTCCATAACACTTACTAATTCTGAAAAGATTAATTGCACCCTACCCTTGTCATCATGAAGGAATCCACCTATCCCTGCCAGGTTTGGTTTACCACTTGTTGCTCCATCGATAGGGGTGAAACTTGGGTCGGTTTTTAACCCGACCCATATGGCTTGACCCGAGAAATCAATGGGTTTGTGTTATGCTTTTATATATCTCGGGTCGGGTCGGGTCGGGTCCAGTCGAGAAAAAATAAACCTGCATGAAATTTGGGTTGGATCGGGTCGGGTCGGGTTGATAAATTTAAAAGCAACCTGATCTGACTCGACCCGACTTAAGTGCATCAAGTTATAAAACAACACTCGGGTCGAGTCGGGTAAGAAATTTGTGTCTGGTTGGGTTGAGTAACTCGGGTCAGCAATTCGGGTCGAGTTGGGTTGGGTTAGGTTCAATAAATTTTGACATGAGTTGGGTTGAGTTTATTGAAGCCCGACCCGACCTGGCCCGAGTTTCAGCCCTAGCCATCAACATTAAACTTATAGAAACCTTCTTCAAGTTTCACCTATTTCGCCCTAGTCTTCCTAGATTTTTTGCCTCCTTCCATACATCCTTCCCATGACAGGTAAAAGTCCTCAGGATCGCATCCAATGAATTCCTTACAAAGGGTTAGCCAACATACTAGGTTCCACTTGTCTTTCTGATAAACCTCCCTTGCCAAACCTGACTTGCCTTCAAAAATTCTATTAGCCCAAATAACTACTACAGGGATTTGTCTCCAAGTCACCCTTCTCCGTCCGACAAAAGGTCCCCCCCTGACTTACCTATCGTATTATTCAACACCCATGGACACTCCATTAGGTAAGGAATAAACACCAAACCCCTCCCTATAGAGAATCATTCTTATGGCAATCAAATCCTTTGAATTGTAGTCTCTTAAAAAGAGAGCTTTCAGAAATTAATAATCCTTTTTGTATCATTTATTTAGGAAAGAATTAATTCTTTTGGTATTTGGTTTTTAGTTCATTTGTTTGTTGGAATGCCATTCCAAGTAACCCATATCCAATTCTTTTTTCTACAATTATCAAGGATTTTAAAATAGACATTTTGAGAATACTTTTCTCTGTACATCCTCATATTAAGAAGTTCTAACTAGAGAGAGAGAGCCATTGTAAGTTGAATATGTCCACATAGATCCTATGTATGCTGAAATGCTTTGTAATATCAACTGAGTTGCATGGGTACAGGTGCGAGTGTCGGATTGCAACATAGGTATGAGGTGTCAGACTCGGCAAAAAATAAACAGACATAGGGACATGAGCCATATTTAAATAAATTTAAATATAAAATTTATTTTAAATGAAAATAAGATGCAAAACTAACACTAAAACAAAATAATGTACTAGTTTTACTCTGAACAATTAAATGACAAACATATTGATATTTTAATTAGATTTTAATAAGAGAAAGGTATTGTATTATTTTAGTCATCTTAGAAAGCAAGCTAAAAAGTACTTGAAGAGCCAATGTGCAGATGTCTAACATGTGTGTGAGAGTCTGCAAGTATCTGACACGGGTGTGTCATACACCTTAAAGTTTTTGTGCAACATAGAATATCTTATTTCATCAATCAAATCCTTTTGACTAGAAAGTTTTAAAGAGAGCTCTTTGGGAAATTAATAATCCTCTTTCTATCTTGTATTTAGGAAACAATTAATTCTTTTGGTATTTGAGTTTTTATACCATTTGTTTGTTGGGATGTCATTTCAAGGAATCCATATCCAATTCATTTTTCCCCAGTTATTCAATTATTATGAAAGTGACTTTTTGAGAATATTTCTTTATACATTCACATATTAAGGCGTACCTACTTGAGAGAGAGAGGTATTGTCAGGAAAAATGTAAAGAGAGAAGAAGATTTTGAAAAGAAGGGACAAATTGAGAGAGATTAATTCTCTGTATGTGTTTCTTGTATTGAAGAAGAAGAGTACACATGAATATATAGATTACAAGGAGCCAATGAAGGCGGGAAAAAAAGAGGAAAGAATGATCAATTACAAATCAATTACAACTAATGATATTTATCGGTCAACTCTTGAATATTATTTACATATTTGTTGGTCAATTCTTGAATATTATTTACAATACTTCCCCTCAAGCTGGTGTAAAGATATCGATGAAGTCCAGCTTGCGTAAAACATTTTCAAGCTGTGATCGAGAAACGACCTTTGTGAGCATATCAACAAGTTGATCCTTGGATTGTAGGTAAGGAGTGAAGATTTGTTCTGCTGAAATATGATGATGAAGAAAGTGACAATCAACCTCAATATGCTTTTTCCGTTCACGAAACACAGGGTTGGATGCAATGTTGATGGCGACCTGATTATCACATGAAAATTCCAACTCTGTAAGAAGTTGCTGGAACCAAGGTAACTCAAAGGAAATATTGGCCATGGCAAGATATTCCGCCTCTGCACTAGACCAAGCAACAACATTTTGTTCCTTGCTTTGCCAAGAGACTAGATGAGATCCCAAGAAAACATAATATCCTGTGGTCGAGCGACGGTCGTCAGGAGAGCCAACCTAATCAACATCTTAATAACCACGAGTGGCCATTTTAGATTGCTATGTATAGAATAATCTTCGTCCAGGATGAGCCTAAAGATGACGAAGGACCCGAAAACTTAAAGATGGGCATCACGTGAGCCATGCATAAATTGACCGACCACTCCAACAACATACCATAAATCTGGTCGAGTGATGGTGAGATAAATAAGTTTCCCCACTAATCTTGATAAAATGTGGGATTGTCTAGTAGAATCCCATCTAAAGCTGACAACTTCGTATTGACATCCAGAGGAGTGTCTGCGGGCTTGCATCCTATAAGAGGTTTGAAGCGTATTTTCTTTGAGAAAGAGAATGCCTTTTAGAAGAACGAGCAACTTCAATCCCTAAAGGTAGTGGAGTGGCCACCTTTGATATCAAATGAGCGTCGTAAATAAGCTTTGAATGTACTAATAGTTGGATCATTATTTCCAGTGAGAATAATGTTATAAACATAAACAACAACAAGAATTACAACAGAGTTGACACGATAGACAAACACAGAGTGATCTGCCTGACACCTAACCGATATTGCAATAAAGTATTATTGAATTTGTCAAACCATGCTTGTGGATATTGCTTGAAGCCATAGATACCCTTCTTGAGTTTATAGACAGATTCTTGCTCCCCCTGTTTCACAAACCTGAGAGGTGGAAGCATGTATACTTTTTCCTTTAAGTCACACCATGAAGAAAGGCATTTTTTACATCCAACTGGTGAAGAGTTCATTGATGTGTGGTAGCAATGGATATTAAGATCCGAACAGATGTAATTTTGTCCACAAGAGAGAAGGTCTCCTAATAATCAATACCATATATATATGTGTAAAGCCTTTGGCAACTTATCTTGCTTTATATCTAACAATAGAATCACCAGGATTGTGCTTGGGAGTAAAAATCCATTTGCAACCTGCATGAGTCTACCTCAAGAATGTCAACAAGAGGAAGAGAGAGGTGGAGGTGGAGGTGGGGGTGGGGGAATGAGAGAGTGAGTGTGATGCAGGCCTGGGTCAAGTTTGGTGAAAACCCAATCCAGACTTGTGATTATCGACGGAACAAAAGATGTTCTAATGTTCAGAGTATGGTCTCTGACGACCCAAGCAACCAATCGTGGTTAACGACAGGATTTTGCCTTGATTACGGGTTTGCCAAACAAAGCCCAAATTGAACAAGTTTCCCAGAAATCCAATTACGCCTATGGAATTTAAATTAAGCTCTCTTCTAATTAAACAATGCGAAAGTGGAAATTAAAAGAGACTAAAGAGAATTTGAAATTGCACAATTTAATTTAAAAATCCATAAACATGATTGAATTAACAAACTGGTACTTGTAAACCTTGGCTTGAGAAGCCTTGCAAAACACTGCTCCAAGAGTCAAGAGAATCCTCTCTCAAAATTTAATCAATTTTATTCTATTCCAATTGTGTGTCAAATTCAACCAAGGTACATGGAGTATTTTTGGTGAAAATTCAAGCAAAAGACTAAACTAGCGTTGCCATAATCGACCAAGCTATGGAGGCAATTTGCTATCTAGAGTCCTAATTAAAAGAGGCAACCTACTTAAGATAGAACGTAGCTTAATTATGACCATTCTATCTCAACCCTTGAAAATGCCACATGGTTTATTGAATGAACAAGATTAAATCCTAAAATAAACAAAACAAAGAAAGCAAGCAAAATCCTAGTGCAACTTGCAAAATTTGCCAACCACCTTTGTTTTCCACCTACTCTTTCCACCTCCTTTTTGCAACTACTCTTTCCACCTCCTTTTACACGCCATGCCACGCCACTTGCACTTGGGATAGGGCTTTGTGGTGTTGACACTTGTCACATGGAGAGACTTGCAACGTGTAGGATTGAATATGGGCTTGGTGGAATTGGGTCTGTGGACTTTGGCCTGTTTAAGCTTGGACTTTGGGTTTACAGGCTTAATTGGGCATCTTGGTGTTATTGGGCCTCGTCTAGTAAAGTCGATAGATTTATTAGACGGAATCCAATGGTGGTTACCTTGATCAAAATGATCCATATAAGCCAATGCAATCTCATCTGCTGGGTCCAAGTCCACCGAAGGATCCGAATGTGATCCATTACGCTGGATGCCTCATCAGAGTGCCAATGTGAGTTGATGATGTTTTCAATGTTCATCTACTCATCTTAGTTTTTCTATAGCTCTACCATCATCAACTTCTTAGAATATTATGGTTCAATGCACTTTTAGAAATTATATTTAAACAAATGTTAATTTCAAGATGTTTAGAAGCGGCATAATCTTTTCCAATAAAGGAAACATCAAAAAAATCTAGTTGTCTTAGCTTCAAAATCCTAATTGTTTAAGTGTTTTTTTTAATAACGTGGGTATCCCCACCCACATGGAGATGAGAATAATCCCATGGATACATGAAATTGCATGCAAACCTTTTTGTATACTAATTGTGTTAGTTGGCCTTTAGGTAATCTTTATTTGGTGCTAATTCATTTTTATTGTATCTATTAAGACACATGCCTCGTCAATTGTGAGACATTAAAATTTTCTATTTGTTGCAATCAATTGTTTCTTGAATTGGGATTCTTGGTAGTAAATGATATTTGTATATTGCGCATCAATACATAAAGCTCATTTTCATAATTTGAAGTCTTTCGAGTTTAGCACTATCAACATGTGGAAACAAAACTTCAAAACCATCCTTATGGTGTAGGAATTAAGGTAAACAGTTTTAATATGCTTAAAAATATGACTGCCCAAACAAGTATATCTCAGTTGGCTTGATTTTCTAGGAATAGACCAAAGGTCTCAGATTCGATCCTCCCCGAAGTTGCCTGATACAAGAGGCTTGTGGTGGTTTCATGTATTTATGGGATTAGTCATACGTCCAAATATGTTGCGGGGATACCCATGTTACTAAAAAAATAATAATAATAGTAATAATAAATAAATAAAGAGTGATAGTGTTATTGATATGTTCTTGTCAACTTGATCATATGCTTCATTTTTGTTTTAACCTTTTATTGAATTGATTGTAGAGAGAGAGGCTCGCGATGCTAGACAGTGTTGGAACTAACGATAAACTTGTCTTGAAGCCTATCATATACTTCCAAACATGGAGAGTTGGTAATACTCTCATATGAATTATGGATCATATGTGGCGCACTGTTTGAATCATAGTTTTGCATTTGTGTCTTATCATCTTTATCATCATTATTTTTCCATATCTAGGTCAGTTTTTTTTAGTTTTTGTGTCATATCATCATCGTCATCACTGTTTTTAGCTTACCTTGTTTACCCATAAATGCAACTCTTATAATGTTTCCCTTGAATTCTATTACCTTCTACTTGCAGCCTTCAATTCTTCGTACTAGATGTTTTCTAGCCCTGCATACTTGTCCATGTGCAAGCATCTTAAGTAGCATTATCTCATATTCTCATGTATCAGGTCTACTTTGAAGGTTCAACTAATGTAGTCATGTTTAGTTTTATTGTTCAATGTTACTCTAAACATCCATCTTAGCCTGCTTATCTCACTACCAATAATTTAATCTACTTGTCTTGTCTTTATGCTCAACATTTAGCTCCCAACAACATTGAAAGTTCGATTGCCAATCAACATGTCATTCTTCATGCCCTTCCAGCTTGCCTATAGTTAGCTAACCTTGTGCCAAACTCAAAATTCAACTTCTATCTAACAATGGAAATTCATTGGGTTAAATCAATAGGCTATAGAACTCAGACTAGTGTCACTTGAGGAGGTGGGTGGGGTGGGTTAAAGTTTGTGGGTGTGAGTGGAGGATGGAGTCCATTGGATCCATTGTAGCCCCACATGGCATTGGTGCTAAAATATCAACTTGACCAATGCTCACCTTAATATGTGGTACTAAGTCATTTTCAACCTAAATTTGTACACCCTAGATATTCTTAGATCCATTGTAGTTGCACTCCACATACTTCGTCTTTGTTCAAACCATTTCCCCCCAAAGTTTTCCTCCACTATTTGGATTTTAATTTAGTTATTTTCTTGTCTCTACTAGTCTTCAAATGCCATTCTTTTGTGTCTCTGTTTATAAGTTGCATTTTCTTTAACACTTTTAACATGCAGGTATTCTCTTTTTCACTCTTGGGAATTGCCTTAACTTCATTTCTTTTGGATACGCTGCTCAGGTCAGTATCAATATGCATGTCAATACAAGAACCCATGCTGAATAAAGCTGTTCCAAGGCTCTTACTCAAGAAATAAATAAATGAATGAAAGAAAATAATCAAAAGAAAATAAATAAAAGAAAAATGGGGCATAATTCTTGCTACGTTGTCTTGTGCTATATATTAACTTGGATCTGGTTGAACCCTTCATGAAGTTCAAATGATCTATTTTTTTTTAAATAATAACAAAAATTTCATTAAAAAGGAAAAACAAAGTACGACATGCCAAGTATAAGAGAGCCATATTGGCATAAGCATACATAACATCAATTGAACAAATGTGCAACACCCTAGACCCATATAGGCAAGGAGCAACAATTAAAACTACTAGCAAAGAAGTTAGGTCTTTCCACACCTACCTTGGCCAAGAAATCTGCAACACCATCAATCAGCCATTTGACTCGCATGAAAATGATTTATTTTCAGTTGACCAACCTTTTGGTTTCCCTAATAATCAATGTTAACTTACAGGGAGATGATTTCCTGCCACTAGCACAACCTAACGCATTTATACAATTCCCTTTTACTTCTAGTCTTCGAGCACAATTTTCACACCCTAATTCCACTTCCTTCTTAATACCCAACAATTTTGTTACATTAGAGTCCTTAATTGCCACTAAGCTTGAGAAAAATACACTCATGTTCCTCAAAATGATCTTGAAGGATACCTCTTGTCCTAGCGAGGCTTGGTTTCTTTTAAGTTTACCCGTCCTCATTAAATTCGAATCATCCCATGGTTGTAAAATATTGGTCCGTTCACATCGCACCAGTTGGTTCAAACTGTGAACCGATAACCAGTGGATAGCAATATAGTTTTTTTAAGATAACAGGTACAATGAAAAAAATTGCTTAAAAATGAGAATATTGGCGTTATATTGCTCTATTTTTTCAAAAAAATAAACAATCAATTTTTTCAATACATCGACTGGTTTTTTCAATATATGGTTCAATATTTTGAAAATATCAGCCAGTTGAATTAAAAAGGGAAAGTGAGGCAACAACTGTTTTTGTGCCTCTTTTTCCTCTAGGGTTTCATTATCCCTTCCTTTTTCCTCACCTTATTTTGAAGTTTAAAAATAATACAAAAAAGAAAGATTTAGATAAGATTTTAAGATTTAAAGGGCTATAGGTGTCTGACTTTGACCAAGGATATTCTGAGGTGAGTTCTTTTAATTTTTTTTTAAAATGGTATTACTTGCTTGGTAATGAAGGTAAAACATTACACAAACAAGATTTTGGACCAAACAATTATTTTTATTTTTTATTTTTTTTTCAAATTTTTTTTTTTTTGGATTTTTATTTATTCAATTTTTTTGTCTTTCACATTTAGTTGCTTCAAGATAAGTGAATTTGTGTTTGATCGTTTTTATGCTTCTAGCTACTCATCTTTAGACCAAATTGGATCTAAGATTGAGTAGAACTCAAGCTATCAAATTTATCAACAACCAGTATAGATTACGAATAAACAGCAATGGGGGACATAATTGCCGTAAAAATGGCTGTTTTTTCCCATATCATGAGTTACATTAAAAACAAACTTTACAATCCATGATTTTCCAATATTCTAGATTTTTTGGATATATTTTCTAAATTTTATATTGGGTTTTGAAATTTCATGCTAGTTCGACTGATATTTGAAAACATCGTCCAGTTCGTATCTTGAACCAATAGAGACTAGTACAATCACTGTTCTGGGTTTTTGAACCATGGTCTAAGGTGTACCCATTTTTTATTGCATTTTTGTTTCTTAGGACACCCTCTCACATAAGCATTTCAATTCACTATAAAGTTATCTACTGTAAGTACCTTGAACCCTTCATAACCACTTAACCACTCAATAAAACTAACCTTGAACACTTCCTAATCAACCTTGCCTTCTTATAAAAATTCTAAAATTCCTTTCTTTCCAAATAGATCAAATCACCGCAGTTGGCTGAGTAAGCCAACCTACCCTCCCCCCACCAGTTACCTAAAAGGACCATGCTAAATTTACAGTTTATTTATAATCAGTACTAACTTAATTGTAAAAGGTAATCAAGACGATGTGGATGGGATATCCATGCACACACAAAGACGCACACACGGTGAACCATGAACATGAGAAAAGCTCAACAAACAAAGTCAATTACCTTGAAGACAATTCTTAATCCAATTAGCCATTACCTCAAACAGAGAAAGGTTGTGAAACCATTTATAGCATTTTTTTTTTTTTATAGCAATAACAAAGATACTTCATTCATAAGAAAAAGAGTACAAGATCAAGAAAAGGTCTAAAAGTGATATACCTAAAAGAAATACAAAAAGGAAAATAGAACAAAAGAAAACATAAAGAAATAAACAAAAAATACAAATAAAGTAGCCGGTAACCAACAACCCTCAATCCAACATGCAATCAAAAGGGTGTCCTCAATTATCAAAGGAACAGACTCCTGAGAAGCCACAATTATCAACTCCCATCTTAGCAAAGTAGTCTGCCACAATGCGTCTATAATCCTTTCTACGAGCTTGTAAAAGAATGATTTCTGCTTGTGAGTATTTTGTTGTTGCATTGGCAAGAACTGTAGCCTAGTTGGTAAGTGCCCATTGTCATAAACAAAAGGTTGTGAGCTTCTATCATGTCACTATCTCAAAAAAAAAAAAGAGAACAAGAAAGACTTGTTGCACTTGATGTGCATACAAAGACTGAGCATATTAAATCTAAAAGATGACATGTTGTTGAAAAAAATATCATAAGCGGGTCAGATGAAGTTGGGATTCCAATGGCCTTTGAACTAAACTCTCAGATGGTAATTCAATAGATTGCATTCAATCCAAAATCATTAATCAATTGAAAACTTTGACCTTTAAGGGCTTCATCTTTTCCACTTTTCATAACTTTTTTTGAAGCAGATTCACTTTTCATAACTAGTAGCAACTATATGCAAATACCAGTAGGAAGTGTCTTTCATATTGCTACATAGTATGAAAGACTTCCCAAAGGGATTGGAGTGATGGCTAGGACCCCACCTCAGGAAGCAGGAGTCCTGAGTTAGATTCTCACTTCACCCCAAAGGGCCACTCTCCATAGAGTTACCCAGTGTGTGTGGATAAGGAGGCTTGCACATGCCCTGATGATTAGTTGGGTGATCTAAGAGGCTTAGACACCTTGGTCATCAAAAGAATATTGATATATCTTCCACCACACCCAATTGTCTCCATTGGCACCTAAAGAAAATGTGAATGTATTTCGGTTAGTCAACGGTTCATACCCGTAGATTTATCTTTCAAATTAGACCATTTGGAAGCCCCGAGGCTCAGCACTACCTTTTTTTTCCTTCTTAAAAGGATAAAAAAGAAATATATTAGAGAGAAAGAGAGATACAATACCTCTGCCTTGAGGAAAAACAAAGGAATAGCACTTCACATTTCACTTCCTCATTCGCTAAACGACAAATCTAACATATAGTAAAACCTTTAATAGAAGTATGTTTCGAATCTTAAAGAGTAAAATATAACAACGTCCAAAGAAAATAACTTGATGAATTCCAACTTATTGCACTTCGTGAGTCTTTTCAATGATAGCATTGAGGAAGTCCAAGGAGGCTGAAAGTTTGCATTTCCATCTAAATCCTTGACCTCAAGCTCGATTGCGTTGGCTCTTGAAGTTGGTTTAGAAAAGGGAAGTATAGTAGAAGAGGTTCCATTCCTAAGAATGTGTCTGAACCTCTTCAATAGTTGATACTAATGACTCCCCCCCCCCCCCCCCCCCCCCCCCCCCCCCCCCCCCCCCCCCCCCCCCCCCCCCCCCCCCCCCCCCCCCCCCCCCGACCCACCAAAACCATCTCCTCCTCCACCCCCTCCCTTACACCCTCCAGTTTTTCCACCATCCTCTCTCCTTCTGAGTGATCCCCCCTCTGTCCGAACCTCTTCCTCCGATCTTTGCTGGGAGGAAAGAAAGAATTTTGTTTCCTTTTACATTTCCAATCTCCCTGAAGCATTTTCTAAACTAGACATTTTCTCCCATTTTAGCTAATTTGGGAAAATAGAGGATAGTTACATACCTTTGGCCAGAGAATAAAAAAACCATCGAGGCTTTGCTGTTGTCTGATTCGTTTCCGAAGTGGAAGCTTTGCGTGGCATTGTCAGCATCAATGGGAGAGCTTTCAAGGGAAAGCTGGTTGTGCAAATGGCAAAACCTTCCAAAGTTATAGCCAGGCCGTTTTCGCCTACCCAACCTCTCCCTACTGTTCCTCTCATCGCAGTTGTTGTGCCTTGGAATCCATTTTCCTCTTAGATTGTGGCATCTTCAGTTTGGAATATAATATCTGATAAAGGCAAATCAATCATCCTCAGCAAAAACACTATCAATCAGGCAACGCCACATTCCATTCTCCTACTGTGCTTCTTTTGACTTTCAGGTATGGCTTGAAGGTGGGGGTTGTCTCGACCTTGTTTCAATGAGCTAGATCGATTTGTTGCAAGCCCTCCTCTCCTTTGAAGTTGAAGAAGAGATCTTGATCACATAAGATGCATTAGAGACAAAAACCAAAGGTCTTATTTAAAGATAAAGAAAATATAGAATAGGTGGAAAATGTATTTCAAGGATCTATTGAAACAGAATTTGAAAGTGAAGTTAATATAGGAGTGACAAATGAGGATATGCTGAACAAAATATTAGAAACAAAAGTAAACTTGGCCTAGAAAATGATGAAGAAATATAGAGCTAGGACCTTATGATATCCTTATCAAAGGTTGGCTAGGTGAATTTGGAGTGTGTTGGTTGGCCCTCCTTTATATCCTCCTCTTAAATGAAGGAATTTTGACACCTCATTTTTACTTGATGCATTTACCTTACACCAACTCTATGTTTATTGTTTATTTTAATTAAAAAATAACCTGTCTTTTTGTCTTTGGTTTCAGTCACTTCTTGCAGCCCTGGGATCTATTCAGTTTGTTTCTAATATTGCATTTGCATATTTTGTTTTGAAGAAGAAAGTGACGGGCAAGTATGTGCTCTCTCTCTCTCTCTCATGCATATTGGATCTGGTTGGCTCAAAGACCAAACACATTTTTTTTTCTTTTACCATTTTCCAGTCTCTCTAGCCTTTTTTTTCTTGTAAACATTTCATGACTGCTTTCTTTACAGTGTTCTGGTTGCTACAGCTGTTATTTTTCTCGGCAACATCTTCCTTGTTGCCTTTGGCAACCATCAGTCCCCTGGTATGGACTTGATATTAACAATTAGTCCTTGTTACTTTTCTTAGTAAAGTATAAACCCAATGGGATTGTTTTTATTAAACATAAAGTGGGGTTGCAAATGGGCTAGACTTTCCTGTTCCTTTCCAGGCTTGTCCCTTGTAATATGGACTTGGCCCGTGCCGTATCCTGACCTGCGATAAGGTATTGGGTTCCCTAGCGATTAAATTAATTAGTTCACATCTGTCCATCCAAGCTAGTTGGACCTTCAGGTAAAGATAGGCCCGGGATGGTCTAATGAACTTTCAAGGTTTGAGAACTCTGGTTTACATCCAAGGCAAGAACCTATATATCACACTGAATCAGCCCAAAGCAAGCTCTGTTTGGGCATGACCAGGCTGTCATAACCTAGTTGCAACTCTGATTAATTATTAAAGAATGACGAATTGTGGTATGCTATTTAAATTGTCAAAGAAAGGCTAGAACTGAACTTGAATCCCATTTGATTAATATTTTGCAGTTTACACGCCAGAGCAGTTGACAGAGAAGTACAGTAACCTTGTATTCCTCCTTTACTGTTTTATTCTGATGTTGATTGTTGCAGCAAATCATTATATTTATAGGTGAGGCAGTGTCAAGCATGTGCCAATTGAATGATTCGTCAGTTTGTCGTTTGTTTTTCTTAGTGTAGCGTGATTTATTGATGGCTGCCCAGTAAAATACCCCTTTAATCCAATATTATGAATTGCAGGAGAGGGGAACTTCTGCTTTCTATTACTGGACTGGACCTTAACCCATATTGGCACTTGTTGCTGCCTTTTTCCTATGCTACAGTTTCTGGTGCGGTGGGATCATTCTCAGTATTGTTTGCTAAGTCCCTGTAAGTGGATTTAGGAAAATACACTGCTAACGAGACATTGATAGCATAACCTTTTTTTCCACAAACTCTTGTTTTTGCTTTTTGTTGCTACTATAATGTTACCACCTTTTTCCAGGTCTAACTTGCTGAGATTGACCATGGCTAGCAATTATCAGTTCCATAGCTGGTTCACATACTCCATGTTTCTGTTGTTTTTCAGTACAGCTGGATTTTGGGTAATGGTCCATATGGACAACTAGTACATTTGGGACATTGCTAGGGATGTATTCCTAGATATTGTAATTTTCAGCTTTAGATATTAGAAAATGACCTAAATATTTCCCCCTTTCTTGAACAGATGGCAAGATTGAATGAAGGCCTGTCGCTTTTTGATGCAATCCTTGTTGTACCTATGTTTCAGATTGCTTGGACCTTCTTCTCTATTTGTACAGGATTTGTATACTTCCAGGAATACCAGGTTAGCCTCCAGGCTTGCATATCTCATCCACTTGCATTGCATTCTCTTCTTTCTAAATTCATATATGGTGAAATGAGTTTTCAACAGGTCTTTGACACACTGAGGACAGTTATGTTTGTTCTTGGCATGGCATTTGTATTCCTAGGCATTTCCTTGCTAGCACCTGATGACTCTAAAGGTATATCAATGGTTGCTTTCTCTAATTGTTGAATATTCCTTCCTATTATTGACTTGGCTGCATGTTGTATGGAGCATAAATATTGGAGCTGATTTGCGTGGAAATCTTTCAGGAGGTGAAGCCAAGGATTCGTCTTCATCTTTGGTTTCTCCGACAACTACAAGCATTTTAGCCGATACAGACAGGTATTCTCCATGCTATTGTTCATGTTTACTGGACAAATTTGAATCCTCTGTTGTCATGTCAATAGTGTCATTGTAAATGTGCATTAGGATCTCAATCCTACATTCGATAAATCTGAATGTGGGGACCATGTCCTATGTCTTTTACTTGCCATTTTCAGTGAGGTGGTTGTGATGTTGTTTTTTCTTTTTTTCAAAAAAAGAATCATGACATTGGTTTAAATTGTAGTGGAAGGTTTCATTTGGATATTGACTCAAATGTTTTTTGAACTGCAGGCTAGTCAAGCAACCAGCTGATGAAGCAGATATGGGATCATTTGTGCAGGCAATACTGACCGGGGCAACAACCATTGCAGTCAAGGCCAAGGTGCATTGAACTGCTGGAGCGGATTGAACTTGAACTTCTTTATTGTTTGAGGTTTTTTGGAAATACTAAAATGGTTTAAATTGATTTTTTTTTTTTTTTTGCAGAATGCCTGCATTTTGTCTTTAGGCTTAGGAGAAGACTCAATCAGTGCGTCATCTGCACTTGTAATGCCCATGGTGTCTTCTAGGATTACGGGCTTCAGAGGGACCAGTTCTGATCGGGCAAAGTTTTTCCCTCTTAGGAGCCCTGGTTGGAGTAAGATATCTACTGAAGATGATGTTGCTGAAATTGGGGAGATGAGTATCCTGCTTTCTCAGAACCACGATTAGAGATGTCTGGTACAGTATAAATTCTTTTGAAAGGGAAAATTATGTTCTTTCTGATTTTTAATTCTTATTTTCTGATTATTTCTGTACCTTGTATTTTGGATGTATAGAAATTAATGAAATCTATTTTTGATGCCCTGGTTGCAGTTCTTCTCGGAAATTGTTTTAAGGACTTTGTAAACCATGTGTTCAAGTATTTCCCACTGTTGATGTATCAATTAATGCTTTCATCAATCAAAGGGATAGATCTTCAACAACGATGACGAATTGGTTTCTGTTTTTTTTTTCTTTTCCTTTTTTGTATCATTTTTTTGGGGTTCGAAGCTCTGATAAAAATGAAGTCGTTCTCTACAAAGAACTGTTCCCTATTAACTGGAGAAGTTTTGCGGTGCCCAATTGGATGCATGTCAATAATGGGTATGGATAAGTTGCAATGAGGATTGAGAACTTAATGAAATGTTCACTTCTGCACTGGGTCACATTGTATTACTGTGTGCACCTACACTAATGGGTACTGATTTGTCCATTGGAATGGTATTTCTTTCAATATATTACTTGCCAAAAAACACCATAATAAACCATAGTTTTAAAGGATATAAACTTTAAAACTTAACAATAATAATTTAAAATGATGAAATTTTTAGAACTTTAAAAATATAGCTTGATCAATCGAATCATAGTTATTATTTGTAGACAATATATTGAATGATTTGATGGATCTTACTTCTTAAAGGACTTTTAGCAGTCTCAAGACCATTCCATTTTTATTCGATTAGTCACAATGAAGGACCAATTTTATCTACTGAATAGGGCCCTTCATCCATGTACGTCATGTCAAGGTGTTAGTCATTGGAGCAAGATGGTATGGATCAAAATAAGAATAACCCACAACCAAACAATTGGATCCAGAGTCATCAATTCATTCAACAATTTAAAGAATTTCTATAAAGAATTTCTACTTGTAAGTTCTCCCACCACTCAAGTAAACCTTGTTTGTATTCTTCTTCGTCCAACTCACATTATACTATTAGAATGAATACGAGTCCTATATATCATTAATCATTGCTGCCCTTAAAATTTATTCTTAGATCCATTTAAATTAGTAAACTTCCCATACAAGTTTTTCAGACGATCTATTTTCGAAGTCTAAAATGGGTCCCTTTCAATATTCTAAATAAACTATCATTCTAAGGATCTCAATGGATGAAAGTAGTTTGTGCTTGAAGAGCTAAGAATCATGCACGGTTTTAGGGGTGGACCAGTGTGTCAACTTGCTTTGAGTTAAGTTAGGTGCAACTCAAATTACCCTTGAGAAGATCCTGAAGTATTAAAATTATAAGAGAGAGAAGATTTGTTCTGGTGAAATTTTAAATTTTAAAATATTATATTTTTTCCAATTCATGGTAGATATGTAAATTTTGACTTTATCATTGTTAGGTCTCTTATCCAATTCATCTTTTTAATGTGAAAAAAAGAAGTAAGAGGTCTTGGGAGTCAGATCAATACTCTGAAGCAGAGGGTCACTTTTCCTCGATTTGTTTATTTTCTCTTTTACGGTGGTAAACTTTTGATTTCTTGCATTTTGTTCACCAATTTGTTGGAATAGATTTTTTAATGTCATTGGTTTGATAGTTGTTTAAATGGGAACCTTTACAAGTTGTCTTATGACTCTTACTAAGTTTTTGAGAATGTTTAGCCATATACAGTCATCTATTCTACTGCAGCAGTATATGACGAGACTAACTATTGGATTTTCAACTTCAATTATGAAGATTAGATGGCTAAAAATTTCCTATAAAGCTACATTTTGATACATTAGCTGGTCTAGACATATCTTTCATTCTGTGGAGAGGTTGTTTTGATCAAATCTGTGATGTCTTCACGCGATTTTGAGATCTGTGTGTTAGTTTTCCATTGCCACTCATGGATCGACGATGGGGCATATTGATCAAATGATACAAGTTAAGGCCCACTCATGGTTCAATCACCACAAGCTCAAGTTTGTGCTGAAGATCTATATGTTAGCTTTCCATTGCAACCTACAGATCAATGATGAATGTATTAAAAGATATAAGTTATGGAACATTTATGGTCTGATCACAGGATCTAGTTTGTGATAAAGATCAATGGGTTTACTCTCCAGCACAACTTATGGATTGAAGATCAGGTATATGATTAGAAGGTCAAGTTCATGTCAACGATCCATGTTTCAGCTTTCCATTGCAACTTACAGATCTTCAAATGGACACATTGATCAAATAATAAATGGTTTGGGCCACCTAAGATAATTTACTAATTGAGGCAACCGCGGCATGTTGAAAATCTTATATTATCTTTGCATACACAATTTAAGGATTTTTGAATGGTAACAAGGATCAAAAGATGCAGTGTATGGTTCGCTTATGATGATCTGATGATCGAGGCCAACATGCTTTATTAGCTGATACAAGCTATGGAGCATTAATTGAATACATATATCAAAAAGATGAAGCATTGGGTCCACTTACATGAATCTGGCGTTAAAAATGAGTTGCGTTGATATGTATCGGTATTACTCTTGCACCTACACAACGCATCGTATTGGTCGAATTCAACCGATATGATTTCTCTCTCCTCTGAATTTGTACTAAATTATATTGTAACAGTCAAATTTATGTACCGCCAGTCCGCCACAACACATAGATGTGTTGCGGCTGATACGATTCAACCCTCAAAATTCCAAATGATTGCCACACACATACCATGCAACTTATGGATTGTCAATCCAATACATGGATCATGGGATGCAATGCATGGCCCAATTGTGATGATAAGATGATTGTAGATGGTCGAGGCCTGTGTGCTGTCTTGAAGATCCTTTAATTAGCCATATGACAGAAATTACAGATCGCCAATAAGATATACAAATCAAGAGATCTAGAGGGGAGATTAAAGGGCCACAGCCCATGTAACATCTCAAAGATACTTATGCTAGTTTTATGCAGATCATAAGATACAAAGGATCCATGGATTCTCCCATGGGGTTGCACCACAAGGCTACACTCAATGAAGTGCACCTGAAAGGGTTGCACCCCAAAGGGTTGTGCTTGATACGGTTGCACTACACAAGGCTTCACTGTACAAGGTCGCACACATTTGAGTAACACCCGATGGGGCTATACAAAGGTATTTTATGTGTAGCCTCACCACGCTCACAACTAAATACTCTTTGGACTAAAGAAGACGAACTTCTGAAGAGACATGTTCTTGCTTGCACATAAGAGAACATTAGAAGGCTTTCTTCTCCAACAAAGTTTTGAGGAGAAAGAGTAAATTAGAGATTAGAGATTTCTAATCTCTTTCACACTTTACATAAGAAATTAGCATGACTTGGAGATTTTACCCCCATTCACATATTATCTTTCACAACGTAGTTTAAGACTCTTAGTTTCATTTTCATTTCAATCAAGACATTTAACATCCTGCCATTTGGATTTTAGAATGGAGTTAAGGGATTTTGAAGAAGACAATAGAAGGGATCTCTTATGTCAATTAGTGAAATTTTCCGTCTCACCAATGGAGGATGAATTGGTTTGGACTGGGGACTCTTTGGATATCTTCTTGGTAAGAAGGCCTTGGTTGATTTCGTTCTATATCGGTAGTCTAATGTGATACCAAAAACCAATTTTGCCTGAAAAGGCTCTGCCCCCCCTAGGGTCCAATTTTTCATCTGGTGTGTTCTTAAAGGGAGAATTTTAACAAGATCAGAACTCAAAATGAGAGGTTTATTCTACCAGGAGGAAGACTCCATTTGCCCAATTTGTGAGATGGAGGAAAAAGAAATTGAACATCTGTTTTTAGGCTGCCCACTTGCTCAGGGCCTCTGGAATCACTTTACTAAGTTTTTTAAGGTGTCATGGATTTTTTATCGAACTTGTGTTGGGTCTTGGAATCGTGGTTTATTTCAACGCTTACTTCAAGGTTGAAACTTGCATGGAATACTCTTCCAACCGCCATCTTATGGATCATTTGAAAAGAAAGAAATTCAAAAGTCTTTGAAAGAAAAACAACAGACATCAATGAGTTCATCGAATTAGTTAAGTGGAGGATTTGTGTTTGGCTTCTTTCGAACACAAAATTTAGTGGCCTTAAACTTACAGATTTCATCTCTTTTGGGACGAATGTATGGACGGTTTTAATAGAAAAATGAAGCTAAAAGATGAATAGATTCCTCCAGAACAGAATGTCTTGAAGTTCAATTTAGATGGGACAACAAGAAAGAAGCCTGGGCCGGCGGTGATTGGTGGGGTGCTTAGAAATCATGAGGGTATTACGTCTATTGTTTTCAACAAGTATGTGGGAACCAAAGACTCCAACAAGACGGAAATTCTTAGCATTAGAAGAGCTCTGCACATCTGTAATCGTATGGTTAAAGAAAACTCATTATTGAGGGGGATTCGGCAAATACAATTAAGTGGGCAAAGGGTAAAAAAAAACCGCCCTGAAAATTGATCATTTTGGTTAGGGAGATTAGGTTGCTAGCTTGAGAGATGGAGGTTTCCTTCAAAAAGATTGGTAGGGCAGCGAATGGAGTGGTAAATTATTTTGACAAGCTTGGAGTTTCAGATCCTTTTTCAGGAGTTTTCATTTTTTTTCGGATTAGAGGAGTTTTCTTTTGTTACCATTGTATTTTTTGTTTTTGCTTTTGTTTGGATCTAATCCTGTCAGACCCTCTCTTCTTGTTCTTGTTCCCTTCCTTTTTAATATATTTCTCTTTGTTACTATTAAAAAAAACAATGTTGTTTAGATTCTTCAAATCCATCTATTAGTGCTTCACCTAATTTTGATTCAAGGATTCAAACCTTTACCAATTCTCATTCGTTTCAAGCAAAATCAAGCTCCTTTGGCCTTCATCTTTGTTCAATGAAAAACAAATCTTTCGACCCTCACCTATGTTGTTCATGGACGATGTCTTTAAATTTCTGACTCAAGGCATATTAGATCTACGTTCTTTTTATAAGTGTACTACATCCTTATAATTCTCTGTATTTGTCTTCACCCAGACAGGATGAGTATGAATAGTAGTTGCCAGTAGTCTAGTCAGGTCTTATAATCCACGTCCACCTTCTAAATATGACATCGTACGCGATCAAACATGGAAAGAAAACATTATCTGTGATTCTCAATCACAATCCTTTTATGAACATCAAAATGAACAGCCATTCGCATGGGACCACTGTGCGATTCACGATCATTTCGATCATGATCCATTGAATGTCAGTAGCACCACTGTGATGGATGGAGGTTAACTCCTTACTTTGCCCGCTAACCATCAGAGGAGGGGGTGTAGTACTTGATTCTTGGGGAGGACTAGGTTAGTACCGACCTGTAGAGATTCTTGGGGACTAGGTTGATTCCGACCTGGAGATTTAGAGTTCGATGCTGGGTGAGTTTGAACAACATTATCAGGTCAAGGGCGTCAGAATATCTCAATGGGGAAGATGGAAGATCTCAGTTGGAGGTAGTGTGGAGAATTGAGGTTCTAACAATAAATACAGTCATCAAATAAAAAAGGAAATAACTAGCTGAGGGTCCAACCGGGCATGTAAAAATGTTGGACACTTCTTATTTATTAAGTAATGAAATAAAATAAGAAGAGACAAATTAACCACCATTTGTGATCAATCTAAAGACTTGGAACCTAGGAATGGCCTGGTGTCTGAAATCACAGTTGTACAATGAACCAAGGCCAGTCCTATGGACTAGATTTATCTGTTCTGGAAGACCCACATAGATGGGTTTATAAATCAAATCAATAAAAAAAATAAAAACAATCAATGGATTGATTAAACAATTGTGGGTTCTACCCTTGGTGTTGTTATTTAGACAATGAGCCCAAGCCGACTCGTAGTCAAACTTAGGGTTTCCAAGTCAAGTTGATTAAGATTAGGTTTATGCTGATTCACCCAAATTCAGATTTTTAAATTTGGACCTAGCTTGACCAATGATATCTAAAATACCCACGCTGATTCAAAACAAAAAAAAAAATACTCAAGACCTAAGAACCATACCTGAGAACTAGACACTTTATTATTGCCAGAGAAGCCCAACAATCATGGAGAAAAAAGAGAGATATGATGGATCTCAAAATGGAAGAAATAAAATAAAAAGGGTCACAAAAGAAATAGAACATTTAAAAAAAAAAAAAATTAATCAGTTAAACTCAAAAGATAATCAGCTAAAAACAGTATGATGTTGAACTGAGACAATAATGGTTTTTCAAGTTTTTTATACTTCTTCCCGTTTCATTTTTGCTGTCTGATTTGAAATATTTATATTTTTAAAACAATTCAGATGGCAGGTGATATCATTTATTTTTAACACACTACTCCAATATCAAATGAGACAACTATTTTAAAACTATCCCAAAATCCATTTAAGATAATTAAATTGGGAGTGAGAGAGTATAATATTAGACAAATTTTTTAATTGATTCAAATGTTAGGTTAGTCGACTTTCAATTTTAAATAAGCAAGCTAAATAACGATATTTTTAATTATAAAGGACATTAATACAAACTTCTATTTCTAATTAAAGTAACCTCCAATAACAATTCTTGAAAAGATAAATACACATGAAAAAAACTTCAAAAATTTTGGGGGCCATGGTCTTAGCTACCCCTAAATCTTCCCATACCGGCAGTGAATGGCGATTGCCTACTCTGAATCCTCTTTGCTGTAAGAAACCGATGATCTGCATTCGACGCCGACGGTTCAGATGAAATGAGTGGCAATTTTAGCCTGGGCCAGCAACATCTCCCTCCTCTCATTCAAACGTTTCTCCAGTTGCTCCAATTCGTCGAAATCGTTGATGGCTTCAACGTCCACCCACTTCCTCTCCTCCTCCGCAACGAGATGACTCTCATCGTCTTCAATTTGGGTGGCAAGGTTGGAAAGCAAGACGAGGTTGGAAACGGCAGAATCGGGCGAAAGCCGTTCAGTTGCGGCCGAAGAAGAATCGCCAGAGCCGACGAGGTAACGGCGGATGACAGTTTCGGTACTGCTAGGGCTGCTATAGATGTAGGGTTTTCCCGACGAAGAGAAGACGATCATAGCAACTTCGGCATCGCATAGGATTGAAAGCTCTGAGGCTTTCTTGAAAAGCCCCATCCTCCTCTTGCTGAAAGAAACATGTCGCTTCTGGCGATCTTCGATTCTGACTATGTTGATTTTTCTCTTCCCCATCTCTCGATCAACCTTTTCTCTCCTATCAAACTTCAAACCATGAATTTTGAAAATTTGTAGTCGAAGATGAGTGGACTTCTCCGTTGAAACTCTAATATAAGACAAAATTGAATGGAAGTATTGAATTACTCAGACTCCACTGGACCCTAATTTGTGATTTGAGTTAATTTAAGTGGTGTCTTATAATTGGGTGCACGCAAGTTGAATCGGATTATGTGTGGTCAGATTAAGTTAATTTTAAATTTCTCATGTCAAGTCGATTCAAATTTCATTTGAATTTTTATTTTTCCAACCCGATCCAACTCAAAATACATAAATATATAATCCAAACCCACTAATTTCTTAGATCGCGTCATGCGGGTTGAGTTAAAATCCAAGCCAAATTTCACCCCTAATTAGTATATATTGTCAAATTTTAAATACTCGCAAGCATACAAATCATTTTATAGTATAAGATATGAGTGCGAGATTGAACCCAAGGGAAATCAACAAAATATATGTATAAAAATTAAATTGGTACCATTAAAAATAATGTGATCTAAGAAATCATAATTATAGAATTAAATCTAAACATGAGATCTACTCTTCTAAACATAGAGTTATGTTCTTAATTTATTAAAATCCAAAATAACATCTAACTTTAGATTCAATTAAAATGGTGGATTAAAATTAAACAATCTCAACTTCACTTAAAACTATATAATTAAGATACAAATAAATTATTTCTAATCTAGTTCTGAAGAATTCGAATAATTGAATAAGCGAAATAAAAATAAAATAATTAAAATATGAACAAATAACATATACATATTTACAATGGATCAGAACCATTCATTGCAATCGAACAGCATACCCAATAAATAAAATAAAAATGATATCTAAACCATGGAATTCACGTAAAAATCCAAACATTAATTCATTTCTTTCATCAAAATTTAATTCCATATTCTTTAAATTAATTAAATGAACCTTAAATCTTAGATTTGGACAATTAAATTCTAGATCTAAAATATTTCAAATGTTCAAAACAACCTTAGATTTGAATTTAAAGAAATCAAAAGACTTAAAATATTTCATATGTCTATAGTAATTAATTAAAGAAATACAAAATTAAAATTGGAATCCAACAATCATAATTAAAATTCGAACTTTGGACTTTTCTCTGATATAAAAGTATATCTCAGATTTATTAAATAAAAATTACAACTCTTTTGGAATTTACATCAAAGACAGAAAATTAAAATAAAATTTACAAAAGCACCGACTTGTAAAATTTGAATTACGCTCCTTCTCTTGTCTCTTCAATGTTCCAATTCCACACATTCTCCTACTCCAAGCTTTGTTTGATTCTTCCAATGCATGGACCCTAGTATTTATATTTTTTCCATGGAGAAATAAAATCTGGAAACAAATCAGCTCCACACGAATTTTGGAGATAAATCTCCACTAAATTTGAATTTTATCTCCGTTGCTGACTCACTGCTGACTCCTTTTTCTTTTCTTAACTCAGATCCAAAATCTTCTCCTTTTCTTCCTCTCCAAGCTTCACACGATTTGACAAGTGTCTCATAGCTTTATGCGAATTTTGACATGTGTCTAGAGATAAATTTTCCCCAAATTTCTCTGATTTTCCAATCTTTCAAGATTTGTAAAATTCGAATTCTATATTGCTCATTTGTTCCATTCGAATTTAGTCTCCAATTTTGTCTAAGTTCATTGCAATATTTTCTCTCAAAAATCTCTCATCTCCACATCAGCATGACTTGCACGACACTCCATAATTGATGCAAACTTTATATGTTGTTTCTGGAGTTGACACATGGCATTTTTCCTGCTCCATGTGAATTTCACTAGGCCCCACTTGGAATTCGATCTTGGTTGGCTTCATTCTTGGGCATCTGACTTGGATCATAGACTTGAACTTGGATCCGGCTTTGATTGGGCATTGGACTTCAGACTTGGATCAATGGGCCCATATATGTAAACTATGTAATTTTTATCACCATTCAATTTACAATCTAAAAATGTATTATCTAAATTCAAACTCTCATAAATGGATTTGAATTTGATAATTTACAGCACTTTCCAAATTTAGGTGATAAATTTACACACTTTTCATAAATAGCAAATATGGCCCATTTTCAGCCATTCTTGCTATTTTTAGCTTCATTTCTTGTATTTTCCTATTTTTCCTACAAAGCTCAAAAATAACATTAAACGCATTTAATATGCACAAAACGCAAGCTAAATAATCCAAAATCCAGGGTAAAATAATAATTTTTCAGTGCTCAACAAACTCTCAAACTTAGAATTTGCTAATTCTCGAGCAAAACAAAAACTAAAAACAAAAATAAGGATCCTAAACTACGCCACTTTCGCTGGTACTCTCGATTGCATTTAGCATATGTAATAAGCCTTTAAACCCCTAGTTCACCACTAATGGACGAGTTATAGTCTCATGAGTGCTTCCAGTGATGATACCCACAAACATCATTTTTTTCAGCAAAAATACACAGAAAAAAAATCTAAGCATCATACAATTCTAAAATTCATTTTACGAAACTTATACCCAGAGTGTAATGTGTGATAGCCAATATTAAGATAGCCTTATTTTCCCAAACACACGCAAGTTTTGTGACTACCATTGGAAAATGCGCTTTAACTTCAAACCTCACCAGATACATCTCTTAGAAAGACTAACGCTCAGAGGTTTGGATTTATTTTCTCTCAAAGTATATGTGAGTGGAGTTAATGTATTCAAATAAAAAATCTCGCATATGTATTTAGAAAAGACGGCACAAATCAAAGAAAATGAAAAATCTCAAGAATGGATGCCACTTTCCTGAGAACGTTGAGTCAAAATACCATTATTTTTTCTCCTCTATTCTTTATATGAAACACCCTACGTAGACTTAAGATCAATAGGACGAAACATGGCTTAGGACCGGGTCATATCGAAGAATGATAAAAAGACTCTAGAAATTAACACTTTGAACAAAAAAAGTTAGAGGTCTTCATAATTTGAAATGAGATTTTCTCCTCTATATTTCTTGCAGCACTTCTAATTCTCATAGTATTATTATTTTTTATTTTTTTTTCAATTTATTTATTTTTTTCACATCTTTCTTTTGATGTACAGATGTTCATTTTTTTTTTTTTTGATGTTATATTTTTCTCTTCTTTCTGCATCATTCATTTTTCTTTTCTTTTCAAGTGTTATATATTTTTTTTAGAGTACCATCCCAATTTCTCATCTCCAACCTTTTCTGAGCTCTAAAATAGGTCACATATATTTCAATTTCGGCACAAATTAATGTGACTGGAGTTGGGTATGGTAAAAATGGTTAATCAATAAAATCGACTATATAGGCTCAATTGGAGAACTATCAAGATAAATTGACAAAAAGTATGACAAAAAAAAGAATAATGAGATTAACAATGACTTAATTGCGCATATCAAAGAAAACTAGAAATAACTTAAAAACCCTCTCAGAAAGATGAATGACTCTAAAGTTTACTGGGTCTAAGTCTTCACTATTATTCCTCCAGTGGTCACCCGTCTCATGAATATTTTTCTTTTTCAGACTAACATTAATATGGTTGTGTAAAAATTGTTCTGAGCATAAATTTCATAAAATGTTCTTCGGAAAAGCATGATATAAAAAATTTCGTTTACATATTGATGCTAAAAAATGACATTATTTTTTTTAACCCCAAGAAGAGTCTCAGTTCTCATTAGGGCTGCAATTCGGGTCGGGTTTTGGCCCGACCCGCATGATCTGACCCGAGAAGTCATGCGGGTCGGGTTACAATGGTCGGGCTATAGGGTAGGGTCGGGTTGAGAAAAGAAAAACCCGATCGAAATTCGAGTCGGGTTGGGCTGAGGCCTTTAAATTTCAACCCGAACAGAAAAGACCCTACCCTACCCGACCCGACCCAATTTTCATAACTTAATATAAAAAACCTTACCCTCAAACCCTAATCAGACCTTTCTTTCATTTTCCAATTTCCAGCCCTAGCCGCAACTCTTTTCCTCCCTTTCCTCCTCGCCTGCGAATCTGAGATTGCTCCTCGTCATTATCATTTTTCCTCTTCTTCACCGACATCTCTTCCCAGGGGTGGGCTGGGTTTGGGCGAAAAAGGGGGAAGGCTTAGGGAAAGAAAGAGTAGCGATTACCGGGAAACGAGGGTCGCATCTGGGCGAGCAATGTCTGGATGATTGGTTCTCCACAGCAGAAGCAGGGAGCCAGAAGAGGGTGGATGAAGGCGGAAGCAGAGAACACAAGGCAACACAATAGATCTGATTTTTTGTGGAGTTTTTTTTATCAAAGGGAGGGACACAGAAGAGGGAAGGGAAAGAAAAAAGGATCTGACAATCATCTGCAACAATCTCGGGTCGGGTTAAGGGTATTACAATCTTGGGTTGGGTCGGGTTCACTAAATCGAGTTTTTGATTCGAGTCGGGTCGAGTCGGGTTCAATGTAGTGTGAGTCGGGTTAGGGTTGGGTTTATTAAAACCAGGCCTGCCCGACCCAAGTTGCAGCCCTAGTTCTCATGAACTTACTCTTCCCTTGATTTATTATTATTATTCTTTTTTAGACCCAATACACAATTTTTTTTTTATTGGACTCAATAACGACACAAGTGTAACCCCTCAATTCCTCCAAACTTAAATCACACATTGTCCTCAATGTTCCCTAAACTACAGTGATCAGGTGTAAATCAGAAAATATCGGAACAATACTAACTCGGGTTTAGATGTACCTAAGATGACTCACTTGCAGCAAACAGAAATGCAAAAAATTTGAGACTCAAAATCCTAGAAGATCTAGATTGACTCTAACAAAACAATCAAAATCCTAAACTAGAGTGACCCAACAGATTGGTACACAACTAGACAGACTCAAACAAATTCACAAATCCTAATTTAACTGACTTAACAAACTGACTAACACTGACACACAAGCGTTGACCTTTGATGGTGATTATGGTGCTTTGGGTGATTTCGGTGGCTCTATGTAGGGAAGTAATGGAAGTATGGAATGCATATTTGCGAAATATTTTGCTCTTTGCCACTCTTTCTTATCCACCTGCATAGTAAATCCCCATGGATTATTCATATCATATGAGGGAAAGTCCTAGATAGGATTTTCCTCAATGCTAGGGTTTACTTCATTACTCCCATCAACATTTAAGTTCTTACTACCATCGGTCAGACTCTCTTCACCATAGTTACAACGATTATGATTCAATGAAGATTCCAGAACAAAAATTGCCATCACTTCATTGACCCTCATGTCGTCCACACTAGATCGATTACTGACACGAGATTCACAACCTAAAGACTCTATTCTAACCAAACGATTGGTCAAATCGGGCCTCCAACCACTCATTTTCACACACAGGCAACCAAGACCAAACAAATATCACACAATTAATGACCTAAATCTAGACTGACACAGGGATCCTAAAATCTAGATTGCTCTTAATCTCTTCTGCAACAAATTTTAAGCATTTGATTAAAGTTTAACCACAAGCACGGCCAGGTAAGTTCTCAGGTAAGTAGGGGAGCACAAACAACATGTACGTCCCAACTTATCCTTACACGTGCTCGACCTCACCTCTTGGTGACAGAACTAGCCTTAGATACCGTGATTGAAGAAAAACTATAGATCGGTAATCCAAAATTAACCGAATTAAAGATGATTCTATTGAGCATGAACACCCTAAAATAATGGTTCTAATTTGATTTTAAATTAATGCATCAACCATTTTTACTAATCTTTTTGTTTTGCAATTTTTTTGTGAATGCAATCCTAAATCTAACAATGCAAAATTCAAAACAAATATGTAAACAATAAGCAAACAATTAATCTAATGCCCAATCTTTAAGGTTTTTAGCAAATTACATGATTAAATAAAATAAATGCAGCATAATAATATTAATCAAGATGCATATGTTGTGTGATATGAGAGCGTGCCAATTTAAAACAACAATCACACAATAAGTTCTAACACTATAAGACCAATATATAGTGGTTCGGTTAACCAACCTACATCCACAGTTGGACTCACCTTCTCTATAGCTATCCCAATTCACTAAGTGTTGGAATTACACCAACACAATAGAATAGGACTTCGACATATCCACTTGTTTGGGAATTTCACCCAACCCCCCTAAGTTTTTGAAAGGTTCGATCACCCCGATCTATGTCTTTATCCTTCTATTTTTATAGTGATTCTGGCTTCCTTGCCTTAGTCCACTTCATGAGTTTGATGGTTAAAAAAAAAAACTCTAAGAAGCACTTGACTTTGTATGAGCTCACTTGTAGATGATGTTGTGCTTCTTATAGATTCCTTCCCAATGTGATGTTGTCCGATGACGAAGATGTGTCGTGTGTAGAGCAATCACAATCCTTTGGAGGGCTTCTAGAAAATTGGATTCCAATTTATATCCTAGAAGGCTTACACTCTATCACTTAGTCACAATCTAACCTTGATTGGATTCTTGAATTAATTCACCAATATAAAGTGTATGGATAGAGGTTGGGAGAGGCTTGCGTTCACTAGAAATGCCTTAGATTGTTTCTATGTTCAATGCCCCAACCCAACTCAAAAGAGTTTGGAGTTTAAATAGGCAAAAAAGACAATCTCGGGCTGTTACGGGAGATTGGTCGTGTATACACGATCGATCGTGTGATTAAAAGAGCCGTTGGAATGTGACCGTTGAGGTTTGAGTGCATTTCCAGCGAAAACTTTTCGTACACGAATGATTGATCGTCGCCCACGACTGATCATGCCTGTACCGAGCTATCAGTCGTGCTCAAGATACATCCAGTCAATGTATCTTCCTGAGAGCAACTTAATTTTTTGGCCATAACTGTCTTTCCTTGGGCGATTTATCGCTGGCTCACGATCGGTTGTCTGGATAGTTTTTCAGCAAATCTTCTATCCACTAAAACGGTCATATGTTGGGCTCCTGAGCTCCGATTTGAGTGTTCGTGGGCTATATGAAAAGCTCTTTCGGTGATCTATCCAAGAACCAGTTGATTACTACATTTGGTTGGTCGAAAGAATCTCCAATTCATTATATTTTGACACTCAAGATTTTTCAAATTAATTTCAAAGGATGCTCCAAGGTTTTGGTCAATTTCCTCTAGGCTTACTTATGTTTCCCAATGTGAGTTCTAAGCATTGGGAAGGTCCTCCTAAGGTGTTGGATTCACCCTAATGAAAACTATGGTTGTGATCAGCCGGTTGATCATGCTCCCGATGTGTCGCGGTCCTGTCTCGGGGATTGGTCATGCGCCCGATGTATCGTGCTCAATACCACACGATGGGTCACCGCCAGATGAATGTATCGTCTTAAGCTTGACTGTATTTTAGAGTGTGTGTTCAATCCAGGCTTCAGGCGATTGATCACATGACCGATGTGTTCTACCCCTGTCTTAACGATTGATTGTGTCCTGAGACAACTTCATTCCAACCAGAACAACTGATTTCCAGACGATGCATCGCTAAACCACAATTGATCGTCTGCTATCACTATCGATTGATTGCCTGACATGATGTGTTGTGCTTGATAGTATATTCAATGTTTTGGACTTAAGTGCACTTGGTTCTTGATTTTGGTCAAACACCTTAAAGGCTTATTTACTTAATCTAGATATGTTCTCTAACCCTAGGCATGGGCATCCTATGGCGTTGGGTACCACCTAATGTCATCTATGACCAATTTACTTTGAGTGATTTCCATACACATGTTGATCCGTTGAATCTTCAATCTTCAACCAACACTTGAGTCTTCATTACTTGCTTCATCTTTCTAAGAAAATACTTCACCTAAGTCATGTAATTGAAAAATAGGTGACTCAGCAAGCCGGGGCACTAACAATCTTCCCCTTTGTCAATACATGTAAAAAACCTAGAAGCTATAAATTACAGAATCAATGACTTAACCTAACTATTATACATTTGAATACAAATACATTCTCCCAATTACAATACATATTCAAATGAAAATATCCTAGAGTCTATGCTTCAAGTTGCTTCCTTCATTTTCATATTTATCTTTCCATTTTCTTTGTGATCTTGTACATGTATTTGTACACACAAACAATGCAAGCAATGGTGGAAGCATAGAAGTCTCCCCTCAAGTGTTAGTCCATAAGCACGTGGTCCTCCATAACACATGGACTAAATCCCTTGAAAGATAAGATCTTCTCTCCCTAAGATCTTCTAATCTTTCTCCCCTTTAGTGTGTACTCCAAGCTTATTCTATGCTGTAGTGTTTCTCCCCCACACTTGAAGCTATGAAGCAAGCTTCTAATTTTTCTCTCCCTTTTTGTCATAAATCGATAAAGGGCTTTGAAGCACTGGTTTGCCAATGTAGTGTCCTTCAACAAATCCCAATTGTTGGACTTCAAATGGAGTATAAGGGGCACATGCATATTCAAAACTTATTCCAAATTTGAAAGCAAACATTTATGCATGCCTTGAGGAGGGAATCACTCATTCAATAATTTTCCATGAAAAGAACTTATGAGTGAACGCAATGATGCAAAAAAAAAAAAAAAATATTTACCACTAAAAGCATAAATGCATCAAACCATGAAACAAGTTCATTCATCAAAACATACACCAATGAGAAACAATGAATAAACAAACACCTATCCTTGGAACTCCATTAAGCATTTGGAAGATGGAGGCTAATTTCTTCCATTAAATTTTCCCAAGGCATGCTCTCCTTTGTTTAACATTTTGAAAGCACATGCACCAAGTCCTTGAGCACTAGGACCACTTAACTATGATGGCTTTAATAATGCCAATCAATCTAGATTTTGGCAATGTCTAAGTTTGCTCTTTGACAGCCAAGCCTCTATCATACATTTACAAAAGTTGCATTCAAACCTTATGTGATATATCCAAATATACATTTAAAGGTATAAACCATGAATGCAAACCAAGTACTTTTGGAGAAAAATGATTTTTCCTTATTTCAATATTTCTCCAAAACCCATTTCCAATGTCTTATGATTTTCCAAGATAGTGCAATATGAGACAAATGGAAATAACATGTTACATCCCTATAACATGTTATAGGGATGAGGAGTTTGTGCTTGTGAAGCATGCAAGTTCACAAGACAACATGCTTTGCAATCCACCTTTGAATGCTAATGAAAGCCAATGCATTCACACACCAATTTTGTGCCATGTGAAGATTTGAACTTCACAAAAACATGCACAAAAACTTGGATCTTGGATCAATTTGACTTTGTAACATAATATTTTGATCCAATCCAATCCAATAACCTTGGGCCTATTAATTTACCAACTTAAACAACATTGCCCATGTGTGATGTCATATAATAAGGCATTCATAGATTTAGCAAAACTTGGTGCTTTTTGATCACTAAACATTCCTCAAAATATTTACCAATATGAAAAGAGGAATAAAATCAAGCACACAACCCATACAATCATTTCACAATTTAAACACAAATAAGAAACACAGAGAAATGAAGTATGAAACAACTATAGCATATGAAAAATTTAATTCTACCAATTAAGAACAAATATGCCACACAAGCATCTTGCACATGATCATTCCAACAATCAAACAAGAACATGGAATGAAGGCAAGATACACAATGTGATTATAAGACATCTTCAAATGTGTTAACCATATTGAAAAACATAACACATTTGAGGTAAACATTTTGGGACTTGGAATCTAAGTCCACATATGACTCATCAAGCATGACATGTACTATAAATAGGAAAAGTACATCCAAGGCTTGCTTGAGTCAAAAGTTCCATGCCACAACCCATGGTTGTTTGAACTCACTTGTACAAAGATTGAGTTCAATTACAATTGGTCTAGAGATACTCCAATGATGCACAATTCTTAGACCAATGTAGGGCATGTACAAGGTCTTATTCCTTAGGGATCCAAATGAATATTTGATCCGGACCTTTCCTCTCAAATCTTTGAACACTGGGAAATTTGATTTTACCATTTTGAACATTTGGCCCAAGTCCATTGAATTGAAACAAGACCCTCCTTTTGTTCTTCCAAGTATAAGAAGGTCTCAACTTATCCCTATTAGATTTTGTATTGTAGGGATGATGCAAGTGGTGAGGTGCTTTGTGTTTCCTAAGAACATTCACATAATAAAATTGATTTACCTTATGCTTTGCAATGTGTGAACTTCCTTTGCATTCCTTCTTTCTCCTCTTAGCCTTTTGAGACGGATCCTTGGCCACCCATGTTTCAACCTGCATCTTTCTAAACTTGTACTCATACTTGAAGTGCGCAATTAAACCACAATAAAAGCATTTAAAATTTGAAGTGTGTGTGGTATTGCCTTTTGCAAATCTGGCTTTGCATTCGGGTCCCCTCCCATTTGACTTTGCAAGTCCAATACCAAATTTTATACCATGAGGTTTACCCAACTTGAGTGGTTTCTCAAATTTGTGAACATTTTGGGCAACCATATCTTGAGATTTAAGATTTTCCAAATTTTCATCTCCTAGACATTTTTCAACTTCCATTTGCTTCAAATTATCATTTTCATACACTTTTAAAGTTTCTTGGAGCAAATTTTCGAATTTACTCAATCTCAAGATTTCATCATTTGCAATTTTCAAATTTATAAGAGAGTGTCTTTTACACTTTGAAGTTGGCTAGAGAGTTCGGCATTTTTGATTTTTACCATTTGAAGGTCCTTGGCCAATTTTAGACTCTCTTGGTACAAGGCCTCATACGATTCTTAGAGGTCACCATCCTCATCAAGATCCACTTCTCCATCCTCATCTTCGCTAGAGGATTCTACGTGGACAATTTCAATGGAGGCAATGAGACAATTTTCACCTCTATCTTGATTCTCCATTTGGTCAAGAGAGGTGATGCCATCCATTAAACTAGAAGAGGCAATACCTTCATGAGTTCTCTCCAGGGTTTCCCATGCCTCTTTTGTGATTTTACAATGCATGACCCTTTTAACTTCTTTTGGAGAGATAAAACAAATTATAGCATTTAAGGCTCTACCATTTGCAATGTGTAGTGCCAATTCATCACTAGTCCAAGCATTATGGTCTTTGGGCCGAGTGGTCATAGAATTAGAGGATTTTTCAATACCTTTTCCATGGGTTTAGACCACCCTCTCTTCACCGATTCCCAAATCAAAACACCAATGGAAATAAAGAAAAATTCCATCTTTACTGTTCCATGAGGCAAAATTTGATCCATCAAAGAATGACGGTTTGGAAATATCATGGCTTTCTCCTATAGCCATTGTTCTAGCACGGATCAACTCGGATGGCTAGATCCTTATGAAGAGCATGAGGCTCTGATACCAATTGAAAGTCCTTTGGGGTGCTAGAACAAGGTGGAGAGGGGGGGGGGGGGGGGGGGGGGGGGGGGGGGCGGGGAGGGGATAAGACAATGCCCTATTTTTAAGGTCGCAGCAGATTACATGATTAAATAAAATAAATGCAGCGGAATAGTATTAATCAAGATGCATATGTTGTGTGATATGAGAGCATACCAATTTAAAAGAACAATCACACAATAAGCTCTTAACACTATAAGACCAATTTATAGTGGTTCGGTTAACCAACCTACATCCACTGTTGGACTCAACCTCTCTAGGGCTATCCCAATTCACTAAGCATTGGAATTACACCAACATAATAGAATAGTACTTCCACATATCCACTTGGTTGGGAATTTCACCCAACTCCCATAAGATTTTGAAAGGTTTGACCAACCCCGGTCTACGTCCTCACCCCTTGATTTTTTATAGTGGTTATGACTTCCTTACCATAGTCCACTTCATAAGTTTGATGATTTAAAAAAAATTCTAAGAAGTACTTGCCTTTGTATGAGCTCACTTGTAGATGATGTTTTGCTTCTTGTAGATCCCTTCCCAATGTGATGTTGTCCGATGACGAAGATGTGTCGTGTGTAGAGCAATCACAATCCTTTGGAGGGCTTCTAGAAAATTGGATTCCAATTTATATCCTAGAAGGTTTACACTTTCTCACTTAGTCACAATCTAACCTTGATTGGATTCTTGAATTAATTCACCAATATAAAGTGTATGGATAGAGGTTGGGAGAGGCTTGGGTTCACTAGAAATGCCTTAGATTGTTTCTATGTTCAATGCCCCAACCCAACTCAAAAGAGTTTGGAGTTTAAATAGGCAAAAAAGACAATCTCAGGCTGTTACGGGAGATTGGTCGTGCATACACGATCGATCGTGTGATAAAAAGAGCCGTTGGAATGTGAACATTGAGGTTTGAGTGCGTTTCCAATGGAAACATTTTGTACACAGACGATTGATCATCTCCCACGACTGATCGTGCCTGTACCAAGCGATCGGTCGTGCTCAAGACACATCTAGTCAATGTGTCTTCATGACAGAAACTCAATTTTTAGGCCAGAACTGTCTTTCCTCGGGCGATTGATCGTCGGTTCACGATCGGTCATTTCGACAGGTTTTCATCAAAATTGCTCTCCATTAAAACGGCCATATCTTGGGTTCCCGAGCTCCAATTTGAGTGTTCTTGGTCTCTATGAAAAGGTGTTTTGATGCTCTATCCAACCATGGTGATTTTACCAGTTTATTACTGCATTTGGTTGGTCGAAAGTATCTCCCAATTCATGATATTTTGACACTCAAGATTTTTCAAGTTAAGTTCAAATGATGCTCCAAGGTTTTGGTCCATTTCCTCTAGGCTTACTTATGTTTTACCAATGTGAGGTCTAAGCCTAGGGAAGGTCCTCCTAAGGTGTTGGGTTCACCCTAATGAAAACTATGGTTGTGTTCGGCCGATTGATCGTGTGTCCGATGTGCAGCGGTCTTGTCTCGGCGATTGGTCATGCACCCAATGTATCATGCTCAATACCACACGATGGGTAACCGCCAAACGAATGTATCGTCCTAAGCTTGACTATATTTTACAGTGTGTGTTCAATCCAGGCTTCAAGCGATTGATCGCATGACTGATGTGTTCTATCCCTGTCTCAACGATTGATCGTGTCTTGAGACAACTTCATTCCAACTAGAACAACTGATTTCTAGACGATGCATGGTTGAACCACAATTGATCGTCCACTGTCACTGTTGATTGATCGCTTGACACGATGTGTCATGCTTGAAAGTATATTCAATGTTTTGGACTTAAGTCCACTTGGTTCTTAATTTTGGTCAAACACTTTCTAGGCTTATTTACTTAATCTAGATATATTCTCTAAGCCTAAGCATGGGTATCCTATGGTGTTGGGTACCAGCTAATGTCATCTATGATCAATTTAAACCTTAAGTGATTGTCATACACATGTTGATCCGTTGAATCTTCAATCTTCAACTAACACTTGAGTCTTCATTAGTTGTTTCATCCTTCTGAGACAACACTTCACCTAAGTCATGTAATTGACAAATAGGTGACTCGACAAGCCGGGGCACTAACACATGGAAAATAAAAAGTTAAAGAAAATGAGATTAAGCACTTACCTTGGCCATTAGTTCCTTTTGCTAGAAATTTTTTGTGCGCAATTCAAAATCCCTGCAAAATTAAGCACCGCCAACCTAGGTGAAGATTTTAACTTCATAAAAAAAATGCATGATTCCAAATCTAAATGCAATTTCCTAAAATTATAACTACTAGAAGAAATATAATATTTATAACCTAATTAAAAAGTTTAAATTAAATCATGGTCATAAAATTTTAAAATGGATTTCATCAAATTAATTCACGACTTGGAATTTGAGTTCAATCAACGCTCAAAATTTTCAAAGAAATTTTATTTTAGAAATCATATTTAGAAAATTTCTAAAATTAGATAAGATTCTAAATTTAGATACTTTTTTTGTTTGGAGATTGTCTAAAATTGAATGTTTCCAAAAACTAAACAACTTTCCAAAAATAGAAACTTTCCAAGATTAGATCACTTTTTAAAAATAGATTACTGCTAAATTAAGACATATCTCAAGACTAGAAAATTTTGCTAAAAGAAGAAACTATTAAATTAGGAAATTTTTAAAAATAGAAAGTCCTAATTACAATAGTTTCAAAATTTAACAACTTTTCAAAATTAGTTTAATTCAAGAATCATATTTTCAAAGATCTCTAATCTAAGGAAACTTTCTAAATGTAAAATTTTAAAAAAATAGAAATTTCTAATTTTAAAGAGTTGCCTAATTTAGAAACTTCTAAAAATAATAAACTTTCCAAAAACACATAAATCTAATGGCATACAATTTATTTTCATGATTTCCCCGACCATAGTGCCAAAAACTAGTTGTCAAATTTTAAATACATGTAAGCATATGAATCATTTTGTAGTATAGCATATGAGTGTGACGTCGAACCCAAGGGAAATCAACAAAATATATGTATAAAAATTAAATTGACACCATTAAAAATAATGTGATCTAAAAAATCATAATTATGAAATTAAATCTAAACATGAGATCTAATCTTCTAAACAGAGAGTTATGTTCTTAATTTTCAAAATCCAAAATAACATCTAACTTTGGAACTTAATTAAACATGAGATCTAAAATTAATTAACTCATCCAAGTTCAATTAACATAGTGGATTAAAATTAAACAATCTCAACTTAACTTAAAACTACATAATCAAGATACAAATAAAATATTTCTAATCTAGTTCCAAATAATTTGAATGAATTGAATAAGTGAAAAAAACAAAAGAATTAAAACACTAATTTAAGTGGATCAGAACCTTTCATTGCAATCAAACATCTTACCAAATAAATAAAATAAAAATGAGATCTAAACCATGGAATTCACGTAAAAATCCAAACACTAATTCATTTTTTTATCAAAAATTAATTCCATATTCTTTAAATTAATTAAATGAACCTTAAATCTTAGATTTGGACAATTAAATTATAGATCTAAAATATTTCAGATGTCTAGAGTAATGAATTAAAGAAATACAAAATATTTAAAATATTTCAGATGTTTAGAGTAATTAATTAAAGAAATACAAAATTAAAATTCGAATCTAACAATCATAATTAAAATTCAAATTTTGGAATTTCCTCTGATTTAAAAGTATATCTCAAATTTATTAAATAAAAATTACAACTCTTTTGGAATTTACATCAAGGATAGAGAATTAAAATAAATTTTTTACAAAAGCACCTACTTGTAAAAGTCGAATCCTTCTCCTTCTCTTGTCTCTTCAATGTTCTAATTCCAGATATTCTCCTACTACAAGCTTTGTTCGATTTTTCCAATGCATGGACCCTTGTATTTATAATTTTTCCATGGAGAAAATCAAATTTGGAAACAAATCATCTCCACACGAATTTTGGAGATAATTTTACACTAAATTTGAATTTTATCTCTCTTGCTGACTCACTGTTGACTCCTCTTTCTTTTCTTAACTCAGATCCAAAATCTTCTCCTTTTCGTCCTCTCCAAGGCTTCATACGAATTTGACAAGTGTCCTATAGCTTTATACGAATTTTAACATGTGTCCTCTGGAGATAAATTTTCCACAAGTTTCTGTGATTTTCCAATCTTTCAAGATTTGTAAAATTTGAATTTTATATTGCTCATTTGTTCCATTCGAATTTAGTCTCCAACTTTGTCTAAGTTCATTGTAATATTTTCTCTCAAAAATCTCTCATCTCCACATCAGCATGACTTACACGACACTCCATAATACATGCAAATTTTATCTGTTGTTTCAGGAGTTGACACATGGCATTTTTCTGCTCCATTCAAATTTCACTGGGCCCCACTTGGAATTCAATCTTTGCTGTCTTCATTCTTGGGCCTCTGACTTGGATCGCAGACTTGAACTTGGATCCGGCTTTATTTGGGCTTTGGACTTCAGACTAGGATCGATGGGCCCATATATGTAAAATATGTAATTTTTTTCACTATTCAATTTACAATCTAAAAATGTATTATCTAAATTCAAACTTCATAAATGGATTTGAATTTGATAATTTACAACACTTTCCAAATTTAGGTGATAAATTTACACACTTTCCATAAATAACAAATATGACCCATTTTCAGCAGTTCTTTCAATTTTTAGCTCCATTTATTCTATTTCCCTATTTTTCCTACAAAACTCAAAAATAACATTAAATGCATCTAATATATACAAAACACAGGCTAACTAATGTAACGCCCCGCCCTTTCTGAGAATCAGAGTCTAATTTTTTTTTTTTATATATAATAATATAATAACATCGGAAGAGGGCGGACGCGTCACGACCCAAGTTAAGATCGAACTTCCCAAGTCCGACCCTTAACTGGCCACCCATGTGAACATGGACTAAACCCATGATAACAATCCACACATGGAACTAATCAAGTCATGCGGAATAACGATAACAAATTGCTGAACTATGTTGAATAGATAGCAAGTACCAGTCTCCCATTAAAACTAGTTAATCCAAATATCCGTTATCAACTATAAACAAACCATAGCAAAGTTTACTAAATATTACAAGTCCACAAAATAATTGTATCCAAACAACAATAAGTAGAATTCCATTTCAACACCCAAGCGCTTAAGCTTGGCTCCCCTCCAGGTCCACGACCTTCTCTTTCCATTTTCCTTTTACTGCTTTTCCTGCATCATCCTCTAAGGATAGAATTAGGGCGTTAGATCAACGCGCCCAGTAGGTTTTCCGATCAAGGCTACCACATGGTTAGTATATAAACCATGCATATATCATAGTATATGATCAACAAAACATCTGAAATCAATGCTATGTATGTAAGTGCAAATGTAATGAGTCCCACCCATCACACATATACATAGCCATCACTTTATGAGACTCTCATCGTCAAGGTAAATCACAATACTCTTTCATTTCTTCTTGACGATATTCCTCCTGGCGGGACCCTCATCTCCTAAGGAGGCCGATGTGGCTTTCATCATCATAATATTCCTCCTGGCGAGACCCTCATCGCCTAAGGAGGCCAATGTAACTCTTATCATCATAATATTCCTCCTGGCGGGACCCTCATCGCCTAAGGAGGCCAATGTAACTCTTATCATCATGATACTCCTCCTGGCGGGACCCTCATCGCCTAAGGAGGCTTTCCATAATGATCATCCCATGTCCATGCATGAGATGCCAATGAATATATGAAACATGTAAACAAATCTTATCATTCAAATCCAAGATGATAAATAATAGTATAACAAATGTCTCATAGAAAAACCATCATAAAACCAAGTATAAATGTGGTTACAAGTAGGTAGGAAACCTACGGAAACTTCGCTTAAGCGTCCGTTCTTTTTGAGCTTCACCCGATCACGACTCGCACGCCTTTCAAATTCCGTTACGTTATTTCATGTCAATCAGTCAATACAATACACCATCGGATTTCTAACTGAGTCCAAAACCCCATAAATCATCTTGTGGGGTTCAGCCATACCCATGGCCGAATCTCACCCACTTTAACTTGATCTCTTTTGTTTTGGATTAACACCATCCAAATAATTTATTAACACTTCAAACCACTAAATATCACTTGGTGGGTTCGGCCATACCACATGGCCGAACCTCACAATTTTGGTTTGTATTTACAGATTTGCCATTGGCCAACCAATGCTTAATTTTGCTTCATAGTCAAAGCCCATATGACCAAACTACCTTGGTTCCAATCCTCACTTTTATCCACCAAACTACTCCATGGGGTTCGGCTATGCATATGGCCGAACCCAATGATTCTTTTATCCATTATATTTCAACATAAAGTCATAACTTAAACCCTTTAAAACATTACAAAACAGTTAACCACTTTAAATCCCATACTTGAATCCAAATACCCACTTAATGGTCCATAGGGTTCGGCCCTACACATGGCTGAACCCAATGATTTCCTTGTTTCAATGATTCCATCTTATGTACATACTTTAGGCTTAACATTTTTAGCCATAAGAACCATATGGTTCAGCCATCCCTTGGCCGATCCAATATATGGAACTTTCCTTCATTACATGATGTGGATTTTAACCCTTTAAAACTACAAACTCACCACAAGCTTGACAACTCCTTTCATGGGGTTCGGCCATCCCCATTGACCGAACCCTTTGGTCCATGATTTGAACTTTTTATCAAATACTTAGCCTTATTAAAACATGTAAAAGTTTCCATGGTTTTGCATGGTTTTTAACCTTCAAAAACCATCAAATACCCAAACAATTTTCATGGGGTTCGGCCATCCAAAATGGCCAAACCCAATGGTCCATTTTTATCATTTTAAACCACTTTTACCCAAGGTTTAAACCCTTGCTGAATTCGGCCATTCCATGGCCAAATCATGACATCCAAATCCATGATTTTAAAAACCCTTTAAGCTTGCATCTTAGGTCTAATTAAAACATCCAAAAACAGTCCATCATTTTGCATGGTTTTAACTTACAAAAACCATCATTCATAACCATAATATTTCATGGGGTTCGGCCATCCAAAGTGGCAGAACCCTATGGTCCATGTTTGCTATCTTTTAAACATTCATATACATACTCCAAACCCTTGGTAGATTCGGCCATCCCATGGCCAAATCATGTTCCATTTATCCCATTTTATTAAACTAGATTCCATGGAAATACTTACCAAATTCCTTTGCTTCTCTCTTGCCTTTGATTTTACTTCCTTCCCTCTTATTTCCTTCCTTCTTCCTTACTCTCTAGCTGATTAGAAGTTTGAATCAATGGTGAAAACACCAAAGTATAATTCGGCCAAGAGAGTGTGTTCTTGAGAGAGGGAGAGAAAGATGTAGTCTATGGTTTCTTTGGGATGAAAATCGGCCAAGTATGGTGGTTTATCTTCTTTGTATAACAGCCCCAAGAACCACTCATTTACTTCATAAATTCTTGCTCAAACCAAGGGGACATTTGGTGCCAACCAAGGCATCCCTTGACACCAACCAATGCACCCTTTGAGATGGAAAGACCCCTCCATCTTTCATCATTAAAGCCGCCCCCAACCATGGTGACCCTTGGCTCGGCCAAGGCACCACTTCACTTCCAACGTGTGGAACTTGCTTCCTTGGTGATGTTTGAGATCAAGATAACCCTTCAAATTCCATTTGACTCACTTGAACTCAAGGCCCCTTTGATTTCCAACTCAACTCACCCAACTCACTACACTTAATGCATATCATTTAATGCACTTGAGTCAACTCATTACTTGATTTAATTCCAACTCACTTCAGTCCCAACTCAACCTGATTTAACTCATATATGAGCTCACTTAAGGGTCCACACGGTCAACCATGGTCCACATGGTCAACATGACCCATTGGGTCCCCATTTAGCCCATGGATCCAATTTGACGACATGACCCAATCATGGGTTGTTTTAGCCATTTGCATGTGATTTTCATATGTGCCTCGAGCCTACCCATTTATGCTCCATTTAGTTTCCAATTGTTTCAGCTTAACCCGATTAAATTTGGGCTCACCCAATGGTCAAACAAGTCCATTATGACCCATTGGGTCCCAATTGGGTCCTTTGACCCAATTAACCATTTTGACCCCATTTGACGTACATTACCTATTTACTTAAATTTGATCCTTATAATATGTTCATAGGGTCTTAATTTGAACAATGGGCCCCACCATTTTCTCATTTACAATCACATCTATTAAATTTACCATTCCAGTGGCATTTTCATAAATATTCATATCATTACGAAATTGGGGTGTTACAACTAATCCAAAATTAAAGGGTAAAATAATAATTTTTCAGTGCTCAACAATATATATATGTTAAATATATTAATACCTCATATTATATATACATGTTATGTTTTAGAATCTATTTACCATATTAGATAACAAGCGTCGTTTAGATCTAGTTAAATACAAATAAAAAGGATTACATTCATATGATGTATAAATATAAAAAATGAATGGTTGAACTTAAATATAAGAATTTCAAACTTGATTATTCATTATCATAGATATTAATTAATCATATAGTAATTTTAATAATAACTTTTATGTTTTAAAAGATTTAAATATATATTTTATTAAATACGTGTAACAAACTTTGGAATATATTATATCTTAGTTTATTAAAAAACTAGACTTCTCCCAAGTAATTAAATAGTCTTTTTTCCAAATTCAAATAGTAAAAAGGTATATTAATGTTATACTCTTCGTTGTATACAATAAACTCTCCATTATTTACAACAACAAAGTTGATAATTGAAATTGTGGTCACCCTGTAGGTGAGAAAAATTAATCATTGTAAACCATGAAAGTTCCCTTGTGCTAGAATCAGATTAGGGAGGGGGGGGGGGGGGGGGGGGGTTGGGGGGTTATAGGGTAATCACAAATTTTAATGTCTCTTTTAAATTTTCTTGATTAATGTGAGATATAGTGCATAATTAAGAATCAATTAATCAAGTGTGTGTGATATGCATTGTGTAAAAGATAAACAATCAATCACACATGGAGACAACACACACGATTTATAGTGGTTCGGTTAAACAACCTACATCCACTGTAGAGACTCACCCAACCTTGGGCTATTTTCAATTCACTAAGAGTTGGAATTACACCAACACAATGAGGACTTCCACCTATCCAATTGATTTGGACTTTCAACCAATTCCTATCCCACTATTTTTTATAGTGGTTCAAGAGAAACTCAATCTCTTTAATTCCACTTCACAATGATATGATTTTTAAAGTAAAAATCTAACTAAGAAACACCTGCCTTTGAAGAACCTTGCAAACGAAGATGTGCTTCTTGAATCACTTCCAATGTGTGCTCGTACAATCCCGACGTTGAAGTAGACCCGTCGTCTTGAGCAACCACAATCCTTGGGTGTCTAGGAAATTGGTGAGGTCCAATATCTATCCTAGAAATGGCTTAATCCTTCTCTCTTAATCTCAATCTATATTGATTGGATTCTTGAATGGTTTACAAATGTATTGCCAAGAGATAATAAGCCAAGATTTGTCTTTGGTGGGTGCAGATTAACCTTTAGAAGTTGGCCCTTTGAATGCACTAATCAAGGCTCATAAATTCAACCACCGTTACCTCCAAACAATGATCAATATTTATAGGCAAACATAAATTTTTCAAAACACTAAACCACATAATCGATCATCCGTGTTTGAATTCCGTTTCACCAACCCGACCGTTGACCATTTAATGCATAGTAACGATACGAAAACGGTAACCTGCGATTGATCGTGCGACACGACTGATCATCCGTGTATCTTGACAACTGATCGCGGGTTGGCAAATGTATCGGTCTGAGACCACTGTATTTTTAAGAGTCAAGTCTTATCCAGACCCAGGGCGATTGATCGTGATGTCGATCTGTTCCTGCCCTATACACACGATAGATCGTGGAACCGATTGATCGTTTGTGATCAACATTTCCAGGCCATGTTCAAGTCCAGCCTATGTCCTGTCTCAGCGATACGTCGCCCACACGATTGACTCATCAAGTTCCAGACTATCGATCGTGGCCACGATTGTATCGTCCTGAGACCACATGTGTTTTACAGTCCATTCTAACCAGAACCTTTGATTTTCTACATGACATATCAATAAATCACGATTAGTTGTGTATTGTCCCTGGTGAATGATCGCTTGACACGATATGTCATCCTGACAGTGAATTCATATTCCAGATTGGTGTCAAACACATGTTAGGGTTGATTAATTATCCTGATGTGATCTCTAAGCCTAGGCAAGGTCAACCTAAGGTATAAGTTCCACCGAAGGTCATCAATGGTCACTTGCCATCAGTGATTTCCATACACGTTGATCCGTTGAGTCTTCACCCTTCAACCAATGCTTGAGATCATGAGTCTTGAGCTTCAATTTTAAAGGTATTGCTTCACCTAAGTCACGAACTTGACAAACAGGTGACTCGGCAAGCTGGGGCATTAATAATCACCTGCTTTTTCAATTTGTGACAAAGCCTAAAAGTTAATCAAATACAAACTCAATGGACAACCCAACCCCATTTTACATCATTTGACATAAAAATAAACAAATTACATATTCATTCAAATGACAACAACGACTTGTAGTCTTGCTTCAATTCTTGATCAACTTGTTCAATTATCAAAAATACCTATAAACACAAGCAAGCTAACGAAGACTAGAGAGATATCAATGATGTTAGTCCAAACATAAAATATGTATCCATGGACCTAAGATTCAAACATGAACATTCCCGGCGTGCTAGAACACAGTCCAAGATTGACCCTTGAGAGGAAGAGAGAGGGAGAGAGAGGGGGGGGGCGTAAATAGGGCAATCCCCTAATTTGTTGGTCCTTTAAGACTTCTCGATTAATTAAACAATTTGCAGTGGATAAATCAAATTAATCAAGATGTGTTGTGTGATAATAAGAGTGCGTCAATTAAATCAATCACACAAGCAAAGACCAAACACCCATAACACCATATTTATAGTGTACGGAGTAAACTCTCCTACATCCACTGATGGACTCACCAACCTTGGGTTATCCCAATTCACTATGTGGAGAATTACACCCTCACAAATATAGTAGGAATTTCACCTAACTTGATTGACTGGGAATTTCACCCAATCCCTAAGATTTTAAAAGGTCCAACCTACCCCAATATACATCGTTATCCCTCTATTTTTTTATATTTGTTCAAGCATCATGCTTTAATCCACTTTACAAGATGATTTAGAAAATTAAATACTAAGAAACACTTACCTTGTTAAGCTCTCTTGATGTAGATGTGCTCTTCTTGAAGAATCTCCCAATGTGATGGGGTTCGATGACGAAGATACGCCAAGTATGTGCAATCACAATCCTTGGGAGATCTCTAGGAAATTGGGTGACCAATATCTAGCCTAGAGTATTTTTGCCTTTCTCTCTCAATCTCAATCTATGGAAGATTGGATTATCAAATGATTCACCTATATTTGGTGCATAGAGAGGAGATGGGATGCTCTGGGAATGCCTCTAAGAGTTTTCCTATGTGAAGGGTCTAAGGTCTCCAACCAAACTCTTCAAAGTTTGGAGAATATATAGGAAAACACAAGAATCCCGAATCTAGGTTGTCAATGGGTTGACCTGGTCGATCGGTCGGTACTGTCAGTCATTGCAATTTGACCGTGAAACTTCCAACGAATATAAAACGATCACTACCGATGGGTCGGTAACATAGACGGGTCGACAAACTTATATTCCATGTATCGTTCTTGTCGATCGTATCTACTTGAGGCAAAACCATGCAGACAGAGTTTCATGACAAGAAACTTGTTAAACCCAAGTAGACATGTTAGTACCATCGATGGGTAGATCTTGGTACTCTCGATGGGTCTGTTACATCGATGTGTCTATTTTGAGAGTACCCCAAAGTTCTAAGTTCTAGAACTTATACTCAACCCAGTTCGACGTATCGTGCTCACGATGGGTCACCTGGTACTTATCGATGTGTCTGTTCCATGAGATACTCAATCAGAGAGCAACCTTGAATGACAGTGTGTGCAGTCCAGAAGCTCGATTTTTCCAACCTCAATGGGTTGGTCATGTATCACTAAGGGGTCGGTGAACTCGATACACTCGATATGAGAGTAGCCCCAAATGACAGTGTGTCCATTCCAGAACCTTTATCAATCCGGTCAATGTGTCGAAGACCACGATGGGTCGGTGGACTCGATGGGTCGGTGGACTCGACAGTTTACCAGATTTTTCAATGTTTGTCCCATCTGGTTCTGTGACTGTCCAGGGTCCACTAAGGCTTGTTTATGTTCTTACCAACATGTTCAACTAAGCCTAGGAAAGGTCCACCTAAGGGTGTAGGTTCCACCTAAGGTCATCTATGGCCAGTTTTACCAGTGTGATTGCCATACACTGATGAGCTTGAAAACATAGACTTGATCTTCAATCTTCTAGTCAATTTGAGTATTTAAATCTTCTAGCAAGTGCTTTTCCCAGGTCATTGAATTGACAAACTAGGGACTTGGCAAGCCGGGGCACTAACAAATCACATTAACATTCACACTCATACTCCCCCATACTTCAGTTAGTATTTTCAAAAGATTTTCCCCCATACATCAAGCTAACTCAAGCTTGCAATTTCTCTATTTAATAAGCTAAGCCAAGCTAGCCATTTCTCCATTTTATCAATCTAATCCAAGCTTGCAATTTCCCCACCATTTCTTTCAAGCTTCTAAGATTTTATTCCCCATAAGCCTTTAGCTTCTACAAATTTCTCCCCCATTTTGTCATCATTTGACAAAAGGTTAATCAAGCACATATTGAAAGTTCCCTTGAGAGCTAGAGCACGATTGACCGGAGAGGGGGGGGGGGTTGGGTTGGGGGTTTGAATAGGTCAATCTAACAATCATTCGTCTTTTTAAAATTTACTTGATTGATTAATTAAGTGCAGCGGATACAACAATCAAGTATGGATGTGGTAGCAAATGTGATTAAGCAATCAAAATGAGAAATTAGCTCTAACACCACAACCACAAGGACACAAGATTTATACTAGTTCGGTTGGCCAACCTACATCCACTTTTAGGACTCACTCAACCTTGAGTTATCTCCAAATTCACTAAGTGGGGACTTACACCCTCACAATTAGAGTAGGAATTTCACCTCACTCAATCGGTTGGAAATTCCACCCACTATTGTGCCAAAGACAACACGCTAGAGTTTTTTACAGTGGTTCCGGATCCAATCCTCCTTAATCCACTATTGAGACAAATGTTTTAAAATAAAATTAAAAGAAAGAAGCACTTGTCTTTGAAGCTTTTTCTCTATGATGTGTGCTTCTTGAAGATCCACCCAATATGTGCTGATGTTCTTCCTTATAGCCGTTGTAAAACAATAACAATCTTAGGGTGACAAGGAAAATGGTTTTACCAAGGCTTTACTTGTTTAAGTCTTTTCTTTCCTCATCTTTGTCTCTCTCTCAAATTCAATCAATAAATTGGTTGTTTATGATTCTCAGGTGTAGGCACAAGAGAGTGATCGTTCCTTAGAGAGTATAACTTTTCTCAGTTCAAGGAAGATGATTAAATGATCACACAACACTCATATTTATAGAGGAGTCTTCACAATTTTTCAAATTGTCCATTACCGACAAGTCGGTGGCACCGATGGGTCGATGTTCATACTTATTACCATTCAACCACCCGACCGTTGCACATTAAATGCACTCCCAGTGACATTATTACTTCCCAGTCGACAGGTCAATGTCGTCAATGGGTCGACAGTTATGGCACCGAGATGTCTGTCCATATGAGAGGCTCGGTCTGGGGCAACACTATATTAACAGAGTTTCAAGTCCAGAAACCAGTCTTACCCAGACCGACCTGTCGCCCTTTATCGAGGGTTTAGTTGTGGTACTCTCGATCGGTCTTGAACTACCGATATGTCTATTTTCTCGAGAGCCCACTTGAGTTCTAAGTTCCAGAACTCATAAATCTTTATTGAAGAGTCGTTGACCATGATGGGTCTTTTCAGTGTTTTACCGAGGGGTCGGTGCATACGAGACTCTCGATCAGAGGAACATCCAGAACGATAGTTCTATGATCCAGAACCTTTGTCAATCTGGCTGACCAGTCCTTGACCACGATGGGTCAATCCTATCTCTACCAATGGGTAGGTGAGGACGAGTGGTCGAGCTGACAGTGAAACCAAATATATATTTTCAAGTTGGGATCTAATTCACTGTTAAGCTTTCTCTCTAGGCTTTTAATGATTTTACCATTTGTTCAACTAAGCGCAGGAATAGTCCTCTCTAAGGTGTGGGTACCACCTAAAGTCATTTATGGCCGTTTACTTATTTTGTGATTGCTATAACGATGAGCTTCAATCTGGTGGAGCATGATCTTTAATCTTGATCATCTTGAGTATTCAAGCTTCTAGTAAGTGCTTCTTCCTGAGTCATGAAATTGACAGACTTAGGGACTCTACAAGCTGTGGCACTAACACATATTTGTGCTTCTCCAAACTCCATAGCCAAACCATACATCTATTTCACATCCATGCATCTATATTGAAAAAAAAATAAACCATTCAATACACATGAACATACACATAAAACATAGACATCATGGCATAAATCACTAAACCATTGCATTGATAAATGAAATTATCATTCCATGCAATAAGATTTACAACAAACTATTACATGCCAAAACATAAAGCTTTTTCAAACAACACACGAAAAACTATCCTCAGCAGGGCCAAGTGGAGGGGAAAATGATCGACAAGGAGCAGTGTCATCCTTGATGAGCACAAGAAAATGACAATTTTACCCTTGTGTTTGAACTAGTTAGCCCTTTGTTTTGTGTGTTTTTGGATATGATTAATGGGATTTTGGACGTTTTGCAAAATTTACAAGGAAATACAAGATATGAGAATTTAAAAGGTGAATTTTGCAATTTATGGGCATAAGTTGATATTTTTCAAAAGTTAGAATTTTTAATAACTATTTTACCACAGTTTTAGGGATTTTATTTGTAAACTAATTAATTCAAATCCATTTATGAGAGTTTGGATTAATTTAGTCATTTTTAGAATTGATTGTAAGTCGTAAAATTATTTATTAGATTTTCCATACTTTGAAAAACCAATTAAGAAAAGCCCATGAAGAAATCCACATGTGTGAAGACTATATTCATCATCTCAAGACACATATGCGGAGATTCAAAATTTACTAACCAATATATGATGATTTTCGAATTTGGCAAGTGGATTAAGGAAAAATAAATAAAATAAGAATGGGAGAAAAAGACAGAAGGTTTGACACATCTTCCATATTTTGACCATAAAGTTTCACTCTAATATCTAATTGCTTTGATTCGTTTGGGTTGGATAGAAGATTTCAAGGGCTACAACTTTATAGTTTATGATTTTTTCCGATTCGGACTTTAACTAAGTAAAAACTGAGCTGCAATGTGGTACATGTGTAAAAAATGGGATTTTGCACCCACTTTCCTTACACGAAGTTTACTATTTTTTTCCACCTCCATATCTCCTTTAAGCCATTCCAAGTTTAGCACAAACCATATCAGCCCTCCATGTGTCCCTTGCTTTATTTAAATCTTTAAATCCAAACCATTCATTCAACCTTCTTTCATCTATAAATACTAACCCTCTCCCATTGAGAAAATTAAACTTGGGCTGCTGATTTTTGAAGTATAGGGAGGAAGGAAAGGAAGACAAAGAGAAGGGAAGACAATGTGGAATTTGAATTCCACAATGGGTTTCAGGTTGGTGTTTTAACTTCCATTATAATTTCTTATTCCAAGAATTTCATGGTTATTTAATTTTAATTCTTTGTTTTATTAATAAAATTAAGATAAGCTTTTTAGTTCTATGGTTTTCCTCTTAATGTTTGTTGATTGTGATAGTTTGATTTGATTTTTAATTTCTTCATGAATACATGTTTTGATTTAATATTAGAAATTTCATCATAAATATCCAATTTTTGGGAAAGTTTAGAACCTTAATTTTCCATTCTAAAGCTCCTTTTAAGAGTAGGTAAAGAATTTAGATTTAGAATTTTATGTTGAATTCTCTCTAAGGCCAAGGTTTATTTTGATTATTTCTTGATTATTTAAACTCATATTTTTCTTAATTAGATTAATTATGAATGAAGAATTTGAATCATTGATCATTAATAAATGTGAGCTCCATGTTCTAGGTTTTGATCAAATTTTTAAAATATTGAAAATAATGCCTCCTTAATCTTCAATCCAAATTCCATTTATGGTCTTAATTTAATTTAGAAATCTTAGTTAGGTTCTAAATAGTTAATTTTCTCCATTAGTTATAACATTAGGAAATTGCATTTAGATTAAGTTTCATGCATTTTTTATGAGATTCAAAATCTTCACCAAAGTTTGTAGTGTTCTATTTTGTAGGGATTTTAATCATACGTTCTAAAATTTCCTGATTTAAATACTATAAGTCAAGGTAAGTGCCTAAATCTCTTTTCTCTAAATTTTTAATTTTTCATTCATTAATATAGATTTTCTTAGCTTGTTTGCATTTTTATTTGCATAAAAAAAATTGTATATTTATTTTTATAATGCATATTAGGGTGTTAGTTTCATACATTAGCTTATTTATTTGATTATTGTTTGCATATTTACTTTGAAAATTGCATTATTAGATTATGATTACATTAACGAAAAATAAAAAAATTTAAAATATGAGTAAAAGTGGTTCATGCATTTTAAGTTAAAATCAATTTAGAACCATTGTCTTTTGGGATGTGATTTTTAGAATTGTTAGAGTTTAGGTCATATATTGTGTGGTATTTGTTTTGTTTTGAAATGTTGTTATTTGTCCATCCATGTCCACCCGTCACTATAAGTCTGAGTCTGAGTCTGTCTGTGCTGCATTAGTTTGTGTGTCTGTCAATGTTTGTCAGTGTCTAATTTAGGTTTGATTTTTGTTTAGTAAATTTTTGTGTTTTTGTGTCAGTCTAGAGTATTTGTTGTGTATTTGTGTTTTTCTTGTCTGTTTGCTTTTGAAGGTTTTGAATAAAGAAAACCATCTCAGGTATTTTCTCAACTCAAGTTGTTCTGTTCTGATATTTTCTTCTAATTTACACTTGATCACTATAGATTAGGGAACATTGAAGACACTGTTCGACTTAAGCTTGGAGGTATTGGGGGGCTACACTTTTTTGTGTTTTGTTTTTTAGTAAAAAAAAATTGAAAAATTGAAAAAAAAAATTAATTTAAGCATTAATATGTGGATAAAAAAATTTATATCATCGTTTTCCTATTGAATCTTATGAAATTTATGCTTGGAAAACTTTTACACAGTCATATTAATGTTAGCGCGCAAAAAAGAGTATTCATGAGTTAAGTAATCACTAAAAGAATACCAGTGGAGACTTATACCCATTGAGCTTTAGAGCCATTCAATTTTTCTGAAGGTTATAAGTCATTCTTTATTTTTTTTGATGTGCGAATTATTTTTGTTATATCTCATTATTCTTTGTTTTGGTCAAATTACTGAGAATGAAATAAAAATTGGATTATTACACCTGAAATTTTTCTCAATTTATCTGAAGTGATACTAATAACCATATGATGCTTAGGAAGTGATATAGGTCATTATTTTGGATCATTTGAGCCTTTAAAGCCTACTTATGTTGGTCATCTTATCATGTTAGTTCCCACTTTTGAGCCTTTATATGAGAGCTTGTTTGTTTATTAGCCATGTTAACCATACCCAACTCCGGTGGTGGAGTTTGAGCCTTCATTGAAATAACTATGACCTATTCTAGGGCCCAAAAATGGTTGGAGATAAAAAAAAATTGGGATGGTACTCTGAAAAAAATATATGGCACTTGCAGAAAAAAAATGATGATGAATATGCTGAAAAAAATATGAAAAAAAAAAAGAAAGAAAGGGAACATATATACACCAAAAGGCAGATGTAAAAAATAAAAAAGAGAAACACTTTGAAAAGTGCTGAAAGAAAAAAAATAGAGGAAGAAACATCCCATTCTACATTTTGAAGAACTCTAACTTTTTTTATTCAAAGTATTATTTTAGAGCCTTTTTATCCTTTTTGATATGACCTTTTCCTAAGCCACGTTTCGTCCTATTAGGAAGTCCTATTGATCTTAAGTGTAATATGGTATTTTAGTGGAGAATAGAGGAAGAAAAATTATAGTGTATTATTTCAAAAGTTCTCAGAAAAATGACATCCATTCATGAGATCTATGTTTTTTTTTATATTATCCGTTCTTTGATGATAAATATGTGAAATATTTGTATTTGAGAAATTATTCCGCTCATATATACTTTTAAGAGAAATTTAACCTTATCTCTGAGCGAAAATATTTTTGAGAGATACCTTGTGAGATTTGGAGTCAAAGCGCATTTTCAGCTGGTGATTGCAAAACTTATGTGTATTTTGAAAAAGAAGGTTATATCAATATTGGCTATCACACACTACACTCTCGGTACAAGTTTTATGAAATAATTTTAGAGTCGTATGATGTTTAAATTTTTGTTTGGGTATTTTTACTAAAATCTGAAGAGTTCGATGTTTGTAGGTATCATCAATGAAAGCCCTCACGAGACTATAACTCGTCCATTAGTAGTGACCTAGGGGTTTAAAGGCTTGTTGCATACGCTAAATGTAATCGAAAGTGCCAGTGAAAGTGGTGAGGTTTAGGATTTTTATTTTTATTTTTAGAGTTTTTAGTTTTTGTTTTGCTCGAGAACTAGCAAAATCTAAGTGTGGGGGTATTTGATGAGCACACGAAAATGACTATTTTACCCTTGTGTTTGGACTAGTTAGACCCTTGTATTGTGTGTTTTTTGATATGATTAATGGGATTTTGGACGTTTTGCAAGATTTACAGAGAAATACAAGATATGAGAATTCAAAAGGTGAATTGCTCAATTTATGAGCATAAGTTAATATTTTTTGAAAGTTGAAATTTTTAATAATGATTTTACCACAATTTTAGGAGTTTTAATTGTAAACTAATTAATTCAAATCCATTTATGAGAGTTTGGATTAATTTAGCCATTTTTAGAATTGATTGTAAGTGGTAAAATTATTTATTAGATTTTTCATAATTTGAAAAACCTGTTAAGAAAAGCCCATGAAGAAATCCATATGTGTGAAGACTATTTTCATTATCTTAAGATACATATGAGGAAATTTGAAATTTACTAGCCAATATAAGATGATTTTCAAATTTGGCAAGTGGATTCAGGAAAAAGAAACAAAATAAGAAGGGGAGAAAAAAAAGGAACGTTTGACACATCTTCCGTATTTTGACCATAAAGTTTCACTCTAATATCTAATTGCTTTGATTTGTTTTTGGTTGGAATTCAAGGGCTATAACTTTGTAGTTGACGACTTTTTCTGATTCGAACTTTAACTAGGTAAAAACTGAGCTGCAAGGTGGTACATGTGTAAAAAATGAGATTTTGCACCCACTTTCCTTACACGAAGTATACTATTTTTTTCCACCTCCTTGCCTCCTTTAAGCCATTCCAAGTTTAGCACAGCCATTTAGCCCTCCATGTGTCCCTTGCTTTATTTAAATCTTTAAATCCAAGCCATTCATTCTACCATCTTTCATCTATAAATACTAGCCCTCTCCCATTGAGAAAATGAACTTGGGCTGCTGATTTTTGGAGCATAGGGAGGAAGGAAAGGAAGACAAAGAGAATGGAAGACAATGTAGAATTTGAATTCCACAATGGGTTTCAGGTTGGTGTTTTAACTTCTCATTATAATTTCTTATTCTAAGAATTTCATGGTTATGTAATTTTAATTCTTTGTTTTATTAATAATAGTAAGACAAGCTTTTTAGATCTATGGTTTTCCTCTTAATGTTTGTTTATTGTGATAGTTTGATTTGATTTTTAATTCCTTTATGAATGCACGTTTTGATTTAATATTAGAATTTTCATCATAAACATCCAATTTTTAGAAAAGTTTAGAACCTTAATTTTCCATTCTAAGGCTTTTTTTTAAGAGTAGGTGAAGAATTTAGATTTAGAATTTTATGTTAAATTCTCTCTAAGCCTAAGGTTTATTTTGATTATTTCTTGATTAATGAAACTCATGCTTTTCTTAATTAGATTAATTGTGAATGAAGAATTTGAATCAATGATCATTAATAAATGTGAGCTCCATGTTCTAGGTTTTAATTTTATTTTTAAAATATTGAAAATAATGCCTCCTTAATCTTCAATCCAAATCCATTGTAAATATGTATCTATGTTTTATTTTATTTTCTTTTATTCATAAATTCAAATTCTTGAAAAAATTGTGGAACTAGGTTGGAAATAATTTAATTGCATCTTAATTTTGTGTTCTAAGTTAGATTAAGATTATTTATAATTTTTAGATTAATTCCACCATTTTAATTGATTTTAGATTAGCTTTGTGTTTTCCATGGAAATTAGATCTCTTTACTGGTTAGTTTCTATTTTTATATGTGATTTCTATTTTTAAAATTTATTTTCTATTATTAGAAAGTTTCTAAATTATAATTAATTTTTCTAGATTAGAGAATCAATTCCATATTTTAGATTTATTTCTATGATTTTCTAGATTTCTTAAAATATATAATTCAGTGGTGTATTTTTCACGAATATATTTTCCTAAGTTCCGATGGGTTCGACATCACACTCAATCGTTATATTATCTAATGGTTCGTACGCTGGCAAGTTATAAATTTAAAATTTGCACAACAATCCTTTCTGCAGGAGATGGCGGAGAGAATGCTCTCAAGTGATTCCTTCACAAAGCTTGCCAAAGCTTCAAATTTTCCTTCCAAAGCAATGAATTTCTCATTCTCCCCAACTTCAAAAATTCGAAGGCGCTCCTCAAGGAAACTTTGACTAGGAGACTCAAATTCAGGTTCAGATCCTTCTTCGATGTATTTTTCTTCATCTTTTTCACTTTCACTATTTCCCTCATTGTTTTGATTTTCTGCTTCTCCTTAATTTACATTTTCTTCTTCACTCTCATTTTCTTCTTGGGAAAGGATCTTAAACCTCTTGTTTGGAGGAGAGGATGCAATAGGGTCTTCCTCGGTGACGGAAGTCTCATAGTTCTCAGACATTTTCGTCCTAACCTTTTTCTTGATTTTCCCAAACACCCATCTAATCTAAAAACAAATGGAATTGATAGAGGCTTACCCAACCCGAGACAACTTACACATTCATGAGACAGAGAGTCTCTAAAGAAGAAGGAACTTCTTCTCCGGCCTATTCTGGCGAAAAATCCGACGGAGGGGCGACTTTGGGAGGCTAGGTCACGACCTGTCGTCGGTACAAAGGAGGATTTGGGAAGATGATCGAAGAGGGAATTGAAAATGGGTTTCGAAATCGAGCAAAGGTTTTAACTTTAATAACCCAATTCGACACGGACGACATATTGTCCTTTGCGATATGTCTTAAAGCCAATGCAAAGTCACTTGGCAATCTGTCGCCATGACTTAGAATTTGATTTTTCTCCTAAGTCCCTTACTACCTACGGCTTATACATCGTCACTTGACGTTTGATCGCTCTGCCGAAGCATCGTACACTAGCGATATGTCGCCATACCAGAAACTGATTTTCCCCAAAATTTCAAATTTTGTTTTGAAAACTCCCCATTAGATTTTCAACACCAAACGTGGTATACAAAAATCAAATACATCATGATAAGCATCACATATACCACAAAATCATATTGCAATTGATCAAATTGAAAATCATATACCAAGTCAATCATATTTGATCAAATCCATGCAAGACAAGATAACAAATCATACACATTCTATTATGCAAACACTAAACCATGTTAAACATACTGAATAAGAAATATACCACTTGAAAATCTAATTTTCAAGGAATATATGCTTTTCCAAGGAAGACTAGTGCAATAGCCAGGAAATGCATAGTCTAAGCTTGTAATCACCAAATTCCTATTTTATATTATAACACTTGGGCTATTTGAACTCACTTGTCACTAGAGTTCAATTTGAATTGATTTAAGGTATGAAAGTGAATCTTAAACCAAAACAAAATATGATTAGATGGTGGTCTATCTCCTAGCTATCCCAATGGTTGACTTAGGTCTCTCATACACATTCCTTTGGGCATACCTTGGGGGTCCAAACATAGGATGCCTCAACTCCTTCAAGACATGGTCTAATTGTCTCAACAAGGAGTCTTACCTTGTGTCCAACTTCCTTGGGAGTACATGTCTTTTAACATTAGGCTTGGGGGATGTCTTTTAGGCTTACCATTAAGGTTTGGTGGGTTTTTTTTAACATTAATGTTTGGAGGGTGATTAAGGGTGTTCTCTTGAATGTGCCTCTTCCTAAGGTTGCATTCAAGCTTGTAATGTCCAACTTTATTAAATAGAAACATTTCCCCTTGGGGGTCTTAGGCACAATACCCTTAACAAACACCCTTTAATCAATAGATCCATTGGTTTCCAATAAGGAACCAAGACCCGACCTATCGCCAAACTTTTTACCCAAATTTAGAAGTCTTTCTAATCTTTATTCACCTTGGGTAAATTTACCTTGGAACTTCTCTTTGTGTTTTTTAAGTTCCTTAATATCATGAGTGAACCTCTTGACCTCCTCTTCAATTTTTTCATTGACGTTTGAAAGACTTTCAACGTCCAAACAATGAATTTCAATCTCACCTTGAAGGGCTTTCTCACTCTCCTTTAACTTAATGATATCTTCATTAGAGACTTTTAATTTTGAGATGAGTGAAGTGTTTTCATTTTTTACACTTTCAAGTTGGCTTGAAAATTTTAAGTTTTCACTTTTAGCCTTATCAAGTTTCTTGGGCAACTTCTCACTCTCAAGGTACAAGGCATTGAAAAAGGATTGAAGATCATCATCCTCGTCATCATTTTCAATAACCGCCATTGATTCAATTGTGGGAGCTTCTTCATTTTGTACAATTAGGCCACAAGAACCTTATGTGTTTCCTCATTGACTTGAGTCTCCTAATCCGAATCACTTTCAGATTTCGAGGTATCCTAATATATGGCATTCATAGCCTTCTTAGGCTTTTTCAATGGACATACATTAAAGTAGTGTCCTTTCCACCACAATTGAAACATTCTTTTTCCTTGGTCTTCTTTTTCGTCTCTCTCTCACCATGAGGTTCATGTTTTTTATGGGCTTTTTCACTAGATTCTCTTTTTTGAATTTCCTCATTTTGTTTAGCCTTTTAAAGTTCTTTAAATATCTTTTGGCTAAGAGGGTCATTTCTTTACTACGACCTTCTTCCACTTCCGGTTCTTTTTCTTTATTTGTTGGAAGTCTTACGGAAGATTTCAAGGCAATTGGCTTTTCTTTGGTGTTCAAGGTTTATTTCAAAGGTTTGAAGAGAGGCAACCAAATCATCAATTTTTATTTGAGCCACATTTCGGTACTCTTCAATTGCCACCTTTTTAAAGTCAAACCTCTTGGCAAAATTTCTTAAGATCTTTGTGCACACTTTTGCATCTGGAATTCTTTCACCGAGAGCCCACATAGAGTTGACAATTTCAGTAACTTTAGAGTAGAAATCCATAAAGGTTTTTTCTTCTCTCATTTTCAAGGAAACAAATTGAACTTCCAACAATTAGAGCTTTGACCTCTTCACAACGGAGGTGCTTTCATGGGTTCTTTCAAGAATTTCCCATGCCTCATGTTCGGTCTCACACATCATAATTCTCTTGTGCTCATTGGGTGAAAGTTCACAATTCAAAGCATTTAATGCTCTACCATTAGCGGTGCATGAAGCCTTTTCATTTGTTTTCCATGAGGAGTATGCCTTAAGATCAACGGGTCGTGGAAGGAGTGAGCTGTATCCGTTTTCTCAACCATGGGAAGTTTTCAACCAGTACATACAGAATCACATACGGATGTATCGATGGAGGTAAAGAAATTTTTCATCTTTGTTTTCCAAGAAGAATAGTTCGATACATCGAAGAAGGTTGGTTTTAAGATGACATGACTTTCTCCCATAGACATGGTTCTAGCACTTGGATCACTCAGACGGTTAAGTCTTTAATAGGAGCACGAGGCTCTAATACCAATTGAAAGTTCCATTGTGATAGAATCAGATTAACCCTAGAGGGGGTGAATATGGTAATCACAAATTTTAATTCCTCTTTTAAATTTTCTTGATTAATGTGAGATGTAGTGCGAAATTAAGAATTAATTATCAAGTGTGTGTGATATGCAATGTGTGCAAGATAAACAATCAATCACACACGGAGACAATGCACACGATTTATAGTGGTTCGGTTAAACAACCTACATCCACTGTAGAGACTTATCCAACCTTGGGCTATCTCCAACTCACTAAGCGTTGGAATTACACCAACACAAGAGAATAGGACTTCCACCTACCCAATTGATTGGGATTTTCACCCAATTCTTATCCTACTATTGTTTATAGTGGTTCAAGAGAAACTCAATCTCTTTAATTCCACTTCACAATGATATGATTTTTAAAGTAAAAATCTAACTAAGGAGCATTTGCCTTTAAAGAACCTTGTAAATGAAGATATGTTTCTTGAATCACTCCCAATGTGAGCTCGTACAATCCCAACGTTGAAGTAGACCCATCGTGTAGAGCAACCACAATCCTTCGGTGTCTAGGAAATTAGTGAGGTCCAATATCTATCCTAGAAATAGCATAATCCTTCTCTCTTTATATCAATCTATACCGATTGGATTCTTGAATGGTTTGCAAGTGTATTGGCAAGAGAGAATAAGCCAAGATTTGTCTTTGGTGGGTGAGGATTAACCTTTGGTAGTTGACCTTTTGAATGAACTAATCAAGGCTTATAAATTCGACCAAAATCACCTCCAAACAATGACAATATTTATAGGCAAACATAATTTTTTCGAAACACTGAACCACACGATTGATCGTGTCCAGGCGATCGAGCGTCCGTGTTTGAATTCATTTTCAGTTATCCAACCATTGAGCATTTAATGCACAGTAACTGCAAGAAAAATGTAAGTTGCGATTGATCGTACCACGAGACTAATCGTCTGTGTATCCTAGACTAATCGCTGGTTGGCGAATGTATCGGTCTGTGACGACTGTATTTTTAAGAGTCAAGTCTTATCCAGACCCAGGGCCGTTGATCGGTTTGCCGATATGTTCCTGCCCTATACACACGATAGATCGTGGAACCGATTGATTGTTTGTGATCAACATTTCCAGGCTATGTTCAAGTCCAGGCTATGTCCTGTCTCAGCAGTACGTCGCATACACGATTGACTCGTCAAGTTCTAGACGATCGATCATGGCCATGATTGTATCATCTTGAGACCAATGTGTTTTACAGTCCATTCCAACAAAATCTTTGATTTTCCACACGACATATCGATAATTCACGATTGGTCGTGTGCTGTCCTTGGCGAATGATCGCCCAACACGATATGTCGTCCTGAGAGTGAATTCATATTTCCAAGTTGGGTTCCAGCTTGGTGTCAAACACATGTTAGGCTTGATTAATAATCCTGATGTGATCTTTAAGCCTAGGTAAAGTCAACCTAAGGTATAGTTTCCACATATGGTCATCTATGGTCACTTACCATCAGTGATTGCCATACACGTTGATCTGTTGAGTCTTCACACTTCAACTAACGCTTGAGATCATGAGTTTTGAGATTCATTTTTCAAGGAATTTCTTCACGTAAGTCACGAACTTGATAAACAGGTGACTTGACCAGCTAGGGCACTAACACCAATTCACAAAGATTGGTGTAAATATTTAAGCCAAAAATATTTAATTAATAAAAGGTCATCATATTTCACTTTTTAAATCTAGTCAATATTTTAATGTAAGATTAAATCATTGATAGAGATACAACTCAGGTGGAGTTAAGTTGGGTTGAGACGAAATCAATCTGAATGGAGTATCATAAAGGTGGACACAATCCAATCGGAAATACCCGAATTACTCGAAACATAAGAACCGACCCAACCCATGATAGAGAACCAAGGACCCAACCTATACAATTGAAAATATTAAATTATTAAAAATAGATCTTAAATATTCTTAATTCTTAAAAAGTAAAATATTGAGTAAAGTTTCTTGATTATACAGGTAATGATATGCACACCATAATTTTTGGTTAAGGTACACCATAAGTTATTGTTTTTTTAACTTTCCAATCGTACCGTCTCCAATATTCTGAGTCATAAAACCCTTTGCCCCCACATTCTTGTCGCATAATAGTCTCTCGCTGTATCTGCGTCGTCTCTTCCCCTTCTCCTTCCACGTTTTTTCTTTTACGGCATCAAAAACATTACTCATTTCCTCTCCTTCCCACCTCATTCTTCTATCCTTTTACACTTTCTCCCTCTCAATCTCTAAGGTTTCTCTATACTGGTTTTCTCCATCCTAATTTCTCCTACGTCCATATGCATGAGGTTATCCGTTCACCATCAATCAGAATCACAAATCGGGTACTCCTTTCCTCTTTACTCCCTTTCTTCTCATCCATCAAACATGGGCACTGTGATCCCTTGCCCACTCTCTCTTTTCTCAAGTGGGAGATGGTGATCTCCTTTCTCTCTCTTCTCTTTCTTTCTTTCTCTAACTTTTTTCTCTCACCAGCAACCCAGCAGGAACGGTGATTCCCCCTGATTGCGGCCAGTGTTCTTACAACAATACCTCTATTGTCAGTGTTCACCTGCAACTCAAAATTCACATGCTGCCTTGCCGTGCTCCACACCATCCATCTAGCCTTCCCCAGTGCTGGTCGAGAATGGCCTGCCCAATATAGGCGTTAAACAGTCAGCCAAGCCATCCCACCGTCCCAGGCGTTGCAGTGTTTGAAAGGCCCTGCAACATAGAGCCACCGTTGCTGTACTGCAGTGCTGCCTCGTCTCAAGTCGTGGATCTTGCACTTCCACCATCTCTACTTGGATCGATGCTTTTCATCCATCGTCTGATCTGATGTTCCAGCCTGATCGACAGATTGAACTAGACGTCACCAGAAGCTCCTCCAAAGGTCGACCCCAGTCATCATCCCATGCTCTTTCGCCCAATCCTTTCTTCCATCCACCGTCCATACGTATGAACGAAGGGGGAATTGGGATGGAGAAGAGGAAACGTGAAAGGAGAAGAGGAAGAGATGACTGAGACAGGACGGGAGACTGTATGAAACGAGAATTTGGAGAAGTGGAGAACAAGATTCTACCACCGTGACAATATGGGAGAGGGTATAATTGGAAAGTTAAAAAAACAACTTATGGTGTACCATAACCAAAAATTATGGTGTGCATATCATTACCTGATTATAATGAAATATATATATATATATATATATATATATATATATATATATAGAGACATATATAACGGGTAATGATTTTCACACCAGCCATTTTGATAGTTGCATACCATAACGAAAGGAAATTTCATAAGGGTAATAATGAAATTTCCTTTTCTTATGGTGTGCAATTATCAAAATTACTGGTGTGAAAATCATTACCCATATATAACGGGGAGAGAGAAAGAGAGTCCCTTTAGATTTATGCTCTCAAAACGTAAGCCTTTTCCAAAAACACAAGAAAATTAGGGTTTCTTTAACTTTTTAAAAATTTAAGGTTTGTCAAATTTTAAAAAAAAAATTACATACAAATGAAAAGATGTGAGAGAGAGGAGGTTGAAATGGCAGATGCTTGACAGAACGAGATAATGGTTGAGAGAGCAAGGAGAACGAGATAATGGTTGAGAGAGCAAGGAGAACGAGATATGTTGGGAACAACATAGGTTTAATTAATCAAGTTGATCATGAAGATGATTGGAATGAACAAATAGATATGGATGGAATTCAAGAAAAGATTAAAGATCTGGCTATGAGATTTTATGCAGTTTTTTATCGTGGCAAAAGATGTCCAATTGGACACAACCTACGAAAGACAAACAAGCACACATGAAAGCAATTTTGCCATCCCAAGCACACATTTTGTATTCTACTGATATGAATCATATTTTTGAACCCCATGTAGACCCAATTTAGGCGAACATTGTATGTATTTGTAATAGTAGATCTATGTTCTTTAACATTTCGGATGGTTGGGTTCCTCACTCATCTACAAATCAATTTGTTGTGACAATTCAAGATGATGTGCCTAAAAGTTCCCGGTGCTATAACAAGATTGTCCCTAAGGGGGGTGAATAGGAAAATGCCCAATTTTAATGGTCTTCACAAATTTCTTGATTAATTAAAATATAAGCAGCTGAATAAAAAAGACTGATCAAAAGAGATGAATTGTGTGATAAGAGAGTGCAAAAGTAATAAGAACAATCACACAAACAAACAAACACCCGATATATAGTGGTTCGGAGTAAACCTCTCCTATATCCACTGTTGGACTCACCCACTATTGGGTTATCCAAAATTCACTAAGCATTGGAATTACGCCAACCCAATAGAGTAGGAATTTCACCTAGACAATCCCACCTAGTTTTGAAAGGTTTAACCACCTTGGTATAATCCTTATCCCTCTATTTTTTATAGTGGTTCAAGCACATTGCTTTAATACACTTCACAAGATGATGTTTAATTTGAACACAAGAAGAAACACTTGCCTTTGTAGCTCAAATCTGATGAATATGTGCTTCTTGAAGAGTTCTCCCTGTCAAAGCCTCGGTTTGACCGTGTTTGTGTCCTTGCCTTGGAAGATTTAAGAAGATGTCAAAGTCAGTAAAGACCGCATGGAGATTTACTGGGCAATGAAGACTCTACATTGTACATGTGATTGAAACACAGGTAAGTAGACCCTATTGGACTTTACGTCAAGCCTAAACACTCTACAAGTCAATGGTTAAAAATTAGAAAACTAAAAAATATTTGGTCTCAGCCTCGAGGCCTCGAGCCCTCGAGATTGAATCTGGTGAGAGCAAGCGTATAAAAAAAGTGTATTATTTCTTGGCTATCAGCCTCTAGACCTTGTGCATTTTGTCGAAACCTCGAAACCCTCCATATCTGAGTAAAAAATCGTGACTACCTTATTCGACATTTTCTCTTAAGCTTAGTTGTCGTTTGACTTAAAATTACACAATATCAGGAAGGGAAAATCTAGAAAGCTCTCTTGATTTGAAAGGATGATGAAAAATAATTTTGCCACTTCATGAGTTTACTTTATGGAATAAAGTTATGGAAAGGGGATAAGCCACATCGTGATTTACAAATCTGAAAATATGTGTTGAGTATTGGTGAGCTGGCCTTTGACTAAATATCACTACAATTGAGGATTGTAATCTGGAAAAACTATGACTTGTATTACCAAATAAAGACTCGAGGCCTCGAAGAATCTCCTCGAGACCTCAAGACTTAGCTGTTGGGAAAAACTCTATAAATACACAACTCTTGATCGAAATTCAAATAGACTTTCACACTAGAAAAACTCAAAACTTTCAGAGGCTCTTTTTCCCAGCTGTCTCTCTTCTTCATCAATCCTCATAGGTTGAATCAAAACATCCAATGCTTATACACATGAACAAGACTTGAGACCTGGACTCTAGGACCAACCTATAAAACTCTTGTCCTAGAACCCATCTTCTGTTGTGGCAAATCTGATTGAAGAAAGAATATAGATCTAAACGTAGAAGCGCGGAAACATCATCAGAAGAACACACTTTTGAAAACTCGTTAAAGCCCAAGGCAAGTGTTCCTCTTCTACTTTTTATTTGATAAAAGTTGTAAGGTGGATTAAAATATTGTGTTCAAACCATCCAAAAAAATAGGAGTCGAGGATTAGACCATGGGGGTCAAACCTCTATAAAAAAATTAGCTTGTACTATCTGGGTGAGAAGCCCATTCATAGTATTATTGGGACAACCCAAGAGTTGGAAAGTCTGACAGTGGATATAGGTTCAGGTGAACTGAACCACTATATATCATTGTGCATTTATGGTTTTCCTTGATGTTTGATTTGTTTATTATTTGCACACACTTGTTTATTATTACTCTGCACATTGGTTTATTTGATTTAATTTAAAAAGGGTAATAAAATCAGTTAAGACCTATTCACCCCCCTCTAGGTCTTGCATTGTTCTAATAACATATTTTCAATTGGCATCAAGAGCTTGGTTACTTTGGGTTAGACCTTAATCGTCTGAGTTGATCCTGTACTAGAATCATGCATAGAGATGAGAGTCAACCTATTTCCAAATCCCCTACTTTGACGGTTGAAACTATGCATGTTGGAAAGCGAAAATGAAAAGCTTTCATATCTCTTGATGGAGCCGTATGGGAATCAGTCGTAAGGGGTTGGGAACATCTTGAAGAGGAAATCACTAGTAAATCAACTACAGATGAAGCTGACAAATTTGTAAAGGAAGTCATTGGCTCTAAACCTAGGGATTACTTCACCTTGTCACGCCCTGACCCAAAACAAAGGCACGTGACGTGAAATAAATTTAATCTTTCGAATATCACACATGGGAAACACAGGGGAAACAGACGTGTACTCACCACTCAATCATTGAGATCATAAATAAACTCAAATACTATTAATATCTCAAAGGAGAAATAAATTCTCTACCATAAATATTATAAAACATTCTAGAATTTATTACAACCAAATCTACAATAAATAAAATGTTATAAACAACATCACCAACTCAAATCAAATAAATAAAGCAATTAACTCAATATGTAAGGTGTATCAAGCAGCATGATAAACTAAGAACTTCCTCGAGGCCCCTCAAACCCAGCCAGTGCAACATTACCTAAAACGGTAAGGACGTAAGTACAAACAATACTCAGTGAGGAAATATGCATGTTACAGACTCACGCACCCACATAATAATAATGTATGAAATAGAATATAAATAATGTTATGCAATTAATCTCATCAATATAAACACAATGTCCACCCAAGGATACTTTTATGGAACGGGCTGTCAAACATTATAATCCCTCGAGGGGCATAGGCCACGACTTACAGTGGGAGATTTCTATATAACATTGATAATCTACCTCACCCTGTGTCCCTTCACCAATCTGATGATTAAGTCAGCTCTAAGGTGATCAATATACAACTTACCAAGTTAGTACCGCCCAAGTAGGGCTCACAAGTACCTAACCGTACACAATCCGTCTTACTAAGTCAGTACCACCCACTTAGCTCACGAGTATCTGACACTACATAGTCCATCTTACTAAGTCAGTACCGCCGCATAGGCTCACGAATATCTAACACTGCGAAATGCGTCTTAATAAGTAAGTACCGCCAGCTTAGGCTCACCAGTATCTGATCCTGCGCGAACTGTACACCAAGTGTACAAAATAGTTGTGAGAGTGACCTACAGTGCAAAGGATGTGAGAGGCTATACTCCTCAACGACAACTACAAATATCCGTGAGAGTGACCTAAGTGCGAAGTATGATAGAAGCTATACTACTCGACGACAACCCTACAGGACCAAGTCTCATAGCCGACTTCACCGTTCCAATAAGGTTCTTTAAACAAAACCATTATCCTGTTACACCAACCTCCTCTAGGGAGTGGGGACTCAAACTAGTGGGGCCTAAACAAGATAAAGGTACATCATCAAGTCCTATAAACTCTTTTGATCTCATCTCAACACTAGTAATTCTCAATATCATCATGCCTATTAACACAATATCCTATACTCACGTCCTAGATAACCTCCTAGGCACACATCAGAGAGTAATAAAAAAAATGATCATATTCACAATTATATAGGCAATATATATGTCATAATCACATAATGACCATAATTTCACAATGATAGCAGCATAGCACAATGATCATACATTCAACATAATTATCACATTGGGTTATTTTAGGGATATGGACTACACACCAACCTTAAGATACACACATCAGATTTATTTACACATATTCTTAGTTTCTGCAATTTATTCAACCCGTCTCATGGTGGTTTACATATTAAGTCCAATAACTCCTTTTTTACAGCATAAACTCAATTAAATTAATCAATAAATCATCTTAACCCTTCACAAGGGTCTCCAACAATTATCACAAATTTTCTATCATCATAACAAGATAATAGACATGCTACATGTAACACCCTGGAATTTCAAAGTTATCATTTTATATGAAAATATTCATATTTACGGAATTGCCATTGTGATAAAATTGATTTGAATTTAAATGGGTCAATGGCTCAATCAAGACCCAAAGGATGGTAGTTTGTTTACAAAACAAATAAATGGATAAGTTGAATTTAAACGGGTCAAGAATCATATTTGGGTCAAATTTTGATAAATGGGTCAAAATGGCTAGATGGGACCCAATGGGTCGTGAATGGCATGATTAACCATGGATTGAGTTCAAGTTTAGTTAATTTAAGCTTATTAATTACTTGAGTTTGGTTTGAGTTGAAATGAATGGTGGGTTAAGTTGAGTTGAATTTATTAGTTAAGTTAAATTAAATGAATGACTTAGGTTGGGTGAGTTGAATAAATGAGTTGGATGAATATGTATTTTTATTGTGAAGTGTGTGAATGAGAGGGGAACTGTTTTAAATTCCAATTTTGAGCAAGGAAAAATGTTGGTGCATGGGGAGACATTACCATGCATGTAACCCCCATTTAGGTGATGAATAAAATGGGAGTTACATTTTGAATGGGAGTTACTTTTTGAAGTCACAAGGGTTGCTAGGGACGTTGGCTGCATGCATGAGCAATTTCATGCATGTAACGGCTACCATGGAGATATGAGAGTGATGGCTTTGAGAGTTACAAATGCATGAATGAAGGAGGGAATGCAAACAATTCACAAGGATATGCATAGGCCGTTGGGTACCCTTGGAGGTTCATCTCAAAGATGAAACCCCCAAGGAAGGTATTAAAAAAATAATGGTTACATAAAGGTTTTATATTTAAAAATGGTTACATGCATTGGAACCATGAGGATTAAACTACCTTAGATGGAAGGTCAAGGGTTAAAAAAAACGTTGGAGGGTTTCATCTCAAGGATGAAACCCCCAAAGGAAATAAGAGTTAAAGATAAATGCATTAGGAGTTACAATTTTTGGGTACCAAAGAGATCACATGGGCTGATTGAAAGTTAGCCAAAGATGTTTCAGTTTTTCTCTCCCTATCTCTCTCTCTTGGTTGTTTTTATCTTCCCAAACACTAAGAGCAGCTGGTTAGTAATATGAAATCAGTCCTTGATTGATTTGTTTCACCAAGACAAAAGCATAACTTGAGCAAAAGTGTTGGCCTCAAGGTATTCCATTCAAAGTCAAAAAATTCTATCACTTTCTCTCTTGCCGTTTTCTACCAAGAACAACAGCTGGTTGTTTAAATCAGTCCTTGACCATCAAGGAATCCAGAAGAAGGAGAGGCTAAGAAAGGGAAAGGAACAAGCCGGAGGGAAGATCAATTGGAGGAGTCGCGGAAACTGTAGGTTTTATATAAACGATTTTTAAATCATGATCCGACCATTGGATGGCCGAATCTAACAAGGGTTAAATATTGGTTGGAAGTGCATGATTAGGATGAAAAAATATGCAATGGAGAAGACTGACAAAACAGTCAGTCGACTGAATCATTGATTCAGTCGACTGAACTGACAATGGATGAATCAGAAACAAGTTTCTGGGCTTCAGCCGACTGAACTATGGTTTCAGTCGACTGAACTGATGATGAACGAATCAGAAATTTGTTTCTGGGAGTTTCAGCCGACTGAATGAAGGATTCAGTCGACTGAACTAACGGTGACTGAAAGCAGAAAGAGTTTCTGGACGTTTCAGCCGACTGAATATACGATTCAGTCGACTGAATTGATGCTTGTTAAATACGTAAATGAATGATTGGTAGTTCAGCCAGCTGAATATGTAATTAAGTCGACTGAAATGGGTACGAACCATGTTTCAGCCGACTGAATGGGTTTGAGTCGACTGAAACTGAACTGGCAGAACAAACAGACAATCTGATTCAAAGTCAGCCGACTGAATCTGTGATTCAGTCGACTGAACTCCTGATTTAGTCGACTGAAATACTAATTCAGTCGACTGAATTGAAGAGTACGGTTTTGAATATCTTCAGAGATCACTGTTAATCAGGAAGGAGGAATGGAGATTATGTTAAATTAAATGGACTAATTTTATAATGCTAGATCATGATTATTGGATCTAAGTTATGGATGAATTTTAGACTTAAACTATGGGGTTCTATGGCTAAGATAGGACATGGAAGTTTAAGTGGATTTTGGGACTTAGATTAAGTTAGAATCACATGAATGAATGTTAACGTGCTGCTATGTAAATAAGGTATTGGATTTGCTAGAAAGGTATACAAGTCGTGAACGAAAGACGGTTCAAAAGGAGAGTCAATCTAAGTGAATTTGGAGTAGGTTTCCTACCTTGTTGTAACCACATAACTTATTTGCTGTTTTATGTTTATTTGAATAAGTTATTTGAATCAAATGTTATATTTACAAATGGCATGTTTGCATAGACATCTCATGCATAGCATTGGATGATGGGGAAGTAACCGGAGGCCACACTCCGTCAGGGCGTCCGAAAGACCATTGTGGGGTACCCTGATGATGAGAATCCCATCAGGAGGAATCCGGAGGCCACACTCCGTCGGGGCGTCCGAAAGACCACTGTGGCTTACCTTGACGATGAGAATCCCGTCAAGTGATGGCTATGTTGTATGGTGATGGGTGGGACTCATTACATGTTCATTTCATACATAGCATATTTTTACAGAATTTTGTCACACATGTATAACTATTATCCTATTTGCATGTTTTTGACTAACCATGTGGTAGCCCTATTCGGAAACACTACTGGGCGCGTTGATCTAACGCCCTATCTATATCTTTAGTGGATGATGCAGGGGGAAAGGAAAGAACGTGGTTGGAGAAGAGGACCAAGTACGAAAACTTGGGCGATTTGAATGATTGCAATGGACTATGAATGGATTATTTATGGACTTGTTAGTTGATTTATTTGGAACAATGTAATTTGTTAAATTAGATGTTGGCATGTAATAAGTAGTTAAGTAGATGCTATGGTTGGATTTATTTGAATGGTTTGGAATGAATAGTAGACTAAGGTTATATAATAATTTTGGAGAATAAATAAGGTACTTTGCTATCTAAAAATGGAAATTGGATTAATCATAGGATCTATTATAACCTCAGTTAGATCTAGACTAAGTTGATTCCGCTAGATATATATGTACCATGTGCAGATCAGTTTTATGGACTTAGTTCATACGCACATGGGCTTGGCCAGTTAAGGGTCGGATTTAGAGATCCGAACTTAACTCGCGTCGTGACATTCCGCCCCGATCACGTATTGATTATTAGTATTTAAACAAAAAATAAACTATGAAAATTTAGAGTGAAAAGGGCGGGGTGTTACACTACAAATCGTATAATAAGGAATTAATAACATCGCATGGATAGCAGAGAGCACATCCATCCTATTTATCATACATTAAACCCATCAATAACCCAGAACATTCCCTAAATTAATATAATAGCATACAAGCATTCATACAATATGTGTAGCAATCCTCACCTCAAAATCACGATGTCTCGGGTTGATCTTCAGGTCGTATCTCAACGGGTTCGGGATTCAAAGGCTCTAATTAATAAAAAAAGAACATAGTACATCACAAGTAGTTCATCGATTAGGCCAAAACAAAGCTTAAAAATAAAATTCCCAAATTTAGACCCAAGATTTACCCCTAATCTGGTTTAATCCCGTCAATCTAAGGGAAATCCTCAAATCTCTTCCCATAAGTCTGTAACATCCCAATTTCTCAATAAGATGGATAATTACGAAAATACCCCTGGATTGGTAAATTTAATAATTATGATGTCAAATGAGTTCAATGGTGAGTTAAATCAGGTTAAGTGGAACTGATTTTATTTAATTTGAATTAAGAATGAGTTGACTCAAGTGTAATTAATATATGATGTTTAATATGGTGAGTTAAGCCATTGAGTTGAGTGAGTCAAAATGGAAGTCAAATGGGCTGTAAATTCAGTGAGTTAAGTGGAATATGAGGAGGTGTTGTGATCTCAAACAAACCCAAAACAAGTCCCACACGTTGGGGACTTGTTATGGTGAGTTTCATGCAAAACATTAAATGGGAATATGGGGGGTTTCTATTCCATTTGGAAACCCCAAGCCTTCAACGTTGGAATGCCAATGGGTGCATTTGTTGGCAGCAAGTGTCCCATTGGTTTAGGCAAGAATTGATGAGGAAGTGGAGGGGTTTTGAGGGTTGAATTATTAAAGGAAACAAACACCATCTTGGCCGTTTTTCACCATTGAAAAGCCAAGATTCTCCATCTCTCTCTCTCCCTCTCTCCAATTCGTTTTCTTAAGTGGAACAGCAGAGGTTTTTGGCACCAATTATTCAAGCTTAAACCAGCAAGAAATAAAAGGAAGAAGACAAGGAGCAAAGGCAATAGGAAGAGCTTGGAATTTGGTAAGTGTTTCATGGACTTTTGGATTAATAAAATGGGTGTGTATTGGGCCATGGTTTTGGCTAAATATACTAAGGTTTTAACCTTGATTAATGGAGGTTTAGAAATGATAAAGATGACCATTGGGTTCGGCCACCATGAAGGGCCGAACCCCATGTGAAAGATTGCTTGGTTTTCATGTTTTGGAAACATGAAAACCATGGGTTTTATGGACTGATTTTTGGGTTTGATTTAAGAATCAAATACATATTATTGAAAGGATTATAAACCTATATCTGAATGTCAGAAAAGGCTGAAGTTCTTATGATCGAAATCAGTGGTTTAAAAGATGGAAAGGACTGACAAACAGTCAGCCGACTGAATCAGAGATTTAGTCGACTGAACAGACAATGAACGAACCAGAAACGAAGTTCTGGGAGGTTCAGCCGACTGAATCAGAGATTAAGTCGACTGAACTGATAATAGATGAATCAGAAACGAGTTTCTGGGAGTTTCAGCCGACTGAATAAGGGATTCAGTCGACTGAACTAATGTTGGCTGATGATAGAACAAGTTTCTGGGAGTTTCAGCCGACTGAATCTTATGATTCAGTCGACTGAACACAAACGTCTTGGATAAAAAAAGGGTCCTGGAAGTTTCAGCCGACTGAATATATGATTCAGTCGACTAAAGGGATGCTTATTAACACGTGAATGGATGGTTGATAATTCAGCCGACTGAATGGGTGTTTCAGTCGACTGAAACTGAACTGGCAGAACAAACAGACAATCTGATTCAAAGTCGACTTAACTCCTGATTCAGTCGACTGAACTACTGATTCAGTCGACTGAATTGAAGAGTACGATTTTGAGTATTTTCAGTGGTCGCTGTTAATCCGGTAGGATAAATGGTGGTTATGTTAAATTAAAAGGACTAATTTTAATGATTCGATTGGTAAGTCATTAATGGATCTAAGTGTATGGATTAAATTATTTATGTGTTTTAATCAATGGAAAAAGAGGCTAAGTTAAGGGCTGATTTATGATAATCTTGTAACATGGTTAAAGATCATTAATGAACATAGGTTTATGATCAGTTAGAGACTCAATCTTGAATTGGTGGACTTAGACTAAAAAATGGGAATCAAATAAAGTAAGGGATTAAAGTTGGTCCATGATTTATGTGAATAAGGTGACGGATCTTTGTGACGGTGCACGACTGCGAGCGGTGACCGGATAAAGCCTAAGAAAGAACGGACGCTGAAGTGATTCTTCAGTAGGTTTCCTACCTACTTGTAACCACAGTTTTACCCCAGTTTTCTTATGAGACTCTTGTTTTATTATATGTGTTTCAAATGATATATTATGCATTAACAAATGGCATACAGGCATTGGCATCTCATGCATAGAAATGGGATTATGAATGAGGTTCTACAGTGTTTCAAGTTATGAGTTACGTCCATCCTCGGTGGTGCAAGTCACGCCAGGAGGAGTAACATGATGATCATAGTCACAATGGTCTCCTTAGGCGATGAGAGTCCCGCCAGGAGAACTAATACGTGATATGAATCAGTCAATGATGAAGAGATGAAAGTGTGTTGTAATTTACCTTGTCGGTGCAAGGCACGTCAAGTGATGGCTATGAATGTACATGATGGGGGATGCTCATTGCATGTGCATACTTCATAGCATTGTTTTACCTGTTTTGATGATCATGTATTATGATATGTATATGCATGTTTTATATGCTAACATGTGGTAGCCCTGATTCGGGAACCTACTGGGCGCGTTGATCTAACGCCCTAATTCTAACCTTAGAGGAGAATGCAGGTACAAGTAAAGGAAAAGAAAAGGTCGTTGACCGGGAGGGGAGCTAAGCCAAGCCTAAGCGCTTGAATGATGGATTTGGATTACATTATATTACTAACATTTGAATATTTTTGTTGGACATGTAATAATTCATTACTTGCTATGGTTTGATTAGGTTAATAACCTTTGGATCGTTAGTTTATCTTAATTAATGGTTGAGACTGTTACTTGCTATCTAGTCTTTTTATTCCGCAATTAATCTAGGTTTTTCCGCATGTTGATGTTAGTTCCATGTGTGATTCATAATCATGGACTATTTGATGTACACATGGGTGGCCAGTTAAGGTTCAGACTTGGGTAGTCTGAACTTAACTCGTGTCGTGACACCGTCCGCTTTCTTCCGATGTTTATTAAAAAAAAAATTAGAATCTGAAATTCTCGGAAAGGGCGGGGCGTTATAGAGTCATCTCCAAAAATTAGCATATATAATTTCCCCAATTTACTTTCCTTCTCATGGGTTCAAAACTCAATTTCAATTCAGATCTACACCCAAACAAGATTCCATAACAAAAATCCCCTATTACTTCCATGGATTCATCTCCAAATAAAGTCGAAAAGTCATCACATACTCCATTATCAACACATCCCATTAAGATCTCATCAAATAAGAAGAAAAGGAAAGAGAATGATGATAGATCTTACCTTTGAAGGAGAAGGAACCATGCAAAAGGGCGCTCTAAGCGTAGGAAATCTGAATCCAAAGCCTTTAGTGGGTGAAAATCAATAAAGAGAAGGTAGAGGAGGCAAGGGTTTGCTATTAGGGAAGAAGGGTTGGATGTTTGGAAGAGGAAGGAGATAAAATAAGCCTAATTTCGTGCAAACACGGACTTGTGTATAGACTTAATATTTTAATAATATTTTAATATTTTTTTTTTAGGGTTGGGCTATTACACACCTAGACTGACATGGAAAAGATTCTATACACTGCCAATGGAAGGGCTTTAAATGCCATAAACTATTGTCTCACCAGATGAATGCAAACGTATAATGACATGTGAGACAGCCAAAGATGCTTGAGAAATCTTAGAAAGGAGTCATAAGGGAACCTCAGTATTAAAGAGGTCGAAACTCCAATTCCCCCAATTAAAATTTGATACCATACGAATGGAGGAAAATGATACATTCATGGAGTTTTATTCAAAGCTAAGTGATATAGTAAACTCCACGTGGGCCCTCGGTCAAAGAATCCCTGAATCTAAAGTGTGCACTAAGATTCTAAGAATTCTGCCTATAAGATTCAAACCCAAAGTGGCCAATCTTGAAGAATATAGAGATGTGGCACAAATGAGGGTAGATGATTTAGTAGGGTCTCTTCAAACTTATGAGCTTCAGTTTGATGATGTAAAACCTAAAAAGAAATCAATTGATCTAAAATCTTCTCTAAAAACTAAATTAAAAAAGGATGAAGAATCTGATTGCTCAGAAAGTGATACAAATGAAGAGGTTGCCACTCTTGCTAAAAATTTCTTAAAACATTTTAATATGAGGAAAGATAGAAGAAGACTTAACAAAGAAGAGTATAGAGAATTCAATAAAAGTAAAATACATTTTTCAAAAAAAAATTCAAAAGATAGAATCAAAGAAAAATCCAAGCCCAAAGAATCTCAATGTTTTAATTGTGATTGATATGGGCACTTTGCTAATGAATGTCCTTTTAAGAGGAGATCTAAAAATAAAGTCATAACCACTGTGGTGGAAGAAAAAATATTACAATCCGAAAGTGAATCCAATGTGTCAACCCATGAAGATGTTGTCAATTTGAAAGGTTTCATTGCTTCCATCTCTTCTGATCCTCAAAATGCTCAAAATGTTGAAAGTGGTAGTGAAGGATTAGAAGTGAGGATGATGGCTTAAAAAGCTTATAATGCGTTGTTCTTTGAAAGAAAAGATTTGGCTAAAAGTCTTGGTAAATCTAAAAAAGAAAATGTTAAGTGGAAAATCAATTAAAAACTGAAAAAGAAACATTTGAATGAGACTTAAAAAACAATCATGAAGAAAATTTAAGTCTTAAAGAAAAACATGATTTCGCTCACGAAAAAATTGAAAAACTCAAAAAAACTGAGTCTAAGATTAGAAGTAAAAAGCAAAAATTGGAATTTATCTTATACCAATTAAGGGGTCATAAAATAAAATTTGAAGATAAATTTACTCGAGGGGAAGAAAAACTTGAAAAACTCTTATATATTGGAAAACAATTTGGAGATAAAACTATTCTAGGCTTTGATAAGAAAATAAATAAGAAACCCAACTCCAAAACTGTATTTGTGAAAAGTGAGCATTCCTTATCTAAAGCTTCTAGTGTGACATGCTACTATTGTGAAAAGTTGTGTCATCTAAGGTTTGAATGTCCCCTAAGAAAGAAGAATAACAAAGAGAAGTTCACTTCTGTCCAACCAAAGGTACATCATAGAAGGGACAATGTCAGGCAAAATTTTCAAAGAAAAGATCAAAATCAGCTCTTAAACTAAATAATAACAGATTTGCTAAAAGAGCTTCTCAAACATAGATTTGGCTCTAAGAATTCCACTTCAACCCTCTGGACATCTTCCTTCAATGCAAAATGGGTTCAGAAGGTTAGAGGGTTTGTTTAGACCCTTTGTTGTTTTTAGATCCTCATTTTGCCTAATAGGAAAATGTGTTCTTGAGGATCTGACAAATTGGTTGGGTGGTGGATCTTTCTTGGTTTCAAATATTGGAATAAATGTTTATTTAAAACTGATGTTTTATTGAATCCGTTTCTCCATGATATTATTGTGCAGTACCCGTTGTCAATTTATGACAAAAGGGGGGAGAAAATGGTACTAATATTGAGGGGGAGAAATTTTAAAATCCCACATAGTTGCATATGTCTTTTGCAGAAATATTTTTATTTTACAGTCATCATTTCAGGGAGAGAAAAAGAAAAAGGGGGAGAGAAAAGATAATGCAAGAAATTCAAGTCTTGATATTGTCTTTGTATGAGTTGTATTTTTTTTTGTGTCAAGAACTTGTAATTCATTGTAAAGGGGTTTAATGAGATGTATTTGTTGGAGTCTAGTTTTGTCACGAATTTGACAAAGGGAGAGATTGTTAGGGCCTTTGTTTGACCGAATCGATGTCTTGTCAATTCTGTGATAGTGTTTGTGTCCTTGCCTTGGAAGATTTAAGAAGATGTCAAAGTCAAGATCTACTGTGCAATGAAGACTCTATATCGTACATGTGATTGGCACAAAGGTAACTGGACCCTAGTGGACTTTAGGTCAAGCCCAAACACCCCAGAAGTCAATGGTTAAAAATAGGAAAACTGAAAAATATTTGGTCTCAGCATTGAGGTCTCGAGCTTTGTCTCGAGCCCTCGAGACTAAATCTGGTAAGAGCAAGCCTGTCCAAAAACTGTATTATTTCTTATATCTCAGCCTTCAGACCTCGAGCATTTTATCGAGGCCTCGAGACCCTCCATATCTAAGTAAAAAATCGTGACAGATTTATTCAACATGTGCTCTTAAACTTAGCTGTCATTTGACTTAAAATTACACAATATCAGGAAAAGAAAATATGGAAACTCTAGAAGGCTCCTCTGGATTTGAAAAGATTATGAAAAAATATTTTCGCCTCATCGTGATTTGAAATTCATGTACAAATCTAAAAATATGTGCTTAGTATTGGTTAGATGTCCTTTGACTAAATATCACTAAAATCGAGGATTGTAATTTGGAAAAAATATGAGTTGTATACCAAATACAGGCTCGAGGCCTCGAAGAATTGCCTCGAGACCTCGAGACTTAGCTGTTGGGGAAAAATCTATAAGTACACAACTTTTGTTCGAATTTCAAATAGACTTTCACACTGGAAAAACCCTAAACTTTCAGAGCCTCTTTTCCCCAACCGTCTCTCTTTTTCATCAATCCTCATAAGTTGAATCAAATCATCCAATGCTTATACACATGAAGAAGATTTGAGACCTGGACTCTAGGACCAACATGTAGAACTCTTGTCCTAGAACCCATCTTCCGTTGTGGTGAATCTAATTGAAGAAAGATCCAAATCTGAAGGTAGAAGCGCGGAGACATCATCAAAAGAACACACTTTGAAGACTTGTTATGGTCCAAGGCAATTGTTCCTCTTTTACATTTTATTTCATAAAATTTGAAAGGTGGATTAGAATATTGTGTTCGAACCACCCAAAAAAATAGGCTTCGTGGATTAGACCTTGGGGGTCGAACCTCATAAAAAATTAGATTGTACTATCTGGGTGAGAAGCCCATTCATAGTGTATTACGACGACCCGAGAGTTGGGAAGTCTGACAGTGGATGTACGTTCAGGTGAACTGAATCACTATATGTCGTTGTGCATTTATGGTTGCCTTGATGGTTTAATTTGTTTATTATTTGCACACACTTGTTTATTATTCCTCTGTACATTGGTTTAATTGATTTATTTTAAAAAGAGTAATAAAATCGGTTAAGACCTATTCACCCCCCCTTTAGGTCTTGCATTATTCTAGTAACAGATTTTCAATTGGTATCAAGAGCTTGGTTACAATGAGTTGGACTTAATCGTCCAAGTTGATCCTGTACTAGAATCATGCATAGAGGTGAGAGTCAACCTGTTTCCTAACCCTCCTACTTTGACGGCTTAAACTATGCATGTTGGAAGGGGAAAATGAAAAGGTTTTTCATATATCTTGATGGAGAGTATGGGAATCAATCGTAAGGGGTTGGGAACATCCTGTGGAGGAAATCACTGAAAAATTGACTAAAGATGAAGCTGGCAAATCTGTAAAGGAAGTCATTGGCTCTAAACCTAGGGATTACTTCACCTAGACTGACATGGAAAATATTCTATACACTGCCAATGGAAGGGCTTTAAATGCCATAAATTGTGTTATCTAATAGATGAATATAAACGTATAATGACATGTGAGAGAACCAAAGATGCTTGGGACATCTTAGAAAGGACTCATAAGGGAACCTCAGTGGTTAAGTGGTCAAAACTCCAAATCCTCCAATCAAATTTTGATACCATACGAATGGAGGAAAATGATACATTCATGGAGTTCTATTCAAATCTAAGTGATATAGTAAACTCCACGTGAGCCCTCGGTCAAAGAATCCCTGAATTTAAAGTGTGCACTAAGAGTCTAAGAAATTTGCCCATAAGATTCAAACCCAAAGTAGCCGATATTGAAAAATATAGAGATGTGGCACAAATGAAGGTAGATGATTTAGTAGGGTCTCTTCAAACTTATAAACTTCACTTTGATGATGTAAAACCTAAAAAGAAATCAATTGTCTAAAATCTTCTCTAAAAACTAAATTAAAAAAGGATGAATCTGATGAATCAGAAAGTGATACAGATGAAGAGGTTGCCACTCTAGCTAAAAATTTCTTAAAACATTTTAATATGAGGAAAGATAAAAGAAGACTTAATAAAGAAGAGTATAGAGAATTCAATAAAAGTAAAACACATTTTTCAAAAAAAAAAAAATCAAAAGATAGAATCAAAGAAAAATCCAAGCCCAAAGAATATCAATGTTTTAATTGTGATCGATATGGGCACTTTGCTAATGAATGTCCTTATAAGAGGAGATCTAAAAAGAAAGCTATAACCACTGTAGTGGAAGAAAAAACATCACAATCCGAAAGTGAATCCGATGTGTCAACACGTGAAGTTGTTGTCAATTTGAAAGGTTTCATTGCTTCCATCTCTTATGATCCTCAAAATACTCAAAATGTTGAAAGTGACAGTGAATGATTAGAAGTGAGGATGATGGCTTACAAGAAGCTTATGATGTTTTGTTCTTTGAAAACAAAGATTTGGCTAAGAGACTTGGTAAATCTAAAAATGAAAATGTTAATTGGAAAATCAATTAAAAACTAAAAAAGAAACATTTGAATGAGATTTAAAAACCATTCATGAAGAAAATTTAAGTCTCAAAGAAAAACTTGTTTTGGCTTACAAAGAAATTGAAAAACTTAAAAAAACTGAGTCTAAGATTCAAAGTGAAAAGCAAAAACTGGAATTTGGCTTAAACCAATTAAGGGGTCACAAAATAAAATTTGAAGATAAATTTACTCAATGGGAAAAAAACTTGAAAAACTCCTAAATATTAGAAAACAATTTGGAGATAAAAATGGTCTAGGCTTTGATGAGAAAATAAATAAGAAACTCAACTTCAAAACTATATTTGTGAAAAGTGAGCATTCATTCTCTAAATCTTCTAGTGTGACATGCTACTATTATGAAAATTTGGGTCATCTAAAGTTTGAATGTCCCTAAGAAAAAAGAATCACAAAAAGCAGTTCACTTTTTGTCCAATCAAAGGTACATCATAGAAGGGACAATGTTAGACAAAATTTTCAAAGAAAAGATCAAAATCAGCTTTTAAACCAAATAATAACAGATTTGTTAAAAGAGCTTCTCAAACATAGAACTGGCTCAAAGAATTCCAGTTCAACCCTCTGGCCATCTTCCTTCAATGCAAAATGGGTTTAGAAGGTGAGAGGATTTGTTTAGGCCCTTTAACGTTTTCAGATCCTCCTTGTACCTAATAAGAAAATGTGTTCTTGAGGATCTGACAAATTGGTTGGGTGGTGCATCTTTCTTGGTTTCAAATATTGGAATAAATGTTTATTTAAAATTGATGTTTTATTGAATATGTTTCTCCATGATATTATTGTGCATTACTCTTTGTCAATTTATGACAAAAAAAGGGAGAAAATGGTACTAATATTGAGAGAGGAGGGAGGGGGTTTTAAAATCCCACCTAGTTGCCTATGTCTTCTGTAGGAATATTTTTTGTTTTATAGGCATCATTTCAGGGGGAGAAAAAGAAAAAGGGGAAGAGAAGAGATAGTGCAAGAGATTCAAGTCTTGATATGGTCATTGTATGACTTGTAATTTTTTTTTTTGGGTAAACGACTTGTAATTCATTGTAAAGGGGTTTAATAAGATGTATTTTTTTAGTGTCTAGGTTTTGTCACGAAATTGACAAATGAGGAGATTATTAGGGCCTCGGTTTGACCGAATCGATGTTTTGTCTATTCCGTGACAGTGTCTGTGTCCTTGCCTTGGAAGTTTTAAGAAGTTGTCAAAATCACTAAAGACTACATGAAGATCTACTGTGCAATGAAGACTCTACATCGCACATGTGACTGGCACACAGGTAAGTAGACCCTATTGGACTTTACATCAAGCCCAAACACCCTAGAAGTCAATGGTTAAAATTGGAAAACTGAAAAATATTTGGTCTCAGCCTCGAGGCCTCGACCTTTGTCTTGAGCCCCCCGAGACGGAATCTAGTGAAAGCAAGCCTGTCAAAAAATTGTATTATTTCTTGTCTCTCAACCTCGAGACCTCATGCATTTTGTCAAGGCCTCGAAACCTTCCATATTTGAATAAAAAATTGTGACAGCCTTATTCGATATGTACTCTTAAACTTAGTTGTTTGACTTAAAACTACACAATATCAGGAAAGGAAAATATGGAAACTCTAGATGGCACCTCTCGATTTGAAAAGATTATGAAAAATCTTTCACCCACTTCATGATTTGACTTTATGGAATAAAGTTACGGAAAGGGGATAAGCCACATCGTGATTTGCAATCACGTACAAATATGAAAAATATGTGCTGAGTATTGGTGAGCTGGCCTTTGACTAAATATCACTAAAATCGAAGATTGTAATCTGGAAAAGCTATGAGCTGTATTACCAAAGACAGGCTCAAGGCCTCGAAGAATCGCCTCAAGACCTCGAGACTTAGCTGTTGGGAGAAACTCTATAAGGACACAGCTCTTGTTCGAAATTCAAATAGACTTTCATACTGGAAAAACCCTAAACTTTTAGAGGATTTTTTTCCCAGCTGTCTCTTTTCTTCATCAATCCTCATAGGTTGAATCAAAGCATCCAATGCTTATACACCTGAAGAAGACTTGAGACCTGGACTCTAGGACCAACGTGTAGAACTCTTGTCCTAGAGCCCATCTTCCGCTGTGGCAAATCTGATTGAAGAAAGATCCAGATCTGATGGTAGAAGCGTGGAGACATCATCAGAAGAACACACTTTTGAAGACTCGTTAAGGCCCAAGGCAAGTGTTCCTCTTTTACTTTTTATTTGATAAAAGTTGCGAGTTGGATTAGAATGTTGTGTTTGAACCATCTAAAAAAATAGGAGTCAAGTATTAGATCATGGGGGTCGAACCTCTATAAAAGATTAGGTTGTATGATCTGGGTGAGAAGCGAGAAGTCTGACAGTGGATGTAGATTCAGGTGAACCGAACCACTATATATCGTTGTGCATTTATGATTTGCCTTGATGGTTTGATTTGTTTATTATTTGCACATGCTTGTGTATTATTTCTCTGCACATTGGTTTAATTGATTTATTTTAAAAAGGGCAATAATTAAGACCTATTCAACCACCCCCCCCCCCCCTTCCCTTTTGGTCTTGAATTGTTCTAGTATCGGATTTTCACTCTCAATGTGATCTCGTTGATGACAAAGATGTTCCTTTATATTTGCAATCACAAGCTTTGGGAGAAGTTTGATTGGATTTCAAATGATTCACCAAAGTTTAGTGCTTAGGGAGAAGTTGGAAGAGGTTGGGATTCTCTGGGAATGCCTTAAGATTTTCCTATCTGAAAAGTAAAGCCAAACTCACCAAAGTTCGGAGTTTAAATAGGCATCCAGAATTTCTTCCAACGGCTAGTTGGTGAAGGGTCAGGGCTATTAAGTTGTGCCTTCCAACAATATGACCGTTGCACATTTAATACACCTCAACGGCACAATAACGGTTACCCACGGTGGGTGGAATTCCACGATAGGTAATCGAGCCAAATGTCGATGGGTCGCCACTGACGATAGTATCAACCTAAGAACAACTGTATTTTACAGTGTCTCCAACCAGAACTCTGAAAATACAAGCCGAAAGGTCGTCGACAACGATGGATCGTCCCTGTCATTTACAATGGGTCGACAACCTCGATTGCCTTGGTCTGAGAGTTGACCAGTTTGACAGATTTTTCCAACCAAAACCTTTGTCATTGTAGACGATGGATTGTGGACCATGATGTGTATGTCCTATCTTTGGTGATGGGTCGTCATACATGATGTGTCGTCTTAATAGTATATCAATTTTGCAAGCTTAAGTACATTTAGTTCTATTGGCCATCAAAGTCCACTAGGCTTGATTTATGATTTACCAATTTGTTCTCTAAGCCTAGTCAAGGTCTTCCTAGGTGTGTTGGGTCCACCGTAGAGTCATCTATGACCAATTTACATTTTGTTATTGCCATACACTTTGTGATGCTTGAATCTTGTTCTTGATCTTCCAATGCTTAAAGCTCTTGATTTAATCTTCACACCACTTGATTCTTGATTCATTTTCTTCAATCTTCCAAGGCAATGCTCTTCTACGTGATGGAATTGACAACAAGGTGACTCGGTCAAACTGGGGCACTAACAATCTTCCTATTTATCAATTTCGTGACAAAACCTAGAAGCTGATTACAGGCTCAAAGACCTAACCCAACCTTTTACAAATCATTTGAATACAAATATTACATCAATTACAAAACATATTCAAATGACAAATCCTAAACTTTATGCTGCTCCAGAAGCTTTCTTCATATTGCTCCCCCTCAAGGTATGCCTGCAATGATATGTATACAAACAACAATGCACTAGGTGGAAGCAATATATCTCCACCTCGAACATTAGTCTTAACGCACGGACGAACACCCCAAATTTCTCCCCCTTTTTATCATAAATTGATAAAGGGCATTGAAGCACTGATATACCACTTCATTGTACTTCAACAAGTCCCAAAAGTTGGACTAGATAAGGAGAAAGCGGAAACAAAGCCAAATGCATTTTAAAGTATGCCAATCCCAATATGAAACCAACTCATGCATGCTCTAAGGAGTGAATGACTCATACAAGTAATTTTACTATGAGAGGAGTTTATGAGTGAACAATTTCAGATACTTATTAAGAAGATCTGAAAACATTATGAACTATATAACTCATACACCAATGGAGCACATCGTTCATAAGAAATGCATATGCATGAGAGATCCAGCCAGTCCAAGTGACTGCCAATATAAAATAAACTATGTATGGCATTCAAAAATGGATTCAAAGAAAATATAACCATTTTAAAAATTTCTGGTTGATCTCCCCAAAACAAAGGTGATGCATAAGCATTTACCAATATGAGCACAAATGCATCAAACCAAAGTAACAAGTTCATTCATACAAAACATGTACCAATAAGGAGATTATGAATGAACCAACACCCTATTCTAGGAAATCCATTAAACATTGGAAGATAGAGGTTTATTTCTTCCTTTAAAGTTTCCAAGGCTTGCTCTCCGTTCGTTAATATTTTTCAGAGCACATTGCACCAAGTCCTTTAGAATTTGGACCATTGAACCATGGTGGCTTTCTTTATTCCAATATCCTTGATTATTGACTCGAAGATTTACCTTTGAAAACAGTTCAAAGCCACATCAAAGGTGCATTTTCCAATCAGGTTGCATTCAAACCTTGTATTATTTTACCAATATACGTTTGAAGGTTTAATGTAGAATGCAAAACAATCTTGGATAAAAATAATTTTCCTGATCTGAACATTTCTCCAACCATATTTCCATTGTCTAAGAGATTTTCCAAGATATCGCTTTTCAAGAACATTGGAAAGAACATAAATGCATCCCTATAAGATTTACCAATTGAGGGATGAAGAGTGTGTGCTTGTGATGCAAGCAAGTCCACAAAACAACAAGTTTTGCAATTCAACCTTTGAATGCAGGATATGGCAAATTCAGAAGGAAATTAGACATTTGATAATTCTCAACCCATATAATGCACATATTCATTTCTTATTAAGATACCACCATATAAGCTCTTAGAAATGAATATCTCATGCCAATGATTGTCAAAACATTCACACACCAATTTGTGCCATTTGAAGATTCCACATCTTCATATGCATTTGCAATTTGTTCAGTTTACCATTTCAAAGTCCATTGCATATGTGTGATGTCAACCATAAGCATCCTCAGGTTTTAGCAAAACTTGGTCCTTTTGAACTGAAAACATTCCTCATAACATATACCAATGAAGAAAATGGGAATTAGAGCACAAACACACATGACAAGCATTCATTTCACATATTATATACCAATAAGATGCAGAGAAATGTAAGTATGAGAGAAATATGGCATTCAAAAATATGCAATAATGCTTAGAGCTCATGAATGTCGTATTAACAAACACTTTGCAAAATCGATTTCAAATGCACCAAGATATACCAATATGACAAGGTACAAGTGAGAGATCTATATTAATCATACAAGTGTTTGTCTTTCAAAAGATCATCTCCCATGCTTTTTACCACATTTACCATTCATTCATGAAAGATCCATTGAAATCCTATACTTTGACTTGAATGGTGTATAAATGGATTACCCTTTTGAACTTTTGATCACATTTGGATCATCAATAGCTGACTTTGGCAAATCAAACCAAAGAAAAATACCATTCATAAAGCATGGAGCAAAGTTCATTCCACATGAAATTCACAAATTTAAAAGAACATGGAATCAAACACCACTATGTATTTGCACAAGATCATCTCTCAAACAAGATATTACCAATTAAGTACAGAGATGAAAACATATAATGCATACACATACATATGCAAAACATGGAATGGAAAATGGAGATTTACCAATAAGAACAGATATGCCACACAAATATCTTGCACATATTCAATCCACAAAACATATACCAATAAGGAATATGGAATGAAAGCAAGATACACATTAAGATTCCAAACATGTGTCGCATGTGTTAATTACTTAGGCAAACATTAACACATCTACGCTAACATTGTGGGACTTGGAATCTAAAGTCTATAACTGTATGACTCTTCAAGCATGACATATACTATAGCCATGAAGAGTACAATCAAGAGCTTGTTGAGTCAAATGTTTCATGCCACAACACATGGTTGTTTGAACTCACTTGCAAGGAGATGGAATTCAACTACACTAGTCCTAATGAGGCACAATTCTTAGACCAATTTAGGACGTGAGTAGGTCCTATGTCTTAGGGATCAATTTGAAATGTCGATCCGGACCTTTCTTCTCAAATCTTCAGAAGTTGGGCATTTTGATTTTTCCACTTTGAACATTTGGCCGAAATCCATTGACTTGAGACAAGAACCGCATTATGATATAAACCCATCCATAGCATGAGGAGGTCTTGACTTATCCATAGGCGATGATGGTGACTACATAAGCTTAATCAATCAATTGGATCATGAATATAATTGGATGAAGAATGGGAACACTTATGGATGAAATTAAAGATAAAATTAAAGAATTGGGTATGAGATTTTATGCAACTCTTTTATCGGGCAAAAGAAGCCCATTTAACTGTCCAATTGGGCATAAATCCTTAAATAAGTGGCTCATTAGGTATGGAAATGGGTCATACACTTTAATTTATTTTTCGGACTTTATTTGGTCCAAGGAAGGAGTTCATTTGCTTAGTACAAGAAAGAGTTACATGATTACAATTTTTCTTCTTATGTCCATCTCTATATAGAAGACTCCTATCCCTTCGATGGATGGTAAGAAGGAAAATAAATTAGGTCAGAATCAAGTAGAATGCTACAATTGCAAGAAATGGGGCCATGTCGCTGTTAGGTTTATTAGCAAAATAAACACACTAATAATTAACATAATAAATCAAGCACAATAACACACTGACAATTTACATAGTTCGGCCCACTTATAGTCTACGTCCACAAAGCGTGAAAAGTTTGTATTATTAAGAGAAGATAATACAATACGTATAAACTTCCTGAGTTATAAATCAATCCCGACTACAGAGATATCTCACCTGAATTGTTGTTCTCTGCTCTTGTGGGACCCAACTCTTGTATGCAATGCCTCTTGCAAACAATACCCAATCAGAGAACCAGCTTGCTGCCTCTGTAGTATGCTATTCTGCAGTCTTGTCTCTTCACAATGGCTGATTGCAAGCTCCTCCACACACCAATTTCATGACAGCACTGGCAACCCCTTTAATTATGCTTCACCGATCTGATCATTGTAGATCAGATCGGTTTTTCCTCTCTGTTGTCTGCCTTTCAGACGTTCTCAGATCAACCCTTCTCGCTAGCAGTCAATCACGCTGCACCTCAACGCTGGCTGCCTCTCTATTTCATATTCAGTCACGCCATTCTCTCTTGGTTGGTTCCCCCTTCATGTATTGCAACCCTTCACGTTGATTCTCTGCTGGCCAGTAAGGGGACAAATCTAACACAGATTTGTCCAATTCCCTCTCAGCTACTACAATATGAACCCATGCCTCTTTGTATCTGCCACCAGTTGTCGTAGACAGTCTCCAAAATGGGTTGCTCTCTGGTTGACACCTGAACAAGTAAACAATCCCTCTCTATTGTGTGTCTCTCTGTCTCCTTCCTCACAAGACACCTCTCTCTTAAAACTCACGCTGACGCTACTTAAGCAACTTACCCAAAATCAAAGTGTCGTGTATAGCAATTGCCTTCTTCCAGCCGACCCAGTCGATCTTCTAATTAAGAGTCCTACTAATAATAAAATATCCAACTTAGAAGGACTCTTTTTCTTTTGTCGTGTCCTACTTGGAAAGACAATCGCCAACACTGATTGGGTCAGACACACAGTGGTAAGATGGATTTGAGCCACACCTAACACTAGCAAGTGCACAAAGTGCCACACCCCGCTCTTTCAACATCTAAATGGGCATGACTTTATATTGAAATCCAATATTAAATGTTCACTAAATGGGTCTTACGTCACAAATTCATGGCAAAAAAATTTCTCTCAAATAAAAACATAAATATTTACAATGCCAATGAATTCTTCAAGTCCTCTAACATTAATTAATTATAAGGTCTAGAAAAATTATCAATCCATGAGTTGTAACAACAAAATCTATTACATGAATAATTTTAATCTCACATATTTACTCAAATTCCCAAAGCATAGAAATAAAGTAACTATTATTCTCAAATTTATCAATGGCTTGGACTTATTCTCCAAGTCTGATAGATCCAAAATAAAAACATATCATAAACTCTTACTGAGTTCCAAACCATAAAACTCAAATCACAACATATATCAAAGTGTGCATAACTCTACTTAAACAAATAAATCTAATTTGTTTCCAGTAGCTTCTTGTCTTCTGATTTTGTTCTTGATTTTCATCAATGCCCAAGTCCAAAGGGTTTCCTACAATGTAAAGGGTATGAGCTCCAAGTCCAGTGAATAAAACAATAACATATACATATATTCACATGATACATTTATCCTTCCCATTCCATGTCTTTCAAAATAAATAAACAAAGCACGATAAATTCAATAATAATTTGTTACTATGCTTCAATGCTCAATGCAACCATCTCCACACCCATATCTACTATTACTTGGTGGCCATCCCACCAAAGTGAGGACTACACAACCTTCCACCAAGCAATAGCTATCATGATTTTGTCACGGAATACATACCTACTATCGAGGTAGCCATCCCACCGAAGTGAAGAATATACAACCATCCAGTTGATGCACCAAGTGGCCATCATGACAACATCACGGAATACACACCCCTATATCCCAAGCCCATGAATATGAGAATACCATGCTTCAATCAATGTGAAATATTACATGCTCAATGCATCCATCTTCATAAACGCCTTTACTATTACTTGGTGGTCATCCCACCAAAGTGAGGAATACATAACTACCACCAAGCAATAGCCATCATGATGTTTCACTGAATACACAACTACCAACGAGGTGGCCATCTCACTGAAGTGAGAAATACACAACCATCCACTTGATGCATCAAGTGCCCATCTCACCGAAGTGAGAAATACACAACCATCCACTTGATACATCAAGTGGCCATCATGACAAATCACGGAATGCCTATCATATCTTATCAACATATCACAAATTTCCATAATATGCTTATACAAGTTCATGGTTTATTCTAAGCACATTCTCCAACATCTATGCACATTCCACAACATCATAATTACATTCTTTATCACCATAGCATGCTTATAAATCAAATTATGTAGCAACCATTCAACATAGTATAATTGCAAAGTAAAGCTTATAATAATGCAATTAAAATATCAATAGTCCATATCATGCCAATCCATTCAAATTCCAAGTAACATTCCACTACAATTCATTGAATTTAATCACTAGACCTTTCAACAAGGTTAATGGTTAATTTTCATAAATTTGGGAGGACCGAGTCTCTCACGGCTAATAAAATAGTTTAGCCTAAATACCTTTTACATTGCTGTGAATTTTACACTGGATTGTAACCATTACCTTTGTCATCACTCAGTCTATTTTTAGGTCTAATGACTACATTTCATACACACACATCAAATTGCAATCTTTTTCTTTGAACAAACAAAAATAAGGAATCATGTATAAATTAAAGCATGTAGTGTATTGCTCCCCTCACCCAACGTTGTGAATTGTACGTGATAAAATCTTGAAGTTCTTTAACGATCAGGACTCAAGATTCGCTGAAATAATAACTATAACAAAACCAATAAAGGCTTATTCTAAACAATTTCCTTGAATTCTAAAACTACCTTAATATGATCATCAGATTAAAACAAAATTCTCAAAATATGGTTTAAGGTTTCTAAGGTGTTTCAAGCACTTTATTACTGGTCTAAGGTCTCAGGTCTACTAGCTGTTCAGTAATCAGTCCATGACATAAGATTAAGAACTAAAGATTAGGCCTAAGAAATTTCTCAACAAAAATCATGTAAAATCGCAATATTGCAGAATTTTCTTGAAACTGTATGGAAATCAAATAATTCTCATATTTTTACAGTAGATGGGTCTCTGAATGAAGATTCCAGAAATATCTTGTTTGGCCTAATTGGAGTTTCCTAGCCCGAGATATCACTGTTTTAATGAAATTGTTATGAACTGCCAAACAGTTTACAGTTTAGGACGCATGTTCAGATTGTAGATGACTTTTGACCCATCTATAGTTATCGAAAAAATCCCAAATTTTAACCACACATAGGTCTCTTTGCTACTTGACATTAAGCACAAGTTTTCATGGTTTCGGTTGAGTCTAAAAAAAGTACATTTTTACCCCTGATGTTTACTGTAACGCCCCTCCCTCTCCCACTAGGATCAAAGTAATATGATAAGGATATTTGAGTGGGGAGAGAGACGAGCGTCACAACGCGAGTCGAGGCCGAGTCAGAAGACCCAACCTCGACTGGCCTGCATAGTGTGTGCGTATGGATAAATAACATTTGCAACCCACTAACAAGATAAATCTGCGGAGTCATTCATAACATTTGATACATGGGTAATAATCATTTCATGATTCCACATTTCCATTTCAAAGCAAAGTAGAAGGGTCCCATAACAGTTAAATTACAAGTAACAACAAAATTTGATAGTCTAGGAGTGTACATCAATTTTTACATTTCCATTCTCCATAACTCCTACAAAATTACATTTTTTTCCCTAAATATAACATAAACTAAGTCTTCTCCCAAAATATCAAAATGAGTTAGTTCCTCCAAGCTCATCCTTTTCTTGCTATACATTCATGCTTGACTAGCACTTGGCCTGGCCTCATCGCCTTTTTCATTACCTGCATTTGATTCTAAAAGGGGAAGGAATTGTGGGCTTAGTCACATGCCCAGTAGGAATTCCATTCGAAAATATGTACCAACATGTGATGTAAATACAATTCAAATCTATATCATATTATAACTCAATATTTGGAAATATCATGACACATACTATATTAAAATAAAATTGTTGGAAACCAAACATCGAATCCCATATTCAAAACCAAATACATCATATGATAGAAAATCAAACATTCAAACTCCAAACAACCACCACTTTGTAAAATAGTCATACCTTCTAAATTAAATTAGAAATCAACATGAAGTGTGATGCCATGAGTGTCATGAACTTATGCAAGCCCCTTTCATGCCCCATGCAATACTAGACTCTTCTCTTTTCAATGGTTATATTGTTGGTCATTTATGTCGGTAGCTTTCTGGGGCACCGGTGGGGAGCTACTCCCCAATACTAGAAATTTAACCGGGACTACTAGGGGAGCGCTATACACCCATACTCCTGCATATTTCGGGACTTTTGCTGACCCAGGGGCTCCTTCGTCGAATTCAAAATGCCATAATTAATTTCTTGGACGCGGCCAATTCAAACGGTTAATGCATTTCCCATCCCAAGACTAAGGTATGTCCGGAATTACTCATTCCTTATCTTGGGTAATGCATTTCCCATCCCATGCATATGCATGAGGAATATGTTCATGAATGATACCAAATCCATTCGATTATACAAACATGAATTCACATTTTCATAAAAGCAAATATACATTAAGTTCACACAATTAAATCAAAACAAACAACGTAATTTATAATATTGAAATCAAGCCAACATACTTATAATCACTATGGTACTTCAAAAATGTAGGAAAACCTACTTGATTGTGGATGATTGGTGATGGAGAATGAATTAAGAGGAGCACGTACAACGTCGGTTTGAGCCTCAAATCTTCATTTGTTGTCCATGTATGAGAAAAAAAAAACTATATCACTAACTTAATTATATCAAATGCCCTTAAGCTCTAGTCTCTACATTGTGACTTATATACTTAGAGCTTTAATTGGGGCTTAGGGATCAAATAGGTGAATATTAATGGGGTCTAGGTGATCCAAATCACTAATCTTCCATACATGAATTAAACCTTAGGAAAACTGTTCAGGTCTCCGGTTGATACATCGACCCTACTTAATCACAACACAAATGTATGAATTCTCTTTTAGCAGATATATAATCATAAGAAACTCATTAAAACTCATACACATGCATTTTATACCATCCATTCACATTGTACAAATCTATAGAGGCTTAAACCATAGTCTCGCCCAACATTGCATTTGATTATGCCCAAAGCAACACTTACCTAGCCATTTAATCAAACACTTCTAATCTATATCTTTGGAGAAATTCCGATTCAACCAAAGCCATAACCCCAATTTCGACCATCAATGGGTCCAACATCATCAATCTCTCCATCTCTCCATTTCTCCAATTTATATGCCTTTATTTGGGTTCTTAGACCCAAATCTACATCAAATCCCTCATATACACTATCCTTATACCCACTAATGGAATCCCTTTGACCCAAATTAAAACAAAAATAACATACCTCTTTAGATTTGGGGATTTTCGTTGGTGGAGGGAAAAAGAGAACTCGATCAAGCTCTTTCTTTTCTTGTTTATTTATTTCTCTTTTTTCCTTGAGCTTCCTTTGTTTCTTTTCTCCCTTGTTTCCTTCTTCTCTTTGTTTTCTTTTGTCTCTTTTTTTATCTTCAAATCTTCATCAATGGAGGTGTAGAGGAAGAGGAGGAAAGGAGAGAGAGAGGACCGATTGGAGAGAGTGAGGGAGAGGGTATTACCGTGTGCATGGAGGGAAGGGAGAGGGAGTGCCATATGGAGTGGAAATGGAAGATAGAGAGTGTCGTGAGAGAGAAATGAGGGAAAAGAGAGGGTGAGGATTGTTGGAGGAGCGAAATGAGATGAGAAAGCTCATTTCTCTCTCTTCCTTTTGGTCAAAAAGGTAGGCGGGTGGTAGAGTGTGGGTTTGGGTCTTCATTCATTGCGAAGAGGAGGATGGTTGGACACATGGCATAACACCTCACCTCTTTAAATTAATCTCCATTAATTAAAACCCATTTCCATTAAGTATTATTAATTAATAACTGAATTAAATCACTCCTTAATCCCTCTTAATTAATTAATCACCAAAATTTCCATCAATTAATCAAATTTTCCACAATTCTACAATTGGAGTCTAAATCTGAAAATTTCATTAAATAATTAATAATTACCAATTAATTTACCCACTAACTTTAATTTCCAATAATCTCCATCAATAAATTTCCTCCCAATAAATCTCAAAACTCCCATCCATTAGACTTTACTCCATTTTGGTAATATTTAATTAAGTTATCACTTATTTCACTAATCCTCAGATCTCACTTGTTTACTTAGTCACCTCTAATTTTATTTACCTTGTCAATTATTTTTCTAATTCTGCTACTTAATATCAAAATTTCCTTTCATTCCATTTATTGAGGAAAATTACATGGATTTAACAAAAATCAAAATTCTGGGGTGTTACATTTACGACAGTTAGCCTTGGTTTTGTGTATATAAGATGCATTTAATGATTCATTTTAGTTTTGTAGGTAAATTCAGGGAAATACAGGAAATCAAGTTAAATCAATGGATAATTGCCGGAAGAGAGGTTAAAATGGAAGATTTGAAATTTTATAATTAAATCATGCCGTTTTTAGGTTTTCAAATGTAAATTGATTAATCTAGATCAAAGTATAAAAGTCTGGATTGATTCAATATTTTAGATTTTTAGGTGGTTGATTAATTATTTAATTTTAAGAAAGAAAGTCTGCAATTAAAGAGGCCAAGAAGTTTGAAATCAAGATCCATGGCCTAGAGGTCCACTGCAAATGGGCCAAGCTTTGCTCCAAATGTTAGAAAACTGGGTCAGGCCAAGCACTCCATGCGCATTCATCAATATGGGCCAGGCCAATGCAAAGTCCAAGTCCATTAAGCTCAAGTCCAAGTTTCATTGGAGGCCCATATGCTTATTTGAGGCTGAAATCCCTAAGTCCAAAACCCATTCACACGCACACGCCTTGTCCATGCGAATTTTATATCTACCCTCCATTTCCCTATCTTCAATCTCCATTGTCCATTTCATGCATACATGTTAGGTAAACCCTAGAGCCTCCATCCTTAATCCATTGCATACATAAATCATGTTAGATTTAGGTCATTCATCCTAATCATACATTTAGATCAACCCTTGAATCATAACCCAAAGTAATCATAGCCATCCATTCATAAAAACCCTAGATCTAGAGTAACTTGCATCCTAAGCAATGCCACATCATTTACACATCATCACCCAATCCACAAACCCTCCATACGATTTTGCACAATCCATTTCCACCTCATGCACATTTTTTAAAGGTCAACCCTCCATGTCATCTTTCAATCATCCAACCATCCATTCATCCTAACTTTTAATCTCAACCATTCATATCATTCGTGCACAAACCCTAATCCAACAAGGCAAAATTCGCCCATAGCCCTAGCAATTCCTATTTTCACTCATTCTTTTCTTGCATTCCACTCTAATTTGATCTCCAAGTCACCCACTCTCCAAGCAACCAAAATTCTCCCAAGCCCTTGTAAACCCTAATCTCTTTCATCTTAAAATCCCATCCATCCAAATTCATTGAGATCTAATCCAAGCCTTTCATTCATAACTTAAACCAAAATTTAATCTCAACCGTCCATTCAAACCTTGAGCCTATAAATAAAGCACTGAGTCAGATAGTGAAATTTAAATTTGACCTGGAGTTCAAGAGGACCAAAGGCTGAAGAGAAAAAGGCAAGAAGACAAAGACACCACTCGAATTTCACAAGTGAGAGTTGTAAATTTTCATTTATTTTGTCTTTCTTGTACTTAATTTTATGTATGCTTGTACTTGAATTCTTTCATTAAATAAATAAGAGACGTGTTTTTAGAATCCTAGAAAGTCCGATTATTCAGATTTCTTTTCAATGTCCTTTTTATTTAATTTTAAATTTGTATATTTTGATTAATTAAAAGTTAGAACTTAGGTTGTAAGTGTTAAATCTGAAATCTAAACAATAATTAGATAAAATTTTATGATTTTTAATTAAATAAGCATTGATTTTTGAATTCTAAGCGTTGAATTTCAAATCTCGGTTTCTTATTTGTTTATTTATTTTGGGCAATGACAAAATTCCATAACCACCTTTAAATTATGCATTTATTTATTCTGTCATTTACATTATTTGTCAATTTATTTCCTGTTTTTAGTTACATTAGTCACTTTGTATGTTGGTTGTATAAAAATTGTTCAATATGTGTTTATTGTGAATCTTGTATGTTTAATTTTTAATTCTTTAATTCTTTGTATTCAAACTCTCTCTCAAGATTCTTTAACTAGGATTGGAGTTGTAATATTTTAATCTTAAAACATGTAATTTTAAATTAAGATGAGACTACCGTTATTCTTGTTCCACCTCTTTAATAAAAAGAAGATGGATTTGATTCTCAACTTGTTAAATTCATAAGTTAGATAATAATGGTATAAACTTTAGTTTTCTAATATCTAAATTAGAATTGTAATTCCCTGTATTTGATTTCTTAATATTACATCTTTTTAAAGGTACCAATTTAATTTAAGCATATATTTTGTGGATTTCCTTTGGGTTCGACCTCGTACTCATACTGCTATACTATTGAATGGTTCGTGCGCTGGTGAGATTTATAAATGTAAAATTTTCACATCAACGATTTCAATCTCCAGAACTGAGATATGATGATTCTAATCTAGCCATTACGTTTTGCTCAACTGTTAGAAGTCTCTGGTCAAGCTCTGGATTACAGAATTTTATTAACCTATCAAATCAAATCCAATTGATCTGGAATTTTTACTGGAGTGCTATCTACAGAAAAATTTTCAGAAAAATCAGAGGTCTACAAGCCCGGATAAAAATTACTTAATGAACTGCTGTAAATTTTCCATACAAACTTGGACTGAACGTTTAGTCTGTCTTACAAGCATGATTTGGGGTATGAAATCAAATCGTTTAACCCAAATTTTTTACTGGAACTAGATCTCTCTGTCTAGATGAAAATATACATACATTTTGCAGCAATCCAATAAGTACAGATCAAGATAAAACTTAATTTTGTGGGTTGTTGTAAAACTGAATCAGATTTCAGCCCAGAATTATATTTGTCTTACAGGTCAGATCCGAGGTATCAAAATTTTTCTTTTGTTCCCTAATTTTTACAGTAACTAGATCTAAGTGTCTAGTTTCCAGGAAAATTAGTTTCGTAAAAAAATACATCCGGAAACTCCAGTTATGATTTTTCTCGTGGCAATGCGCAAAAAATCATTAATCTGTCTTGAAATCCGAAATTTCCCAACCTTCCACAAAATTAAGGTTTCTCTATACCAAACCTAAGGATCTCTTAAATCAATCCTATTAAACTGCATTATAAGTCTTTAATCTAACAAAGCCTAGTCTTAGTCTTAAAGGTAAACAGGTTTATCTCCTTGTAGTCGAATAACATTAAAGAATAAAGAGAAGAAGATATCTGTATATACCTCTTTGGGAAGTTGAAAGAAATAAGAATATGGAGATCACGGCCAAGCTTGTTCAAATACTCTAAAGAGAATAGAAAAGTCGACACTATTAGAGTAAATTTCTCTCAATTTCATTGATGTCTTTACATTGTATAAATAGATTTACAAAGGAGAAAATCTCTCCACATAATCAGGAAATCATAACTGTACAATCCATTGATTGTCCCATGATTATCGATGAGGATAATTGTGGGAGTAAGATGCGGATGACACAGGATGGTCGATATCGCTAATAGCCCCTTTCAAGCGCAATTCGCCAGCCACGAGATTGAGCTTGGAACGAAGGGCCACAAAACGAGGGGAGGACAAGCCTTTGGTAAAAACGTCAGCCAATTGATCTTTGGTGGAAATGATTTTAACGACCAACTGTTTGCGAGCGACCATATCACGAACAAAATAAAAATCAATCTCAATATGTTTTGTATGGCAATGAAAGACTGGATTGGCTGTAAGGTAGGTAACACCAATGTTGTCACACCAAAGAGTAAGTGACCCATGTAATAGCCTAGATTTTCAATGCAATAATCATATTGGCTATTATCTATTTTAATTGTTAAAAATTAATATTTATAGATGGAATGGATGCTAGGTGGATAAGAATTGGGGCAATGGCCAAAGTATGGTCCAATGGATCATAGATATGTAAATGTTGTCAATTGGGTCAAATGCCCAATTGGGACCCAATGGGTCAAGATGAATTGAGGTTTAGGGTAAATGGGTAAGGAATTGACTTGATCGGGTCATGGACCAAAATAAGATCTAAGGCATGGGGTCCACCTCATTAAGTGAGGTGGCATGTGGACTAAGGCACATGTGGGGCCGGCCACCATTGGTCAACCATGGGTGAGTTCATGGGTGAATTCAAGAGGATCAAGTGAAGTGAGTTGAGTTAAATTATTTAATTAAAATCACCTAAGTTAGATGGAAATGAATTCAAATGCCTGAGTTAGGAGAATGTTCATTTAAGTGAGTTGGATGGGTGGTGAGTCACATGGAAGATGAAAGGATTTAAAGTGAGTCAAAGGGGAGGTGGAGGATTTCCATCTCATGGAAACGCTAGACCACAAATTCGTTGGGTAGTGGGAGTGTGCCATGTGTCCTCTTGGTTAGCCAAGGGACACATGGGAAAGACCCCATCTTGATGAGGGTGGTTGGGGAGCTTAGGGTTACAAACAAAACCCTAAGGCTCTCATCTCATTCACTCTCTCCCTCTCACTCTTTGGCCGACCCTCTCTAAGACAAAAGAAAAGAGTTAGGGTTTTTCCATCTCAACCTCTCTCTCTCTCCAAAACCCTAAGGCAAGATAGAAAGGATTCATCTCAACCTTCCTTGGCTGATTCTCTCCAGACCAAAAAGACTTAGGGTTTCTCATCTCAAACCCTCTCCCTCTCAAGCAACCTCACTAACTTGGAGAAACCAAAGAACGGAGGAGGAAGGAGAAAGGACTAAGGAAGGAGAAGAACGGAGGAGCAAGATGGAATGAAAGAAAATGAAGGAGTCGAGGAATCGGTATATATGGTTTAAAAAAGATCTATTAATTAGAAAGAGGCTAAGGGAACCATGGTTTCGGCTATGGAATGGCCGAAACCATGGGGTTCCATATGGATTGAAAATGGTTGGCCAAAATGTTAGAGGCCATGGATTTAAGATCCATTCAAGGAAAGACAAAATGAGGTTCGACCATGTTGTATGACCGAACCCCATCAAGTGATAAACATGTCAAATGTAAAATACCTATGAGATGGGTTGAACAAATGAATGGTGATGAAGATTAGGGTTACATATATGATTAATGGATATGGTTAAGGACAATATGTATACATGACTTATGACAACATGCATGGTTAAACATGAGAAATGATCAAAGAACATGGTTCGGCCCTTGCATGGCCGAACCCTAATCTTGATATACATAAGGACCTTATGCATGTTCAATATAAGGAATGGAGAATGATCAAAGATCATGGTTTAGCCCTTGCATGGCCGAACCCTATATTTTATGTATAAGGATCATTGAGGACAAAAGGAATTGGATGAGGTTCGACCATGATGTATGGCCGAACCCCATCAAAAGATCTAATCATGGGTATGTAATTTTTAAGAGGAAATGATGAACCATAGGGTTCGGCCATGATGTATGGCCAAACCCCATGGAAGAATGTTGGTGATTTTAAATAGGTTTTAAATGATGAAAATGATGGAAAAATGTGTATGGATCTAGAGTTGTTTTTAAATAATTGAACCATGGGCTATCAAGTAGGAAATGATGGAAAATAATGGACCATGGGTTTGGCCATGATGTATGGCCGAACCCCATGGAGAAATGTTAATGGATTTAAATGTGGTCAGACCATAAGAAGATGGAAATAAGGAACCATGGGTTCGGCCATGTTGTATGGCCGAACCCCATGAATCAATTTTATGGACATTTTGTGGACCCATGCATGTTTAAGAAATTAAATGATTAACTATGGGTGAGCAAGCTAAGAACAAAAGAAAAAGAAATGATGATGGAATGGAAGAACCATGGGTTCGGCCATGTTGTATGGTCGAACCCCATGGATGATATTTTATGGACCTAAGTTGTTTAGCAAGTTAGATGATTAAGTATGTAATGTTGGATTGGTTAAAAATAAGCAAGGACCAAAGGAGAGGGGGGTCAAAACCAAAAAGGGTGAGGTTCGCCCATGTTGTATGGCCGAACCCCACCAATGCATTTTTGTGGACTTAAAGCATTTTCAGCCCTAAGGCACGGCCGAAACCCCTTGGGGGTCTTAATCGGGCTAAGGACTATAATCATAGGTGGAAATGAACATGGAATGATGGGAATCAAATGGGTCATCGTTTTGATCTATTTTATGTGTAATAAGGTAACGAGATTTCACAAACGGGCGTATGATCGGCTTGGCGCGATCGATGATCAGTTTTTGGACGAAAACATAAGGACCCAATATTTGGACGTTGGTAGGATTCCTACCTTATTGAAAACCATGGAATATGTATATGTGATGATTTTGCTTCATCTTTTGATGATTTATTTTGGTATCAAAGTGCTATGTTTTAATAATGGGATTTCTATTATGAAATGGCATGTGTACACTTACATCTCATGCATGGCATGGGAGGGATCACATGAGGGGAGTCCACGCTCCATTCGAATATCCGATAAACAAACGTAGGGAGGGATCCGTACTAATTCCGGATGTGATGTTTGAGGAGTCCACGCTCCGATCGGCGAGACCGATAAGGCATACGTGGGGAGTCATGATAATACCTTGATGTGGCATATACATCAAGAGGAATACTATGTGATTGTGATATGGATGATGAGTGAGATTCATAGCATATGACACCCATGGCATGGCATTGACTTGCATGGTTTTGATATTATTTATATCTATGTGATTTTGTTTATACTAATCCATGTGTTTGACCATACTCGGAGTACCTACTGGGCGCTTTGTCTAACGCCTTACTTCTACTTTAGATGATGACACAGGGAATGGACGGAGCGAAGGACACGATCGGAGCCAAGTTTAGGAGCTTGGATAATATAGTTTCATTTTATTTAAGTTTTTATTATGGACAATGTAATTTGAGTAGTTGGTATTTGGGACTGTAATAACTTAGACTATTTGCTATAGTTTGGATTTTAATTTTGGACATTTTAACTTAAGATGATTATTATTAAGTGATGAACTTCCTTGCTATTTAAAATTGGATAGGATAGAACTTTATTATAATTCTGCATTATGTTTAATTCTGCATGTTTAGCCTTATTACGTGTGAACCATTTTCGTGGACTTAGTCTACACACACGTATGGTTGGACAGTTAAGAGCCGGGCTTTGGAAGCTCGGACTTAACTCGCATCGTGACGCCCCGCTTTCTCTCACTCTTTTATTTAAAAAAAAAAAAATAGACTCTAATTTTCAGTGAGTACAAATGGGCAGGGCATTACAACCCATGTAGAGCAACCCGTAATTCCCCAATAAGCGATATTAGCCACGTAAGTTCTGCAGCGGCAGAGGTAATGGCCCGGTACTCAACCTTAGTGCTGGAGCGTGCAATAATTTGTTGTTTCTTAGATCTCCACGAGATCAAATTGTTTCTAAGAAATACAGCAAACCCACTAGTCAATTTTCTATCATCAGGACAACCAGCCCAATCAGCATCAGAAAAAGCCGACAAGCTAAGAGGCGAAGAACAATGAAACTGTAGGCCAAAAGAGAGGGTATGTTTCAGATAGCGGAGAATACGCCAAACGCCCAATGGGCATAGTGGGCTGATACATAAACTGACAACCTTTATTGATAGCAAACATTATATCATGTCGTGTAAGCGTTAAATACTGTAAGCCCCCAACAATACTGCGATAGAGAGTAACATCATCTATTGGCTCGCCGGAATGTCGGGATAGTGATGACGAAGAGGCAACAGGGGACAGCACGGGCTTGGAGTCACTCATCCGAGAGTGGGATAAGAGATCGCGTACATATTGTTGCTGAGTAATAAGAAGACCCGTTTTGGTAACGCAAACCTCAATCCCTAGGAAATGATGAAGACGGCCAAGATCCTTTAGAGCAAATTCTCGTCCAAGAGTAGTGATAAGAGTCGTGATCCTGGAAGAAGAGTTGTAGGTAATATGAATATCGTCCACATACACCAAGAGATATAAAACAACATCATGATGACAGTAGATAAACAACGAAGTATCCGTCTTGGAGCTATGGAAGTCCAAACTAATTAAGAAATCGCTGAGTTAACGAAACCAAGCACGTGGAGATTGTTTGAGTCAATAGATAGACTTCATCAATTTAAAAACATAAGTAGTCCAAAAACCCCGGAGGTTGGCTCATATAAACATCTTCATCAAGGTGACCATGAAGAAAATCGTTATTAACATCAAGTTGGCGAGGAGACCAACCATTTGAAACTGCCAAAGCAATGACTAACCGCAAGGTCATAAATTTAACAACAGGACTAAAGTTGTTATGATAATCCACACCGGGAAGTTGATTGTACCCTTTTGCGACCAGGCACGCCTTATGTCGAGCGATGGACCCATCAGTGTGTCGTTTAATGGTGAAGACCCATTTACAGCCAAGAACATTCATGAAGGGTTGAGAGGGAACAAGAAGCCAAGTACCTTGTTGGATGAAAACATTCAATTCAGTACTCATAGCCTCACTCCAAATAGGAAATTTCACTGCAGAGGAGACACAAGTAGGGACCATATCCATACTGTTCGAAGAAGAAACACATGTAGTGGCAGCAAATGCTTTGCGTTTAATAATTCCAAACTTAGTACGTGTCTGCGTAGGGTGGGCAAAAGTGAAAGATGGAGTAGGCACAGGAACATGTGAAACCCCATGAGAAGTGGCAGAGCTAGTGACACACAATGGCTCTGGCATAGAGGAAACATCTGTAGAGAGGGAATAGGAGTAGAAGTAAGCGATAGCGAAGGCACTAGTGAGGTCGCATCCAGGGGCGCACTAGTGACGGCACTAGTTGCCACAGGAGAGGATGAAGAGAGAGTAGTCATAGGATCAGCACCAAAGGGTAGCATAACTGGAGAGGACATAGAAGGGCGTTGAGGGGCAGAGGACAAAAAGAAGCCTGCAAAAGGAAAATTGCTTCATCAAAGATGATATGGCGGGAATAATAATCTTCTTAGTGTTAGGATTATAACACTTGTAGCCGTGGTGACGAGAACTGTAATCCAAAAACATACACAACACAGTGCGAGGAGCCATCTTGTGAGTATTACAAGGTCGCATGTAAGGATAACATGCACAACCAAAAATCCGAAAGAATGAATAATCAGGCAGCTGCCCAAAAAAACTTCCAAAGAAGAGCGGTGTTGTAAGAGAGGAGTAGGAAACCGATTAATCAGATAGATAGTTGTCTCAAAAACAAGTGCCAAAAGGACTGCGGGACATTAGCATGGGCCAATAGTGTAATGCCTATCTCCACAATATGTCTGTGTTTGCGTTCAGCAGACCCATTATGTTCAAGTGTATAAGGACACGAGAGTCTGTGAAGAATTCCACACTGTGACAAATAAGGATTCAACTTTTGATATTAACCTCCCCAATCTGTCTGTATCACTTTGATGGAGTGATTAAAATAATTTTCACAAGATGTTGAAAACGTAAAACAACATTAAACACATCAGATTTAAAAGCAAGTGGAAATATCCAACTAAATTAAGAATAATCATCAACAAATACCACATAATATGTTTGTCCATCAACAGAAGGGGTAGGGGTTGGTCCCCATACATCCGAAAAATAAAAGATCTAATGGAGCAGACGATGTATATGGTGAGCTTGAAAACGAAGCTTATGCTCTTTCCAAACTAGCACACAACACACACGTCTGGACCTTTATTAGGAGAAATTGACAATTTGGCTTTGGAAATAATCTATCGAACAATCCGGCTGGAGGGATGACCCATGCGAGAATGCCACCGTTCAAGTGATGCACGTTCACCAATAAATGTTGTAGGAGACGCATCGGTAGTCAGGGAGCAATGGAGCATGAGCTGATAGAGTCCTTTCTTACTCTGCCCGTGAGTGAGAACTTTCCCCGTGGTGCGATCCTTAATATAAAAATAGTCAGGGTGAAATTCAAAAAAGACATTATTATCATGCGTAAACGGATTGACGGATAATAAATTGCGAGAAATAGACGGAACATGAAGAATTTCACCAAGGCAAAAAAGGTTTATCATGAGAATAGGGAGTAGATGAACCGGTATGATGATATGAAAACCTGCACCATTGTCCACTGTTAACTGATCGGAGTCTGAGTAATCCGAATGAATGGAGAGATTGCCAAGGTCTACTGTGACATGATGGGAGGCACCAGAATCAGGAAACCAACTGTTGTCAACCGGTGGTGAGATAGAAACAGTATAGGCGGTAGTGGAGTTGAGGGGTATAAAAAGCATTATTGAAGCGCTGACAGTACTGCAAAGCATTATGACTGATTCAGTTGCACACCTGACAGATGACACAAGGAGGATGTGTGGAGTGAACATAGGAAAGCGATCAACCGGAGAGGCAGAATGCACATGATGACCCGGAGATCGATCACCACGCCCGCGAGAACAAGGAGACTGATGAGATGGAGAGCCTCACTAAAACATGCGAAAAGAATGAGCTTGTTGTTTAGTAGAAGTGTTCACCTAAGCGGAATGCAGATCAAGCGGCACAACCTCATGAGCAAGACAGATTTCTTGACTATAAAGAAAGCCTTGTAATTTAGAGAAGGGAACCGGCTGGGCCCGAGTGGTGATAGATGTAACAAATGTCCCATAGTGAGGTCCAAGTCCGCCAAGAGTATATAAAACCAGTTCATCATCCGACACAGGCCGGGCAGCCGCCGCAAGACTATTTGCCAGAGATGTGACAGATGTCATATTCTGAAGCATGGTAGAAGAACCCTTCTGAATATGAAGGAGTTGTAAGCGAACTTGCATCACTCGAGCCGGGGAATGAGATGAGAAGGAACGTTCGAGTTGAAGCCAGGCAGTGTGGGCGATCGGAACACCAACAAGCTGGGCTTGAATGGGCTCAGTGAGGGTAGAGAGAAGGCACCCAAGGAGTAACTGGTCATTTTGCTGCCATGTCATAAACTCGAGGTTGACCTTGTTAGAGGATGAGGAGGTATCTTTGGGATCTGTAGGCAACAAATGAGGAGGAGCAGAGATCGTTCCATCAACATATCCTAGAATATTGTAACCTCTTAATAAAGGCATCAACTGAGACTTCCAAATCAGATAATTATCAAGAGTCAACCTGATAGTAATAAAGTGTTGACGTGTAGACAGGGATGAAAAATTGGCCATAGTCATCCTTCCAACGGGGCTGATGGAAACTAAAGAACGTGCAGGAGTCCTCACGCAAGGAACGAAGGAAGAGGATCTGATCTTCTCAACAGGGAAGGCGAGAGAGAGAAGCGGATCGGGAGGGCCGAAAACTAGATAGGAAGTTTAGCGAAAACCCCTCTGCTCACAATGGAAACGATGAGATCCAATCAAGCGTAACAGCGGCACACGCTGTAATGGAGGGACCTCGAACCCAATCAAAAAGGGATCGAACTACTACCAGATCTGAACTGAAAATGGGATCTGGTTCGTTGGGGAGAAGAGCAAGCCAACACCGGCAGCAGGAATAAATCAACCAAAAATAGCAAATCTTGCCAGAGGTAGAGATGTTGTGAGCAAGGCAGGCACTGACAGAGGCGAGAATCAGGTCTGGGTTTCACAGATCTACTTGCAACAGAACGACACTTGGAACAGGAGAGGAGATGAGCAGGGCAGTAGATCTATGAAAACAACAAAGAGTGAGGAGAGATAGCCCGATCCAAAACAGAGACAGAAGTACTGTGCACTGCTGCGCGAATGATTGGAGAAGAATTCCCACGAGCGGAAAACCTAGACTGCTGATACCATATTAGAGTAAATTTCTCTCAATTTCATTGATGTCTTTACATTGTATAAATAGATTTACAAAGGAGAAAATCTCTCCACATAATCAGGAAATCATAACTATACAATCCATTAACTATCCGGTGATTATCGATGAGGATAATCGCGGGAGTGAGATGCGGATGACACAGGATGGTGGATATCCCTAATAGACATTGTAAATCAAACACAAGGGGTTCAGCCATGGAGAAAGTTTTAACAAAATTTATCTCACGAAATCATGTTGTTCCCATGTTCGAAATTTCAATACATGACTAGACATCGTGGTGTTTGAATTTTCAATACATGACTGGACAACATGGGGGATCAAAATTCTCATGAATGAAATAAGAAAAAGAAAAGAAGAGGAAACCATAAAATAAAAAGGGATTTACAAGAGGAAAATCAACAAACCTTTAAGATGAAGATTCGACAAAATTATTTTCCAAATTTGAGTTTTTTTTCAAAATAAAACTAAAATTTCTTTTTCATAAAATTTTGTCTAAGGTTTATAAAATGACAAATTTATTTTCAAACACTGAAACCCCTTATTTTATGTGTAAAATAAATTTTACAATCTTCTTTTCTTCTAAAAAATTAATTTTCTAAAGATTGAAAATAATACCTTTTCCAAAGTCAATGAATTTGAAAATAATACTTTTATTCTTTCCAAAATTTACTTCTTAATTTAATTTTATTTTTCTCTCCAAATTTACAATTTGAAGTAATAAAATATATAACTCTGTAGTCTACTTGAGGAGAAGGTGTGTAAAATGGGGAAACTAGAATATTCTAAGTCTTGTGTGTTTTCAAAACAATATCAAACAAGTATTAGCTAACACGCAAGCACAAACAAAACCTTTCTAGTCTAGCTCAATCCAATTCTATTGACCGGCTAATTGTCATAAATTCTTAGATTTAAAATTTAGTTTCTTAATCCTATATTCTGGACTTTGCTTTAAAAAAATATACTATAGTTAAAACTTATTAACCACATTACGTAAAGGAAGAAGCCTATATTTTTCTAATAAAATAAAAAAAATTCTTAATTAAAGTATTCTTTATTATATGATATTAGGTTATATAGTTAATGGTTAAAAGTAATATTATTTTTAAATTAGAGTATTTTATGAAAAGAACCATATTATCACTATGTATCAAATGGTAAAAAACAATTGAATAAAGTTGAACTTTTAAGATTAAAATAGATCTATAAAAAAGCTATCATCTCATATAATTTATAATACCATAACTGTAATATTTTTTAGTTTTTAAAATATCTAACTAATCTATATTCAATAAAGAATTAAAGACTATCGATTGCAGTCAAAGTTAAAAAAAAAAAAAAGCGAAACGAAAAAGAAAATTGAGTTTTCCCACTAAAATGACGGGAATTTAAAAAAGTACACAAGAAGAGGCAACTGAGAAAAAAGAGGCCCTACGTTTTGCTGGACAAATTCAAGACGGGAGAAATAAAACGAAAACACTTGTTTGCCTCCCTTGCCTCCATACAAGCGCCGCCTTATAGATACATACGGATTCAGTGTAAACAAGAAAGGATAATTTCTACGGCGGAGGGAGAATAAGGCATGAGATTGTTACCCGTTTGAATTTTCACCTGTTAGAAGAATCAATAATGTTCGATGCAGAGGGGAATCGCCAAGTGCGTAAGACGCCTCTACCACCACCACCGCCTGCAAGCAGATTCATATTTTAACCACCCTCTCCATTCCTCCACCTGCATTTCCCTCCTCAAACAATGCAAGTCCCTCAAATCCCTCAAAACCATCCACGCTTCCATGATCCGATCCCACCTCCATCTCAACCTCTTCTTCTCTACCAACCTCCTCTCCCTCTACGCCTCCCTCAATCATGTCAATTATGCCTTTTCCATCTTCTCCTCCCATTCCTATTCCTCCTCCGATGTCTTCCTCTGGAATGCCATCATCCGTGGCTTCGTCGATGCTGGCCACCCCGACCGCGCCATCTCCCTCTACCATCAAATGCAGGAGGCTGGTATCGAACCCGATAATTTCACCTTCCCTTTTGTTCTCAAGGCTTGTGCCAATCTCCATGACATAGTAGAAGGGCAAAAGATCCATGACGACGTGGTGGTTTTCGGGTTTGACACTGATGTCTTCGTTGGCAACTCTCTCATCTCCATGTATGGAAAATGTGGGCAAGTTGGGATTGCCCGCCAGGTGTTTGTTGAAATTCCTGAGAGAAACGTGGTTTCTTGGAGCGCAATGATTGGTGCATCCGTGCAGAATGAGTGTTTTGATGATGCCAAGAGACTGTTTTCACAGATGTTGGACCAGGGGATCAGACCCAATAGAGTTACTATATTGAATCTGCTTCCATGTATTACAATAACAAGTGAAGCTGATGAGATTTACCAAATTATTGTGGATAACAGGCTCGATTCGGACATATGCATTCAGAATGCAGTGATGGGAATGTATTCAAAATGTGGGAGAGTTGATGCTGCCCGGCATTTCTTTGATAGGATTTGTGAGAAGGATTTGGTGTCTTGGAGTTCGATGATTGAAGCTTATAAGAAGGCCAACATGCCCTTGAAGGCATTGGAACTTTTCAAACAGATGAAGATACAAAGGATTTGCCCTGACTATGTCACTGTTGTCAGTCTCATTAGTGCATGTCTGAATTTAGCTTCCCTGAAACAAGCTAAATTCATTCATGGGTTTATAACTCGAAACTTGCTTCCTGGCCAATTGGTGGTGGAAACTGCCATGGTTGATCTCTACGTGAAGTCTGGGAGTATAGAGTATGCTCGTCAAATTTTTGACCGGATGCATGAAAGAAACTTGATTTCATGGAGCTCTATGATTTCAGGATATGGGATGCATGGGCGAGGCAGAGATGCTCTTGAACTATTTCATCAGATGAAGTGTTTGATGGAACCAGACCACATAACATTTGTTTCAGTGTTGTCTGCTTGCAGCCATGCTGGTTTGATTGCTAAAGGTTGGCAGTGCTTCAATTCTATGACCACGGAGTTCAATGTCACACCTAGAACTGAACACTATGCCTGTATGGTGGATATGTTGGGCCGTGCTGGTCGCCTGAATGAGGCTCAGGAATTCATCCAGACCATGCCTATTCCGCCAGATTCTGGTGTATGGGGAGCTCTACTTGGTGCTTGTAGAATTCATTCAAATATGAAGCTTGCCGAATTGGCTGCCAAATCATTGCTTGAATTAGATCCAGAGAATTCTGGTCGATATGTCTTGTTATATAATATTTACAGATCCTCAGGAAAAAGAAAAGAAGCTGATCAGATTATGGGCCTTATGAAGCGTAGGGGAGTGAAGAAAATTGCCGGTCATACAATCATAGAAGTTAAGCACAAGGTGTACAAGTTTGTTGTTGGGGATTGGTCTAACCCACAATCAGATATGATCTATAGGGAGTTGGAGAGATTAATTGAAAGGATTAGAGAGGTAGGATATATACCAGATACAAATTTTGTGTTGTATGATGTGGAGGAAGAGATGAAAGAGAAGATGCTGTTTGCACACAGTGAAAAACTTGCTATTGTATTTGGGCTCTTGAACTCAGGGCCTGAAAGCACAATCCGAATCGTGAAGAACCTAAGGGTATGTGGGGATTGCCATACTGCTACTAAGTTCATCTCTGCAGTTACGGGAAGGGAGATTGTAGTAAGGGATGCTCATAGGTTTCATCATTTCCTTAGGGGAGCATGTTCTTGTGGCGATTATTGGTGAAAATAATTTAGGAGCCGGTAAATCCAATCCATTTAGCAAATGCTGTTAACCTTACAGCATTATTTGTACTTTTGGTGATGTATCCAAATATCATTCATTAAGATCGTCTAAACCATAGTCTAGGAGTGGATTCATTGGAAGCTCATGATTATATCCATAGCTCATCTCTGAACAGCCAAATGAAGCTTGGAGAAATGGTGCATAGAAGAGCCTGCAGGTCACTGATTAGAATAGCCAATTGCTGCAATTTTTTTACTATGAAGTGACTTCTTAGTTTTCAGTCCAGATCCAACCAACCCAGCCATGGGTATAAAAATCACCAAACATGATCTGGACTGTCATTTTTAATTCCTTATATCAAATAACACCAATGTCCTTTGGAGCTGAATTCTCCAGTCCATATTCCCACTTTCTTTGTTTCTGGTACCAACAATACATCATATCCCACATGTCTAAAGTACAAATTTCTATTAATGGTAACAGAGTTCTGCTACTTAAGCGAATTTGGCAGCATAGTCTGAGAAAAAGTAAGGCTATTTTAACTCAGTGATTGTTAAAGACAAAATGAAAAATTCAGTGAATGCCAACTTGGATGATAATAACTCAGATCACTCATTGGAGACTTGGACTCATTTTGGTTGGTTTCTCAATTTTTATGCATATGTATGTCTTCAATTCTTCGTATATGTTAACCTTGTCACATTGTATACTACTAAACTAAATTGAGTCTTATAGTCGACTTATCTCGGCAGATTTCTAAGTCAAGTCTGAGTTTTGAGATTCTAAACTGCTGGTGGCAGAGGAGGTTCTGTTTCGTTGGGGATGAGTCGATTATGGTTCAACTACAACCATCCTTTGCAAACTGTTCAGAGAGATCAGCTTTAAAATCCTACAGATAAGATGACTGAAATCACCGTGGCAAAAAAATGAGGTTTGACTCTCTTTTTTTTCATCTGTATCAATGTATCAATAGAAGAATCTAAATGGATCAACTGATTCTAGAAAACTCCAAGGCCCAAGAGTTTGACCAAGTCTTTGGAAAAATTTAAGTGGACAGTGGACTGGATCTGGATTGCTTGTAAATAATGGCAGATGTATGAATAAATAAAAATGGTCTTTAATAAAGTGGTTATGAAACCCAGTATTCCATTCCTAGTTTTTAAACTGGATGGATCAGTTTGACTCACTTTTTAATGATCTGAGCCACATTAGGTTGGCGCAGATGGACTCGAGCTCAAATGTCTAAAAATTGGCCAAGGGAGTGCGTAGAGGCACATCATTTCCATTTGGGAAAATATATGCTTCAGTTGTATTTGCTAATGCAGCTACTTTCTACATTTTAACTTTTGCATTTTTAATATCATTACTCCATAACCACCGATGCTATAAGCATATTTTACTCATTGATTGCTAAAAAATACAAGAGGTATTGGGCCAATGCAGATTAAAAACCAATGCATATCAAAAACTGAATTTTAGACCCCTACTTGGTCCTGTCCTCGCCAAGACGAGTCTAACTCGGAAAAACCACAAGTTTAGAGATGTCTTTTGTATTCTCTTAGGCAAAGAATGACTTTAATAGATGAAAAGAGCTTATTACTATGGATTGATGAAATTAGAGAGCCAAAGAATATCTATAAGACCGACCTAGTTAAAACTTGCCTTCTATCTCTATTTCTTAGTAAGCTGCGACAGCTCAATAGATATAAGACACATCAGCCCATTTAAAAGATTTTGACATATACCTAGTTTCAGACTCAGTCCATGTTGTCTGCCAATTTTAAAAACTTACTTTGAGTTTCAATTCAAATTTAACTCTCCTCTTCTCTTCGAAACCCTCTTCTCCTCATTGAGAACTCTCTTCTCTTTGCAGAATTTTTCCAATCAGGAAATCTAAATCTCGGAAATCTGAAGACTCTAGGCTGCAAGAGAACATCCTGAAGGAATTTGAGCCGAAACTCTTCTTTACATCGGAGTTATGTTACGAGTTTTGATTCAGTTCTGTTCTCTAAGGCCAATTGCAAAGCCAAGATTGCTATACTTGTTACAGCAATCAAGAATCAATATGAATATCTGATTGCCTTGAATATTGATTCGTCAAAGAAGTTATGAAAAGGGTGCAACCGGAGGAAATCTTGGAGCCTGCTCTTTCTACAAATGATACAGAATCATTTTGGAAACCCAAGAGATAAAGAATGATTTAGATCCTTCTAATTCACTTTTGAAGCAAGCATTGGTAGATTTCTCTCTCCCTCCTACATATTTTCCTGAACAAAAAATGGAAGATTCCTATCCAGGTCAGGAATTTTCTTGGTCATCGCTGTTCAATCCCGGTTCTGGTAAAGATACTTTTTTGTTATGTGATTTTATACCTTATGAATCAGAGACAGAGCATGGAGTTGAATTTTCTTCTTTAAGAGGTTGAAGTAGCTGAAAAAGATTGGGGTAAAATGTCTTGTTGGATATTTCACAGGAAAAAGGCCTTGCTACATGGCAGTGAAAAACACCTTAACAGTATCTGTGGAAAAACAAGGGTTTTGAAATTCATTCTCTGGAACAAGGACTTTTTTATTCAAGTTTAGCGATATGGAGGAAAGGCAGGATGCCTTGAAGGGGGGCCATATTTTATGTATGGACATCCACTTGTTCTGAAACATTGGACTACAAAGTTATCTTTGCAGAAAGACGAATTTGATTCAATTCCAATTTGGGTAAAATTTTCCATAAACTTCAGCTACAGAACTATGCGAATCTTAGCAAGTTAATAGTAGGATTTAAAGGCCCCTATTCATGGATAGAGAAACTGCTCCAGGGAGAGGATTGCTTATGCTAAGGTTTGTTTTTGGATAAATGCTAACTCTTGCCTCCCAGATTATCTTACAATCAACTGTGAGAAGAGTAGATTATGTCTGAAAGCTGAATATCTATGTAAACATGTAACTTGTTCTAAATGTGTTCCCTGTAATCATTCTAAATTGGATTGCCCCTTCCAGAGCACAAAGGCCCTACAAAGATCTGGAAACAACAGGAAGCTGATAATGGTTCAAATGAGTAAGGTGTGGAAAGAAATTTTGCCAATATAGATGTTCAAACCCCTGAAATCAGGGTATTGCAAGTGGTTTTTCAAAATCAGCTAATGTTTCTCTCTCAAAGCAGATTTTCCCTCTCATCAGACTTGGATGGTGATTCAGAAGCTACAATTGGAAAAAAAAATGGTGGAGGAGTATATTTGGGATTTGCATTCTGCAACTTGAACTAATGAACTGAATCCTTTTTCAATGAATGCTTTAGTTTGGAATGTTAGGGATCTTAATAGATCCCAAATGCTAAATGAAATTACAGATATGATTGGTAGTCACAGCGCCTCTTTGGTGTGTTCAGTAGAATGTAAAGTCAGTCAGGTGAATCTCTCTAGAGTTACAGGTTGTACTTTTCCTCCGAATTGTAATAGTGCTACAGATATTTCTGCTTGTAACAGAATTCATATTTGGATAGCTTGGAGCCCTAATATGCAAATTGATGTTCTTCTCAATCTAGGCAACTTATCCACTGTAAGGTAGACTCTCCAGAAGTTCTTCTTTTCTTCATTGGTGTTTATGGTGAAAACAAACCAGAAGATACACACGCTCTTTAGAATGATATCAGCAATTTGCCTTCGCAAATCTTAGGCCCTTGCATCCTCTCTGGTGATTTTAATTGTATTCATTACATTTCAAAAAAGAAAGGTGGTGGCACCTTTTATTAAAAGGATATTGATGAATTCAATAGTTGTATCATTGATTCAGATTTGACTCATAATCTTGTGGGAGCTGTCTATTCTTGGTTGAATTCCACTTGTGGTCCTAAAAGAAATGAGTCTAAGTGATGCGGTGCATCCCTGCTTTTTTTTTACTTGCTATTTTCTGTTTTTTTTTTTTAATTTTATTTTGAGCAAGGGTAATCTTTTAATTTCTGCTTTATTTTATTTTAAGTAAAGGATAGCCTTATATAAAGCCTTGTAGCCTTTGGGCATGATATGATGAATTGAAATAAAATCTGAGATTTCGGAAAATCCCTTGCGGCGTTGTCATTGGCGAGAAGCTTGGTTATTGGCGAGATGCCCTCTTCCTCCTCTTCCAGGTACGGTTCTTCTTCTCTCTTCTCTTCTTCTCTCCTCTTCTCTTCTATTCCCTTTTGTTTCTTTGGCCTGCTGGAACCCAAAACCCCATCCACAGTTGCCGTTATCTGTCCTCAAGCCTTCCTATTTGCTGCATCACTTTCGTCTGCCCCTAAACCCATCCAATCAAGTTCGCCCCTCCCTAAACTAACTTCTACATCTGCCGTTAACTCCAACCAGTCCCATTACTGTTATTCTGGATCCCTTCTTTGATATTCCCCTGCCCCATTACCCTCACATAGTTCCTAAGATAGTTGTCCTACTTTCCTTTAGCCTTTTTCTGCTGCCCCACTCTGTTTTACACATTACTTTGATATCATACAGTCATACCCAGCAGCCTTATTGGATGATAGCTTGTAGTGTTTGTGTGGTCTGATAATCCTCTTGGTTTTGAACCCTTCTACCTATGAGCTATAACTTGATTTGGATTAAATATGATTGCTTATATTGAACTCCTAAAATTTTCATGTTTGTTTGTTGTAGATTTTCTTATTCTAATTGTTTTTATTAATTTTAATTTTAATTTTAACTTCAGCCTCATATTAGTTTCTTAGTTTCTTGTTACATCATAATCGCATTTCGGCATTTAGGGTCACATTTTGTCTTGTCCTGCGTCACGAAGCTTGATAGAACTCTCTTAAATCTCAGCAGTAGACAATCTACTCCCATTCTATTCATATTTTTTGGTCATTGGTGCAAGTGAGAAATCTTCTTTGAAGCTATTCATAAAGCTTGGAATCTTAATATTAGTAGCACCCCAATGTTTTCTCTCATCAGCAAACTTAAAGCAGTGAAGACTGAATTGAGGTAATGGCATAAAGTCAGGAAGCCTTTAAATCTCCACATTCAGATTGTGAGAGAAAATCTCTGAGCTTCTCAGGAGAAAGTTGCTGCAAATCCTTTAAACGAAAATGTTGCGGACGTCAACCTGCCAAATATCATCTTGAAGAAGTGGTAGTTGCAGAAATCTCCATGTACCAACAAAAGAGCAGGCTTCTCAACCTGAATCTGAGTGGAATAACAGAAATCTCCATGTACCAACAAATTTTCTCATACAACTTTTAAATACAGGCAAGCTAATAACAGAATCCATCAACTTATGATGAAGGAAGAGTTTACCACTCTTAATCAAATAGAAGCGATCACTCGGTTCAGTATTATACTGAGCTTTTTGTGGTTGGTAGTTTTTATATCCAAATAAATCTGATAGAACTTTATTTGTCAGGCTTTGGACTGCTATTAACCAGTATGAAGTTGAAAGTGTTAGAAAGAAAGCAAATTCAAAAAAAGACTTGAGGTTCTTTTGGATTTGATGGCATGTTCTTCAAAGTTTGTTGGTCTATAGTTGCTGCAGACACAATAAAAGCAATCAGGAGTTTCTTCAATTTCTAAAAGTTGTTAAATCAATTAAATGCCACTTTCATCACTCTCATTCCTAAAAAGCCGCAATTCAGGCCAATCTCTTTTACAAAAATGTTATAAAATTATTGTTCGAGTTCTTGTGAAGAGATTAAAACCTATTATGCCCAGCAATCGGTCCAGTCCAATAAGCTTTTGTTCTAGGAAGAAACATTTTGAATAATATTTTGCTTAGTCATGATCTCATAAGAGGTATTCACCTTAATAAGGGTCCTCCTAGGATGTGCATGAAAAAAATTGTGGAAGGCTTTTGACAGTGGTAGATGGGATTTCACTCTCAGAACTATGGAAGCTATGGGATTTCCCCATTACTTGGATTGACTGGATTAAGGCTTGCATCTCCAATCCTTATTTCTCTATATTTGTGAATGGCAGTCCTTATGGATTGCTTTAGGGGATTTATTTTTAGAAGTGCAAAAGGTATTCGGCAGGGTGATCCAATCTTCCCTTTGCTTTTCTTTTCTGTATCTGTATGGAAGCTTTTATTACCTCTTTGGGGAATTGTATTAAGGCTGGCGTCATCCACACCCCTTTCATTGTATGAAAGTATTTGGAAACTTTTGCATAGCTTCTGGTCTTGATGTAAATTTGTTGAGAAGCTCTATCTATTATTCAAGTTCTTGTGTAAATAAAGAGGAAATCTCTTGCATTCTTGGCTTTATGAAGGCAAGTTCAAACCGGCTAATATCATGTTAGAGAATGAGAGAATCAATAATAGTCGCTGTAATATTTCACTGTTTAATCTTAAAAAAAGCATTCATTATATTTTCCAAACTTGGAGGTGACATATGGTGTGTGAATATACCTATGTTTCGGCCAATATTACATTTTTCAAAAACAATAAATTTGGATAAAAGTTGTCTGGGGGGATTTTTTGAGTCATTATAGGGTGGTTACATTTGTCACACTTGTATCTTAAAATCAAATGATTGCTTAATTTTAACAGACAGAATCAACAGTTTGAAATATAACAAGGTTGTAGTGAAAGCCCCGTTTAATAGGTTTTTACTGTCAGGAAATTAATCACATAGGTTTTTACTGTCAAGAAATTAATCTCTTAGTCTTATCCAAATAATAATAAAATAAAAAAATAGAACCGTCATTCATTCCAACAACAATAATGAAAAAGAGTTTGAAAAAAAAAAACAAATCAGAACCAAATTCAATATCAATTTTGAATGCCCATCTTTCACGTGTTTAAAACAAACAAAAATGTTAGAAAAATCTTATAAGCCTTGTTTTAATTAACATTAGCCGGAAACAGAAACAATCTTTTAAACATTAATCAAAAACCCTAAATCTTTCTTCTTGAGTTCTTTCCCATAATCTTCTTCCAACAATCTTGCCCAGAAAATGAAAAATAAAAAATAACCCTTCTATTCCTGCATCTTTTCAAACAAATCTCCTCCTTCATCTTCTGTAGGTCACGTGCGCAGATGATTAGACCATCACAGCTTTTCCTCCTTCATCTTCTTGGACACAACAGCAATGGCATTTTCCACTTCTTTTTCTTCCTCTTCTTTTCTGAAAGATGTGATGACGAAACAGATATTTTCTTGATTTACGTAATCTTTTTTGGCTTCAAGTCTATTTGCCGACAACAATTTAGACCACTTCCCGGCTAAGACCTGCACGTTGCCTTTCGACCACCACTTCCACGTCAATTCCCACCGCCGACCCATCTGATCGAGACCCAACACCTGGATCCCTTCCTTCAGAACAGTTTGTTCATCTTCTTGTTTGTAACCCAATGCCGGAAGCAGGTTGCCGTAGGCGTCCCCATTTGGTATGACGAGCCGGTTGTGATGCTTCGTCGTGTCCGAATTGTAGAGCTTCTTCTCGAATGCAAAGATGGGCGGCGCCCTGTTTGGCATCCGAGAATGGGGCTCCACCCACCCAATTGGGGATGGGTTTCTTTTCCATCTCCGCCGTCCTCATTTTCTTGTATGGCCGATGATAGCGCTTGCCGTTGCTTTCGCCCTCGCACAACATCATCATCTTCTTCTTCTTCTCCTCCTTATCATTAACAAGACAAATACATTGATCTTTTTAATCTTCTTCCATCTTCATATTTCCCTTTAGAAGACAGATCCTTCCATCTTCTTCTTCTCCATTCTCTTGCCGGGGCCTTGACAGTTCGGCAATGGCAACGGCAACATCGGCAAAGATTTTCAGAGCTAACCATGACCTTCGTCGCTTTCCAAAGCCTTGTTCCATCGCCATTCTCCTACACAGACAGAGAAGTGGGGAACAGAGAAACAGAGATTGCTAGAATAGAAACAAAAATTCAGAGAGAGGGAATGAAATGAAGTGAGAAAGAATTGAGAGAGGGTGATTAATTTTTTATAGAAGAGAGAAGAGAGAGGAGATGGAGATGGAGATGGAAGAATGATGATAATCATGAAAATGGACGGCTAGGATCAGTGAGATGGCAAGTTGGCAAGTGTTACCATTGATCAGGGGAGAACGCGGAAACAGGGAATAAAAAATGAAGTGAAAAAGTGAAGTGAAGCCTTCATTTGACGTACTGTAATAAGGGTAAGTGGTGTGGGATGGTCATTTATGACTGGCTATGTTACTAAATGTAGCTAGTCATATAATTAAATAGTATTTTTTTTATGACATATCTGGCTATAATTTTTTTCAGTCTCGTCACACGGTATAGTGTTAACTAGAATAGCTACTTTTTAATATTTTAATATTATTTTTTTATGTACATTTTTTTAATAAATTAAAAAGAAAATAAATATAAAGATATTACATATTTTTTCACAAGTAATTAAATAAATTAACAAAATATATATATTTTCATATTGTTTGCGATGAATAAAATATTATTTTTAATATTTTTGTTTCTCAATAGCTATAATTTTAATTTTTTGTACAGAATAATTTTAATTTTTTGTTTCTCATATATTTTGTTTACAAATGTAAAGAAAAAAAAATCAAAAGGTAAAGAGTTTTTTTTTTATTTTTTGTATAAAAAATAAAATAATAAAGTAAATAAAAAAATAATTATTTGCCCTAATATATAAATTATACCCAAAAACAAAACAAAAAATCCAAAATAATCAAATAAATAAATAAAAAGAGAAAATCAAAAAAATCAAAAACTATATACAAGTTATATATATATATATATAAAAGAGGAGAGAGAGAGAAATGGCTGGCTACACATCTGTTATCTGTAGCCAGCCATTTAACAATAAATGGTGTGGGCCCCACCAGTAGCCACTTCCATACGGTACATGTTCGGTGACCATATAGCCACCACACCGCTTGCTCTAATCAGATTTGAAAATTGGAAACTATAAAGTAGGACCCAAAGACTTGCTCTATATGTTTATTATAAAAAAAAAATCCACCAATCACAGCAGCGGATGAGATTCATTATGAATTAATACTGGAAAAAAAATTGAAACCTGTTCAAAATGATGGCTACGGAGGGCCACAAGATATTTAAAACACTAATTATTCAGTTATTCAATCTAGCTATCAATAATAATATAGAATTAAATAATATAAAATATTTATAATATTTTTTAAAACTGAATTTTCGATATCCATATCTATTGAAAACATTGTATTCAAGTGCGTTAATATTATTCATTTGATGGCTGGCTATTGCCATTGCCATTGCTATTGCTAGGTTTGTAACAGGCATTCAGTAGACTTGATAAAATTGGATTCCAAAATCCAATTGCTCAATTTGATTTGACTTATGAAAAGATACTTTCAACTTGAAATTTGACCTTTTTAAACCTCTTGTGAGCCCCACTTAGTTATTATGATTTTCTTAGGATTAAAATTTAGGTTGAATTTTATAATGGTGTAGGTCAACAAAATAGTTATCGGAATAAGAATATATGAATCATACGATTTTACGATTTTCAATTCACGATTTACACCCTTAGACCAATTTCGATACAATTCGAGTTTGATAACATTGGGTAAAATTGGAGAATGCCATACACTTAGAGCATTGGGAATATTTGTAAAATTTCATGCTCACAAGGTGTGATAATATGTTTGAGTAAATGTTGCCTTATGCACATTCCAATGCATAGTTGGGTAAGGTTATGGTTTGACCTCTTTATGCCTATATGTGATTGATGTGAATATACTGTATCAAATATAGATGTATGAGTTTTTCAAATTCCCATATGATTAGATGTTTACTATAATTGAGAATTTATAGATTTGTGATGTGTTAAAGTATGATAAAATGTATGATAAATCAAGATCGTCCAAGATCTGTAATGTAGGGTCTTGATAACTTTCCATACTTGTGTATGGTTATGAGTAATGTATGTATCAAATGAATTCTCATGATTGTGATTGGAATTCTTAGATGGGTAACTCATATAATAAGCATGATGGATGTGTTTTAATGCCATACTTGGATTATGTGATGATGTGTACATCACTAGTGAGTACCTATGTTGATAATGGTTGTGGTGGATCGACCTAACCATGTTAGAACGAATTTCCATGATTTGAAGAGGAACTTAGTAAAGGGTTAGACTAAGTGATATACGTGAGTTAATGTCAAGTATCTTAGAACCCAAGGGGGGTTAACTTGTTCTTCAATGAGGATAAGCTAGCATAATTGAGAATGCATAGAATGCAATATAAATGTTAGGAAAGCCTTGTTTGATTTTCCCAAAATAAAAAGTATGACCACTCCCCAATGTCAATCCAAATGTGAAAATAATGAACTACGGTTGATATGATCTACTATGTGGTACATAAGTAACTGAGAGCATTGTGCCTCAGCTCGATCAAAAGATGCATTGTGTCATACATTTATATTAAGGATGATGTAAGATGTTGAGCAAATGTGAAGGGTAAAAAAGGATTAGTGGGATATATCTTCTCTAATATAGACCCTAATGCTACATGTTGGATCCCTTAAAGGCTGCTCAAAGAGGTTATGAGGGCTTGAGAGTCCTTATATGATGAGACATATATGTTTATTACTAGAGTAAAGCCTAGAGTGGCTAGAGAACTGTTAAAATTCTTAAGATGGACAGATGAGGACTTTGACATTGAGATGTATGTGACTAGGTCACTTGATTATATTAAAACGTGGTATGGGTACGTCCCTCACGTGATGATTATATTCAGACGTGGTATGAGTGTGTCCCTCACGTGATATTGATGATTGAGACGTATTATGAGTATATTTTTCACATGATATTGATAATGTTATGCCTCAGTCCGTTGAAAAAGGAAATTGTTCGATCAATAGATCATTGTGTCTTATAGTTAAAACGATGAGATAAGTATATAAATTCCATGAGTAAGGCCTAGAGTAGCCGTGAGACCGTGGGAGTCTCAATATAAACATACGGAGACTGTGGCATTGAGATGTATATATGACTTGGTCACTTGATATTGAGACGTGGTATGAGTACGTCCCTCACGTAATTATGATGGTTGACTTACCTTTCCAGAGAGATATTCGGGACGGTGGGGTCTGCTAAGGAGACTTGGTCCTATAGGGTTGTCGTCGAGGAGTAGGTCCCACATGCTACGCGCTGGAGGGCGCTCTCACGGTTATTTAGCACACTTGATGTGCGTTGATGCGCAAAGCTATATACTATTTTACCCAATGGGAGTGGTGCTAACTTCGTTAGACTCGGTCTGAGCGCTTTAGAGCTTGACTGAATCACCCATGAGGTGAAAGGATGCAGGGCGAGGTAAACTTGATCACGCTAGTCGTGGGTCTCCCGCTTAGTAAGCCATGGGCCCTAAGTATTGCTAGTGGTCGTGGTATATTTATGATATGATGTGATGATTTGATATTACTGCCACAAGCATGTAGTGATTCATTCGAGTGTTGTTCCTACGGATAAAAAATCTCATGCTAGATGATGTGCCCCTGGATTAGTTATGCTCATGATGGATTATACCCATGGACGGATATATTCATGTATGGTTATTACCTATGGATAGATGATACTCATTGATAGAGTGTTATTAATGATGGATGTGTATACCCATGGATGATGGTTCCCATGGTGATGCTTGGATGTTGGTCTTAGGGTAGACCTGTTGGTCCCATTGTAGACGTATTGGTTTTATGTTAGACATGTTGGTTCCATAGTAAACGTATTGGTATTATGGTGGACATGTTAATCCCATAGTATACGTATTGGTCTTATGTTAGACATGTTGGTCTCATGGTAGACGTATTGGTATTAAGGTAGACATGTTGGTCCCATAGTAGACGTATTACTCTTATATTAGACATGTTGGTCACATGATAGACATATTGGTTTTACGAATGTACGAGTTATGCCCATCGATGGATTATACCTATGGAGTGATTATATTCATAGATGGTTATTATCCATGGATAGATGATACTCACTGATGGAGAGTTAGCAGGGATGGATAATGAATCCCATGGATGTTGTTGCCATGGTAGACATATTGGATTCATGCCTAGATATTGATTATATGGTGGACATATTGACCCTATGATAGATATAGTGGTCCCATAGTAGACGTATTTGTCTCATGGTGGACGTTACGATTCTATGGATAAATATTATTTTTCCATGGATGGTTATCTCCATGGGGAGCTTTGTGAACATGGATGAGTATTATATACCATTGATAGATATTCTCACGGAGGGCATTGATTCCATAGAGGATTAGACCTATATTTAAAGTATATTATAAGATCGTGATTTGATCCGCATATTTTGGTAAAAAGAATAATCTTCTCCTTTGATCATAATCCAAAAGAAAATGGAAAGTGTTCAATTAAAACATGAAAAAGTGATGTCCCCAATGAAGGATTTATTTATGCTCGGGTATAGGTCCTATGATTGAGGTTTATCCCATGTATGACATTGACCCCATGGTTGACGGTGTTCCCATGGTTGGTATAGACCCATGATTGGTTAGACCCGTGATAGATGAGATCTATTCTATTGACGAGGCCCACGATAGGGTAATTAGAATGTCCTGATGTGATATCATAAATAGCATAGGGTTAGTGCCATGAAATAAATGAATTGAGAACTGCGCAGAATTTAATCTCCATTGGAGTACGTAGGCAGCTGATAATTTAGTTCGATCAAATCAAGGGTCCAATAAGTGCTGGGATCCGTATGAATCTCGCAACATATGTAGGTGTCACATGTTTGGACTATGAGTTGTGTATGCTTCAAAGTTATATATATATATATATATACTATGAGTTGTGTATGCTTCAAAGTTATATATATATATATATATATATATATATATACTATGAGTTGTGTATGCTTCAAAGTTATATATATATATATATATATATATATAACTATTGTTTCTCACATGTCCGTTGGGTTGGGTCGGGTCGGGTCATGACAAATTTTAATAAACCCAACCCAGTTCAATTGATGTCAAAATTTATTGAATCCAGCCAGCCCGACCTGAATTACTGACTCAAATTACTCAATTTGATTCGATCCAAATTTCTGACTCGAGTCAAACCCCAGGTGTTGTTTTATAACTTTGTGCATTCGGATTGAGTCGGGTCAAATCGATTTTAAATTTCTCAACCCAGTTCGACCCGAATTTCGTAAAGGTTTTTATTTTTCAACCTGATCCGACTCAAAATATTTGAATACATTACTTAAACCCACTTATTTCTCGAGTCGAGTTAAAACCTAACCCAAATTTCACCCCTAGATTTTCCTAATTAATAACATGTTTTTACTTGACCATGCACCACTATTTTGTGGGCCCACTGAGCTTATCTCGGTAGTATTTTTTCTTGTAAAAATATTTTTTTTATTAAATTTAATGAAAATAATGGAGACACTCACTTTTTGATTTAATTAAATGATAAAACATAGTTTTTATGCTAATCTATTCCTCCATCCATTTTTTTTTCTTTTTATCATCATCATATTGGTATTACATTATGAAAGTAATCCAAATATTTTATAAATTCTTAAATCTCCTCCTACACTTTTAGTGTAGAACTTTTTCGTAGCTAGTCCCAATAATATTTGAATATCCAAAGTACCATACATAGTTTATAAAAAATTATCTAAAAATCAACAAGATTGGATTTTATAAATAATATTTTTTTTTTATAAAACATGACTGATATTGAGTTTGCCATTTTTGACTCTTTTAAGATTTTTTTTGAAAAAAAAAATTACCATCAGAAAATGGGTAAATATTTAGAATATGTGCGGTCATCTTTTCTTAGAGTTTAAGCAGTAAAGAATAAGAAATGAGGGAAATTTTTTTACGAGAAAAATGAAATTACTCGAATTTAAATATCAACCTAAATATTTGGGATTTTGGTCAGAAAAATGATGATGAAAGTTTAGATAGTTTAGTGACTTATTTAGTAAATGAACTAATGTAATTAAAACATTCTTAATAAATGAGTTAGAGTTTAAAAAAAAATCAAGGCCATCAACTTAATCTAACTTTTCATTATTTATAAATTTCAAATTAACTCAGATACTAAAGTTGAAGAAAAAAATTAAGTATCTTCACTTAATAAATAAGTTAATTCAATTTAAATAACTCAATTCTATTCAATAAATAAATTATAATTATTATCTTAATAACTTTCAAATTTCTCATCTTATATACTTACATTTTTTCCAATTTCTCCTTGTGCCTTCTAATTTTTTTCATAAAACCTGTATTAATCCTTTCAGCATATATTCAAATTACTTTGAAAAACTTTTATATCATTTTCTCGTCTGTTTTATATTTAATGTTGAGAGAAAACTCGCCTATCATTGGAGATGAAACTCGAGCGATCCGACTCAGCTCAACACCCTCTACGGCCAAGCAGCAATTAGTGGGTCCCACTAAAGTCTACGTGTCCCACCTTCCCTTCCTTTGATAGAAATTAGCGGAAAAGGGCTCCCGAAAAAATCACGTGAGTTGTTGTTGGCTGTTAAGTGGAAGAATAGAAGAAAGTGAGAGGACGCAACTCTCTTCGACAATTCCCTCATTTTCTTAATCATTTCATTTTCCATCAACTTCTACATAATAACATAAAATAAAATAAAAAACATTTCTATCATTTTATGGTATTTCCAGCTTCCCAATTCCTTTCTCTCTCTGTAACTACCGGTCTCTCCAATCTCTGCAACTCTTCAAAAATCAAAACGAAAGCAATCAATCGAATCTGATCAGATCAAATGGCCATGGAGTCGATCTATCTCAAGGTTATCTCCGGTAAAGACTTGAAATCCTTCAACTTCTTCCAGAAGCCCTCCATCTACGCCCTTGTCTCCATCGGAACTGGCGATCGCTCCGACAAGTCGCGGCGCCGCCAGCCCCAGAAGACTCCCATCGACCGCGAAGGCGGCCACAACCCGGAGTGGAATCACGAGATGAGTTTCGATCTCGACCAGATTCCTTCTGACAAGTTACATCTGCACTTTCTCGAATTCCATTTCCTCTTGGAAGGCATCTTCGGCGACAAGATAATAGGAGAGGTCTACGTCCCCATCTCCGATCTCATGGACGGCTCAGATGGAATTCTACGCTTCGTCAGCTACCAGATCCGAAGCACTGATGGAAACCCCAACGGTGTCTTGAATTTCTCGTATAGAGCCCATTTCAAGGGCAAGATTGCCAGCTATCCATCCATTGACGCGTCGCCCGTTGTATATTCTGAAGCCCAGGGGCCCGCACAGGCACCGGCACCGGCACCGGCACCGGCACCTCTGCCTTCACCTCCGATGCTCGGTTATTTTGCGCCGCCTCCAGAAATGGCATGCTTTTACCCTCCGCCGCCTCCGCCACCTCCACCACCACCCCCAATGGGCTTTCCGGTCGATCCGTACTTTTTCCGGCCAGCGGAGTATGGTTGTGAATCACATGGGTATCCTACAGTGGATCAATATCAGCCGTACAACGACGACACTTGGCGGAGAGGATTCGGTTTCTGATTCACAACGACTAAAGTTGTTGCGGTCTCTTTTTCTCTCTCCCTCGGAATTATCGTCTTAGATGCATTTTGCTTATTCAATTCCAGGTACCCTTTCCTCTCTTTGTTTTAATTTTTATTTCGATGATTAAATGTTAAAGGATAACATTTGTAAGTTAATCTTGATCAGTGAGATGTTGATTGTTTGTATGCACAAGACTTTGTACAAAGTTATATTGCCAAAAAAAAAAAAATCTCATTTTTATTAAAATTAATTGTGTTAATTATAATGTTTGTTTGGTTCTATCTTTTATGATTCATATCAATTGGGTTGTTTATTTTTTTTTTTTTTTGAAAAAACAATATCTTTATTTTAGAGATCCCTATCTAATAATAATTCAGCGGAAATTCATAAATGAAAGTGTATTTCCCTTGATTTTAAATAAAATTATAAAAGTAGTCCTCTAGAAAGAAGCTGCATCTTCTTGAAAGAGAATGGTGCATGTACATGGAGCTGTTTTTTTATTTTTCTGGGATGATATGGTAAATTTAATTGCTTAATCTTTCCAAAACTAAAAAAAGATATTAAATTAAAAGGAACGGTCAGTTGTCACATTGGTGGACACTCAGTCATAAGAATATGAGAGTATAATTTGAAGGTATTTTTAGCATTTTCTATTTTCACGAGGGCATAATGAAGTAAATATTAAGCAAAACATGTGTCAAAATTCAAGCTCTTTAATTAAAAAGAAAAGGGAATTATAACTTTGTAAGTTATTATGAAAAATGAAATTATAGTATGTTTTCTTTTTCAAATATTTTTTAATCAAAATATAGTTTAGCAAAAAAAGAAAAAGAAAGTAGATATATGTTATTGGGTTTTGCACAATGCCATTAGATCTCTCATAGTTAATGTGCTCTATTTTCTGAGTAAGATAGGTCACCCCTTATAATGAATATGAACATAATGCAACTAGTATATGCAAATCTGAGATAATATGCCTACACTAGGAGTACGCAAGTTAGAAGGACGAAGAATATGCCAATTTAAAAATCAGAACCAAAGTATGTGAATCCAAAGGAGTTGGAGTGATCTTCCAGAAATCCGTTTGAAAAAGTAGTAATCTCTCCAGAAACCCGTTTCAAGAAGTAGTAGTATCTGTTTAATTCTCATTCCACTTCAAAGAATCACTCCCTGTAAAATTACCTAGTATGTGTGGGTAGAGAGTCTTGTACATACCTCAAATATTATTAGTCGGGTGCTCTAAGAGGTCTCGACACCTTGGTGAAAAAAACCAAAGTATATGACCTGTAACTAAAACAGATCAAGAATCTAGTGTACAAGTTAGTTAATGAATTAATGTCACACTATGATAGATTTCATAATCTGTTTGTAACTACGGATGAAACAGAGGATTTGATAAGAATATTGTGAATATGATTCATATAAGGTGCCTTTTTGTAGAAAGTACAAGGAAGAAAAGGAAAAACTTACCAAAAGAATTTTCACCAGGTGACCTTTCAAAAAAGAATTTTCACCAGGTGATCAAACTGGTCGCAAGGTAGTGATGAGTTGAAAAGGTTTTGAGTGCCACATCATTTAGAAAGTGAAATCTTATAAAGATGTTTCTTGTGTATTTGGGGGTTGGCTAATATGGTTTGTGCCCTCTGGTAATAATAGACATAGGTTTCTTGGAAGGTCTTTGGGTATGGAATCCACCAAAATACTTGATTGTATTAATCAACTTATGTTTTTGAAGGGTTACCAAGTTTAAAAACTCCAAAAAAATATCAAATTTTTAAGGGCTTAGGAACAATGGTTTCATTTATGCAATCAGAATTTTTTTTGTGGGCCCTGTTTAAGTATATACCTTTCAAATGAACCTATAAATGGGGCCAAAATGTGCCCAGGTAGGAGCATGCATGGAGCACAACTGCACAAGGTAAGCATATGCATGGGTTAATATTACCTTTCCATAGAAGAAGAGTTGGGTCTTGGGCAATGGAAAATTGACATTAAGACACAAGTATGGTGGATGCATATTTCAACATGGATGCAATTAGGAATGAGTACATCGGACGGAACCTAAAGAGTTCTCCATTAGAAGTAAAATGAAAAAACCAAGAAAAATCAAAGAAACTCAGCTGAGTTACTTGATTGGATTTGAAGTCTAATTTTTTTCCAGAACTCAAGAACACTTGGCTGAGTTAACTGGATTTCAGGTCCAAGTTTCAGGGGTTTTAATTATGATTGGGAGAGATGATAAAGAAACCAATGTGTGGGCACACATAAGAAGATCTGAAACATTTATAATATGAACAAATGAAGGGTTACAAGTTTGATGAATTGTACTAGGGGAAAAGGAAACTGATAAATGCTTGAAATGAAGTAATGTAAAATGCATGCTAAGTTATAGAGTGAAAGAAAAGGCTTTTGAGATGGTTGTGTAAAAAAGTTCTTAGAAAATCCACCCTATATAGGTGGATAAGACTTCTGTCAGTGTGATAGTTTGTTTTCTTGAGGACTGGCAATTTTTTAATTGCATGTTATTCAAGTAAGAATTTCAGTTTATCTAGCTAAACCATCACATTAAAAAAAATTAGGAATTGAAACCAGGCTACCACCCATGTTGTATCCTGCAGTATCTACCGTCATATCCTTGCTATAAGATTCTTCCTATTAGCCATGTTGACTCAGAATCAAATGAACCAATGTGAGGGTTATCACAGTTATGATAATATAACTGTGATTGATTATTTTTCAGTGAAATAGAAAAAGATGAAATAAAAATCATTTAACATTTTCTTTCTAAGCAGAACCATGTTTGGAGCCTGATCTTTTGATATTACTTGTGGGTCATCAATGGGAGAAAAAAAATTGTATTTGGTGGGCTTTCAATTCCTTTGATGAATAAATACATTTATTAGTGAATCCTTCAAAATTTATTTTCTCATGGATGGCAATTGCATTGTCTACCTGTTAGAATGAAATGGGAAGAGAGAGAATTCTCTTGAGTATTGTATTTCTTGTTTTAATCAAAAGAGGATACACGTATATATAGAATATAGAAAGTCAATCAAGGCGAACAAAAAAGAAAAGGAAGATCGATTTACAATTAATATAATCTAAAAGTCAAATGCACATGTAAGATTTGAAGTTACTACAATATTTACAACACTTCTCCTCAAGCTGCTGTGAAAATATCAATTAAGCACAGATTGCTTAATACATTATCAATTTGTGATAATTGGAGTGATCCTTAGGAATTTGCCTCAGGAAGTGGGAGTCTTGATTCTCACTCTACTCCAACCGGCTACTCTCGGTAGAGTTACACAGTGCTGAGATTAAAATATTGGTAAGACGATACGTGCGGCCGATACGGTTGTATCGGTTCAGTCAAAACATATCGGTTGTATCGGTCGATACATTTCTCTTTCCATTTTTTTTTATTTTTTATTTTTTTCAAAAATTTCTAATTTTTTTATAGAAAATTCTAGGCTTCATTTCTATGTAATTTTTTCATTATTTCATGGTCATTTAGATATTTAAATATAATTTTAGATTTATGAAATTGAGAATTTAAAATATTTAAAAAAAAATGTAGAATAGAATCCAAAAAATTCAATAAACATCAAAAATAAAGTCGGCTAATTTTCTCCTAAAGAATGACATTTTCAGTTTTTTATCATTTTTTTTCGAATTTCGACTCTTAAATAATCTAAAATTCAATAATAAAATATGCAAAAAAATTCTGCTTCAATCCTATTCCGGTCGTGTAGCACTCTAGGTCTTCTTTCCAACACCTTTTACATCACCTTTTAAATCACCTCGATTGGAGTCCGAATGATGAAGTATAGCCATTTTACCAAAAGCACATTGAATGTTGTTAAGAGGTGATACGTATCACTATCGGTCATAGATGGTGGGCCCACTATGCATTGATGTGTAGCTTGTGACACGTAGCGGGCTTTGATTTTCTGCAATGTATCGGCCGATATTTCTTCGTATGACTTGTGTGTGGATAGGGAGACTTCCATATGCCTCAAAGATTAATCGTATATTTGAAGAGGCTTGAATACTTCAACAATAAAAAATAAAATAAGTTGGATTACTCTAACCCTGATTTGTTGCATTCTTACTATCTTTGATAAAAAATTGTACCATTGCTCTCTTTTCGTATAGCTAATTAGGTCGAATTCCTTGTATTCCTACAAGGCAAAAGTTGGTAGCCTCTACAGCTACAAGCATGTAAATCCAAAACATTAGAATGATAAGTCCAATTGTTAAAAGTCAAAACCATTGGCTTTTACCTTGTTGATTGTTATTGGAGGTGAGGTTGATAATGAGGAAACTAGAGGTAAGATTCATAACAAGCAAAACAAGGGTCAAATAAAAAATTGAGGAAGAAGAAAGCATTTTCAGGCTTAATCCCAATAAAATGTATTAGAAAAAAATTAAATTTTCATATTTCTCATATAAATTAAAGAAAATTGATCACAAAGAGTAATCTCTAAGTCCTACGTGGCTCGATTCATCATATTTAATTTGAGCAATTTTTCGTTAAAAAACATGTCTATATTGATCCAAGTCTCAAATAACTTGGTTGATAAATTTTAATTCGATCAAAATTGTAAAGGCTCAAAAACATGGTTAGATTGATCTAATCTTAGATAGCTTGATTCATCTAATTTAAAATTTAAGTTAAAAAAAAAAATCTTTGATTGATCCGACAATGTTAACTTTTGATGGATTAATATTGATAGATAGACCTTTCTAATGAGTTCATAACATTTCCAATTGGTGGATCCCACATTCTAAGACTGATGTGCCAGCGATCATCATATCTTACATGAATTCAAAAAAAAGAAATACTCAATCACCTTGGTTTTGGCTTTGTATTGCTATGAAAAACGGATGAATGTAAAATATTGTGAAAAAGGAAAGAAATTGAAGGTTTTTGTGACAATTTTACTTTGTGCACTCCATTAGCTTGCTATACTTGGGCAATTCTCATCTAACTTGGTCTACAATCGATGTGCGCAAAGTAATTTTAACTTATAATGCCATGTTGAGCTTAATGTTGGGTGATGAAGTAAAAGCAAGTACATAGTAACCGTGATGGAGATTCATATTTTTAAGTTGATCACGATAATATTGGTGTGATAGAAAACGATGAGTCAGAAGTATATTAGAAAAAACTTAAAAAAGCTTCTAAATAAAAAAAGAAGTATAAGAGAATGTCATCTAAGATATTATAGCTTAAACACATCTTGTACCTGAATCGAGTTCATGCTTTTCGAGGAGTTTAGAGATTCTAAACTCGAGTGAACTTTGCTTAATTGTGTAAATTAATTAGTGGGCCAAATTTGCTCAAATCCGAGTTCGAGAGCTCGAGTTATGACTTTTGAAGGGAAAAGGGTGCAAAAACTGTCGAGTGCATGATGTTTAGGTCAGAACTCCAATATGGGATATTGTACATCCAATATGGGATTTCGGAAATCTAGTATAAATTCTAGACTTTTTATACTTAATTTATTTTTTTCTCAAAAAACGTTCTGAATTGTTCTGACTTAGATTTAAACACTTAGGCCCCGAAATTTGCACATATTTTTCCCCTTATTGAGAATAACATTAAACAATTTTTTTTGCGCTCAAATTCGATATGGTTTTCTCTAAAATTCTCACTCAGTTCGTTATAAAATCAAAATCAATTTATTTAAAATGCTTTCGAGTGTATGTTTTCAAAAATGGTAAAACACCTTTTAGAGTTTGATGTACAGTATTTATTAAAAATGTCAAATTTTGCAAACATAGTGCCCCAATAAAATTTTTGAAGGTTAACCACAAAATTGGTCACTATTCAAGTTCCAACTTACTGTGCATGCACTGTTCATCAACGTAAATCGTATTTCTTGTGTGATTTTCTCGTCTCCGACGAGGCCTCGTGGCTGATCTTTGATTGGGCATTCATCTTCCCATTCTCCCAAGCAGCCATCGTGGCCCTTCCTGCTTCTTTCAATTTCTACCAACCTCCCTTCTCTTGTAGACTTTTCTATAAAAATCAAACATCATTTTCATTTTTTCGTCTTCGGTCATTTACAAGAACTTCTCTTTCCCAAAGCTCTCATTCTCTTCGACTATCTCTCTCGTTAATCTCCCGAAACTCTCAAAGCTCTCTCACCCTCTCCCTCTCATTTCCTCTCTAGCTTCATCTCTCTCTTGTTTGACAAAGAAATCACACAATCATCCAAACACACAGAAAATCAAGAGGAGAAAGATGAACACAGAGATATACGTGGTTCGGCAACCATGCCTACGTCCACGGAGCGTGTAACACAAATTCACTAGAAGAGTAAACCAATTACAAAATGATTAAACCCTTAACCCCTTTCTCTCTTCTCTCTCTCTGGTTTTTTCCTTTCTTTCTCTCCTCTCTACAGTGCACACTCTGGCTTATCCTATAAAGAAATAAGAGACATTATATACAAGTGGGCTAGGTTACAAGACTAGACCTAACTGGGCCTAAGTTTGGACTTGTGCCCAAAAGATTGATCAGGCCTTCTGAGACAAAAATCCAACAAAATCTCCACCTTGGCGAAAAAGGCTGAGTCCAATGAAGAATGATGTGTTGTGCTTGTAACCTCTCCACCTAACACAAACTACACCAACTTGGGAAATAACCTGAGATAGACTTATGTTCTGCATCTACAGATCTTAGCATATCAGCCGCTCTCGGCAATGCTCCATCTGCAGTTGCAATCCTCTGCATCTCTGTGTGAGATGCACATCCCCACGCTCTTGGGATGCTCCACCCTCTTTAAGTAGAAGAATCGACTAAGTCCAAGCCCCGCTTGAACTTGACTACACATTTCATTGTTGAACCTTTTGCACGTGACGCACATTTTCAAGCGTCTTCACTATACCATCAAACATCTTGATTTTGATTCCCCAGGTCCCAATGATACTGTTAATTGCCCCATTTGCCATTCGGGCAATTCCTCCATTGCATGGTTTGTAGGTGTCAAACCATTCTCTCCTAGGACACATGTGGTAGGAACACCTAGTATCTAAAATCCACTTATCATTTAGATTGTCCGTACCTGTAATGACTGTCAACACTCCAGCAACTCTAGGAAAAATCTCCTCTGCTGAGGCACTATGTGCATCGCTCGATTGATCCGAGTCTTGTGATTTGCCATCCCGATCACGCTTAAGTTTGTTGCAATCCTTTATTTTGTGCCCTTCATTCTCACAGTAATAGCACTTGAACTTCCCAACACTCATTCCTCTTGATTTCGGTCGTGGCGGCCTCCTGCTACCAGAGCGTTTGTCAAAACCTCTCCCACGACGATAATCACTGGTAACCACTAGCCCCTCTGTACGATAGGATCCCAAAGACTCACTCGATTTCTTCTTACAGATTTCTTAGCTTAGAATCAGATCCCGAATATCATCATATTTCAGTTTCGTACGTCCTTTGGAGCTGCTCACAACTGTGACAGTAGCATTCCAACTTTCTGGTAAAGAAGATAGAAAAGTCAATCCTCTGACCTCATCCTCAAAGTCAATCTGCACCAAACTCAATTGACTCGTGACTGAGTTGAACTCGTTCAGATGTTAGCCACTGATGCACCTTCGGACATCTTGAGGTTGAATAACCGTCTCATCAGATGTACCTTATTGGAGGCAGAAGGTTTCTCATACATGTTTGCTAGGGCATCCATCAGAGCCTTCGTGGTCGTGTCCTTCGTTATGTTGAAAGCAACATTCCGAGACAGCATTAATTGAATAACGTCCAACACCCTTATGTCGAGAAGTGTCTAATCTTCAGCCTTCATATCAATTGGCTTTGTTCCTTCAACAGGTTGGTGCATTTTCATATGATACAGAAAATCCTCGATCTGCATCTTCCAGTATGCAAAGTCTGTGCCATTGAATATGTCAATCTTGATTTTCACCTCTTCTAACATTGCTACCCACTGAGATTTCCTCACACTTCCACTGTCAAATCTCCAAACTCCAGATCAACACCGACCACTGTGTAAATCCTGTCACTGAGAACACACAGGGAAAAAAGGATCTGAATTCCAAGTCCAGATGACTCCAAAAACTACAAAACAGTCTTGACCGTTGATTTTACTGAAGGAGTATCCGAAACTGTGGTCCTGCGAGATCACCAGAAACTGTAGTCCTGCAGACTACCAGATGCTGCAGTATAGTAGTCCAGTGAGACTACTTGAATCCGTAGTCCGTCTGGCGATCACTCGAAATAGTGGTCTCGTGGGTGCACCAGAAATGGTGGTCCTCCAGACCACCAAAACCCTTTTTTTTTTATCTTCCTTCTCCACTCGTTTACCCCAAACGAGAGGACCCAGTGACTCTCTGTTCGGACGCCTCTAGCGACACCTTGGTCACCTCTAGCCGTACCACTTACAACTGCCTCCAGCTTGGGTGCTTCGGCCTGCTCTCGCCCATTCTCCTTTTGGGTTTTCTCAGAAATCCTGAGATGTCGTCCCAGATCTGCAAACTGATCTGCACGATGGGAAGCCCTTTGCTGTTCTCGATCTCAAATCTCTGAACCGACCTTCTACTGCTTGGTCTTAGATCTGTAATAGCTCAGATCTGCAGCTCAAACTAGGAAAAAACCCCTTCTGCTCGCTGATCGCCGCTCCACCTTCTCAGATCTTCTCTGTGCTCAGGTCTGCTTCTGGCTGATCTGCCTCTTGGCTGCGATTCCGGCGTTCCTTCTTTCTTCAGATCTCAGTCGCAACTCCAGCTCCCCTTCAGATTTGGAGGTCCTTATTCCGCCGCTGCCTCTGCATTCCAGTTGGCTGCACCTCCTCGGATTTGAATATTTGGACTGTTGCCACCGGATCTGCTGTGCCTCTTTCTCTTGTCAGCACAGCAGAGGATCTGCTCTCAGGCAAACCGATCTGATTTTCACCGAATTGGATGCAGAGGTTTGTCCTGCCTCCTACAGTTTCCATCTCGGTTCCTTAGTGCGATGGCCTCCACCTCTCTCAGATCTGTTCCCAGATCTGTACTGGCTGCTTCAGATCTTCTCTGCTCTCAATGCTAGCTGCTGTTTTCTTCCTCTCTGTAAACCGAGAAACCCCAGGACAACGCCAAAGTTGGCACCGATCTGTCTGCAATGTCGCCCCTTTGTGTTTCTCACTGGCACGACTGGATGCGTGGCTAAGTCAGGAACGCTGACTGCCCCCACTGATCTTGGAAACCCCCTTATGCTGAAATGATTTTTGTAATTTCACCATAAGATTCGACGACAAATCGGAAACCTGGCTCTAATACCATTTGCTGGTGTAAACAACCCATAAAGAAATCACACAATCATCAAACCACACAGAAAATCAAGAGGGGAAAGATGAACACAGTGATATACGTGGCTCGGCAACCATACCTATGTCCACGGAGCGTGTAACACTATTCCACTAGAAGAGTAAACCAATTACAAAATGATTAAACCCTTAACACATTTCTCTCTTCTCTCTTTCTCTGGTTTTTCCATTTCTTTCTCTCCTCTCTGCAGTGCACACTCTGGCTTACCCTAAAAAGAAATAAGAGACATTATATACAAGTGGGCTAGGTTACAAGACTGGACCTAACTGGGCCTAAGTTTGGCTTGGGCCCAAAAGGTTGATCAGGCCTTCTGAGCCAAAAGTCCAACATATCTCTCTCTTCCTTCGTGAATCGGCAGGGACCTCTCACTTGGATTTTTCCCGGTATGTTTCCTCCTTCCCTCTTTAATTTCCATTAATTTCTTTAGATATCAATGTAAAATAATATGACCCACATCAATAGGACCCATTTAATTGGAGTCAAAGATAGGACCCATAATCAAATTAAAGGAAGTGTCAGTTATGAAAAGGTGGGTTCGGTTATGTGCTACTTTGATGGGAAGTGCCTATATGCTCTCTAACTGCCTAAGAGTCCTTATCTCTGCTGTCAATGATTTTTTCTCCGCATCAACAATTCCATCACATTAAGCAATCTTCACAGAGAACTAAAGAAGAGCAAGAGAAAGAAATCCAAGGCATCAATTTCTCCATTTTGTACTGTGCTTGCAGGAACGATCTACAACAAATACACTTAAAGATCAACACTAAAATATTATGAAGTATATTTTTGCATTATGATTATGTTTTTTGATAAACACAGGAAAATGATAATTTTACCCTTTAATTTTGAATTAGTTAGTTCTTGAATTTTATTTATTTTGTATTATTATTGCAATATATTTTATATCTAAAATTATTATTGATAGTATCTCAGTTTATTTGATTTTTTTTCTAACTTGTTATTTTTGTATTTTTAGGTTGGTGTACTGCATTTTTTAATTAATCTACAAAAAAACACCAACAAAAAGAAAATGGGACAACAAATCAACCCTTCACATGTTAAAGGAAGCATCTCGATAACTAGCTGAATCACCTTCTACAAGATGCTGCATCAACCAAACATCATCCCATGCAAAGCAAATTTCATAAAGCTTGTTATCTCATTGAGAAAACAAGCATTACATGGCAATGTTTTAATCCACCAAGGCTACCTCCACATCACCAAACTTATCTTCTTGAATCTGTAAGCTAGAGGTGTCAATGCTCCATACCATGCATGAAGTCTTTTGACCAAGTCAAGTCTTGGAATGCCCAAAGCATTGATGTGGCCAATTGTTGGCCAAAGTTGAGTCATTTTTTTATTATTTCTCTTGGTTTTTGTAAACTCAAAAGAAACCTATATAAGGAATGCTTTGGGACCAAATAAGAGGAGAGAAGAATTAGAAGAGATCATCTGAGGCAAGAAGGGCTCCGAAGCTCCGACGATTTATCGGGTTTTATTCCTCCAACTCTTTTGTTTTAATCTTTTGATGATGTATTTCTAAACTTCTAACTAAGGTTGAGGAGGAAGCTTCATTAATGAAATAGTTTTCTATTATGTGTTTATTAATTCCCATTGGTATGTATTTAAATGTTTATGATTTTGGCTTCACATGATTATCAAATTAAATTATTTTCACCACTTATTTCATATATTTTTGTTGTTAATAATATTATTTGATTAATCAAGGCTTAGCATTTTAAATATTAAATGTAATTTTCTTTGATCTATTGTTTTTCATTAAAATTGAACACATTAGAAGCTTAGGATTTTACACATTTAAGCAAAGGAAAATCTATATTTGAAAAGTATATTTGTGAGATTACGCGATCAAATCTTGAGAAAACAGTAGGTTGAGTTCTAGATTGTTACTCTAAAATTGGGAATTAATAAATAAGTGATTAGAAAATTATGGATTTAATGATGGTAGAATCCGAAACCTTAGTCATTTCTTTCGACCGCTTAAATTCTGCTTTTATTTATGTTGTTTAAGTCTTGTCTTTATTTAATTCATTTACATTTTGCAAGTCTAGTGTAATATTGATCATTATCACTAACTATTCATCACTCTTTGGTTTAACTAGTTAAGATTTAATTAATGACTTTTAATTAGTTTTTTCGATTTTCTTACACAAGTTCCTGTGGGTTCGACCTTGTTCTTGCATTTCTATACTTCAATAGATTCGTACGCTTGCAAGTTAAAATAAATTGTACACACCAAGTTTTTGGCGCTGTTGCCAGGGAACTTGTATCGAAAAACAAATTAAATCTCAATTGATTTAATCTTTCTACTAGTTGTAGATTTAGGAATTTTGCATCTAGATCTGGGTATCATGCATATTTTTATGTGATTTGGGGTCTTCACCTAGGTTTTGTGTGTTGAATTTTGCAGGAATTTTGAATTGCACGTTTAAAAAAAAAAAATGGCAAAAAAACACTACAGGCCAAGGTAAGTGCCTAAACCACTTTTTTTAAAAATTTTATTTTTTCATGAATTCATATATATTTTATTAGGTTGTCTTGCGTTTATTTTGGATATAAAAAAATAAAAAAAATTGCATATTTATTTTACTCATGTATTTAGGTTGTTAGTTCATGCATTAGGTTAAATTGTTTGCTTATTATTTTCATATTTGTTTGAATCTTACATTGGTAACTTAGGCTTGCATTCACAAAAACTAAAAAAATCCAAAAAAGATTAGTAAAATTGGTTCATCCATCGTATGCTAAAATCAATCTAGAACCATCGTTTAGGGTTGTTCATGCTCAATAGGACACTCTCTAATGCATTTATTTTTAGTTCACCGGTGAATAGTTTTGCTTCAAGCACAGTGTCTAGGCTAGTTTTGTCACCAAGGCGTGAGGTCGAGCACGTCTAAGGATAAGTTAGGACGAGATCCATTGTGATCCTCCACTTACCTGGGAACTTACCTGGCTATGCTTGTGATTAAACTCTCCTCGAAGGCTAAAATTTTCTGTAAAGGAGATTAGGAGCAGTCTAGAGTTTAGGATCCGTGTGTGTTAGCCAGTGAAATTCAGAATTTAGATTTAGGGCAGATTTTGTGTGGATTTGTTTGAGCGTGTTTATCCGTGCTTGTGTATGAGTAGTTGGGTTCGCGACTTTACCAACCGTTTGGTTCGGGCTGAACTGTCTGTCGGTCCATCGTTCGTTGCGTCCGGAGCCCAGTTAGGCTTAGTCAAAGTTAGTTTACTTTCGCCACCTAAAATGACCAGAGAACAGGAGAAGACACTTCACGATTACTTCTCTCCAATTACAGCCAACACATCTTCGGGTATAGTCCTTCCAGCGACTAATGCAACTTTTGAGCTGAAACCAGCCCTATTGCATCTCCTTCTTTCATTCTATGGCCTTGATCGTGAGGAGTCTTATTTACATGTCAAATAATACTTGGAAATCTGCTCTACTTTCAAATTCCAAAATTTTCTGATGATTCTGTGAGACTTCGCTTGTTTCCTTCCTCTCTTAAAGAGAAAACGAAATCATGGCTGAACACTTTACCTGCCAACTCCATCACAACTTGAGACCAGTTGGTCAACAAGTTTCTGTCTAAGTTCTTCCTAATGTCCAAAACCACCGCCCTTAAGAAAGAAATATCTAATTTTGCTCAAAAAGAGGGTGAGCAATTCGGGGAATCATGGGAAAGATTCAAAGGCCTGCTAAGTAAATGTCGCCACCATGGTTTTGAACTATGGAGACTCATACAATTTTTCTACGACTGTTTGACTACACTAAACCGCACCATGGTAGAATCTATGAAAGGTGGGGCATTCTTAAAACAAAGTCAAATTGATGGATGGCAATTTTTGGAAAATTTGGCAGAGAACTCTCAGCAATGGGATTTCTCTAAAAAAGAGTTCAGTTCAGGCACCCAGAAAGGGGGGCTTGTACGAAGTTAGCCATGACTTCGATGTTAAGGTCGCAATTGCAAATTTGACAAAAAAGTAGAGACCTTAACAATGAACCAGATGATAGGTCCGACAATGGGTATGCAGTATGAAGTTTGTGCAATGTGTTCTAACCTAGGGCACACTGCCCAAAACTGTCATTCCTTAGGATCGATGCCCGAGTGCTCAGCGAGCAGGCGAATGCACTCAACAATTTTGGAAGGCAGCAGGGAACCCCTTTCTCTGCCACGTACAACCTCGGAACCATCCAAATTTTTCATGGAGACAGAATCAACCTCCAATGAACCAAGGGGGGCAACCATTCAATCTGCCTAATAACCCCCCACGTCAGTCATATCCTCCTGTCCACCAACCAGTTTTTCAGCAGCAAAAACCTTCTTTGGAGGATACACTCCAGCAATTCATACAGTCAACCCAACATCCTTATAATCAAATTCTCAGGCAATGTTAAAGCTTGAAACACAGTTGGGACAATTGGCAAATGCAATGGAGAGAGGGAAAAAGGAAAATTTCCCAGTGAACCTGTTCCTAATCCTAAGGGTCAATTTGAAGTAGGGAACCCTCCTACTTTCACTGTGCATCACGAGGATGTTAAATCCATTACTACCCTTAGGTCAGGAAAAACATTTGACAAACAAGTTAGGATGCCTAAGGAAGAAAAGCACTATGACCAAAAACAAGGTCAAAAGGAACCAACTGTGGGCACTGATCACCTCGTAGAGCCTGAGAAGCCAAAACCTCATGAGTCAAGAGAGAATGAGTGTGCCTCTAGACCTTTTGTTCCTAGAGCTCCTTACCCACAGAGACTAACTCCTAATACGAAAGGTGCACCATATAGTAATGTGTTAGAGATATTTAAGCAAGTTCGCATTAATATCCCTTTCCACGATGCTATTCCCCAAGTGCCTTCTTATGCAATTTTTTTGAAAGATCTCTGTACAGTGAAAAGGAAAACCAATGTCCCAAAGAAAGTATTTCTCACTGAACAGGTTAGCTCCATTCTTCAACAAAAAACTCCTGTCAAGTATAAAGATCTTAGGTGTCCTACTATTTCATGTGTCATTGGTGACCATTCGATTGATCGAGCTTTACTTGACTTAGGGGCGAGTGTTAATTTGTTGTCGTATTCAGTATATGTGCAATTGGGACTAGGAGAGCTAAAACTCACTCCTGTTACACTTCAATTGGTTGACAGATCAGTAAAAATCCCTCGAGGTGTAATAGAAGCTGTTCTGATCAAGGTTGATAAATTTTACTTTCCAGTAGACTTTATAGTCCTTGACACACAACCTGTGATGAACACTAATGGGCAAATTCCGGTAATTTTGGGTCGACCATTTTTTGCCACCTCAAATGCATTAATCAATTGCCGGAATGGAGTGCTGAAATTGTCATTTTGCAACATGACTGTAGAACTCAACGTGTTCGTTGTGAGTCAACAACATCCAGACACAGAGGACCTGTGTGAGGTAAATCTAATTGAGAGTACAGTTCATGCATCACTTTTGCAACTCATTAGTGATGACCCTTTTGAGAAGTGTCTGGCAAATTTTGGCTTGGATTTTGATGATGATAATTTGGTCAAGGATGTGAATGCTTTGTTAGAATCCACCCCATATTTGGATACTCACAAGTGGAAAGCCAAACTTGAAAATCCTCCAGTTGTTGAGTCTGCACCTATCCCATCCATTGAGAAGCCACCAAAGATGGATTTGAAACCACTGCCTGACACACTCAAATATGCATTTCTAGGACCGTATGAGTCATTGCCCATCATTATAGCTTCAGATTTGGACGATGATCTTCAGGAACACAAGGAAGCTATAGGGTGGTCGATTGCTAATATCAAAGGCATCAACCCTTCTATGGTCATGCACAAAAGTCATCTGGAAGAAAATGTCAAATCCTCGCGTGAACCACAAAGGCGGTTGAATCCTGCCATGCAAGAAGTGGTAAGAACTGAAATTTTGAAACTATTGGAATCGGGTATCATTTACCCCATCTCTGACAGTCGTTGGGTGAGTCCAATTCAAGTGGTTCCAAAAAAGTCTGGTGTTACGGTAGTAAAGAATGATGAGAATGAGTTAGTCCCAACCCGTGTTCAGACAGGTTGGCGAGTTTGTATTGACTACCGAAAATTGAACTCCATGACAAGGAATGACCATTTTCCCCTTCTTTTCATTGATCAGATGTTGGAACGGTTAGCCAGTCATGCGTACTACTGTTTCCTTGATGGTCATTCCGGCTATAACTAGATCGTTGTTACTCCTGAAGATCAAGAAAAAACCACTTTCACTTCTCCTTTTGGAACATTAGCCTACCGTCGAATGCCCTTTGGGCTATGCAATGCACCCGCCACGTTTCAGCGATGCATGTTCAGCATTTTCTCTGACATGGTAGAACGGTTCCTAGAAGTATTCATGGATGATTTTTCCATATTTGAGTCTTCTTTTGGTCGATGTCTACACCACCTAACCTTAGTGTTAGCACGGTGTAAAAAGAAAAATCTTGTTCTCAACTGGGAGAAATGTCATTTTATGGTAAAACAAGGCATCGTTCTTGGGCATGTTATTTCTCAGAAAGGTATCGAGGTTGACAAGGCCAAAGTTGATCTAATTTCCAACCTTTCCCGTCCACAAACTGTGAAGGAAATTAGATCATTTTTGGGTCATGCAGGTTAAGACGGTTCACCAAAGGTTTTAGTTACATTTCTAGACCTTTGTGCAAATTACTTGCCAAAGATATATCCTTTGTCTTTGACGATGATTGCATCCATGCTTTTGATAAATTAAAGACTGTATTGACATTAGCACCTATCATTCAACCTCCTGATTGGACTGTACCTTTCGAGATTATGTGTGATGCCTCTGATTACACAATTGGAGTTGTTTTGGGCCAGCGGGTGAATAAACTTCCCCATGTGATCTCCTATGCCAGTAAAACTTTGAACGATGCTAAACTTCATTATTCCACCACAGAAAAGGAGTTATTAGTAGTCGTTTTTTCACTTGATAAGTTTAGGTCCTATCTTGTAGGATCTAAGGTCGTAGTCTATTCGGACCATGCAGTATTGAAGTATCTTTTATCAAAAAAAGATGCTAAATCTCGTCTTATCCGATGGATTTTGTTGCTACAAGGTTAGATATTGAGATTCGAGATAAGAAGGGTTCTGAAAATGTTGTAATAGACCACTTATCCAGATTAGTGATAGAGTTTACTGACAATTCTTTGCCCATCATAGAGACCTTTCCTGATGAATAATTGTTGCATGTCTCCCAGTTACCTTGATTTGTTGACATAGTCAACTATCTTGTTACTGAGCAAATGTCTTCACATTGGACCAAACAGGATAGATCAAAAATTTTGGCTGAGGTAAAATACTTCTTTTGGGATGATCCGTACTTATTTAAGTATTGTTCTGATCAAATCATTAAGAGATGCATCCCTGAGAGTGATCAACAAGATGTTATTCGTTTCTGTCATGATCATGCTTGTGGAGGCCATTTTAGTGGAAAAAAGACTGCTGCCAAAATTTTGCAGTGTGGATTCTATTGGCCTTCAATTTTTCGAGATTCCCATGCATATTGTGTAGCTTGTGAGAGATGCCAGAAATTAGGGAGCATTTCACCAAGGAATATGATGCCCCTAAATCCAATTTTGATGATTGAAATATTTGATGTCTGGGGTATTGATTTTATGGGACCATTCCCCAATTCATTTGGTAATCTGTACATCCTTGTCGGAGTGGATTATGTGTCCAAAAGGGTAGAAGTGACTGCATGCAAAACAAATGACCACAAGGTGGCAATTCGCTTCTTCAAGGAGAACATCTTTTCTCGATTTCGAATGCCATGCGCTATTATTAGCGATGGGGGAAAGCACTTTTGTAATAGGCCTTTTGAGCATTTAATGAAGACCTATGGCATTACTCATAAAGTTGCAACTCCTTACCACCCACAAAGAAGTGGTCAAGTTGAAGTTTCAAATCGGGAAATCAAGCACATTGTTGAGAAGACGGTAAACCCAAATTGAAAGCATTGGTCTTTAAGACTCATTGATGCACTATGGGCTAATCGTACTGCATTCAAGACCCCAATTGGAATGTCTCCTTACCGACTTGTGTACGGAAAAGCTTGTCACCTCCCTGTAGAGTTAGAGCATAGAGCATTTTGGGCAATCAAGCTTTTGAATTTTGCTCTTGACAAAGCTGGGATTCATAGAAAACTCCAACTCAATGAATTGGAGGAAATTAGGAATGATTCATACACCTATGCAAAAAGGTATAAGGACCAAATGAAGATACTTCATGATAAAAACATTCTGAGAAAGTTCTTCACACATGGTCAGAAGGTCCTTCTATACAATTCTCGTCTACATCTATTTCCAGGAAAGTTGCGTTCTCGATGGTCCGGCCCATTTCTCGTTCGTACTGTTTATCCTCATGGGGCTGTGGAGATTGAAAATCCTAAAAATGGTGATGTGTTTAAAGTCAATGGTCAAAGGTTGAAACCATTTTTAGAGTTGCAAAATTCGAAAGTGGAGGAAGTAGTTATGGATGATCCTCTGTATCAGGATTGATTTATGTCGGTCATTTGTGTATTTCAATATTTTTCTTCATTTCAACAAAAATAAAAAAAATAGTATTAGAGCTTTTTTTTTATGTATATAGTTTGCACCATGTGTCTAATGTGTTTGATGTTGTTTATCTTTAGTGCACATAGGAGCCGCCCAAGGTGATATCTTTTCTCCATGCATTTTTTAATTTTGTTCCTTTCTATTTTATTTGCATATGCATGTCCGGATTTTTATTTAAAGGAAACATTGAGGACAATGTTTAGTTCAAGTTTGGGGGTAAGGAGTTACATTGTGTTAAAAAAAATGAAAAAATGAATTTTAGCATTAATATGTGAATAAAACTCTTTATATCATGCTTTTCTGAAGAGATTTTATGAAATTTATGCTCGAAAAAAAAAATTACACAGCCATGTTGATGTTAGCCTGAAAATGAAAAACATTATGAGTCAAGTGACAATTAGAGGAATACCAATGGAGACTTATACCCAGTGAGTTTTTAAGCTATTCTATTTTTTCAGAGGGTTATAAGTAAATTCTAATTTCTTTGTTGTGCGCATTATTTTCATTGTTAGATCTCATTATCCTTTGTTTTGGTCATATTACTGAGAATAACATAAAAATTAGGTTAGTACACTTGAATTTTTTTCCAAATTTATTTGAAGCAAGAAAATATCCGTATGAAGCTTAGGAAATGACATAGACCATTTTTTTCTACAGTTTGAACCTTTCAAGCCTACCTGTTTTGATCATAATATCTTGTTTGTTCCCAAATTTGAGTTTTTTTTAAAAAAAAAAGTTATTTTTTTTAACCATGTTTTCCATATCCAAATATGGTTGTGGAGTTGAGCCTTCATTGAAAAGTCTATGGCCTATTTTAAGGATGTAGAAAAGGTTAGATAGTATTTTGAGAAGACCATGGCATTCAAAAAAAAAAAATGATGAGAAACGAAAATAAGAACATCCGTACGTCAAAAAAAAAAGAGGGGGGGGGGGGGGGGGGGGGGGCGCTTAGAAGTTTTGAAAGAAATAGAGGGAAAAGAGTCCCAGTGAAATATTGAAGACCTCTACCTTTTCAATTCAAAGCATTTATTTTAGAGCTTCTTTTATCCTTCTTTGATATAATCCTATCCTAAGCCACATTTTGTCCTATAAGGAAGTCCTATTGATCCTAAGTCTAAATATGGTGTTTTATGTACAGAATAGAGGAGGAAAAATGATGGTGTTTAATTCAATATTCTCAGAAAAAGGGTATCCATTCATGAGATCTTTATTTTCTTTGAAATGTACCGTCTTTTCTAAATATATATGTGAGATATTTGATTGTAAACATAAAATCCGCTCACATATACTTTTGAGAGAAAATACAACCCAATCTCTGAGCGCAAGTCTTTCTGAGAGATATGTATGGTGAGATTTGGAGTTAAAGTGCATTTTTCCACTGGTGGTTGCTAAACTTGTGTGTGTTTGGAAAAAGAGGGTTATATTAATATTTGGCTAACACACACGACACTTTGAGTATAAGTCTTGTAAAATCAATTTGGAGTTGTATGATGTTTAGATTTTTGTTTAGATATTTTTGCTGAGATTTGACGTTTGTGGGTATCATCACTGAAACCCTCACGAGACTATAACTCGTCCACTAGGGGTGATCTAGGGGTTTAAAGGCTTGTTGCATACACTAAATGCAATTGAGAGTGCCAGCGAAAATGGTACAGTTAGGATTAATTTTTGTTTTGCTCGAGTACTAGCAAAATCTAAGTGTAGCTGTATTTGATAAACACAGGAAAATGATAATTTTACCCTTTACTTTTGAATTAGTTAGTTCTTGAATTTTATTTATTTTGTATTATTATTGTAATATATTTTATATCTAAAATTATTATTGATAGTATCTCAATTTATTTAATTTTTTTTCTAACTTGTGTATTTTTGTGTTTTTAGGTTGGTGTACTACATTTTCTAATTGATCTACAAAAAAACACCAACAAGAGGAAAATGGGACAACAAATCAACCCTTCACATGTTACAGGAAGCATCTTAATAACCAGCTGAATCACCTTCTACAAGATGCTGCATCAACCAAACATCATCCCATGCAAAGCAAATTCATAAAATATTGAGCTTGTAATCTCATTGAGAAAACAAGCATGACATGGCAATGTTTTAATCCACCAAGGCTACCTCCACATCACCAAGCTTATCTTCTTGAATCTCTAAGCTAGAGGTGTCAATGCTCCATCCATGCATGAAGTCTTTTGACCAAGTCAAGTCTTGGAATGCCCAAAGCAATGGTGTGGCTAATTGTTGGCCAAAGTTGAGTCATTTTTTTATTATTCCTCTTGATTTTTGTAAACTCAAAAGAAACCTATATAAGGAATGCTTTGGGACCAAATGAGAGGAGAGAAGAATTAGAAGAGATCGTCTGAGGCAAGAAGGGCTCTGGATGTAACATCCCAATTTCTCAATGAAGTGGATAATTATGAAAATGCCCCTGATGTGTTAAATTAATTATTTATGATGTTAAGTAAGGAAATGGTGGGGCACATTGCTCAAATTAAGATCATATGAGCACATTATGAATGTCAAGTTTGATTGGATGGGTAATGTACATCAATTGGGTAAAAAATGGCTAAATGGGTCAAAGGGCCCAAATGGGACCCAACGGGTCTTAATGGATTATTTGACCATTGTATGAACTTAAATTAAATGGGGTTAAGCTGATTTGATTGGAAATCAAGTGGAGAAAAAATGGGTAGGCCTGATCCATATGTAAAAACCAATTACAAATGACCAAAATACCCATAATTGGGTCATGGAGTCAAAAACGGGTCAAGGAGCTAAAGGGGGACCCAACGGGTCGGGTTGACTTTGTTGACCACATCCGACCATGTGGGCCCACAAATGAGTTCAATGGTGAGTTAAATCAGGTTAAATGGAACTTATTTTATTTAATTTGAATTAAGAATGAGTTGACTCAAATGCATTAAATGATTGTCAATTAATGAGGTGAGTTGGACATGTGAGTTGGGTGAGTCAAAATGGAAATCAATGGGACTGTAAATCAGTGAGTTCAGAGGGAATATGAGTAGTTTGGCTAAGTCTTAACCATTAAAACAAGTCCCACATGTTGGGGACTTGTTGGGGTGATTTCCATGTTAAATCTTAAATGAAATGCATGGGAATTGGAGGTGATGCTTGGGAAGTTGAAAGGCTGCATAGGTAGGTACCAAGGGGTGCATTGGATAGCACCCAAGACCTATCATTTTTGGTAAGAATTGATGAGGGAATGGAGGGGTCTTGGGGGCTGAAGTACTAAAGGAAACAATCACCATGGTTGGCCGTTTTCCACATTGGAAATCTAAGATTTTCCATCTCTCTCTCCCTCTCTCCAATTCGTTTTTCCTAGCTGGAATAGCAGAGGTGTTTGCACCAGTAGATCAAGCACAAAACAGCAAAGGAAAGAAGGCAAAGAAGAATTAGAAGTAAAGATTAAAAGCAAGGAACTTTGGTAAGTTTTTACATAAGTGCTTGGTTTATTAAAAAGCTTGAAATTGTAAATTTGGATGACATATTTTGGTCATGTATGGCCGAATATGTCATAGGTCTAAACCTTGGATTAAATGGCTTAAAAGGTTAAGAAAAGATGCCATTGGGTTCGGCCATCTTGGCTGGCCGAACCCCATGAAAAATGTGGATTTGATTTGATGATCTTAAGGGTCAAAAACCATGTCAAACCATGGTGTGTTATGAACATATGTATTGGGCCATGGTTATGGCCGAATACACCAAGGTTTTAACCTTGATTAAGAGAGGCTTTAAAATGATAAAGATGATCATTGGGTTCGGCCAACATGGAGGGCCGAACCCCATGTAAAAGTTAGGTTGGTTTTCATGTTTTGAAACATGGAAACCATGGAGTTTTTGTGGACTGTTTTTGAGTTTTATTTGAGATTCAAATGCATGTTTTAAAGAGGGTTAAAAACATGGATCTGAATGACATAAGGACTGAAGGTATCATGGGTTTAAAACAGTGGTTTAAAACTGATGAAATGGACCATTTGGATCGGCCATCTCGGATGGCCGAATCCCATGAGGTGTTATCGTCATTTGGACAAAGTGATGAATTTATTGGATGGTTTTGAGAGGTAAAAATGCAGCAATGATGTACTGATTTTTATATGAATAAGTGACACTTAAAACATGCTAAAGGGGACCAAAACATGGACATAGGGTTCGGCCACTTTGGATGGCCGAACCCCATGTTAGTATTTGATGATTTTGATGAGTTTAAAACCATATAAAATATGGTATTTGATGTGATTTGGTGAAGTTTAACTTGCTGTTATTGGTTGGCCAATGTAGGGTTGAACCATGTCAATATTAGAGTTAAGATTACTGATTTAAATCATGGGTAATTGATGGATCAATCAGATCAAGAGAACCATTGGGTTCGGCCATGTGCATGGCCGAACGCCATGGGCTGTTTTTGGAATAAATTGACTAAGTTCATAGGTTGTGTTTGATATTATTCCCCATGATTTTATAAAGGGTTTAAAGTATTGTAATGGAGAACCATTTGATGATGGAAGAGTGGGAATACAAGGTTCGGCCAAGTATAGGGCCGAAGCCCATAAAATGACAAATTCTAACTTGATGATGTACTGCCATGGGCATGGCCGAACCCCACATGATGTGGATGGGTCGTAGATGTGATTGAATAAGTAAATGATGTTATGACTTACTGATTGATATATGGATAAGGTACCGGAAGTTGAACGACGTGCGAGTCGTGATCTAGTGACGCTAAAGAAAGATCAAGTACTGAAGTGAATCTTCAGAGGTTTCCTACCTACTTGTAACCACAATTATGATTCGATTTTTATCAAGTTTTTATGAGATAGTTTGTATTTGATATTATGTTTCAAATATGTTATTGAATGATGAGTCATGTATTTACAAATAATATAACAATGCATTGACATCTCATGCATGGTATGGGATGGAATGGAACGACATAATGATAAGTATCCGATTCAGAGGAAATGTGGATTACTCTGGATTAACTTGAACATAAGCACACTATCCAGAGGAAAATGTGGAGTACTCTGGCTTACCCATCCGGAGGAAATGAGGACTACTCCGGAATACCTTGATATGAGAGTTTTCTTGAGATAATGGCTATGTAGACTTGTGATGGGTAAGACTTATAATCATAGCATTTGTTTTCAGATGTCTTATTGATAATTATGTACTATGATATATATGCATGTTTTATATACTAACCATGTGATAGCCCTGATCGGGAACCTACTGGGCGCGTTGATCTAACGCCCTAATTCTATCCTCAGAGGAGAATGCAGGTACAAGGAAAGGGAAGAAGAAGGTCGATGACCAGGAGGGGAGCCAAGCCTAATCGCTTGAATGTTGAACTGGACTTCTTTATTACTGTCTTTTGAATTATAGATTGTGGACATGTAATACGTTATCACTTTGCTATGGTTTGATTAGGTTACTAACTATAGATGGTTATTTGTGTTAATTAATATTTGAGACTGTTACTTGCTATCTAGTTATGCTATTCCGCAAATAGTTTAGTTTATTCCGCAAGTTGTTGTTAGTTCCATGTGTGATTTATTATCATGGTCTAATCCATGTACACATGGGTGGCCAGTTAAGGTTCAGACTTGAGTAATCTGAACTTAACTTGCGTCGTGACGCCGCTCGCTCTTTTTCACTCTGTGTTTCTTTCAAAAGAAATTTTCAGACTCTGATTTTCGGAAGGGTGGAAAAGGGCGGGGCGTTACACTAGAGCTCCGATGATTTATGGGGTTTTATTTCTCTAACTCTTTTGTTTTAATCTTTTGATGATGTATTTCTAAACTTCTAACTAAGGTTGAGGAGGAAGCTTCATTAATGAAATAGTTTTCTATTATGTGTTTATTAATTCCCATTGGTATGTATTTAAATGTTTATGATTTTGGCTTCACATGATTATCAAATATAAATTATTTTCACCACTAATATCATGTATTTTTGGTTGTTAATAATATTATTTGATTAATCAAGGCTTAGCATTTTAAATATTAAATGTAATTTTCTTTGATCTATTGTTTTTCATTAAAATTGAACACATTAGATGCCTCGGATTTTACACATTTAACCGAAGGAAAATCTATATTTGAAAAGTATATTTATGAGATTACACGATCAAATCTTGAGAAAACAGTAGGTTGAGTTCTAGATTGTTACTCTAAAATTGGGAATTAATAAATAAGTGATTAGAAAATTATGGATTGAATGATGGTGGAATCCGAAACCTTAGCAATTTCTCTCGACCGCTTAAATTCTGCTTTTATTTATGTTGTTTAAGTCTTGTCTTTATTTAATTCATTTACATGTTGCAAGTCTAGTGTAATATTGATCATTATCACCAACTATTCATCACTGTTTGATTTAATTAGATTAAGATTTAATTAATGACTTTTAATTAGTTTTGCTAATTTTCTTACACAAGTTCCTGCGCGTTCAACCTCGTTCTTGCATTTCTATACTTCAATAGATTCGTGCGCTTGCGAGTTAAAGTAAAATTTTGTATACACCATTTTTGTAAAGCTTTGATGATTCAAGATCTTGTGAATTAAAGTAAATGGATTTAATTTATGCTTAAGATTTGGGTATTAAAGAAAGAACAAACTGTATGAAAAATCTGAAGATTATTACACCCAAATCTCAATCTCAATAATGATACAAAAAATTAACAATTGGTATCAGAGCAAGGTTTAATTGAATCACTTGATGTTTTCATTAAGACATGTAAGAGGGTTGTTTTGATGAATAATTGAGACTTTAAGCAACAAAAATGAGAGAGATTTTAAAGAGAGTCAATCTGATTGATATCAGTATGGACTGATCAGTATTATGTACTCTCAATTTTATTAATGATGATTGATTACAACTTTCTCATTTTGTTATTGTTCTTCATACATATTAATTAAGTTTTCGTACCTAAAAGTAGTCAATACATATTTTTTCAGCCAATACAAACCAGAAACAATGACTGTAATAACTTGTAGCCTTCATAGTAGCATGAGAATAGTAGCCGTTTGTACGGATATAGAAGGATCCTTCAAGTAGTAGCTTGCTCTACATTTATATTACTTCCACAATATGAAAGTTGTATGAGGGGTAAAAAAAAAAAATATTCAAATCTACTCAGAGGTTGACTATTATGTGTCACTGATCAACAATTATTATATTTAATTATTATTTTTTAAATATTGTTTATTATGTTATTAAAACACATGAAGAATAAAAAAAAGGTGCTTCAATTTATGAAATCTTTGAATTAGATATAAAATTATTTAATTCAATTATGGAATAAGGTTATTGTTCATGACTTGAAATCACATAAAGATATTATTTGGTAGTCAGTAAAGTGGGCGAATCGGAATGAGTCGAGTTTTGAGTCTTATAAACAAGATTCAATACTCCTCCCAAGTATTGGATAATGATGACCTTTCAAATTGCAATCCCTAGCCATAAAGATATTAGGTTAGACCAAAGGTACACCGTTCCAAATGGTTAACGGATTGGGATAGGATAATTGATGGGTATTTGTGGTTAATATTCATCCGAACACCCAAAGGTGACGGTGATATTTAATCACCTGTATTTTTATTAGTTAGTCCTATCGGTGATTGGGAATCACCATAATGTTTATAAATAGTGTATTATTATATTACCCAAAGGTAGATTACCAGTAACACTATTTGCTAAAGTTATTATTTATGTGTTTCAATTTAAGTACAACTCATTGCATTAAGTAGTGATCATGATATTATGTGTATCTTTCAACATCTTCATCTATCACACTGCATACCCAAGCTAACTCTGTTCCCATATTGAATGGGTTAAACTTCTCTGAGTGGAAAGAACAGATTGAGTTTAACTTAGGTGTACTTCATCTAGACAAAGCACTAATCAATGAAAAGCCTACTACTACTGAAACTAGTACAGCTGCAGAGAAGTCAGCTTATGAAGCATGGATTAAGTCAAACATGCTTAGTCTTAAGTTCATGCGTATGACAATAACAAGCAACATCAGGTCTTCTCTACCCACCTCCGAGAATGCAAAAGAATTTCTTAAGAATGTAGAATATAAGTTTAAATCTGCTGACAAGTCCCTAGTCGGGACTCTTATGGCTAGACTCACCACTATAAAGTTCGATGGGAGTCATGGTATGTCTGAGCATATGATTGAAATGACCAATATTGCTACTCAATTAATGAACTTAGGTATGACTGTAGATGACTCATTTCTGCTACAGTTCATCCTGAACTCGTTACCTCCTCAGTATGGGTCATTCCAAATTAATTATAATACTATGAAAGATAAATGGCAGATCAATGAGCTATTTAGCATGTTAATCCAAGAGGAGACCGGACTTAAGCAAATGGGTCACCATTCAGTTCATTTAACAACTCAAGCGCCCAGTAAGAAAGGAAAGAAGCCCAAGAAATTCAAGAAATTTATGTCAAAGCCACATGAGTCTAATACAAGTTCCCAGACTCATGACAAGGGAAAGGGTAGTATGAGGTGTCATTTCTGTCGAAAGCAAAGGCACTTCCAGAAGGACTGCCATAAGAGAAGGCTTGGTTCGAAAAGAAAGATATTCATTACATTTCAGCATGTTTCAAATATAATTTAACTGAAGTATCATCTAACACTTGGTGGCCTGATTCTAGGGTAACAACTCATATTTCTAATACGATGCATGGATACCTTACAATCTAGACCATCGACCCAACTGAAGTCACCCTTTACTTGGGCAACCGGGAAAAAGTACATGTTGAAGCCATTGGAACTTATCGCCTTTTTCTTGATACTGGTTGTCATTTAGATTTATTAAACTGTCTTTATGTACCTTCAGTAAGTAGAAACTGTATTTCTATTTCTAAGTTAGACGTTAATGGCTATTATTGTAAATTTGGTAGTAATGCTTTCAGTTTGTTTAAATCTTCTTCTTTTATTAGATCTGGTTTATTATTTGATGGCCTTTATCGTATTAAACTTGACAATGATTTTGCAAACACTGTCTTAACCCTGCATCATAATGTTGGTATTAAATGTGAGTTGGTTAATAAAAACTCTTCAAATTTGTGGCATAAACGTTTGTGACACATTTTCTGAGAAAGAATTGAAAGACTGGTTAAAGACAAGATTCTTCTGAATCTCGATTTTACTGACTTAGGAGTGTGTGGAATGTATTAAAGATAAACAGATCAAACACACTAAGAAAGGGGCTACAAGAAGTAAATGGCTACTTGAACTGATCCATACCGATATATGTGGCCCATTTGATGTTCCATCTTTTGGTGGAGAATCCTATTTTATCACTTTTATAGATGATTTTTTACGTTATGGATATGTATATCTGTTGCACGATAAAGTTCAAGCGGTTAACTCCGTAGAGATTTTTATCATTGAAGTAGAAAGACAATTAGATAGATAAGTGAAAATCGTTAGATCTGATAGAGGTGGTGAATACTATGGTAAGTATGATGAGACGGGTCAACACCTGGGGCCATTTGCTAGATTACTAGAAAATCATAGTATAATGACACAATATACGATGCCAGGTATGCTTCAGCAGAATGGTGTTGCTGAAAGGTGTAACTGTACACTTATGGATATGGTTAGGAGTATGTTATGCAATAGTACCGTACCCATTATGTTGTAGATGTATGCCTTAGAAACTGCAGGGTTCCTAGTAAGTCAGTTCCTAAAACTCCTTATGAACTGTGGACATGAAGGAAACCTAGTTTGAGACACCTACATGTGTGGGGTTGTCCTGCGGAAGCTAGAATCTATAATTCACATGAAAGAAAACTTGATGAGAGGACGATCAGTGGTTACTTTATCGGTTACCCTAAATAGTCGAAAGGATATATCTTTTATTGTCCAAACCATAAAATGAGGATAGTTGAGACCGAAAATGTAAGATTCATAGAGAATGGTGAGGTCAGCGGGAGTGATATTATGAGAAGTGTATCTATACAAGAAGTGAGGGTATAAGTCCCTTTACCCATAACTTCAAGAATTGTTGTAGTTGTTCCTAATGTTATTGAACGACCTAATGATACAACACAACACTTGAATGGTCAATCACTCCAGCAGGAAGAGACTGTCTGATGAGCCGATAATAAAACAACCACAAGAATTAGCCTTAAGAAGGTTTCAAAGACAAAAGAGACCTGCTATTTTAAAAGATTATGTGGTATATCTACAAGAGTCGGAATATGATCTAGAGGCTGTTAAAGATCCGGTCACTTATGAAGAAGCCATAAAATGTGTAAATTCTGACAAATGGATAAATGCCATGAAAGATGAATTGAAATCCATAGACCAGAATGAAGCCTGGAACTTAGTAGAATTGCCCGATAGATATAAGAAAGTTCGATGTAAATGGGTCTTCAAGACTAAATGAGACTCAAAGGGCAATATCGAATGGGTATAAATCCAGACTTGTGCCAAAATGATTCACTCAAAATGATAGCATTGATTGTAAAGAGACTTTCTCCCCAGTATCCAAGAAAGACTCTTTCAGAATTATTATGACTTTAGTGGCTCATTATGACTTAGAGTTACACTAAATGGATGTAAAAATCGCATTTTTAAATGGTGATATAGATAAGGATGTATATATGGATTAACCTAAAGGTTTCTCCATAAAAGGCAGGGACCATTTGTCTTGCAAACTTAAGAAGTCAATTTATGGTCTTAAACAAGCTTCCCAGCAATGGTACCTTAAGTTCAATGATACCATTACTTCCTTCGAATTTAAAGAAAACACTGTTGATCGGTTATATATCTGAAGGTCAATGGGAGCAAATATACCTTTTTGATATTGTACGTTGATGAGATTTTGCTTGCCACTTATGATCTTGGTCTTATGTATGAAACCAAGAAGTTTCTCTCTGCACAATTTGAATTGAAAGATATGGGAGAGGCATCCTACGTTATTGGAATAGAAATATTCCGTGATAGAACGCGTGGGAATAGAAAGGACAGTCCTTTCCTTTCAAACAGAGAAAAAAAAAAAGATGAGGTAATAAAGAGTTTGAACTAAGAGCTAAGAAAGAAAAATCCGGCTGAAAGAGAGAAGGAGCCGTCTGATGGAAAAAGTCGATTACAACATAAGAGAGAAAAGATAGGGATAAAAGACAAAGCTTACATGGCTGAATTTGAATTTGAATTTAAATGGGTCTCTTATCCCGACTAAGTTTGAAGGGTCTCTTATCTCATCCCTTCTCTTCTATAAATTCACGTGTTTGAGACCATTAAAGGTTGAACCGGACAAGACGTCGAAGGGACTGAAGTTGGACGATCAAAAGAGAGAAAAAAATATTTAATTTCTTTTAAGTTATTTTTTTTTTATGTAAAGTCCAAAGAAATGTATTTCATTTCCAAATTTTTAAATAAAATTCATGGCGGTTTGTTTAGATTTATGTTATTCCCAATTATTGAATATTTGATAATGATGGTTTTTAATTTTTATTTAATTCTTTTTATGAACTTTATGAAACAAATTAATTTTAGAATTTTTTTTTTAAAGGAAAAGTGGAACCCCTTTTAGGATTAATGGGACTTGACCAATTTTCCAGTCTCAGGTTCTTTTCAAGAACGGTTTGTTTTAGATCTGAAAAATGGAAGTTTAAATCTCGCTCAAGCCTAAGGCTTGATTTGAAAAATTCCGATTTAATGGAAGACATAATTATTCTAATTAGAATTTTATTAAATAAGGAACTTGAATTATATTTAGTAATTCCAAAATATTTCAAGTCTAGGTCATGCTTTTATTTTTAAATAGGATAACATACAACCTTCGATGTTTGACCGATTCCATTGTAAAATATGTAAACAATTTATTTATTCTTGATTTATTTTATTTTTTTTCTCAAAAATCATCAAAACAATTTAACTAGGTTAAAAACATTTTATTTTATCTCTTAAATTCACATTTTAAATTAAATTTAGGTAATTTAAATTTACTCCATTATTTTAATCAAAATTTAATAATAACTACCAAAACTAGGTAATAAATTAATTATTGTTCTAAATAAGATTATAACTATATGTTTAGAAACTTATTTTCTTAAATCACATTATTTTGATAGTGTCATTTTCTATTTCATACATATATTTTGTCGGTTTCCCTTGGGTACGACCTTGCACTCATACTCTATACTATAAACTGGTTCGTACGCTTGCGAGTTAATTTAAAATCACATCAGGGCCCGCACGGCTTTGCATTGTGGTTGGCATAACAGGCAAGCCCAAAACACGTTGTGCTAATGAGAGGGGAGTCTCCACTTATAAACCCCCTCATATTTCCCTTCACTTTCGATGTGGGACTCTCTACCCACACATCCTGTTGCCGATACATCGACAGTGTCGATGTGTCGTGGACACTCTGGCTGTTCGAGTCAGGGCCATCACAATTACAAACTCGGCTCGACTTGAGTTGACTAAATTGGGTTTTTAATTTGGTTAGGGTCAATGTGTTGTGACATGGGGTTGGGTTTATTAAAATCCGACCCGACTTGCAGGCCCAGCCATGTGCTATAACCACACAATGACATGTGTTGCGATGAGAATAGGAATAGGCATTGGGTTATAACACGCGATGACCTATGTTACAGTAAGAATGAAATGGTGTAGGTCCCTGTGTTTGAGACGCATGTTGACTCACATTTCAATTAACGTTCGTCATGTTATATGTCTGATTGCAACCATGAGATTTGGGTGTTGATTGATAACCCATGATATTATCTGTCGTGTGATAATTATGAGATGTATGTGTTGATTAATAACATGAGCTAGGTTATTAAACATGCTTGATTGATAACATGTCATGTTATATGTGGTTTCACTTCACTAGGATGTTGAGCTCACTTTATTACGAATTTTAGGAATGTTGCCTAAAGAGGGGTCTAATGAACTCCAGAGTTGGTGTAGGAGTTGGAGTCATACCCCATGTTATCTGTTGGATGAGAACTCTTATTGCTTTGGATAGAGAAACACTATTTGTGGGATTGTAATAATATCTGTATTTGAATCCCCATTTTGTTATGAAATGTAAGTTTAAACCATATGATTGAGATCCACGTGTTCATCTGTACCATGTTGCGTTGGCCACATGTGAACTTATAAGTTGAGGTGGATTTGTATTGGGATCGTTCATCAGATAATCTGATTGAGAGGATTATTATACTGATATCCCACTTATAGATAGAACTTTGCTGAGTTTATAGTAGGACTTTTTCGGCGTTTAAATAATCTAGAATCATGATAGGTTTCCCTCGTGTGTCCTGTGGCGCCCCGCCCGTTTCCCAAAGCTTAAAATCAGAGTATTTTTTTTTTTTTTTGTTGAAAATAGAGAGAAAGGGACGGGGTTTGCCATGACGCGAGTCGATCCCAAATCCGAAGACTCGGACATCGACTGGCCCAATACATTGTGTACATGGATTAGCTTATATGATAACATTTGCACACACTTAGAATAAATCAGCGGAAATTAATAACATTTATCCAAGATCTATATGAATAACAAAAATAGGAATATCCCAGGAGTTAACATATCAAACCATTAACGGAATAAATGAATCTAGGAGTTATAATTATTACATTCCCAAAATATTACTCCTACAAAATACATTTCATCTATTATCAAAATGAACTTGATCAAAATATCATTTCTTCTTGTCCAATTGCTCATGCTCTGCTGCCACTTGGTTTAGCTCCGCTTCATTGGCCTACTTTATCATTTAGAGGGGAAAATTATGGGCTTAGTCAACCCGCCCAATAGGTAAATCTGATCAAAAGGGAAGGGGGGGCACATGAGTGTTATAATCATTATATCATACACTTGTATAAAAACATACACTCATAATTCTCCATTCAAAAATTATAAGATAAATAATCATATACATATCACAAGTCATGATTAATAAGGACATAAACATAATCATCTCATATAATTAGGATCACATACATCTAGCCATTATTAACATGAATGATATGCCATGTATGTCATGACCCATGTTTTCCCTTATTGATTCCATACTCAATCACAAATCATTCTCAGTCAATGGTTCATATACTGGCCAAACATGTGTCCGCAGCATTTCCCAGGGCAACCGACAGGTTGATGTACCCTATACTGACATTTAACTGGGACTAACCGGGGGAGTGTCAATCTCTCATACTCCTGCGCAGGTTTCGGGACTTCTACTGACCTTGGAGCTCTCATGGCCCAATTTAATGCCTTTCTTTGTAACCAATGGACGTGGCCAATTCATGACAGTTTGTTAAATCAGTCCAATCATCATTTCATATGAAAACCCAAGGCTTGGTTTTAGCTAATGTAAGTCCCATCCCATGTCACATGCATGAGGTGTGTATGCAAGATGCCAAGTCCATTCCATTTGTATTTTCTCAATTCTTTCCAAAACATGGTATCATATAATCAAGGATTACTTAATCAAAATACACATACTATCATTTACCTAGTCAAGATCACATGCTTAAACATAGTGTCATATCTCAACATAACTCAATCACTTCATAATGAACAATCATCAATTTCAGGAACATATACATATAACATTCAAATTACATCTCTAAACATCTCATGATATCATATATTCAAGGATTACTTAATCATAATGCACATATTATCATCTACTAAATCAAGATCACATGTTTAACCAAGACATAGTATCATATGCTCAACATAACTCAATCACTTCATAATAATAGATAAGATATACATAATATCACTCTTAGTGCTTCAACAAAGTAGGATCACCTACTTGTTTGATGGTGTTCACCGAAGGAGAGGATTACAAATCGACACGTGTAACGCCGGGGTCACTCTCGAATCCTTCGTTCATTTTTCATGTATATCAAAACATCATAATCAAGTCATTACACTTAACCCAATTAATTGTCCTTAATTTCCAAATCTAATCTTGTTACTTTCATTAATAAGGTCTTTGCTCAAAGTTTAGAGTTAGTTATTAAGTGATTAAAACTAAGTGTATCAACCTATGAAATACAACCCCTAAGTTGTCTATAGTGGACATAAATCTTAGTTTAGGAGCTGTTCAAAAACTGGGCTTGATATGTAACAAAAAATGTGGTTGTTGGGTGTTAAGAACAACAAAAACAGTCATGCATTCTGATTTAATTTAAAGCACAAGTCCATTTAAATTTGGCTGAAGCAATAGGAACTATGAATGGTCTTTCAACAGCAACACACTAGGAGTGGTAAGGTAGATTCCTGGCTGGTTTTTGAGACTGAAGAACAGCCCTACCTTGGCTGGTGAAAAATCAGTCTATCAATCAAGTGTTTTTGGGAGTGAAAATCAGTCCCACAATCAAGTGTTTTAAGACATGGAAAACATCATAAGATGAATGGTTTTGCAACTTGAAAACAGTCCTAAAAAAATCAGCCAGCAAAAAGGGTCTTAAAATCATCTAGAAATTGGTCTTAAATCAGCCAACACTTGGTTTTAAAATAGCCAGCAAATGGGGCTTAATTCAGTCAACAACTTATTCAAAAATCAGCCAACAATCTGTTCAAAAGTCAGCTAGCAATTGGGTCTTAATTTCAGCCAACAAAGGGTCCTACCATGGCTGGAAGACAGTCCTTCTATCAATAGTTTTGGGACTGAAAACCAGTCCCAAAACCAGCCAGCTAGCAGTCCTTATTTCAGCCATCAGCTGGTCCAAAAATCAACCAGCAAACAGTCCTACAAATCAGTGATTTGAAACTTGGAAATCAGTCCCATTTTCAAAGGTTTTGAGACTGAAAAACAGTCCCAAACCAACCAGCTAGGGGTCGAAGTCTACTCCCAACTTCCAGCCGATTATGGACTGAAAAAATCAGTCCCCAATTTCTTTCCAGTTTCCATTCTTCTTTACCCAACTCAAATCAGATTGTTTCTAAACCATTTCTAAGCTCCTAATTAAGTCCTAGTACTAAGTTAGAGAAAACAAACCTTTGGTAGAGCTTTTCCAAAGATTTTTCCACAAGCTTTGAGAGGTGAAAAGATGTTCTTCCAATAAGATCTTTGTTGTAACCAGCTTCTGAGTGTTTGAGGATAGATCTGGTGCTGAGAGAATAGGAAGAGGATAAAAGTGGTAGAGGAAGGGAGAAATAACTGAGGAGACCAAGAACTATGGAGTTGTTCTAGCTCATAAATTCTTCAGATGGTTAGTAGGTTTTCAGCCCAAATGAAGTGAGCTATAAGATGTGGATAGGCTGATTTCTTTCAGCTGAAAAACTGGATCTAGTTGGTGGGTTTTTAGCTCAAATAAGTGAGCTGTAAGAATGTGGATAAGCTAACTTCTTTCAGCTGAAAAACTGGATCTGGTTGATGGGTTTTTAGCTCAAATAAGTGAGTTGTAAGAATGTGAATAAGCTGACTTCTTTTAGGTGTAAAGCTGGATATGGTTGGTGTTTTCAGCTCAAATAAGTGAGCTGTAAGAATATGGATAAACTGACTTCTTTCAGCTGAAAAGTGTGGGGTTGCACATGGGTTTCAACTCAAGTGGCCCACTTGCCATGTAGCAAGTTGTGTCACCACAAATGGGACCCACTTGATACCTCATTACTTTACGTGTACAACTTAGTTTAATTTATTTAAACACTACTAATTCCACTCATTAATTTATTTAATGAACCATTTAAAATTCTAAAATAAATACCATAGTTCCCATAAACCACATTAATCCCATTCAATACCAAAATTCCCACACAACTTGATCAATTTGATCATTCACTTTTTAATCATCACAATCTCCATTAATGTCATTATTTGACACTAATATTCACATCAAATTTCTCAACGATTACCAATTTTGGATTTAAAATTCCAAATTCATTCAAAATATAATCAGAAAATAGATAGGGCATTAAGGTCAAATTCTCGGGTCATTACATGTCCATGGAACCCCTCCTATTGGAGGATTAGTGTTGATTCGGGTTTTATGATTTGATATTAGATGTAAAAAAAATTGTGTGTCGAGCTTAAGTGGAGCTGGGAGCAACACATCTATAAAATATTAGAAATAGCTACAGTCGGAACAATCAAATAATTAAAAAACTAGGTAGCATTAGGAGAAAGGGAAAGCCTTTAAATACATAATTTGATGTAGTTGCATGATAGCAATGCAACAAATATCATCGATATTTACGTTTTTAGCACGAAAATATTGGCGAACTAACTTTTGCGTGTTAAAACACGAGTTTATCATTTCTACCGTCTTTAACGGTAAATTCACATTAAAATCACAAGATTTTACCGTTAAATTCCTGTTAAAAATGCTTGGGCTAAATATACATTTTTTATTTATGAAATATCATCTAAATTTTTAAATTTCGGCCAGATTATTTATTTATTATATTTATTTTTATTATTTTTTAATATTATATTTTCCACGAGATTTTTCTGATAAAACCTCGAGAATTTGAAAATATCTCACTATTAACATTCCTGCAGGCGGGGTCCCACGGACCATGGGATTTGAGTAAGGACTAGTGACTAGATCTTGGCTCCCCTCTTCACGCTCTATAATTTGTATTTTGTCTTATCTTGTGCCATGTAGTGCAGCAAGAACAAGAGTTGTGTATTTTGGGAATGTAAACAGTTGACTATGGGCTTAATGTCTTAAATGTCCATTTTATGCTTCGCATGCCTATGCTTGAAAAAAAATCTTTTCTCACGTGCCCGAGTAGGAGGTCGAGACAAAAAAATTCTCAATAAATTATTTTCTCCAATTTGAAATAAACTGAAATTAATCAAAGCAATACCATAATAATTGATGGAGAATGCTTCATTCTCAATCCTCAATGCTAATTTGTAATCAACCGAGCCAACCTTTTAAGGAGAAAATCTAGAAGAAAGTGATAATCTCCTTAGGATTACTCTTTTTATGTGAAATTGGGCAAAATTCTTTCAAAATTCTACTAACAAAATAATAAAACTCAATTCGACTAAACTCTGTTTTAGTCTCTCTTTTACTAGTATTTATAAGGTATTTGATGCAGGCATCACACCCAGTAATGGGGTGAAATTATGGTTCGTGTTCAACAACGGCAATTACGAGTCCAAACTAGCTGGTTCGAGACCTAAATTGGATGATGCGGCACATGAAGACCCAAGGTGAATTTGATATCGTGTGGATCCTAATTGGATGCTTGCCACTCGTTCACAAGGTATATGAAATGAGGAGATCTCATAGAAGGCATTTGGAGTTGACAAATCGCACAAATCTAGCAAGGATAGGTTTAAATAGGGTGGTTGAAAATTACTATAATTTGAAGGCACATTTTAGCTATAAAACAAATTTAGAATTAGACCAAATTTTGAGCATGGACAGATTATTGAATTATCTTTCCAACGAGTCCAAGAAGACACAAATCTGAGTTATGGACCTCAAGTTATGGCTATATTTTGTCCAGGGGTGCAAAACTGCTCCAAACCCTAATTCATCCTCTTCCTAGACCATCCATTGACAAATCCTCTCCAAAAAAAGAAACATGTGATATTTGGGGAAGGGTCAACTCTTGCCAACCCCAAACTCCTTGTAGGTTTTTTGGAGAGTGTGTGTGTAATTTTAATATATTAAATAAGGACCGGACATGTGGATCCTAGATGTCAGTTTCATGTAATTTTATGTGTCCATGTAGATGTCGAGCATGCCAATTTGTAGAATTTTATTTCCTTTGTTATGTAATTTGGTCAAATCATCAATTCCTTAATGGTGTGGTAGACCAAGGCAAAGTTAGGAGTCATTAGGGTTTTTCTAAATCTCTTTAAAGACCTTTCTTGTAGCAAAATTTCCCAATTCAATAATACAATTTTGGACAACAAAAACTCTTGTAGAGTTGGTTGTGTGAGGGGACATCCAGGCTGGGACCTATGACTTTTTAGCCACCTCTTGGATCAGTGGATCCAATTACAAGTAAGTACATGCTTGTTTAATTCAGTGTTTTTGGGTTTGAGTTTCGATTATGAACATGAATTTAATTAGTTTTTCTTAATTTGAATAATCTTTAAAATTTATTTAAGAGGGCACTTTAATTTTAACTCATTCATAAAAACATTGGATTCACGAAAGACTAGGAATTATTGATTGTTTTTCAATCGTATCCAGAAGTAACCCATTTAAGATACTTAGACGACTAAGGCTTCCGATACCCATAAAAGTAATTGAACCCAAAATCCTGGCAAGCATAAGAGAAAACCTTCAAGCTATAGACGCTCTGCATTAGTATTTCTAAATAACAAATTTTGAAAATAATCGATGTTAGTAACCCAAACTCATCAAGTTATGACACCATATCAGAAAATAGGTCATAGCTTCTTTTATGCACGCCAAAATTGCATAAACTTGGGTTCTTTGGATAGGTTATTGAAAAAGCTATCCATTGCATCTAATTTCGTGTCAATGGGCATTGTATAAGACTTAAAATATGACCATTATTAAAAAAATAACTCAAAATAAAACTAAATCTAAATAAAAAATCATAGTATTAGTGCTCCATGCATGCATGCTTGCTTTCATGGTGTCTACATCACCATATGAATAGGATGTGTGTGAAATTATACCCATATTTGATCATTTTATTCTTATATTCTCAATGCCATAAGCTGTTAATTTTTTATCGCTCGTTGATGAAGTGAGATGATTCGATGAACATAAAATTATGTTCACCTCTATTCTTGTGTTTCTTTATACATGCCACCGAATTAAATTATCCAAAAATCAATTTTAGTACAATTCTCTATTTATTTTTCTTAAACCCATTATATGTAGAGTTATAATTTTAATCAAAATGATGATATATGGTATCATGTAGAATAAAAAAATAGCAGCATTTTAAATATGAAAGGATATGTATCAAATATAGAGGCGCCAATAGGTCGAGTTAGATTGGGTGTAGGTCGGATTTTCTTAAACACATCTTCTATTTGACCAAATTTGACCTAGCCTAGTTTTTATTTTATTCAGCCCGACCCAAATTCATATATTTTTTTTAAAATTAGAAAAATTAAGAAAAATCTTCTTTTTTTTTTTAATGAAAAAAATGAAAGCTAAACTGATCTCTCTTTCATGCGAACATTTGGATATGAAAAATTAAGACAATGGACTAAGATTTTTTAACTTTTTAAGGTATATAGACTAAAATTAATAGCTAAAAAATAAATAAATAATTTAGACTTTAATTTTAATTCACTTTGGGTTGGGTTCTTGTCGAAGACTCCTCTATCCAATCCAGCCAAAAATTATTTCAACCATATCCAATAGCATTGAGCCAAGGAAGAAGAAGAATTGTGAGATTAACCAAGTAGGCACTACTTCAAGAGAGAGAGAGGACGAGGGAAGGAGCACATAGTGATGTGGAATAATAAGTGGAATTGGATATGCTTATTCTCGCTTGAGGTGCTACATGCTCTTTTCTTCCTTTTATTGTTAGCATTCTCTTTTTCAAAACCTCTCACGTGGGTATATACGAGTTTCACTTGCTTAATGTTATACAAATGTTTATCTATTGACCTATTTGAAAAGGTAAAGTGACTAGCATTCCTTATCCGAGGTAGAACCATTCAAGGCTTAGTTACTCCAATCATGGCCAATGCACATTAGCCTCATTGCCGACATTCTCATTGTCAATCTGTATCTTTCTCAAAATTCTATCTAAATCAATAGGAGTACCTTTGGGAAACACCTTCTAAGCTTGTATACATCGACTTGATTTGGTAAGGAAAGCTCTCTCCGTCTTCTGGTAGGCCTTCAAGATTGGAATTCATTTCATTGATTCAGAATCACAGCTGTTGGGTCGGGTTAGGAGTCGAAAAATTGGCCTTGCCGAGATCTCAGTCGAGATTTTTTTTCTCTTCATTTTTTTTTTAAATCTCGGTGACATTTTTTTTTGAAAAAATTCATTTAAAAAAATAAAAAAGGTTGTTTAAATAAAAATAAAAAATATAAATATCGGCTGAGATATCAATCGAGTCCACACCGATATTCTTATTTTTTATTAAAAGAAATTGGGCGATTTATTTTCTCTTTGGCCAATACTATTATCAGCCGATATTTATACCCCTGGGTCGGGTCAATTTAATTTAAAAAAAATACATTATTCAAATCCAAATTTTTGATCAGGTCTAATGAGTTCATGAATTGGATTAAAAATTGGGACCCTTAATCAAATACTAATTGGGCGGGGCGGTGACTCGAGCTCATGACCAAATTGGACGGGCTTGGCCCCCGGAACCGCTAGAGTTGGATTCGGATCCGGATCCACTTTGAGCCTGTCACCACCCGATCCGTTAACATCTATATATACCTTTATCATTGAAAATTGAAACATTTCCCGTCTCCCTGTCTTTTCATTTTTCCCGCTTCTCGTTTCCACTGATGGACATTTTCACGCGCCATCAAGTAGAAGATATGGAAGAAGAAGAAGATTTCTCTATTTCTGAAAATCTCGACGACAATGGATTCCCCATATTTACGCCCCTCTCAGAATCCGAATCTGAACAAGCAGCACCTGGAGCAGCAGCAGAGGAAGCAGATGAGAGAGAGGGATCGTCGGCATCCGTTGATGAGAGCTTTGCGTCGGATTTTTATAGCTCCGGCACGGATTGGTCTTGCTTGATGGAGAAATCATCAAACAAAAGGAAGCTTGTACAAGCGAATCTTTTCCATATGTGGGGATTCAAGAAGCCCAATCAACCTAAGTCTACATCTCCGCCTTCAAAGAAGATCGATCCTGTGATCAACGGAGACAGAGATTTGATTGTCCAGAAAACTCCACGTTTCGGAAAATCAAACATACCGAGGAACCAGTTTGATGGTCGGAAGCGTGTTTGCCCCTTCTATAAGAAGATACCAGGTGGCTCACTCTCTCTCTCTTTCTCTATCTATCTATCAATTTATCCATCTGTCTATCTGTTATTCATGTATGAAGAGTGAGGATCATCTCCATTGCAGAATGGAGGAAAAGTATCCAGCCACTTGCGATGGCGAGAATTTTCTCACTTGAGGAGTTGGCAGTACCTTTGGTGTTTCATACATACAGTGCCGTCTAGAAACAAGTTGATGCCTAAACAAAAAATCTAAGGGTATTTAACATATTATTATAAATAATATTTAATTAAAATTTTAATTATATATTATAAAATAAATTATTCTAGACAATAATTTTTTTAACTTAAAAAGATCAAGAGGCCAACAATACAGAGCATTGAAAATTTACCCATCGAGTGAAATTAGGATATTCAGAAATTAAATAGAATAAGAACACTTTAAAAGATCAGTATACTGAGTGAGTTGAAGTGCAAACAGAGAGTGAGAGATGTGTTATCTACTGCTCTTATCTTCTTCTTCTTTTCTACATAATTTGAATAAGGGTAATTATTTAGACACGAGATTTTTCTTTCAACATGCACGGGTTTTCAAATTTTTATTGGAAATTACCATTTTGCCTTTCCACTTCCGCACCATCCGAACGTGAGTTAAGAACATTTTTCCTTTATTCGGACCATCGGATCATTTAGACCATTGTTCATGCGCAAATTCCATTCATCTGGACGGTCTACACATACCACAGTAATGCACGGTGCATTAGTTTAAAAAACTATATAATTCCTATAGTTTTGAATAATAAAATCTCCTTTAAAACTTTAAAGTTATTTTTTAAATACTATGTATTTCCAAAATTTTTCAAATTGAATATTTGGACTAATTACGATAACCTGATAAAAATAATTTAAGACTTTAAGGTCTTTTGACACTCCTAAATGTTTAAAATACAGTTTTTACAAATAAAGGTATCCCTCGGCTGTGCCGAAAATACACTTCTGAAAATCCAAACGACTAACTGTAAAATCCGTTGAACTCCAAATTCAAAACTAAACAAATATCTGAAATTTGAAAACTTAGATCTTTCAAATGATTGTTTAACTGGATTTTTTTTGTTTTGAAGAAGGGATGGGATTTGAGATGGCAAAATATCACCTATTTTTGGTAAACAATCATTTGAAAGAACTAAGTTTTCAAATTTCACATATTTGTTCAGCTTTGAATTTGGAATTCAACGGTTTTTACGATTTGTAGTTTGGACTTCCGGAAGTGTGTTTTCGGTATAGCTGAGGGATACCCTTTATTTGTAAAACATTGTATTTTAAGTATTTGGGAGTGTCAAAAGACCTTAAAGTGTTAAAGTATTTTTATCAGGTTATCGTAATTAGTCCGGATATTCAATTTGAGAAATTTTAGAAATACATAGTGTTTAAAAAATAATTTTAAAGAGATTTTATTATTCAAAACTATAGAAATTATATAGTTTTTTTTTTTTTTTAAGTAATGCACAGTAGGAGCCCACCAGAGCTAGAGGGGCCTCCTTCACCCAGGGGCCTAAGGCGATCGCCTTTCTTGCCCAAGGGTGAAGACGGCCCTGTATACATAATCTTTATATGATTTAATAAAAAATGAGTCACTTAATTCGAACTATTAATTGATGCATCACTTTGTGATTTAACAAACAATGCATTCCAAGGTGTTGTTTAATTGACAAGCTACTTATGTTGTTGTTAATTGTCAAATTAAATAATGCAATAGATGATAAACATATGAGGCATGAAGTACATCTATATCACCTAAACTGCTCCGGTTGCAAATTGACTATTAAAAATAAGAAATGCATTAAACATATAAATTCTAGCATCTACTTTATATCATTTAAAATAATGGAGAATAAGAAATTGTGTTGTTGTGATGACATTGTGTTTGATTGTAATACCCCGCCCCAGAGGGTGCCAAAGTCTCACATTGTCAGTTGCGTTAGAAATTCCTCGGTATATAAATGGTAGCCTTCCTCCTTCTAATACAAGGCCTTTTGGGAGCAACAATAGGTTGACTCACCAATGCAAAGCCGTGCGGGCCCGTGTTCGTGGGCCCAAAGCGGACAATATTATGCTAGCGGGATGGGTCGTTACAAATGGTATCAGAGAATGGTTCAACTCTCTGCCTAAGGGTGTGGGCTTGGTTGTTGTGTGTGCAGAGCCGGAGATTGCTCTAGCTTTAAGGGGGTAGGTTGTAATACCCCGCCCCAGAGGGTGCCAAAGTCCCACATTGCCAGTTGCGTTAGAAATTCCCTGGTATATAAGTGGAAGCCTTGCTCCTTCTAGCACAAGGCCTTTTGGGAGCAACATTGGCTTGACTAGCCAATGCAAAGCCGTGTGCGCTCGTGTATGTGGGCCCAAAGCAGATAATATTGTGCAAGCGAGATGGGTCGTTACATTGATTTATTAATTATTATTAATGATCTATAGAGTATAGAGTATAACTTTGAAAACCAAAAGAATTCATAATGGTTTAATGGCATCTCATCATAGATCATGAGTTTCTTTATCAATTTAAATTATCTTTAATCCCTAAACTTTTATAGCCTTTAAAATTATTGATTATTAATGATCTATAGAGTATAGAGTATAACTTTGAAAACCAAAAGAATTCATAATGGTTTAATGGCATCTCATCATAGATCATGAATTGCTTTATCAATTTAAATCATCTTTAATCCCTGAACTTTTATAGCCTTTAAAATTATTGTTGATTGATACAATCAAAATGATTTTTGATAAACCTATTTCATGTAAGACCCTTTCTAATGGATCTATCATTATCACTATTGGTGAACCTCATATATACATGACTGTCCATGATGTTCATAGAGTAAAATGTGCACGACAGGTCAAGCTTCTTAGTTTAAAAAAATATTAAGTACCGACTATAACGGTAAAGACAATTTGTTCAAAATGTACTAGATAAGAATAAGTAATACATATCAGTGTGGTGAATTTTGTTATTTTCAGCACAAGAAGTACTGAAAAGTGTTATAAGGACAAAAGGTACTAAAAGGAGCATGTAGCACATGCATGGGTAATTAGTTTCATTGTTTTTAGCACAGGAAGTATTAAGAAAGAGTATGCAACATATTAGGTACTGGAAAAGAGTTGACAACATGAATGGATAATTAATTTCATTGTTTCTAGCACAAAAGGTGTTGAGAGAGAGTATGCAACACATTAGGTACTGAAGAAGAGTTTGCAACACATGCACTTGTAACTAACTACATTGCTTCTATTATAGAAATTGTTCAGAAAGAGTATGCAACACACCATGTACTAAAAAAGAGTTTGCAGCACATGCACAAGTAATTAGGGTCATTACTTTCAACACAAGAAGTATTGAGAAAAAGTATGTAGCACTTTAGGTACTGGACAAGAAGTGCTGAGAGAGTCAAAGACTATGTAGCATGTCAGGTATTAGAAAAGAGTTTATAGCATAGAGTGTGTTTTGTATGATGTTGTAAAATACCTCTTTAGTACCTCTTTAGCCAATGTTGCTTACACTTTATATAGGTGCTAGAAACACAGTAAGCATAGGTTATTTACCTTTTTGTAGTTTTTCCTTTTAATTGTTAATTTGTGTATAGAACCACATTTGATGTACTCTTTTGAATTAAGAAAATACATTTCATTTTCTTCCTTCAGTTCTCTCTCTCTCTCCCCTTTCATCACATCATGGTATTTACGGTAAGGTTTTAAGAGTTCTTTTTTTTTTTCATTTTTTCAGGATGACACTGTTCACCATTGCAGTTATTGTTCATTGTCGATGAGATTTGATCTTTAGGGGGACCTTCTACAAACCTGATTTCTTTAGTGTTATTCTGATTTTTTGGGAATTTTTCGCATCTTTGAGGCTCGCCGTCTTTTTGACCGATCAAGGAGTGGGGCCCACCTTTGGAGATCTATTTTTGGAACTTTATGCATTGGATTACCATTTTATTTCCAGATTATTCGAGATCTTTCTAGTTCAGCCTAAAGTCAGTCATTTCCTTTTTTCCCTTCATTTTTTGAAACTGGAAAATATTGCATACTATTTGAATCTTGGCCATTGATCTTCGTAGGTCCTGGAGATAACATCATGGGACCCTACCAACCCTTTGTTGCTTTTTGTCGAGGAATTCATCCCTCATGGTGTGTTTACTACTTCCATCTTGTGGGGCCCATTTTTGAGTTGTCAAATATTGCTATGCTTGGATGCTTGGGCATTTTTTCCCCTCCAGACTCTAAAGTTTCTTGTTCTCCATTGGTTGCTGTTTTGATTAATTATTGCTGAGATTATTTTTAAAGATATCTTGCATATATTTGTTTGCAATATGTTGGATTCCACTATATTTTTCTACTACATTTGGTGGGCCTCCTTTTCATGTCATCCCTGCTCTGCAACATGAGTATGATTATCTCATACAACATAGGATGCGGTTGAAAACTATTGAATCCTCTGCATCTTTCCAAGGATCTCTTGCTCAAATGGGTAATGTGCCTTCCATGTTCCAAGTTGGCTCTTGTAGTATTTGGATTATTGACTTTGAGGCTATGGTTCATATGGTAGGTACATTCAATCTTTTTTCCTCCTTCAATCTTTATCTCTTGGGATTGTTAAACTTGCTGATGGTTATTTTACCGCTATTGGTGACAAAAGGAACCATCCCATTATCTTTTACTATGCATTTTTTCATATGCCTTTTTGTACTACATATCTGTGCAAATCTATTGTCTATTGGCTCTTATAAAATCTTTGAAATGCTCAGTAACCTTCTTTCTACTCATAGTGTTTTCTAGGATCTAGACATGAAACAAACGATTAGTGGTGGCCATGAAGATAGAAGCCTATATTCTTTGATCCTACATTTGTATCTCCTAGGGCTTGCCTAGCTGTATCTAATGACATTTGGCTTTCGCATTGTCGTTTTGGACTCCCATCTGATGTTGTTTTGAAATCTTTAGTACATTCTTTACATTTCAATAAGTTTGATTGTGAGAGTTGTCAATTTAGTGAACATCATAAACCTTCATTTAATTCATCTACTAGTACTACTTCTTTTAGTTTTTTTTATCTTTAATTCATTCTGATGTGTGGATGTCTCTTGTTATTTCTAGAGATGGTTTTTGTTTTTTGTTACCTTTGTTGATGATTCGTCCTACATGATGCTGTTATATTTTATCTGACTTAAATATGTGTTTACTCACTTCCACTCATTTTGTAATGAGTTGGCACTCAATTTAATTTTCATATCAAAAGCCTTTCTAATCTTTTTTTAAGTACTTGAGGAACATGAAATTGAAGGCTAGACTATCCTTATACTCGACAACAGAACGAAGTTGTTGAGTAGAAAAATTGACATCTTTCAGAGTTAGCCTGGTCTTCACTTTTTGAAATGAATGTCTTTCGCTTGAATATGTTTTGATTGCATGTTATTTGATTAATCACATGCCTTTATGTATTTTACATAACAAAGCCCCCATTGATATTGTCGAATTTCATTGTGCCATTTGTGTAATACCACTTCATGTTTTTGTACTTTGTTCACAATTTCTTTGCTGATAAACTCTCTAAAGATGTTTCAAGTGTGTGTATCTTGGTTCTTCATCATCTCAGAAGAGTTACAAATGCTTTGATACAAGTAGTGGTAAATATTTTGTCTTTGTGGATGTCACCTTTTTTGAGCATCATCCAATACCATGTATCTTTTACTACTTTAGTTCTTCTTATGCTAATTGATTATCAAGAATCCCCTTTTTCTACCACTTCTTCCAAACCATTATGGTCTATCAATGACGAAAGGGTGCCCCTACAAATGCTCCATTGACCAGCACCAATTTGTTTTCAACATGTTTGGACCTGCTTTCTTCCAGTTTTGATTTGCCCATTGCTTTGTGTAAAGATAAGCATGCTGTATTGATCGCTTTATCGAGCGCCTTATTTCCTATCATTCTATTTCCTTTTCCTACAGTATTTGGATATTGTTTCCATTCTTAAGAGTATTGGTACCATTGGTTTATCCATCTTGGAGGATCACTATGGAGGAAGAATGGGATATGGTGGATCCTTCCTCCCGGGAAAGATTTAGTTGGGTGTAAATGGGTTTTTAGTCTTTACCCTAAAACACAACCTTGATGGGTCAATTACTAGATACAAAGCAAGGTTGGTGGCGAAGTGATGAGAGCGTCTCCACCAATACATGGCAGCAACCTGAAATTAAACTCGAGAAAAATGAGCGAAAGAAGTGAAGATGATGTGAGGATTGTCACTAAATCTTATAGAATTTTAAGGTGCCAAAAAGGGTTTAAAATGGCTTCCATTGGGGCCCAAATTATTCAAGTAATTGGCTCATGGGCTGGTATGATGGGTCAGGCCTTCAATCCATGAATTTAAAGCTCATTTCAGTCCAAGGAAGGCACCCATTTGCCGTTCACAAGGAGGAGTTGCGGGTAAATCCTAGCAAGAGGATTCTTTCACCTACTTTCTAAATTGTAACCAAAGCTTGGAAAAGCAAGGAAGACCAGATCCAAATTCACCCAAGGCTGTTTTGGGCATCAACTGTAAACAACCAGTCCAAATTTGCCCATAGCAGATTTAGATTATGATGGCATTTATTTTATTTTTTATTTTTAGTGATGGTGTAATAAATGTCCTCAAGGATTAACAGAAAACATGGTGTAACTTTACATGCATATTTGATGTACCAAATGATGTCGGATTTTTGTAAAACTGGATTCATCTAAAAGCTTATCAATAACCTTTCCAACGTACAATGTACATAAGTGAAGTTATGACCAGTTTAATTAAGTGTCAAAGTGTGACGGGAAACTCTATTTCTGTTAACTTTTTCGTCTTTTTTAACCACGAACCTCTATAAATTGGAGGCACAGGTGACCATTGTATTCATCTCTTGAGTTAAAGTTAATTGAAGTTGAAGAGAAGTCTTTTTTGCCTTTGTATAAGTAAGTTTGTTCTTTTGAATTCTAGCTTGATTTTGACTAAATTAATTTCATTTATGAAAGTATTGTGTTTTTTTTTTTTTTGAAGAACAAGGTATCCAGGAATCTCACCTTACTAATGCTTGGGGCACATGTAAATCTCCCAATCCGCACACACCGGGTACAAAACAATGGGGAGAGGCCCTTTTTGTGTTGAGGGGTACTTGATCCCAAGACTTCCCACAAACAAGGGCGGGTTTTGACTATCAAGCCAACCCCCTCAGGGTTTTCTAGTATTGTGTTTATGTTTTGCATTCATTTAAAATTTTGAATGGCTATTTCGGCATTGCATAATTTTAATTTTGATTCAAGCAATTCAATTTTTAGTTTTCACTATAGTTTAATTTCATTGTGAATTTCACAAGGTGTTGATTTTCCCAGTGAGATTTGATCCTTTTTCTTTCCCGATGAGAAATTGGGGTTTTGGCTTATTTTTCAGTTGAGATTCTGTTTGCGCAATTACTTAGTGTGAATTATCAAGTGGCGTTGGAAAGGAAGGAAGATCTGAGGCACTTCTGAATTTTTTGGGTTTTCTACGAATTTGGTTTCTCTCCAATCTTCATAATTGGAGCTGAATTTTAGATCTCCCATGTTTATGTTGAAGGCCTAGTAAGGCCTTAAAACCGATCCTAGCCTTCATCACCAAGGGCTTTATGAAAATGTATGGGGTGGACTATATGAGATTTTTTCTCCCGACACAAAGCTTACCTTGGTCTGTGTATTGATTTCTTTTACTATTGCACATCATTGGCCTCTACATCAGTTAGATGAAAGAACGTCTTCTTGCGTGAAGACCTAAAAGAAGAGGTTTATATGCTGTCTCCACTAGGTTTTGCTCAATAGGGGAAGAATTGTAAAGTACCTAGACTTAACAAAGCAAATTATGGTCTTAAACAATCATTCGAACTTGGTTTAACAAATTTAGTAGCGCTTTGCTTGTGTATGGATTTTCTCAGTGTCAATCTGATCATTTTTAGCTAATTTGTTGTTAATTAATTGTGCTATTAGTTAATTAATATTATTATAGGACACCATGCTGATGTGACGAGTTTGACCACAATTGAACCCTATCAAACCCATTCTTATCCTAAGAAGATTTTATCCATGAGTCAGTTTGTAAAACATTGCATCCTGGTTGAGGCCTCTTTTACAAAGCCTGCTTGAATTTTTCTATATGATGCTATTTTGATGCCGATTGGGTTGGTTTTCAAGATGATCAATGGTCTACTTGTAGTATAATATATTTCTCCGCCTGCATCTTGCCTTAGGTGAATCAAGAAACAAAATATTATTTCTTGCTCTAGTGCTGAAGCTGAATTGTGGTGGTGACAAGTTCTACTGTACTTGTAGTGATGTGGCAAATCGTGGTTGGCCATACTTTTTTCAGTCAATCAAATGGAGAATGCCCTCTCCACTTTAAATAGAGACAATCTGCAGTCATGTATTAATATTGTTGACCAACTGCTGAGGTAAAATTATGGCTCTAGTGGGTCAAATCTACTCTTGAGAACAAATTGAATTTGAATGACTTTGTCCCAAAAACCTGAATTGACTAGTTCAAAGTTTATGCCATATTGCCTTCGTTTAGGTTGACACGGACATAAAGTGACATGGACTTAGGTTCCTTAAGCACAATGATATTAACCTCCATGGTTGGGTTTGCATTATTCACAATATTACACTGAAGACAGGATGTTGAAGTTCCATGCACAAGTAAAGTCACTATCACAAGCTGCTAATGTAGGATGTATTCAAATTTGCACATTGACTTGGGTCCTTGCTTGCAACTTCTGGAATTGTTTATGATGGCTTCCTGTCTCACATGTTATCACTTCACATGGCAATATTTGTGAAATATTCAAATCATAATGATGCTTGTATATATATATATATATTTTTTTTTTTTTTTTTTTGATGACCGAAGGTGTCCAGGCGTCTCACCTGACTAATCCTCGGGGCATTTGCACACCTCCCTGCACACACACACTGGGTTCTTTGATGGGGAGTGGCCCGAAGAGGAATGATGCCTATATATTGCTTGCTACTGTTATAATTTATTGGGACTGCTTATAGTGAATTCTCATTCTTGATTTGTGAAAGGGACCTATGATTTTTTCAGTACATCAGTGTGTGGAATTGGGTGTATTTGTTGTCCAAATGCATTATGGGTGACTAGTTGGTTGAGGTCCCAAACATAGGTAAATCTGGAGTTCAGATCTTGAGAAAGTGGATCCTTTACCCTTAACTGAATATGTGACTCAGAAGTCAGAACTTCCAGTTTTCTGAATGTCCAAGTATTTTAGTTTGGAATGATTTCATTGGTTATATGATGAGTTGAAATTGATTCTTGTTGTACCTGCATTCTAGAGTTTATGTATTAGTGGTTTAATAGCGATTGTTTACTGAATATTGTAGCAGACAAGGATTGTGACCTCTTATCAACCATTTTTTTCTACTTCTGGTAAAGTTCTGATGGAACACTGAAAATGGCTTCAATCTTGGAAATATAGTTAAAATGAGTTCTATGTCCAAAATAAGGCAATTTGCTCATTTATTAAAATTTGAACTACTGATTCATCTCAAGGTAAAATCACCTATTAGAGGCCCCAATCCAGGATAAAATCTAAATCTGTAGTAATGAAATCCTAAGTGTATGACATACTTGCACCATGGTAACAGTTTCATTGTATCTAAAATGTAGTAATCAAATCCTACATTTTGGAGTTTCATTGTATTTAGTCTCACTGTTTAGGACTTTATATCACTTTTGTTGTCTTTCTTTTCTTTATTTTGGGTTTGTCTCTTAAACCCCTTCATGTATCTATAAAATTTCATATCACCATCTTATTACTTCTCAAAAAAAAGTGTATGACATACTTGCACCATGGAACTGTGTAATAGTCTTTTATACTCTAAAGAGTTGTTCATCTCTTAGGAGCCTATTTTAAACTACTTTAAACTTTGGAGCCATCAGTAATTGACCAATTTTGGACAATGGTGTTTCAATCTGATATGGCTGCAGGCACACCCTTCACAGTGGATGCTTTTCGCTATGGTTGTATTGAAGGATGCTCTGCATATTTTCTTAGTCACTTCCACTATGACCATTATGGTGGCTTGAGCAAGGGATGGTCTCATGGTCTTATCTATTGCACGCCACTAACTGGTTGCCTAGTCAAGATGTGCCTCTCTGTAAATCCACAGTAAGTCCGAAAATTATCAAAAAACATATTCACATGCATCTCAACATAAAAAGATACAAGCATTTTCTTCTACCTGCTTGTAGCAGGTAAGTGATGATCCAAATCCGCTAATGTAGGATTGTGACATAAAGTGTCTCAATGTGGCAGAACTTTTTTTTTTTTTTTTATTAGTGGCTTTTTTGAGCATGTTACCATTTCTCTCTCTCTCTCTCTCTCTATCAACTTTTTATTTTGTATTTTAAGAAACATGTTACCAGAACTTTCTTATGCAATGTTTATCAAATTCTTAATCCTGTTATCAATGTATGAATATGGTTCCTTTTGTTGCAGATACATTTGCCCTTTGGAACTTGACACTGAGTATGTTATTGAAGGAATCAAAGTGACAATGCTGGATGCTAATCATTGTCCAGGTGCAGCTATGATTCACTTTCGTCTGGGGGATGAACAATGTTATTTACATACTGGAGATTTCAGAGCTTGTAAACAGATGCAGTCCCACTCTGTTCTTCTAAATCACCGTGTGAATGTGCTTTACCTGGACACAACATATTGTAACCCCAAATACAGGTAGGAACCTCTCTATCTTGCTTATCCATCATATTCATTATTATTGTCTGAGTGAGTTTTTTATTAGACAATGTTCACTGAGTCAGGTTCCCTTCAAAAGAAGATGTTCTGGATTTTGTTGTGAAGGTTTGTATGAGAAGTCTTGCAAAGCAGCCTAAAACCCTCATTGTTGTTGGTGCATACAGCATAGGGAAAGAACCCGTGTATCTTGCCATTTCAGAGTCATTGGGAGTATGTGCTTTGTACTTACTATTTTGCTTTTCTATTTGTGCTTCATAACCAAAGAATGATTTCATGACTAAGGAGGCTCTTTTCTTTTTCAATTGGAAAGGATTCATTTTTCTAAAAATAAATTGTGGGATCTTTATATTGCCCAAAAGTATCCAAAAATGTCAATGCAGGGTGATGATGCTTGTGTTAGGTTCCGTCTTCTGGTTTTTTTGAGAACTCAGCCAAGTATTTGTAGTGTTGAAGATACACTTTCTTTTTCCACCTAAGTGACCTAATATTCTAATGTTAAACATAAGCATGGTGATAATTGTTAGGGTTTTATATATACTGACAAACTAGTGTATACACATGGTTTACACATGGCTTTCTGAAAAAGCATCAAAGTATGTTAGACCTATTTCATTGAATTGAATGGTATATTAAAATTTAATTATACAACCTATAATTTATATGCATAAAAAAATATAAAACTATAAAAGCATGATACCAAAAAATAGCTTTATTTAAATTTGTATGTATATATAAATTATAGTCTATCTGTATGTATATATCTATAAATTAACATCGGATCAAAATGGGCTTATCAAAAGAAAAAATATTGGCTACCTTGTAACTATTAAAGAAAAAGAAAAAGTGTCTGAGAATATTAAATAATCAAAAAATAATTTAAAGTCATTAGAATTGCGAGAGCTTAAGATTGGATTGGATGATTTTTATGGTGTTCCATATTTATGTTAAGATCATTCAATGGGTCATCAAATGGAGTGAAAGTGGCTCTCATGTAGAATGAAAGTTGTTGGGATTAAAATACATTACTTCTATGATTGGATTTATGGGATTTTTGGGTATCATTTTCATGGATGAAAAGATCTACTTATAGGACCCATCATATAGGGCTAGGTAGGCCCCAAATAGGAGGCGAAAGTTTAGGGAATAAAAAATAATTTGAAGCTAGATAGTTAAAGAATTTGAATTCTATAATTGGATTGAGTTGATTTTGTTTAGATCTGATGAAGGCTAAGGTCGGTTTTACACCAACTTAAGCCGTCATACTGAAAGTAATGGGTTTTGACACAAAATCCTTGGATTTCATTCAATGATTCCGAAAATGAAACCTTGGGTATCAACTCTCACTCTCACTCTAAAAGGAAAAGATGGCTCTAATTTCGACGGGACAATTTCATCGAAGAAATTAGATGTTCTACAAGTTCAATTCGAACGCGAAGACTTAATGCAATCAAATACAATTAAGAAATCAAACACATGAATTCTAATTCTGCTTGAGTTCGGTCGGAAATCGAAAAACCTTCGAATGAATTCGATTTGGATGCATAATTAAAATTTAATTAAGTAATTGAAATGTAAGTAAGACATGAAACTTAAATTCACCATGCAAATAAAATTCAACCCTTAAATTAAATTTAAATCAATGCAAAATTTAAAATCAAATTCAAAAGAAAACCAAATAAAAGAGACTCACCAAATTAGGGGACTCAAACAAGGAACGAAATACTCTTAACTTTAATTCAACTCACTTCAATTGTGTGCACAATGCTTGGTCTAGGCTATATTTATAGGCCTTATTTTCACATAAAAAAATCGAAATAAAATAAATTCGGATTTGTGCATTACTGTAGCTCATGGAACTGCTAAAGTACGCCTTCATCTTCTTCGAGCGTCTCCTTCGCGCCAACGTGGCAGCAACACTGCTTCTCCTTCTTTCGGTCTCCTTTTCTTTCTTTCTTCCTTTCTCTTGAGTTCCTTTAGCGTGTCTTCCTCTTATTCTTCTTTCTCGCTCCAGTCACAGCATTGGGTGGGTTCGTCTCTCTCTTTTCCTTCATTTCCTTTATTGTCTGACTCTAGTGGAGTGTCGTCCTTGGTCGTTTGCTGTTTTCTCTCGCTTACCCGACTCTCATGGCTGGGTTTTGGATTGGATCAGACTCCTTCTCGTCTTTCCTTCCCTTCTCATTCTTCTTCCTGCTTAGCACCCCATACTACTATAGGTGTTCTTACTCATAAACATCCCAACAAACGGCAGTTCCACCATAATATAAGATAAATTCAAGGAGTAAAAGGTTAAGTACAGTCATCCATAGACATATTTTAATTATGTCTCAAAATATAAAGTGTTTTTCCACAAAATGGGCAAAACTAGAAAAATAGGTATGTCCGCTACTCGGCTCCCTAAACATGGTCAGAAGGACTGACTTGCCCTCCATCCATCGCATCACCTGAAAGGTAAGGGAGTGAGCTTAACAAGCCCAGCGAGGAGACTACATAAACAAGTATATATATATATATATACATCACATGCAAATATGAGTATATCGGGATCTAGGGTTCCTACTTGCACAGCCAAAACCAGGCGGTGACATGTCCTACTACATGGTTTCCACCAGTCGTACCTCCAACACATCCACCATACACATATCATAACACCTAAGGCAACCCTCAACCATATCTCACACCATATCCAACCCGGCCTCTGACCCCAGCCAACCGGCACCACAACCATCCACCGGACCATGAGGCGAACCCCAGCTCATGTCCGTAAAAGAAATTAACCGGCACCTTGGCCGTACACCGAACGACGGGGACAAACCTCAACCCATGTCCGTAATTGATTAACCGGCGCCTCAGCTGTACACTGGACCATGAGGACAAACCTCAACCCATGTCCGTAAATAATCAACCGGCACTACCGCCGTACACTGGGGTCTAGACCATCACCTGGGTCAACCTATAGTCCACTCTAGGAGTAGGTCATTCTCCAACATCTAAGGTCGAGGGGTCCATGGAAGCCGCACCCATGAACCAACGTGGTGCGCAACCATTCACCCCGTACATAACCCCATCATAATAAGGTTAACTCAACCACCAGGGCAACCCAATCCCAAGGTCCAACGAACTTGTAATCCAACTGTCCATCACACCCTCATGCATACCATTCACATTCTCATGCGTTTGAGTGATAATAGTTATGACCTCAAAAAAAAGGCATGATGAACAAAAGTTGGTTATCTCAGGTTAACATAATATCACAAATAACACATGTACACTGACCAATAATCAATCAACATATTTTTGATTCAATAATGAAACAACAGACACCACTATATTTCATATAGTCGACACGGCCACACAAGTTGAGACCCCTTGCCACTTTTTCATCTCAACAGTAATTCCCTTACTCAGCACAGAAGTGGTGGATTGGGGGCTCAGGCCATTTAGATTCAAAAACTTTTTGTTGGAGAAAAGGAGTTCCATGAGAGGGTAAATACTTTGTGGAAATCTTTCGAGATTGAGGGATGGGCATGCATTGTCTTACACAAGAAATTGAAATTGTTGAAAAAAGAAATTAGAGAATGGTGTAAGTCAGCGTTAGGACTTAGGAACATTGGACGAGGAACAAGAGTTCTATTCTAGCCTTGTGGAGGAATGGAAAGGAATCGAGGAGGAAAGGGACTTATCTGAAGAGGAATTAATGTAGAAACGTGGTCATATGTCGAAGATTTGGGAGCTTTTCAGGAGGGAGGAGGTGGAATGGAGATAGAAGTCAAGGGCTACGTGGTGATGGGAATACTAAGTTCTTTCACCGGATGGAGAATGCTAGATCCATGGCCAATATTATGAGGGTCATTATGGTGGATGGGAGGAGGGTGAAGGGGAAAAGCTAGATGAGGGCGGCAGTGAAGATATACTTCAGCTCAGTCTTTGCACCGAGAGAGGTTGAGGTGTCGCACCACGAATAGGATCTTACTCACACATCTGCCTTACCAAACCCTTTGGCTGCATCTGATTCACAACGCCATGCTCGCTATCATCCTTCAGATCCTTATGCCAGGGATGTCGCTCCTGCTGATATTAACTCTCCCACCCTACCATGCAGCAATAGGATTACTGCAAGTAATGGCAAGCCTACAACAACGAAATGGTAGGATCATAGGAAAGAAGTGTCAGGACTCTAGCTACTCAACAACAAGATTGTAGCAACTAAGCTGTAGGATGACAAGACTGCAGCATTGCAACGACAAGACTGCAGAAATGCTATTACAAGACTGCAATACTTAAGCGATAGAACAGTTAGACTGTAGTTACCTAGTAGTGGCCTTCGACTACCTAGTGGCATGATTGCAATTACCTAGTGGTAGTACTCATGAATCTCTATTAGTACTCCATTACCTCTTGGACAAAGTGGGGAGAGACCTTGAAATTCATGCCACTAGAGCTCTCGGGAGACACTTTGGATCTAACTCTTTGGTGGAAATTTGGAGTTTTAGAACATGTTTGGGTCTGTTCTTGTATAGACTTGAAGTGATTTAAACACTTTGGATCTTCAACTGTGTGGAAGATTCAGAATTTGGGTTCACACTTTTGAGTCCATAATCTGTTGTGGACTTGTATATTGAACACTTTGGGTCCGCCCCATAGGAGGAGATTGCAGTTTTCAACAAGCTTTGGGTTCACAATCCATTCTAGACTTGGAGATTCTTTTAAACACTTTGGGCCCACCAATTGAGGGGATTCAGAATTCAAACTATTGATTCACATTTCAATACTCCAACAGTAGATGTTTGAGGGTGTATTACTCTTGTATATGTCTTGATCAAGTGGATTCAAGTCTTTAATGATTGCCAAGACCTCGCCAAATCCCAGAGACATCCCAACTAAACAAATTAAGTCAGTTGAGATCCGCTGGGATGTCACATCATTAGAATCAAGAAACTTGGAACAATTTCTTATATTAATGTATTTTAGAGTTTGTAAAAAGTGTTAAATTATCATACTTGTTCAAACAGGTGTTAGATCTATCTAGGAGCCATTAGTTTGTTATTTAGAGCCTTTGTGCCGTAAAAATTACATCAGTAGAAAATTTGTAGATACATTTATTTTTACTTTGAAATTGGTGTTACATTTATGTCTATGAGATTGAGTATCGAGCTATGGTTCATATTGCATTTGAGATAATCTTGCTAATGAAGGTAGTAGACTAGATATTCAATCATTATGATGATGAAAGCATATTGATGATCTAATGTTGAGGCCAAGTATTGACCTATGGCTCATACTTCATGCAAGATAATGTAGGTATAGAAAATAATTAAGATGTCATTCAACTTACTTTTCCAATAAAGATGTATTGAGAACCAACTCTCTATACGTTTCTAATCTCGTGCTACATGAAAAGCGAAGGATATAGAGGTTGATTATCAATTGCTTAGAAAGGAAAAGAACCACAAGATAAATTTTTTGTTGATATGTTACTAGGATTCGAGCAAACCACTATGAAAGATATCTGTAAATTCTAGTTATGATTAATATATTTTCTAACTTAAATGGTCATCTTAGCATTAGGAGAGCTTTGGCCATTTGGAATATCCATGGGCAAGGCAGACTTGTGATTGAAGGGGAATTGGCAAATGCAATAAAGTAGGCTTTGGGACTCAGGCGTCTCCCATGGAAAATGATCACTGCAGTTAGGGAGATTAGAGCTTTGGTGACAGGACTCGATGTATCTTTTGTTCATATTAGCCGTACAGCTAATGGCATGGCAGATTACTATGCTAAATTGGGAGTTTGTAATGGCTTCTCAGGAGTCTTCCTCCTTTGATTCTTGAAGATACCTGTGTGACTGCTTTTTGGTTTGTGGAATGTTGGTTACCGCTTTTTATGTATTTGTGTTTATTTCTTGATGTTTCCTTTTGTTCTCTTTCCCCTTTTTGTATCTCGTTCAGGTCTATCACTTTTAGACTTTGTAACTTTTTATTATTAATGAAGTATCTTTGTTACTGCTAAAAAAAAAAAAATACTTAAATAGTCATCTTGTATGGTATGAGACGGAATGCTGGTGAATATTTTGTTTGCAAGGTGAGAAAGAACTTTGTGAACTCCTATTTGCTTTTTTTTTTTTTCTGTTCCTTTGATTCTGTCATTGGTTTTTCCTCAATTTTGAATCTTCATAGTGAACTTCTTTAAATCTGTTGAGAGTGACTTTGCAATTGATGCTGCTTTGCTATAGATTCAGATATTTGCAGATTCTTCAAGGAGGAGGATTCTGCAACATTTTGATAGGCCTGAAATCTCTATGAGGCTTTGTTCACTTGGCCATATCACACCACTACATGTTCTACCAATATCTTCCTTGCGCCCAGAGGTTTAAAGAGCAGCTTCTCTTTGCTAATTTCCAGGATTCAAGTTTTGCGAACTCATTCCTTAACTATATCTGTTTCTAGCTAGACCTTGAAGCAGTACCTAAAGTCCTACAAGCAACAGTTCTCATCAGTTTTAGCATTTCGACCAACAGGTAAGTCATGGTAGCACTTTAGCATTTTCATGCGTCAAGATTGTCGTAGAGATGTACATTTTCTTCAAGTATTTTGTTTTGAACTTTTCATCTTTTTGGTTCTCTAGGCTGGACTTATACTGAGTCAATTGGAAACCAGCTGGATTTAATCAGGCCTGTTATTAAAGGAAATATCACCATTTATGGTAAGCTTTCTCCTAAGTTGCATGGTTATGATATGCTTGTCAGATAAGGTGCAACTTGGGTCAGTCAGACCTTGAGCCTGCATTAGAATGCTAATAGGAATTAAGCTTGGTCCCACAAAGGCTTTGGACATGTTCTACGTTCGGCTCAAAAAATAACCCTTGATATGAATTCAGGTCATTCTTTCACCTAGGGCTTTGAAAGCCAGGTTGGCCCGAAAAGAATGCCATAGGTTAAGCTTGATTAAATAAGATATTATAAAATTATACTTGGTTATGCAGTATTGTACATACATACATACATTTCATGGTTGAATACACACATCCACATATATGCACACACATGGTACTTGTGCCGACCAAATATTTTCAGTTCTAAATACAGCTTCTGTGGTAACACAATATTGTTGAATGGGAAATGATTGCAGACTAGAGGCTTGCAAAGAGCTTCATGTGCAACACTCCTTGTGGGCTGACCTTCCAATGAACTAGATTCATCCTTACTTCGATACCACCATAGATGCAATCGCTGTTGAAGTGAAACCCCATTTTATCTATATACAGGGATCCATGGTCATGATCTTCCCAGCATGATGATTTTGGGGCAGTTTGAATCCATGCCGCCTTCCCATTCTCCCACCTTCCCTTGGTTGGTGGCAGCCCCAGTTGGGTCCTACACAGGATGGCTCACATGTAATTCATGTTGGGACTCCTGTGAGACAGAATTTCTCATCATTGTGCTGATTATAAAGTGTCTTGTGTAACTTACACACCTACTCTATGTACTAATTGTTTGCTGCAAATTTCTGCAGGTGTTCCTTACAGTGAGCATTCCAGTTTCTTGGAACTCAGGGAATTTGTTCAGGTCGTAAACTCCATTTTCTTGCACTGCCATTAGTCCTTTGATTCTTCCAAATATATGCTTCTATAACTGAAGTTCTATGTTGTTCATTTCAATGGCTCTCTTGAGCTTAGGGGCTCCATGGAACTCTGATCTGTAGTGGCCCGACCCTTAATATATTGGATTAATGATGTGATAATTGAGTTTGTACATGTGAAGAGGTGTTTGAGGGTCCCATGGGGGTCCCACCTGAGCACGCGTGTCCGTCAAAGACCACACCAAATGAAATATTGTTGAAAAATGAGAAAAATAGAGAAAATGGTGCATTGTCGGTGCGACCAATAGATGGCTGAAATTGTCGGTGCGACCGACGAAGGCCATTTTCATTAGTTTTCTGCATGTTGTCGGTGCGACCGACAACGGAACTTCAGTGGACTGTAAAAAGGTTTGTTTTGTGCAAAAAATCACTCCATCTCCTCCCTTTCCTCTCCAAGCTCGTGGAAAACCCTATTCTAGCCATACCCTAGCCCTCTTTCCCCTCTCTTTCTCTTCCCATTGCATGTGAGAGATGTCTTCAGCTCCACCCTACACGGATTTTCTCCTCCCCAAGGTAATCCCTTTATCCCTACACCTCCCATTTCTCTTTCATTGCTAGGCTTTAGGTGGGGTATGTATGACATGAAGTTGGGGATGGACATTTGGACCTAGAATGGGGAAGATTTCATGGAGAGAAGTAGGGGTTCCGAAAATGGAACTTTATATGGGGTATGTTTGAGTTGGATTTGGGGTTGGAACCCTAATAGGAGGATGAAATTGGGGAAAATGGTGGTAATCATGAATTGGACATATGAATGGTTGAAAATTGGGGTTTTGGCATGGTTAAATTGGAATTGCCCCAAAACATTGAAAGGAGTTGGATTGAAATTGGGTAAAATTGGGGGTTTTAGCTAATTGAGCTTTAAATGGCCTAATCAAGGAGCTTTGTGTGATTAGAGTCTAATTTCCCCAACTTCCGGACTCGGTGAACCCGAGCTTAACCCGGAAACCCATTGGAACCCCAAGGTGGGGAATGCCATACACTTAGAGTGTAGGGAAAACATGGAAAATTCCATCTTGACAAGGTGTTTGATGATATGGCTGAATGAATGTTGCTTGTTGCTTATTCCAATGCATAGTGGTGTAAGATTGTGATTGGTCTCCCTATGCTTGCATGATGGTAATGTGAATATGCTGTATAGAATACATGTTTATGAGTTGCCTAAGTTCCTTATGTCTAGATGCTTGCCATAGTTGAGAATTCTTATGATTGTGATGTGTTTAAAGTACAGTAGAATGTAATATAACATCAAGCTTGCCTAAGACATGGTAATGTAGGGCCTTGATGAATTCTCATACTTGTGTGTTGCTATATGTAATGTATGCATACAATGAATGATCACGATTTATAGTGGAAATTTGATGAATCGGTTAGACTAGACTAAGTGGTAGAGGTGGAGCCAAGGCCACTTGACCAAGAGGCCAGCTTGAGCTACCTTGGGAATGGGCTCGCACTCTCGATCATGTAGGGATAATTGGGAGTGCTAAGACGAGCAATGTTAAGATTCCCCGAGGAAAGCGTATGACCACTCACTGTTAGTGCCCCAGCTTGACCGAGTCCCTGTTTGTCAATTATATGACTCGGGTAGAAGTACTTGCCAAGAAGCTTGAAAACTCAAGATGGTTGAGGAAGAAGATCATGCTCCACCAAGTTCAGAGCTCATCATCATGGTAATCACAAGAACAAGTATATGGCTATAGGTGACCCTAGGTGGAACCCACACCTGAGAGAGTACTACTAGGCTTAGTTGCATATGTTGGTAATAAACATAAAATGCCTAGAGAGGAAGTTGAACAATGAATTAGAAGTGAACTTGGAAACATAAATTATGTTCACTGTCAGCACGACCAGTCTATCTCTTCGACCGTTCGGTGTAGTCAGGATCGACCCATCGTGGTCAAGGACTGGTCGGCTAGATTGACATTGGTTCTGGAACTTTGAACTGTCATTCTGGATATACCTTCGACCCATTGTGGTCAAGGACTGGTCGGCCAGATTGACATTGGTTCTGGAACTTTAAACTGTCATTCTGGATATGCCTCTGACCGAGAGTCTCGTATGCACCGACCCCTCGGTGATGAACTTGAACGACCCCTTGTGATCAACGACTTGTTGGTATAAAACTTATAAGTTTTAGATTGGGAACTTATAAGGGCTCTCGATATAACAGACATCTCAGTATATCACGGCCGATCGAGAGTAACAAGACCGACCCCTCTGCAAAGGGGGACATGTCGTTCTAGGTAACAGGTTTCCTAAATGGAAACTACTGTTAAGCATGCTTTGCACCAGAACGAGCCTCTCGTACGAGACCGACCCATTTGTGCCATAACTGTCGACCCATCGGAGACACCGACATCTCGACCGGGAAGTAATTATGCCGTTGGGGGTGCATTTAATGCGCAACGGTTGGGTGGTTGAATGGTAATAAATATGAACACCGGCCCATCGGTGCCACCGACCTATCGATCTTAGACAGTGAATATGACCGTTAAAACTCCTCTATAAATATGAGTGTTTGGTGATCGTTTTACTATCTTCCTTGAGCCTAAAAGAGTTAAACACTCTTAAGGAACGATCAACACTCTTGAGAGAAAGATCATAAACAACCAATCTTTGGATTGTGTTTGCAAGTGAGAAAGAGAGGATGAGAAAAAGATCATAAACAACCAATCTTAGGATTGAGTTTGCAAGTGAGAGAGTTATAAACTAGGAAAGCTTTGGTTAAGCCAAGTTTCCTTGTCGCCCACAAGATTGTGATTGCTACACGACGACTGTAAGGAACGTCGACACAACTTGGGTGGGATCTTCAAGAAGCACACATCAGCGAGAAATAGCTTTAAGGCAAGTGCTTCTTCGTTTTTAATTTTCCTTTTAAAAGCCTATAACCTGAAAGTGGATTAAGGAGAGGTACTCTGGAACCACTATAAAAAACTCTAGAGCGTCGTATCTGGCACAGAAGTAGGTGGAATTCCCTGCCAATTGAGTGATGCTGAATTCCTACTCTAATTGTGAGGGCGTAAGTCCCCACATAGTGAATTTCGGGATAGCTCAAGGTTGAGTGAGTCCTAACAGTGGATGTAGGTTGGCGAACCGAACCACTATATATCTTGTATCCATATGTTTGTGGTGTTAGAGCTATCTTCTTGTGTTGATTGTTAATCACATTTGCTAACACACACACTCTTGATTGTTGTATCCACTGTATTTAAATTAATCGATCAAGTAAAATAAAAAAGGACCAATGATATCTGGATTGACCTATTCACCCCCCCCCTCTAGGGTCAATCAGGTTGTTCTAGCACCCGTAGAAAGGGTACTTTCACTCTCCAATGTCAACCGGAATAGAAGAGGAGTAAAGCCCGGAGTGGCTAGGGAACTGTGGAAAACTTAAGACAGACAAATGAGGACTTTGGCACTGAGCTGCATGTGAGTAGGTCACTGGATATTGAGATGTGGTATGGGTACGTCCCTCACGTGACTATGATATTGAGACATGGTATGGGTACGTCCCTCATGTGATTATGATATTGAGATGTGGCATGGGTACGTCTTTCACATGATACTGATATTTGGTGTGGCATGGGTACGACCCTCATGTAATTATAGATGGTGAGCAACGATGTGGTAGAGAAGCTCCTCCTGTGCAGATCCAGTAGAACAAACCATAGACGACAAGGTTCTTGGCGGAAAAAGACTTGTGGAGGAAAAAGAAGGACCCTAGGGCCCCACATGTTACTAAAATGGGAGGGTAACCTGAACGAAGAAAGAGGAGCCTGGGGCGATGCTGTGGAGAGCTATCCTTGTTGCAGAAGGTCAAGATCCACTCAGATCTTAAGGGAAGAACCCCACAACTGGGTTGCAGACCAGTAATGTCGCTAGAACAGAAGAAAGCAACACAAGATAGCCAACAGGTGCAGGAGGCAAATCCAATACCACAGATGAAGAGCTCTGTACGAGACAACAATGGAAAAGAAGGCCACTGGCAAGATCTCCACCAGAGCAGCGATGAAAAAACTTGACGACAACGTCCAAAAAATCCTTCTAGCTGATACCATGTTAAATAATAAAATGAAAATAAGAAAAAGAAGAGAAGATAAGGAGAAGAGATTGATGGAGAAGAATTCTTCCCTTTCTCTATTGTATTTAGTGTGTTTAGAACTATCGTTTTATACATTTATAAATAACATATAAGAGAGCCAATCATGTTGACAGAAAAGGAAAAATAATCTAAAATCTAATTAGACAACTAATCTAAGTTGGCTTTGCAATATATATTGAACGTGGACAATTTTTGTCCCAAAATGGGTTGGGACCCACAACACAAGCATGATACCCGAATTGGGTTGGGTACCACAATAGAAAATCCTTTTGATATAATTTTAGTTGTAAGAATTAATGGATCTATGCCCCTCTCAAGACCCAATCACTAAAAGTCAAGTGAAAGGTCAGGTTGAAATTGACCATGAACATGAAAATCAATAAATGATGTTTGACTGACAATTTTAGTTCCTTTTTGATGGAAGTTGTATGAGGGTAGTGGGTCTAGCAAGTTATGGTGGTCTTATTTGTAATGATTCAGGGAATACTCTGATTTCCTTTGTTGGTCCTCTGCATAACAGGTCGGTTCTTGATGTAGAATTGGTTGCTCTGTGGAGAGGTATTTTGGAGTTGGAAGAGCTTGGGATCCACGGGAGTTTTGTGGAAGGTGATTCTAAGGTAGTGATTGGCTGGGTGTTGGGTTCTCTCTGCCTCTGGTCGTATTTAGATAAAGTTGAGAGGATTTGTTATGCAATTACTACATTTGATTTTAAGATCGTTTGGGTGTCGCGGTCAGGTAATTGAGTTGCAGACCCTTTCTAGCACAAGGCCTTTTTGGAGTAAACTTGAGGTTGGTTCACCAAAGCGGACAATATTGTGCTAGCAGGCCAAGTCATTACAATTGATGTGTGGTAAAAATAGATATCAAGATCTGAATGTATGTGATTTTGCCCACAGGGGAGAAAGTCTCCTAATAATCAATCCCATAAGTTTGTGTGAAGCCTTTGGCAACTAATCTGGCTTTATATCGAGCAATTGAACTGTCGGATTGCGCTTTAAGGTGAAAACTCATTTGCAACTAACATAAGTCTTTTCTAGAGGAAGAGAAACCATCTCTATGTATTATTTTTCTCCATGCTGACAATTCTTCAATTGGTGTCTTCCAGGAGGGATCCCGAAGAGCTATCAATCATCTTTGGAATCTTAGTGTTGTCAAGAGCATTCACGAAGTTGCAGTAAGATGGAGAAACATAATGATAGGACACAAATCGATCAATGGGATGGTCAATACATGCACGTTTACCTTTTTGAAGGGCAATAGGAAGTTCGGGTAGTAGGAGACAGATCTAAGCCACTGGCAGATGGTTGTGTGGTGTCATGTTGAGTCCCGAGCTTATGTTTCCTTCGTTGATATACAATATGTTGTAAATAATGTATTTTTTCACATGTCCTAAGTCAAAGGTTGACCAAAAGATGTCATTAGATGTAATTGATTATTCTTTCCTTCTTTGTTGCCTTGATTGACTCATTGTATTCTACATATACACGTGTACTACTCCTTTAATACAAGAAATATAATACAAAGAATTGATCTCTCTCAGCTTTCTTCCGTTCTTTTCATTAATTTCTTCCCTTTCTACATTTTTCCTTCAACATGGTACCAGTTAGGAACGATCACATATGACTTCCTTCATTCAACCTTTTCGTCCAGCAGTTTTCTTCCCTCGATTCAACTCTCCGGTCAAAGTTTTTGTAACGCCCCGCCCTTTTTCACTCTACGCTTTCCGAAAATCAGAATCTATTTTTTTTTTAAACAAAGAGTGATAGAGAGTGGGACGTTACGATGCGAGTTAAGTTCGAATTTCTAAAGTCCGACCCTTAACTGGCCAACCCTATGTGTGCATGGACTAAGTTCATGAAAACGGTTCACACATAACAATATAAACATGCGGATTAAAATTATAATTGCGGAATTATAATATAACCTAATTCTTTTCCATTTTAGATAGCAAAGTACTACAAGTCTTTAATCAATAATTATCATAACATAATTATCCAACTAAACATCCAACCATAGCAAATTATCTAAATTATTACATGCCCGAAGTCTAGTTACTCAAATTACAAATTCATAAGTAACTTAATCAAAATAAAACTAAAAGCATCCAAGCTCCTATGCTTGGCCCTTCTCGCGTTCATCGTTTCCCTCATTTCCTTTATCATCCACTAGGGCAGAAGTAGGGCGTTAGAGCAACGCGCCCAGTAGGTATTCCATTTAGGGCTAGCACATGGTTAGTAAAAAACATATATAATAATATCATAATGTCAAAAACCATATAAACCATGCTATGTCATGATGTCAAATGCAATGAGTCCCACCCATCACAAGTACATATAAGTACCCCCACATAGGTCTTTCGGACGCCCCGAAGGAGTGTGGCCCCTCCGGTTTCTTCTCGATGGAAAAGCACATCAAGGTATCCCACATAGATTTTTCGGACGCCCCGACGGAGTGTGGCCCCTCCGGTTACATATCCTTCACGCCATGCCATACATGAGATGCTAATGAAACACATGCTATTTTATATGGTAAACATAGCATTAAAACCCACATTTGAAACATATCCTTTACAACATAAATTCATCCAAAATAAGATAAAAACATTGTACATAAACCCATGATTTCAAAGAGGTGGAATCCTACCAAAGACCACTAACGTATCCTTGCGCTTTTGTCCGGTAACCGCTCACGATCGTACACACCTTGTGAGGTCCCGTTACCTTATAATATACCAATCAATTAAAATCATGTCCCATTTGATTTACCATAATGTCTAAGTCCATAAACCCAACTTGTGGGGTTCGGCCATACACCATGGCCGAACCTCACTTACTAGGTTTTTGTTCCCTTTTTGTTTATTTCACTTAAGTCCAAGATCATACCCCTTTTTTTTTTTCATTAATTTAATCATAAACAAATTAATCATCTACCATACATCAAACCTTAAGTTTACCAAACATCCCCATGGGGTTCGGCCATACACCATGGCCGAACCCACGGTCCATTAATTTTATTTATTTACAACATTGTCATTATACATATCCATAACCAATAAACATAAGTCACTTTAAGTGTCCCTTAAAATATTCCAACAAATGGTTCATTAAATGGTTCATGGGGTTCGGCCATACATCATGGCCGAACCCATGATATCATTGTTCCATCCTCCTTCAAAATTTATTTACAATAATAAGTCCATAAATTGACCCACAAAATTGCTTCATGGGGTTCGGCCATACACCATAGCCGAAACTTATGATGTCTAACTTTCCAATTTTTCCATTATATAAATTACCATCCTTGAATCCATAAATCAAGGTTCCTTCCTTTTTTATCCAAAAATCCATCATTAAAATCTTTCTAAATTAATAATCATCTTCCATGGGGTTCGGCCATACACCATGGCCGAACCCTATGGTTCATAATATTCTCTTTAAAAAATCATTAAACCAATATCCTTTCCATGGGGTTCGGCCATACAACATGGCCGAACCCTATGGTTTATTACTTCCACTTGAAAATCATTTAGACCCATATTAATTACTTAATAACTTTTCCATGGGGTCCGGCCATACAACATGGCCGAACCCTATGGTTCATCATTGAGTCTTTAGCCATAATAAAATTAGGGTTCGGCCATGCAATGGCCGAACCATGTCCTTAACCATATATCCATTTTAAACCTTTTAATCTCATCAACATACATCTATAATTTTTCATCCTTTAAATCCATTATAATTCATTATTTTCCTTTCCATGGGGTTCGGCCATGTATGGTTCATTACTTCCTCTTAAAAATCCTTAAAACCCATATAAATTCTTTAATCACTTTCCATGGGATTCGGCCATACAACATGGCCGAACCCTATGGTTCATCAATGGGTCTTTAACCAATATAAAATTAGGGTTCGGCCATGCAATGGCCGAACCTTGTCCTTGACCCTCTTTTCTTGATTATGTAAACTTAATCATTTACTTACCGATTCCGTGACTCCTCCGGTTTTCCTTCACTTGTTCTTGCTCTTTCAATCTTCTCCTTCTTTAGGCTCCTCTCCTCCTTGATCTTTAGCCGAAGTTGATCTTGATGAAGTCCCTTGAAGTGGTTCGGCCAAGAGATATTTGTTTGAGAGAGATAGAGTAGCTTGGGATAGGAAATACTCCAAGCTCTTGTCTTGAGGGTGGTCGGCCTTGTATGTGTATGCCGAGCGCCCCTTCTTCCTATCTTTTATAAAACTTCTACTCGATCCTATATGGCTGAAATAGCACATAACGATTTCAGCCGTGTGGGAAGATTACAATTGCTATTCCGGTTTAGTCCAAAAACCGTAGCCTCATGTGTTTAATCTTAGCACCTTCTTTATTTAGCAATCCCCTAGTTTCACTCTTAACCAAGGAAAAAACCCCTTTTTAAAAGGATTCTAGCGCATGATCATGGATATGCAAATGTTCATATACGGCCATGCTATCTATATTTAATTTTTAGACATCTTCTTTATTTGGATTAGGCAATTGGATGTCATTGCCTAATCCAAATCATCTAGGCGTGTTGCCCATTTTGGACAAACCTTGGTCGACTAACCTCGATTTTTGTATGCGTGTGTCCCTTGTTTATAGATATTGCATTTCCATTTTAATTCAGCCCCATTTAATTAGGCTTGAACCCACTTGGTGGTCAACCAAGTTAACCACAACCCATTGGGTCCTAATTGAGCATTTTGACCCAAATAGCAACATTGACCCAATTAAATGCGCCTTACCCATTTACTTTAAATTGAACCTTATACCATAACCGTTGGGTTCTAATTGGGCCATTGACCCAACACCTTACTCATCTAAGGTTCATATCCGTTAATTCATAATTAAAATGGCAAATTCCGTAAATATTGATAAGATGGAATTCCGAAGTGTTACAGTTTTTTCCTCATTGGGTTCCCATGACAATTCCATCTTCTGTCCTTAGATCTGCTGATTGATTGAAGATTTGGCCAACTTACCCTACGATTTCACGTAGTTTTTCGGCCTAGATTACATCCCTTAGGTTGGTTTTAGGGTTCGTTCACAGGTGGGGGTTCCTTTGCATCCCTTCGGTTGGTTTTGAAACAATGCTTTTGGATCGAGTGTCTTTCGGTCTTAGATTTCCACCAAAATTATTCCTTAGCCTATCCGTAGTGTTGTGAACCTTTCTATAAGGTTAGATTCGATAGTGGGTCCCACTGAGTACCCTTCTTGGGCACGCCCAGTAAACCTCGCGAAACAAAACCAGCCAGACCGACCTCTCCTTCTGCAGGAATGGCAGTAGGTCGTCGTGGCCTTTGGCCGATCGGTCATTAGCCCCACCAACCCTACCATTATTCTCTATTTAAACCCTGCCCTGCCCATTTATGAAAGAACATATCTCTCTTCTCTCCTCTTTCTCCCCTTCTCTCTTCTTCACAAGAGCCAGAATGTGACACTATTTGAGACTTCAAGCTAGAGATTTTAGTTCATGTGCTCATCGCAAGGCGGGGCGTGACAGAGATGATGTTATTCAAGTATCTTGGCACAAATTTGATTCCTTACAACAAGACATGATACAACTTAAGAGCCTTCAAGCATCTAGTTATGCCCAAATTTCTTTTGCTCAATCAAGTACTTTCTAATTTGCTTTCAAGACTGCATCCAGCGGTCCCTGGATTATTGATTCTGGGGCTATGTCTCACCTGTCAGGTATGTCTCACCCTTTTTCTTCTCTTAATCCCTTTTTTTTTCTTGAAATGTTGAACTTGCTGATGGGACCTTTACCTCCATCACTGGTAAATGGACCATTCTGATATAGTTTATTCTTGATCTTCTTTCGTTCTTCAGTTGTCTAATAATCTTTTATCTGTTAGTTCGCTTGCTAAGGCCCTAAATTGCTTTGTGACTTGTTTCCTTTCTTATTGTGTTGTTCTAGATTTGGTCCCAAAAAAAAAAAAAAAAATTAACGATTGATGGTGGTCATGAAGAAAAGGGTTTGTACTTTTTTTATCCACAAATTGACTCAAAATATGTTGCTTGTTCTACTAGTTATCTGGACACTTGGCTTTGGCATTGTAGGTTGAGTCATCCCTCAATTACAGTGTTAAAGCATTTTGCAACCTTTGTTGAAACTTGATAATTTTGTTTGTGAAATTTGCCAATATGGAAAGTAGCATTAACCCACCTTTTCTCCGTCTTCTGATCATTCTCCTTCCTCTTTTCTTTTCTTATACATTTTGTTTGGATGTCACCCATTGTTTCTTCAACAAGATTTCATTATTTTGTCACATTCATAGATGATTACTCTCGAATGATTTGAGTTTATTTGATGAAATATAAATTTGAGGTATTTGATCATTTTCGCACTTTTCAATTAAATGGATTACTCTCACTTTAATTCTCGTCTTAAAATCTTGCGGAGTGATAATGAGGGAGAATATATGTTTCGCTCTTTTTTACATTATCTACTGGAACATGGAGTTGAATCTCAAACTTCATGCCCCCATTCACCTCAACAAAATGAAGTTGTTGAAAGGAATATTTGTCATCTTCTTGAGGTAGCTCGATTTTTGTTATTTAAATGTTCCCAAGTCATATTGGCTTGATTCTATTTTTAATGCTCGTTATTTAATAAATTGCATGCCCACAAGTCTTAAATAACAAAGTGTAGAATAATAGACTAAAGAAAAGAGAAGGAACAAGAAATTCTCTGTATTGATGTGTATAATGCAAAAGAGTTACATGTATAAATAATAAACAGGGAGCCAATTTAGGTGACTAATATGGAAAAGAATAAAAGAATGATCAATTTATAATAAATCATACAACTCATAAAATAAAATAAGATGTCTTTCCTAAATAGGATGATTTTGGTCAACCCTGTCCTGAAGTGGGTCCACAATACTCCCCCCTGAAACTAGTTTGAAGATGTCGAGTAATCCCAACTTGCTAACAACCGAATCGAGTTGAGTTCGGGGAACTGATTTTGTAAAAATGTTCGCAAGCTAAATTTTAGACTTCAAATGAGGAGTGAAAAGTCGGCATTCAAAAATATGCTGACGAAGGAAATGACAATCCAGTTCAATGTGCTTGGTCCACTCATGAAAGATAAGATTGGAGGTAATGTTGATGGCCACTTGATTGTTACAAAACATAATGAGTGGATCAGCAAGAGCAAAGCCCAATTCAGTAAGGAATTGTCGGAACCACAGCAATTCAGAAGCAGTATTAGCTATGGCATGATATTCGGTTTCAGCATTGAAACGAGCAACAACTGACCGCTTCCTGCTTCGCCACACAACTAAATGTGAGCCCAAGAAAACACAATAGCTGGAAGTAGAGCGGCGATCATCTGGAGACCCAGCCCAATCAGCTTCAAAATAACCGTGAAACGGACAAGTAGGCTGGTATGCACAGAACAAGCCGCAACCAGGATGAGCCTTAAGATAGCGAAGGATACGGAACACAACATGGAGGTGAGTGTCCCATTGTTCATGCCTGAACTGGTTGATGACACCAACATCAAAAGATAAATCCGGTCTCGTGATGGTGAGATACATGGGCTTGCTGACAAGTTGTTGATAAAAATTTGTGTGTCAAGAAGAGTCCCATCAAATGCAAATAACTTGGTCCTCACATCCGCGAGAAGACCGAGCAACTTCAATTCCAAGAAAGTTCTGGAGGGGCCCTAAATCTTTAATATCAAAAGTTCATTGAAGATAATGTTTGAAGGAAGAGATGGTTGCATCATTGTTACCTGTGAGGACAATATAATCAATATAGACCACCAAAATCATCACAACTGAGTGGAGGCAATAGATTAAGATTGAGTGATCCGACTGACAACGAATAAAACCATAAGGTATCAAGACACTGCTAAACTTCTCAAAACAAGCACAGAGAGGCTACTTAAGACCATAAAGAGCCTTTTTGAGTCTGCATACAGAGTTGGGCTCCCCCTGCTTGACAAACGCCAGAGGAGGAAACATGTACACTTCTTCCTGAAGATCACCATGGAGAAAAACAAAACTTGATCATTTTGTATAATATCATTTTGTTTCCCCCTCATATCGCAGCTTTCTCACAGCATTGGACAACATCAAGATACCAAAGAGGATTGACATGGCCTTGAAACATCCCTAAAAGTAGCCATGGATGATGAATTAGTTGTCCTTGAGAAGAACACTTGTGACATGGTTCCTTGGCCACCGGGGAAGACTCTTGTTGGATGCAAGGGGTATTTGCCTTGAAGGATAATTAGCGCATGACAAGGGATATGGTAACCCTAAATGCCTAATGTAGTTATGAAATGGTCAAAATAATGTATCTTAAATCTAAAATGTGCTGAAATTAATCACTCAATTAATTTTTGCAATTAAATAATATAAATTTTACCACATCTGATCATTCAAAAATATCTTCAAATTCTAATGGATTAATTAATAGATAAATGGGATTTGGATAATGAACTAATTGAGTTAATGAGTATTAAATGGGTAAGTGGAATAAGTCAAAAGGGGTTGGATTTCGATTAAAAAGAACAAGGGAATATGGATGGTTGCCTGAGGTCTGAAATATGGGAAACTAAGGACACGGATAGAAACGAAAGAGGGAAACTAGGAAGAGGGCTTGCGGCAGCTAGGGAAGGGAATGTTTGGTGGAGGTGGAAGCAGATATGGCTTTTGGGAGGGTAGCAACACAAAGGAAAAGTGATAGAGGCTTAGCGGCAAGGCCAGGTGGGTTCCGAAAGGGACACGACATGCAAGGAAAGGTGTTGTGGAGGGAAACGAAAACACAAGGAGGGGTATTAGGAAGTTGCGACACAGGTAGTGGCTTTGGAGGGGGACAACGATGGCTGTATGGGATGGGAAAGGATGGGGCAAAGGCAGCAGAGGGGTTTTGGGTGAGGGACGAAACCCAGGGAAGGGTTTAGGGTCGATGGCAAGGGTCCAGGAAGGGTTACAGAGGTGGGTGAAGGCTTGGAAGGCAGCTAGGAAGGGGCGGAAAGCTAGAGAAGGGATTCTTGGTTGCAGTTGCAGTAAGGTAATAGAGCAAAACAAAGAAAGAGAAGGAGGAAGAAGAGAGAGACAGAGAAGTAAAAGAGAATACCTAAAGAAGATGGTGGCCTCACGCCAAGGCTTCTCGCCCAAAGGAATCACTCCAAAGATCAACCGCACAAGAGGGTTGCGAAAATCTCAAAAAATTTATCTATTCAACTGTATATGCCTTAAGGAGGCTACAAGCATTTTGTAACTTTCATCTTACAAAAAATTAATAATAAACAAATACCTAAATTACCCTTACTAAGATTAAAACACAAAATCACAGAAATAACAAATACGAAAACAGTAACTTGTGCATGGGGGATGCGCTGCATCAAACTCTCCTTCTGAGAAAGAATTCGACCTTGAGTGCAAACAGATGAGAAGACACAAATCATCCCACGCCGTGTCTTCCCAAGGTAGGGCCTTCTAAGTGCAAACACATGCACGTGAGGTCTTACAGATGTCATCCAAGCGTCAAACCACAATGATAGCGTTGGGCTTTCTTCCATTGATCACAATCTTGACCTTAGGACAAACTGAAAAATTTCCCCAGTTAAACATTGTCCTAAAGCTGTGTAAACTGGAAAATCTGTACTAACAGACTCAAGCCCTTGTGCTCTGACTGAGGTCTTGAATGCCTAGATTCCTGAGACAAATTGAATGTTAACTGTAAAATATCTTTAGTCTCAGGCTCGAGGTCTCGAGTCTTGGCTTGAGTCCTTGAGGCTGATTCTATCTAAGAGCTCATCAGTCCATCTCTGTAAATTTATTATGCTCTCAGGCTCGAATCCTCAAGCTTTGGTCGACGTCTCGAGCCCCTCCTATCTGAGAGCACCTTGAGAACAATCTGCAATTTGTTATTGCTCTCAGTCTCGACTCCTCGAGAATTCACTGAGGTCTCGATCTGATCTCGAGACACGCTTTCTGAGACCTCGTGACTTAAACACTCTAAAAATCAGGACATAATGTAGTGACCTGACCCGGAGTAGCGGGTCAGCAGAAGTGGGTAGAATTAGTTAGAAATTGACATTGTTTTATTAGTATATTATTTTATTTTATTAAAATTATTTGGAAAAAACACACCTTCTCAATTAGAAGCTTACAAATTTGTCCTCCCCGAATTGAAATTAAGTGAATGGAAAATTTAAATTAACATGTTAGATTTAATTCCCAAGGTTAGAATGTTAATTGGAATTATACAATCAGAAATTTATAACTGATGATTTTAGGTGAACCCCCGATCCCACACTTTCCCTCCTGAAGTATTGGTGTACTGAAAATAAAATTTAATGAAAATTTATAAGTGAATTTTCTATATTTAAAAGGATAATTAAAATGTAAGAATAAAAGTTTAATAAATTTTTATTCCAAAGTTAGTAAGTTTAATTAAAATTCTTTCCCATTAAAATTTATTTAGTGGGTGTATATATATATCACAAGGAAATTTATTTACTTGGATAGACTTTTAAATATATATATATATATATATATATATTATTTTATAAAATATATATCACCTCAACCCGTGTGGGCCCCTTTGAGACCCCACCCGTGAATCCCATTCACGGTAAAACACAACTCCCTTTTCTTTCTCTTTCAAAAACGGCAACAAGCCTTTCCACTTTCCCAAATTTCCACCGCTACACAAGGTTTTCCTTGTTCGACTCCTCCCCTTTCCTTTCCCACCACGACTACAACTCATGGGACCGACCCTTTTCTGTATTAAACCTAGGCGATCCTTCCCTTCCTTTCCCTCTCCATCGGCATCTCTCTCCTTTGGCTTGGGGTGAAATCTGCAGGAGCTTCCGAATCAACCAGTTTGGGTTTTGTTCCCTCTCGTTCTTCTAAAGGTATGTGGTTCCCTCTCTTCCTTCTCTTCCCTCTCTATCCCTCTAAGTTACGCCCATCACCGTAGAGAAACCCGAAAAAGAAATAGATATCTTCTCCATGGTTTATTATGAGAAAACCATATGGGTTTCCTAGAAAATTCTCTATGTTTTTCATAAAGAAAACCTCCATGTTTTGTAAGAAATATCCAATGCTTGCCATGAGAAAAGAAAACCATACTTGTACTGTTTATACTTGAGACTGATTTTCAGTCTTCAAAACTGTTTGATTGAGGACTGTCGTTATCTTACCTAAACTAAAACCTTCACCCGTCACGTTGGACTTTAGGATATCCGTAGATCAAAGTTGGGGCAACAACATACCTCATATGTATTGAATGTAAATTGCGAGAGATATTTAATAATCACCATATTAATGATGATTGGAAAACTCGAAATAATTTATTTGCAGCAATTAAAAGTGGAATTTGATTTGGCGCATTTATGCAACCTATCTATTGCTTGGATACTATGAGATGCAAAAATCTCAACTTTGAGGTAGGGAGTACTTTGTTGTTCTTTCATAATTTGTTTATTTGGATTTTATCAGTATTTTTATATCTTGATTTTATTTATGCTTTGCTTTTATTTTAAAGGCATATATTGTTATGTGTTATTATTGCTATGATGTGGTGATGATTTATTTGATATATCTGGTATGATTATGTGATTGGGATATTATGGTAATGACGCAAGCGTGGTCAACGACTAATATCGGTTCTGGATTTTAATATAAATTTTATATGCCCCGAAGAACCTGACTGGACCTGTCAATTTAATTGAGATCCCATCACATGTGAATCATCTCTATGTTATGCATACCTTCATAGTAAATTGTGTATGTATGAATGTTCTTGGTCACACAGCATAATTGATTGGGCCTATGAAGCTGTGTACACATGATGGGTTTCTCTGTGTGTTTGGGTTATTAAGTATATGGGTGAGACTTGTGGATTGATTTGATATGTATGGATATCTATAGTTTGATCGATGTGTGGGCCAATGGTGAGATTGGTAATTCTCCTCGGGTTTGTGATTGAGAATCCTATGTTGGTAGATGTGTGTTGTATGGAGGAGTTTGAGACTCATAGATTGATATGAGTAATTGCGATATGATCAAGTGGTGTAGGCCACATGAGATTGTGTGATGTGTTAGCCATATGTGGAGGATATATCTGATTACTAAGATGTCGATTGATGTGTTCGTTGGATTTGGATTCCACGTGTTGGCTTGCAGTGCATGGACCTTATGTGTGAGTGTGATGGGCTGCACAATGTATTCACGTGTGACGTGTGTTTATGGACGAGATTGTGTATCATATTAATGATTCGTGATTAGTGGCTTTTGAGAAAAGATCCCATGTGTGAGATTTGATTAAGAACGTGATACTTATCTGTCTTCTTGATGGGGAGGTGTGAGGCCAACAGACCCAACAGTACTAGTGGGCGGATGATGTGTGGGTGGGTGATGGATGAGCATAGGCAACCACACTGATGGGCTACCTCATTGACAGGTTGTGGGTGAGGGATGAGGTCGTCACTAATCCCATATTGAGAGCAAATGAGTGAACGCGTTGTCTATAAAATGGATTGAGAGCATCAATGTACCAGGTGAAATAACTCATTGTGGAGTTTAATAGTGTGATAAGTTACACTCTTTAGTCGGTTAGGCTGATGATCAAGCGCTTAGAACTATGATATATTGATGGATATGAGTGTTATGAGTATGATATCAAGATAGGCACGTTTAGGTGGGTTATGTTGTAGTGTTCCTGTATTTTGTTTATGTGATGTTGAATGGTGTTGGATAGTCTGCATTTTTATATTGAATATTATTGTATATGGGTTTTCAATTGTTTATTTGTACTCCTACTGAGCTGATGATCCATGGGCAAGTGAGGCTCACTCCCTAACAGTTTTTCAGGTGATAGCTGAGGAGTGACAATTCAACTCTCAGAGGTGGTGACGTGGTACTGAGTCTAAGGATAAATGTTTAATTTCTTAGCATAGTTGTGGATTCATGCGATTGAATTTATTTATTTGGTAATATTTATTTTTGAGACTTGATTAGTTGATTTGAATAAATTGAGAACCTTGAGCATATTGTTTTTGTTTTATTTTATGGAATGAGATGTGAGCAGTGAGATTAGACTTAATATTAATAGTCGATGTTATCCTTCTCATATTTTTTGTGGATGACATTAAGATTTGTGCAATGTGTAGTTGGGCATGAAGGATTTGATGGCTTTGTTTATTTCATTTATAATCTTTAAAAAATATATATATTCATTTCCCCCAGCCACAAATCTGTGATGTAAGGCTCGTTAGTTATGTTGTTTTGTTGGATCACACCCGTTCAACCTGCAGTTAAGCGGCGTTTAGGTTATAGAAAGGAGCGGGGCGTTACACATAAAATTTGGGAGATCTCTAAACTGTGTTTCCAAATATAAGGCTCGAGACCTCGAAGCATGCTCCTCGAGACCTCGAGGATTAGCCGTTGGGAAAAAGGTCTATAAATACACGGCTTATGTTTGTGAAAAGAACATACCTTTACACTGGAAAAACCCTATCTTTCCATATCTCTCACCATTGGCTCTCTCTTTTCTTCATTAATCCTCATAGGTTGATTCAAAGCAAGCAATGCTTAATTTATGAAGAAGACAAGATAATCATTTACTAGGACCAACTTGTAGTATCCCTTGTCCTAGACCCTCCCTTCCGCTGTGGCAAAAGCATATTGGTGGACAAGCAAGCTCTGAAGGCTGAAGAGTAGGAATCTCCTCAGAAGAACACATCATTCAAGATCGGTTTAGGCCCAAGGGTCCTCTGTTTAAATTTCATTTTCATAAATATTGTAAGGTGGATTAGGACTCTGTGTTTGAACTACTTAAAAGAATAGGCGTCGAGGATTAGACCATTATGATCGAACCTCTAAAAAAATCTAGGTTGTACTATCTAGGTGAGAAGCCCATTCATAGTATGTTGGGACAACCCAAGAGTGGGAAAGTCTAACAATGGATGTAGGTTTGTTTAAACCGAACCACTATATATCATTGTGCATTGTGGTTGATTAATGGTTTGATTTGTTTATTATTTTGCATATACAATTATTCTGCTACACTTTGTTTAAACAATAAAACTGTAAAAAGGGTATTAAAATCGAATTAGACCTATTCCCTCCCCTCTTTCTTTCTCTATGTGTGTGTGTTGTATTGTTCTAGTAACGGATTTTCAATATAGTCTTAACATGGAAGATGAGTTCTCTATCAATGCTTTGAAAATTTATTTGCAACAGTCTTTTGATATTAAGGATCTTGGCTTACTTCGTTATTTCTTTAGAATTGAAGTTGCTCGATCCCCTAAAATACTTGTTCTTTCTGAATGGAAATATGCTTTAGATCTTCTTCATGATGCTGGATATTCTGGATGTAAGCCTACACAAACACTGCTTGATGTTAATTCAAATTTTTTTGCATTTGATGGGACTCCTCTTCTTGGTCCTCGATTTTATTAGCAGTTGGTAGGCAAACTCATTTATCTTACCATCATCCGGTCTGACTTGGCCTATGTTGTTAGTGTGGTTAGTCAATTAATGCATGCTACTATGGATGCACAACTTCATGCGGTCTTTTGCATTTTACGTTATTTGAAGTGCTCACCCTAGTTGTGGACTCTTTTATAGGATTCAGTCTATGTTTAAATATTCGCGACTACTCTGATGCTGATTGGGCTGGTTCTCCTGATGATCAACGATCTACCTCAGGTTATTTTATTATTTTAGGATCGCATTTGGTTTCTTGGCGAATCAAGAAACAAACTGTTGTTGCTCGTTCTAGTGCAGAGGTAGAATACAGGGCCATGACCAACACAACATGTGAATTACTGTGGTTTAAACAGTTTCTTGATGAATTGGGTTTCCCTTCCTCAAAGGCACTTATCATGTTCTATGACATTGCAATCAATATTGCTTTAAATCCAGTTTTCCATGAGCGTACAAAGCATATAGAGATTGATTGTCATTTTCTTCGACATCATTTATCGTCTGGGAATAGTGTCACTCCATATTTGAAGTCCAATGATCAATTAGCAGACATGATGACTAAAGTCATTTCCATTGTCAACTTGATGATGTTTCAGCAAGCTGAACTTAATTGATACCTTGCGCCAGTTTGAGGGGGATTGTTGTAGATGTAGATATAAGTGTATTTTACATTTTACATGTGTTTTTATTATAGTTGACTTGTGGTTGTGATAGATTGTAACATGTTCTCTTTCCTTTTCTGTTGCCTTGATTGACTCCATGTACTCTATATATTCATGTATTATCTTCTATTAGAACTAAGTAGTACAATATATAGAGAATTTTTCTCTCTTTTCTTCTATTCTTTTCCATTATTTTCTTCTTCTTTTTTCTGATTTTCCTTATAACAATATATTGAAGTTAGTTGTCACTTTCTTTTCCATTATATTCTCTAGGAATAGTGTCACTCTGTATTTGTAATTCAAGGATCAACTTGTTGATATGCTCACGAAGGCAATCTCTCGATCACAATTTGATGACATCCTAAACAAGCTGAGCTTAACTGATATCTTCACTCCAACTTAAGTGGGAGTGTTGTAGATGTAGATATTTGTATTTCACATTTTACATGTGTATTTTTGTTATAGTTGACTTGTGGCTAGCATGGATTGTAACATGTTTTCTTTCATTTTCCATTGCCTTGATTGGCTCTCTGTACTCTATACATTCATGTATCATCTCCTATTGGAAATAAAGCAATACTATGCACAATGAAGTATCTCTCTTTTCTTCTCTTTTCTTTCATTACTTTCTTTTTTTTCCGTATTTGCATTCTTACACCTTTTGGATATGAGTTTTTGGTGGTTGGGTCAACAAACTTACCTTGAACAGTTGAACTTGGGATCCACCAGCCCACTGCATAGAATTTATCAAGTAAACAACTTTCTATTGTAGTAAATAAAATAACAATGCACAAGAGTAGCATTTTCACTCTCATACCCATGATAACTATTTTTGTCTACTAGTATAAAATATGACGTGTGGAAATTCATTGGACTTAATGAAACCAACAACATAATAGGTAATCGCAGATATACCAAAACTCAGCCAAAAAATCAGCCCAGGATCATTTCTAGCCTTGCTATCTAAAGTGATGAATTTGGTACTTGATTTGAAATCTATGAATGTTTCACATTGAGATACTACTGTCTGGAGGATAGAATAAGTTGGACAAAGATATCCAATAGGATCTTGCAGTTCCTTTTCAATATTGAAACCCTGATTACTACATTTTAAATAAAAAAACCCTTTGTTTTCCAAACAAAACAGTGTGCATTTCCTTTGCGCCGTTTGAAGTCAAAGCCTTTTGTTTTGCAGCAGCCTTGCTTAAAATCCTAACCTTGGATAACATTAAATCTAGAACCTTTGCACGTACTTTCTTGCATTGTGTGTTTGTTCTCTGTGGTCATTTTTGTACCTCTTTTATGTTTGTGGGTTCTCCCTCCTTTCAGATTGTTCCTTGATCATTCCCTTTGGAAGTTGCCATTGCCTAGTTTGGAGTTATAGAGGAATTGGTGGGTCTTCAGAGATAAAGCTCCCTCTTCAAAGAGAACTATCAAGTGCATTTGTTCGAATATTTTTCTTTGGGCGTTGGCTATTAATGCATTCTTCGGCTTTTTGGACAACCGATTTAGTGGGAATCAGTTTAGGATGTTTTGGTGTAGCATTTCTTGCTTTATTTTGCTTGCTTGAGCTTTGGTGTTTCATCATCTCTTTGGGGAATCTCCTCTTTGTTGATTATTCTCTTTTTTTTTTATCAACAAAATTCCTTTGTTATTTTTTTTTTAAATCTCACATTTGTCACATTATAATAAACAACTAGTACTGGGTAATGGGGCTCGTTTTTTGGCATTGAGATATGCATGAGACACCTATTTGGCCATTTGGTGTGGTTGTTAAGCCTCACCATATACCATGCTTTATGTTCTTTAAGCCCGTCTTACAGTACTATGGTAATGCTTGAGTTTTTCTGTTCATTTATTGGACTGACGGTGACATGGTGATTGTGTTATGACTGTTATCCAGAAATCAAATACTATTTTCACCATGACCTCGAATGGGGGAAAATGGTCATAAATAAGACCTAAAAAGTGCGAAGGGAACATTTTATCATGTGTATGAAAACAAGGTGTACCCTTAAAATTACTGTGTCCTAATCTGGGGAACAAAGGAACAGTTCAAATGCTTACTTCCGATGGTGTGGGAGCTATTCCATGGTGTAACATTTGAGAGCCAAACAGAAGAAGTTATTCCAGGAACGCTAGTTTCAGAATAGGAACATGAGGGAGTCCAATTGATCGTACTACTATTTTCCTCAGAAAATCTGTTACATTTCTTAGTCATTTTGTTGATGATTGTTCTGAAGTTCACTGCAATATGTTACAGACAAGTGACACTCGGCTCTCAATCTCTCTCTTCCAGCTTTTGTTTCAAATCTTCCTCGTGTTCCTTCTCATCTTCAAATTTACCCTATTTTTTTCTTTCACAAAAGCTACTTATTTTTGTTTTGGATTGAGCTAACTCATACTTTCAATAATGGTTCTCATCATGTGTAACACTATTCTATTTTCTTTTCTTTTCTTGAAACCTAGGAGAATAATTTCTTAACATATATTGTTTTACTTTTTAATTGTTTTTTTTTCCTGCAAATTTCCTTTCTCCATTCAATTAACTGAACGATGAATTGGAAACCATGTGTGTGTGTGTGCACACACTGAATGAATGGTGTGAAATAGGTTCCTGGTACTGTACTTGATGGGCAACTTGCTATTGTGTTGCATTGGCCTATATTTACAACCATTGTTGCCAAGTCATCTACTTGGATTGCTAATTCCATTTAATATATAACAGTTTTCTGTTTTATGTTACTACTGGGTTTGTATTGGTACCATTTTGTGACCATTATTTGCATTTTATTTTTATAGTTCTTGAAGCCTGACAAGATCATTCCAACCGTTAATGTTGGAAGTGCTGCTAATCGCCAAAAGATGCAATCATACTTCAGGGAATGGCTGAAAAGCTAAGGATTGCAAGAGTAGACTTTCCCGTTGGACCATACCATTATATTTGCTGCAAGATCTCATATATTATTACTTCCATGACTGAGCTGAAGACATCGAACTCGTAACTGGTATTATTGCAAAACCATTGGAAAGTTTTTTTTTTGTTTTTAAATGGTAATCATGTTACTAGAGATGAGGACCAGAGGTGCGCAGACACCAAGCAAACTGAAATAAAAAGAAAAAACCATGGACGGAAATGGAAAAAAGAAAAGAAACACCAGCTGGAAACTACAAAAATCCTAAAAACTCCAATCAGGAGCACCACCAATTATAACTACAACAGGGCTGCAAGATTTGCCACCCTTGCAGCCGCACGTACTGCCTAAATTGTAGTTTTGACTCAGTTTTTTTAGTGCAGAAGCTTCCTGCTACTCTGAGGTAGGCATCCATTGAGATTGTAAGTAGTTGGTTGATACATAATTGAACTTAGCATATTTTATAGGATAATTGTTTTGATTTGTTGTATGATGCATTGCATGCTCATTTTTGAATTTGAACAAACACCCATTATAATTGAGTTTATAGGAACAAGCATCATGTAAAATTTTTGTCAAATTTCAATGATTCAAAAAGTATTATTAGTATATAATGAAATGAATGATGCTGGTGCCTTTGGCTTCTGTTATGGTTGAGTTTTGTTCCACACAAGGTTTAAAAATTGGCTGAGTCCAAGATGACTCTGCCAAGTCGACTCGGACTCGGTTGTATCTGGTACAAGTCTATATAAGACGATGCAGGGTGCCTTGACTCATTTTAAATCAATGTGACTCAGACGAGTCGAATTCGTCTGTCTTGTCATTAAATTTCAATGATTCAAAAAGTGGTATATTTGAAGACAATGAAATGAATGACATTGGTGCGTTTGGTTTCTATTATGTTTGGCTTTTGTTCCACTCAAGGTTTTAAAAATTGGCTGTCTGAGTTGACTGCTGATTTGACTCAGACTCAATCATATCTGGTACGAGTATATATATGCAAAATGTCTGGACTCACTTTTAATCAATGTGACTCAGTTGAGTTGAATTTGTATCGGCCTTGTCTAACTCATATTGGCTGAGTCTGGTGAGTTGACTCGGTTAGTCATGGGACGTTCAGTGGCACTGGTACCAGTGTTTTAAAAACTGAACTAAAAAATGCAGTTTGATCCGGTTGGACCTAAACTGGTCTCTAAAGCTGTCCAGTCCTTGAGACGGTTTGATTAATTAAAAAATTGTTATAAATTTTATTTATTTTATTCTTCTCTTCATTTTTCATTGTTTTCTATTGTAGTGTCATGGTTGCAATGAGATTTTAATTTTTTTTCTAATTTTTTAATAATTATTTTTAAATATTAAAGTATATTATATTATCTTAATGTTGGTTCAAAGCGGTTTGACCCTGCTATTTAATCTAATTAAAATCAAACCGTTATGTAAAATTATTTAATTAACCGTTTAGGTTTTAAAAGATTGATTGCTACGATTTTCCCCCCCCACCCCACCCCACCCCTCTGCAAACATCACCTTCCGTTGCTTCTTCCTTGAGAATGGGTAATAACATTTATGATATCAGTGGCATTGGACTTAGTTTAACGTGTCATTCGTCATGATCCAAAGCAATGGTATTCTAAAAATTAAAGCAAGTATATATAGCGTTTTGGTGGAATTAATATCAGATATAATAAATGATGTTTACTTTTGAATTATTCAAAACTAGTTATAGCCTTTTATTTTAAAATTATCAAATCAATGTTAAATAAAAATCCATGAATAGATTATGATCAAGATTATTATTGTAAATCTTTAGATTGAAAATGATTAATATGCTCAGGTTTTAAATTTTAATATATTTATATCCTCTTCTTAAATTGAGGACTGATGATTCTATCAGGTGATGAAGAACAAAAGTCATAACTGCAAAATTTTTGTATACTTCTAAAAATCTTCAGCGAAATAACAATTTAGACTCAAAATTCCTAGAACTCCAAAATTCTATTTTTAGTTTGCACTCGCATTGTTCATTCTCCTTTTTCCAAGCCAAAGTCCCTTGAATTGTCACAATCCCTACTTCTTATGATCACATAGGCTGCTCTCCTCATGTACATGCTTAGGACCTTAGGTTGCTAGGTTTTTGAAAAAAAACCCTAACTTTAATAATCATATACGGCCATGCATCAAAGTCTCCTACTTCCTCCAATATCCTGGGTTTTCTCCAAAGTTCCTCGACCTTAGGATTTCTCGCACGCCATGCAAATTGGAAGTCTCTAAATTCGTTAGAAAAGGGTAACTGGAAGCTTCTTTGGAGAGAGAGGATTCTTAACTTGGAGAATATTAAGGAAAATGGATGACATGAGAAGTGAAGTAGTCTCCATGCAAACAATGACATGTCAATTTTGTTCACATATATTTCTTACAACAAATGGCCTTTTTAAAGTGGGTTGTTGCGGTCTATAACATATCTCGACTCATAGCAGACTCATGTAGGTTCTGAATCAAGTGCAAGTGGATCCATTAGAAAACGATCAGGTCTTCTCTTTCCACTTTCAATTCTTTGGTGCAATTAAAGTAGAAAGTCACTAATTATGTCAACATGGATCCCATCATTTTCTAATAGACTTCATAAATTTTATTGGACTTGACTGGAGCGCATGACCTCATCATTATGTTATGTAATAGTCTTTTAGTATTCATGTAATTTATCTTAAATTATAAAGTTTATGTATTGGTGACGGTCAGACTTTCAAATGCCCTCGTTACTTATCCAAAAAATTTATAAAATAATTATAAGTGATTTCCTGCCCATGTTGGATTCTTTATAGCACGCTAAAGGTTTGATTTTGGACTTTTTGAAAACTTGACAAGTGGCATGAGAAGTATTTGTTGTGGATTCAAACTCCCATGATGTAATCTTGATGTGCCGTAGGGGTAATGCGGTCACCCGTATGACTTTTATGCTAGGTATCTCTCTTTTTCCCACTCGTAAATTCAAGAAAAGAAAAGAACTTTAATATCTCATCCATTGAAGTTTAATTCATTTTTAATATTTAATCATTTAAGCTAAATATATCGATCTGATTATATATTCTTTTCTACCAGTTGTCCATTTAAAAGTTCATATCTAATAGTTTAATTTTTTTTATGAAATTAAAACCTCACATTTGAAGATCTACATCATTTTCATTAATTAGATAAGAGTCATTATATTATCGTATACAAGCTATCCACTTTAATTTGATCAATAAATATTACATTTGAAGAGTTTTGCCTTTTTTATAAGTTTTTGATATATTTTTCTGGAAGTCCCTTTCTTATAGTGCTAGAACAACACGATTGACCCTAAAGGGGGTGAATAGGTCAATTCCAGTTTCCATGGTCTTTACAAATTTCTTGATTGTTTTAAGTGCAATGGAACATTAATCAAGAAATTTATTTAGTATGATAGATTGCTTCTAATTTCTTTAAACGATCACACTAAGATTATAACTTTTTACATTTTGCTTGATTATCGATGCTTGTGCACAATATGTAAAAGAAGATAATCAATATGCAAAGTGACATGTGTAAGAAGAGTACTTAAATACTAAATACAAACACACAAAGATCAAACACCATAAGACCAATTTAAAGTAGTTTGGTTAGCCAACCTACATCCACTGTTAGGACTAACTCAACCTTGAATTATCTCCAAATCCACTAAGTGGAAACTTACACCCTCACAATTAGAGTAGAAATTCCACCTCACTCAATCGGCTGGGAATTTCACCCACCATTGTGCTAGAGACGACGCTCTAGAGTTTTTTTATAGTGGTTCTGGAGCCAATCTTTCTTAATCCACTTTCGGGACAAATGTTATGAAATAAAATTAAAACCAAGAAGCACTTGCCTTTTTAGTTCTATCTCTTGATGTGTGCTTCTTCAAGATCCACCCAATGTATGTCGACGCTCAGCCTTATAGCCGTCGTGAATCAATCACAATCCAGGTCGACAAGGAAACTCGTTTTACCAAAGGTTTCCTAGTTTATTAACTTTTCCCCTCTTTCTCTCACAAACTCAATCCATATGATTGGTTATATTTGATTCCCCAAGTGTAAGCACGAGAGAAAGAGTGATCCTTATGTTGGCTCTTGTTTAAGCTCACTAATAATGATGAGGGTCTGATTTGCCAAAGGATACCAACTGGTCGCATAAAGATTGGTTTATATAGAGAAGATAACCAGTTGTAACAACGGTAATGTACCGACAAGTCGGGCGCATCGAGGGGTCGTTGACTAAAAATGTTACCATTCAACAACCCGACCGTTGCGCACTAATGCACTCCCAACGGTAATAATCTTTCTCGGTCGACATGTCGGTGTCGCAGATGGATCGACAGCTAAGGCACTAATGGGTGGGCCCATACAAGAGGGTCGGTGTGGGGCAACACCATGCTGACAGTAGTTTCAAATCTAGAAACTTGTCTGACCCAGAACGACCTGTCTCCCTTTACCGAAGGTCGGTCCTGGTACTCTTGATCGGTCTTGAACTACCGATATGTCTGTTTTCTCGAGATCTCACCTGAGTTCTAAGTTCCGGTACTCATAAATCTCTATCGAAGAGTTGTTGACCACGAGGGGTTGTTTTAGCCTTTCACTGAGGGGTCGGTGCATACGAGACTCTCGATCAGATCAGAGGCTTTTCCAGAATGACAGTTCTATGATCCAGAATTTATATCAATCTGGCCGACCAGTATTTGACCATGATGGATCGATCCTGTCTCCACCGATGGATCGGTGAGAATGACTGGTTGAGCTGACAGTGAAATCAAATACATATTTTTAAGTTGGGTTTCACTGTCAAGTTTCCTCTCTAGGCTATTTATGATTTTACCATTTATTCAACTAAGCCTAGGGAAGGTCATTTCTAAGGTGTGGGTACCACATAAAGTCATATATGGTCGTTTTACCTGTTTTGTGATTGCCATAACAATGAGCTTCAAACCGGTGAAGCATGATTTTCAATCTTGATCATCTTGAGTCTTTAAGTTTCTAGCAAGTGCTTCTTCCCGAGTCATGAAATTGACAAACTTAGGCACTCGACAATCCGTGGCACCAACAATCCACTCCTTTTTCAATTTCATGACAAAGTATTATATTGTTTACATATATATATTTAAATGAACGACAAGACAATGATCTTCATATTCTTGTTCAGCTTGCTTCATTTCATTTTTCTTGTTCAAATACATAAGCAAGCAACACTAGAAAATTATCAAAGGGGTTAGTCCCAAAACATAAATATGTATTCATGGACTAAACTAGATTTGTATTCTTACTCCCCTCATACACCTTGATTTCCTAGTGACCAATACTTCCCATAGCATAAGCTTATCAGTGTTGAGAAGATTTCTCCCCCAATCTTCTTTGAGTTTGATTTTCCAAACTCCAAGCATAAACATTCTTTTATGTCTATTGGCTTCTTTTTTATTATGGCTCTCTCTTTCTAGAGACCCAAACACTTATATTTTACCAATTACACCTCATAATTGGTTTTGATGTCTTCTAGGTTCTACTAATTTCTCTCCCATTTTGTCATACAATTGACAAAGATTAGTAGACAGACATCGAGTTCAAGCACTCCCATATGCTTCCTGCATCTAGTGCTTTCATGAGTTTTTCTTCCAATTCATTTAACTCTTCCCTACAATCTAATACTTATTTTATGCATTACTGTGTTTATTCTTCCTTCTTTCCCTTTAAGATTAGTGTTGTCTTAAAGGTGTTCTCCTAATAGGGTTAAGTCACCTTTCTTACCTCCCCTTTTTGGAGTCTCCCCCCTCATTCTTCAAGCTATCTTCTGTAGCTTCTTTGACCCAACTTCCCCATAAACTTAGCTAACTCTAAATTTATTTTTCATCAAGCTTCCTTTCAAGTTTACATCAGTCGTCCTCCTTATACTGTCATTATTAGCGACAACAGCTTATCAGCATATTTCGTACTCCCCCAAACTCCAAGAATGTGTGTAACATCTCAGCCCGATCCTTATCGCCCTTACATGCCAATACCAAACCTGCATGTTAGTATATTTAGCAAAATCCATGTTAACAATTGATTCATTCATGAAGGTTGGAATGGCACCAATCTTTCTTTCCAACTTCTGACGTTTTTCAAGGGAGAAATAGAGTCGTCTTATAAGATCTCTATCAGACTCGGCTTTTGTTTGTTCTTTTCTTCTCTCCTCTTTTACTTTAATCCTCTTTCTTTCAGCCTACTTTTATTTTTCTTCTCCACTCAAGACCCCTAGAGAGGTTGTTACCTGAACTCGTTTTTCTTTTCTTCCACTTTATTTGACTGGCACCCGAGAAGGAGAGGTAGGTTCTCAAATGCTAATACCAATTTTCCTTCGAGGTACGTGTGGTGGTAAGTTCTTCTTATGTAATCTCCTCGAGAGGTTCTTCACTCGATGACCTATAATATTTAGGAGAGATGAAGATTCTCCTTGATACTCCTAAGATTTTGTAGACAAGCTGGCATGATTATTCTCAGAATCAGAGGACACATTGATGAATGAAGACTTGTTCTTTGTCATTTTTCACTTAGAGGAGAGAAGAATATAGAGGGCTTAACCAACCAATGAGAATCACAAAATCAGTGATTTTCAAGCTACTGCAGGGCAGAGAACCAGAAGCCTCTGTTTTTCAGCAAGAAATCGATCCGGGACGTCCTATCAACTGGTCTAGGGTACGGGAGGAGAGGAGAAAATCGCTAGAGCTCAACGGGAGGAGGAACGATGATTTTGAACTAATCTATCGTTTTCGCAAAAAGAGACCTTTTAACTTATTACTTTTGACTCACATCGACGGGTCGTGACCAACGACCGGTCTGTGTCGATACGTCGATAAATATCGACCTATTTCTTCTTTCGATTTTTGCCCCTTTCGGACAGTGTTCTAATTTCCAACAGTAACGACATGTTTGTTCCTCCGACTAGTCTATCCTTCAACCTGAGTTTTTTTAAGGATGATGGGTATGTGTGTGTGTGCGCTTTCGATGTTCATGGTTCATCAAGCTCTGCTTATACACCTTTCACTGCTAGTGTAGATACATACATTCACACTACTTTTGTGCCATTTGAAGATTCAGCTCATCCTTCTGAAGGTAGGCACAAAAACATGGATTACGGATCTCTTGGATCCAAACCAATCCAAGTACCTTGGGCACATTTAATTTACGAATTCAAACATATTGTCCAGCTATGTGATGTCATGTGATGCGACATTTCCAGACTTTAACAAAGGCAAGGTGTCTTTGAACATGAGTCATTCCACATAATATATAAAATAACGAATATTGGAATGAGACACAAAGCACACTAATCATACATTTATTTCCTATTTTGAATACGGTTACTATACATGTGAAAATGAAGTATGATGCTACACACATAGCTCTCATGTCTGTTATCATGTTATTATCTAAAACATGATAAACACTTTTACCATTCTTTCAAGTATAGTCCAATTCCTTCAAAGAGCTGGTACATAAATGGATTACAGTTAAGTACATTTGATCATTTTGATCAATACTTTTGGTAGTTCATACCAAACTAAAAATCAATTTAAAGACATAGAGCATGTTTCATTCTAGAAGGGATAACTTGGAATGAAACGACACTGTGTATGTGTACCATATACACCCTATATAAGAGGTAATGCACAAACTACATTCATTTCCAAAAGATGCACAAATCACATAGCATATGAAATGAAATGAGATGAGTATATTCCAATACTAAAGTGCAAACCTACATGTATAATGAATATCTTACATTAGATCAATCCCAACAATCAAATAAGAACATGGATTGAATGTAAGATATACAAGTGATTCCAAAAACATTTTTCAAATATGATACCAATAATGGTAGCCCTTTACACATTTGAACATAACATTGTGAGACTTGGAATATAAGTCCACAATCCAGTGATGAAATTTTACAAAATCTTATTTTTATCTTGAGTACTTTCCCATTTGACTTTGCATATTAAATCTTTCAGATTTTATACCACGATGTTGACTTAAACATGAGAGGCAATCATTTTGGTACATGTCTACATAGGATACTTGGAGGGCATTACCTTCATCAAGTTCCTTTACTCTATCATCTTCTTCTCTTAGAGGATTTAGCTTGAACTTTTTCAATGGATGGATCATTCACCTATATTCTCAGACACAACTTGATCATGATAGGTGGTGTTATCCATGGGGCTATAAAAGGCAATTTTTCGTAAAATCTTTTAACCTCTTTTGTTGTTTCATATTTTTTAAATATTTTAAAAGCATATTATGAAACAATAATGATGAATGTTACAAGTGTTTGATTAAAGTGCATAGCCAATTCATCACTAGTCCAAGCAATTTGGTCTTTGGCTGAGTGGTGATGGAAGTTGAAGGTTTATCCAATACATTTTCCATATGCATAGATCACTTTCTATTCACCTATTTGCAAACATATTCATTGATGAAAACATTTAAAGTTTTTCATTCCATTTTTCATCACAAATGGAGGTTTGGAAATATCATGGCTTTTTCTCATAGCCATTGTTCTAGCACTGATCCACTCGGATGATTAGATCCTTGTAAAGAGAACAAGGCTCCGATACTAATTGAAAGTCTATTTCTCATGGTGCCAGAAAAAACATGATTGAATAGGTCAATTTCAGTTTTCATGGTTACAAATTTCTTGATTGTTTTAAGTGCAGCGGAACATTAATTAAGAAATTTGTTTAGTCTGATAGATTGTTTCTAATTTCTTTAAACGATCACGCTAATATTATAACCCTTTACATTTTGCTTGATTATCGATGCTTGTGCACAATATGTAAAAGAAGATAATCAATATACAAACTGATGTGTGTTGAGAATAGTACTTGAATACTAAATATAAACACACAAAGATCAAACACCATAAAACCAATTTAAAGTGGTTGGGTTAGTCAACCTACATCCACTATTAGGACTAACTCAACCTTTAATTATTCCCAGATCCATTAAATGAGACTTACACCCTCACAATTAGAGTAGGAATTCTGTCTCACTCAATTGGCTGAGAGTTTCACCCACTACTGTAGAATATGAATTCTACATATTCATTTGGCTGGGAATTCCACCCATCGTTGTGCCAGACACGACGTTTTAGAGTTTTTTTATAGTCGTTCTGGAGCCAATCTGAAATTCCGTTATAAGAATGATGCAAGACTTAGAGGGGGTGAATAGGTCTGATCCGATTTTATTTTCCTTTTTAAAATAAATCAATTTAACAATATGTGCAGTAGAAAAAACGTGTGCAAGTGATAAACAAAAGAATCAAACCATCAAAACAAACCACATTGCACAATCATTTATGGTTGTTTGGTTCACCTGAACCTGTATCCACTGTCATCTCAATATACTATGAATGAGTTTCATACCCAGATATTACAAGCTAATTTTTTATAGAGGTTCGACCCCCATGTTCAAATCCTCAATGGCTATTTTTTTTTTGTGGTTCGAACACAATGTTCTAATCCATATTACAATATGATATCAAATAAAAATAAAAGAAGTAACACTTGCCTTGGGTCTTAACAATCTTCAAATGTGTGTTCTTCTTGTAAATGTCACCGCAACTCTTCCTTTAGTTCTAGTTTATCTTTTGATGAATATTGGCACAACGGAATATGGATTTTAGGACAAGAGTTTTACTGTTTTTGGATCCTAGATGAATGTCCTCATCTTTACAATTAAACAAGCATTGAATGCTTAAACTCTTCCTTTAAAGCGTGATGAAGGTGAGGAGATTAGGGAAGAAAGAGTCTCTGGAGAATGCCTATATTTTTCCAATTTATCAGTTGTATCTTAACCCAGGGTTTAAGCATGTATTTATAGAGTTTCTGCCCAATGGTTCAGTATCGAGGCCTCCAGGATTTCTTCGAGGTCTCGAGCCTGTATATGGAAATACAACACACTTAAAATTCAAATTTCAAACTTTAATGTTACTGATATTTAGGCAGAGACCAGCTCAATCATTCGCCACATGTCCATGATTGCCAATCAAATTATTTAATTAACTAATCATGTGATGGTAAAAAGTTTTCCACAATCTTTTTTTTTTTATATATCAAGAGGAGCCTCTTGAAATTTTTCAGATTTGTAAGATTGTCAATCACTTCATTAAACTTCTGGAATTTCTAGATTTGTATGTGAATGCAAATCACAGTGAGACTTTTATCCCTTATTAGATTGAAGAGTCTTCTCAAAAATAACCATGATTGCCAATTACGATGAAGGCATAAGATGTTTTGAAATCATGAGGAGCCTTTTCCCCTTTTTCAGATTTTCCTTACCATATTTTGTAAAATAATTGGTCAAAGGACAGATAGCCCTGAGATCACACACTGAAGTCCAGCTGTCATAATTTTCACTCAGTTACGGACAGTTTTTGAGGCCTCAACAAAATGCTTGAGGCCTCGAGGCTGAGACTAAACAATTTTCATATTTCCAATTTATTAACTATTGATTTATAAGATGTTTAGGTTTGACCTAAGGTCCACTGTAGTCCACTTACATTTGTGTCAATCATGTGTTCGGTTTAGACTCTTCTATGCATAATAGATCTTCTAACATCTTCACATTCTTTCAAGGTAAGGTCCAACACACACGGTTACGCTTGGCCACGGAATTGACAATACATAGACTCGGTCAAACCGAAGCCTTAACAAGCTCCCCCTTTGTCAATTTCGTGACAAAACCTAGACTCTAACAAATATATTTCATTTAACCCCTTTATAGTGAAATACAAGCTCTTAAAAAAAATACAACTCAAACAATGGCCATATCAAGACTTGAATTTTTTACACTATCACTTCTCTTCCCCTTTTTTTTTTCTCCCATGAAATGATGTCAGAAAAAAAAATCCTGCAAAAGACATAGGCAATTAGGTGGGATTTTGAAATTTCTCCCCTTCAACATTAATACAATTTTTCTCTCACTTTTTGTCATAAATTGACAAAGGGCAATACACAATAATATCATAGAGAAACAGATTCAACAAAACATCAATTTTAAATAAACATTCATTCCAATATTTGAAACTAAGAAAGATCTTCCACCCAATCAATTTGTCAGATCCTCAAAAACACAATTTCCGATTAGGCAGAAGGAGGAATTGATCACATCAAGGGGCCTAAACCTACCCTCTCACCTTTTGACCCCATTTTCCATTGAAAGGTAGAGGCATGTTGTCACCCCTAAGATATTTAAACCCTTCCCTTCTTTTGTCACATTTCATGATGAGTTCGTTCACCAATTCTTTTACTTTTTGGCCCAAGGGATCGTGTTTGTTTCCTCCATACACAATACTTTTATTATTGGCCCAAATATCTACCTTTGTTTGAGAAATTTTATCTTTGACGTACTTCTTTCTCAGGTTGCATTCAAACCTCATGTGACCATTTTTTTTTCCACAATAATAAAATGTCACACTTGAAGATTGGGAGGATGAATGGTCACCTTTCACAAAAACAGTTTTGGAGTTGGATTTCTTATTCATTTTCTCATCAAAACCTAGACCAGTTTTATCTCCAAATTGTTTTCCAATGTTTAAGAGTTTTTCAAGTTTTTCTTCCCCTTAAATAAATTTATCTTCAAATTTTATTTTGTGACTCCTTAACTGGTTTAAGTCAAATTCCAATTTTAAATTTTCACTTTTAATTTTTGACTGATTTTCTCTAGTTTTAAAATTTTATCTTAAGCCAATTTGAGCTTTTCTTGAAAACTTAGATTTTCTTCTTGAACAATTTTTAAGTCATTTTCAAATGTTTCTTTTTCAGTTTTTAATTGATTTTTCAATTTTACATTTTCATTTTTAGATTTAACAAGTCTTTTAGCCAAATCTTTGATTTCTAAGAACAGAGCATCATAAGCTTTTTGTAAGTCATCATCCTCACTATCTGATCTTTCACTATCACTTTCAACATTGGAGCATTTTTAGGATCATAAGAGATGGAGGCAATGAAACATTTCGTCTTAACAACATTTTCATGAGTTGCCACATCGGATTCACTTTCAGATTGTGACATGTCTTCTTCCACCACAGTGGTCATGCCTTTCTTTTTAGATCTCCGTTTAGACGGACATTCATAAGCAAAGTGTCCATATCTATCACAGTTAAAACATTGAGTTTCTTTGGACTTATTCTTATAGTTTTCTTTGAATTGATCTCTTGATTTTTCTTTTGAAAAGTATGGTTTATTTTTAAAAATTTCTCTAGAGTCTTCTCTTTTAACTCTTCTTTTGTTTGTCCTCTTATTAAAGTGCTTTAAGAAATTCTTAGCAAGTATTGCAACATCTTCATCTGAATCACTTTCAAAGTCATCAAATTTTTCATCTATTTTATTTTCAGTTTTTAGAGAAGATCTTAGAGCAATAGGCTTCTTTTTGAGTTTTTCATCATTAAAGTGAAGCTCATAAGATTGAGGAGATCTTACCAAGCCACCAACCCTCATTAGAGACACATTTCTGTATTCTTCAATGGCGGTTACCTTGGGCTTAAAACTTTTGGACAGATTTCTTAGTATTTTGGCAAAAATCTTAGATTAAGGGATTATTTCACCTAAGGCCCATATGGAATTTACAATATCTTTCGAATAGAACTCCATAAACATTTCATTTTCCTCCATGCGTATGTTATCAAATTGTGACTAAAGAATTTGAAGTTTAGACCTCTTAACAACTGAGGTTCCCTCATGTGTCTCTTCTAAGATGTCCCAAGTATCTTTTGCTGTCACACATGTCATTATACTTTTGAATTCATTTGGTGAGACAACACAGTTAATGACATTTAAAGCCTTTCCATTTGCAGTATATGGAGTCTTTTCCATGTCGGTACAGGTGAAGTAATCCTTAGATTTAGTACCAATGATTTGTTGTACAAATTTTCATGCTTCATCTTTGGTGGATTTTTCATGGATTTCCTTAACAGGATGTTCCCAACTCCTTACTACTGATTCCGAGACGGCTCCATCAAGTGATATAAAGAAGTTTTTCATTTTTGCCTTCCAAGAGGCATAGTTAGAGCCGTCAAAGTAGGGAGCTTTGGAAATAGGATGACTATCACCTCTATGCATGATTCTAGTACATGATCAACTTGGACGATTAAGTCCAACTTAGAGTAACCGAGATCTTGATGCCAATTGAAATTCCGTTACTAGAATGATGCAAGACCTAGAGGAGGGTGAATGGGTCTGATCCGATTTTATTTGTCTTTTTAAAATAAATCAATTTAACAATATGTACAGCCACATAAACGTATATGCAAGTGATAAACAAAGAAATCAAACAATCAAAACAAACCACATTGTACAATCATTTATAGTGGTTCGGTTCACCTGAACCTACATCCATTGTCAGACTTTCCAACTCTAAGGCCATCCCAATATACTATGAATGTGTTTCACACCCAGATAGTACAACTTAATTTTTTTATAGAGGTTCGACCCTTATGGTCTAATCCTCGAAGCATATTTTTTTTTGGGTGGTTCGAACACAATGTTCTAATCCATATTAGAATATGATATCAAATAAAAATAAAAGAAGTAACACTTGCCTTGGGTCTTAACAATCTTCAAAAGTGTGTTCTTCTTGTAAATGTCACCGCAACTCTTCCTTTAGTTCTGGTTCATCTTTTGATGAATATTGGCACAACGGAATATGGATTTTAGGACAAGAGTTTTACTGTTTTTGGATCCTAGATGAATGTCATCATCTTCACAATTAAACTAGCATTGAATTCTTAAACTCTTCCCTTAAAGCATGATAAATGTGAGGAGATTAGGGAAGGAAAAGTCTCTGGAGAATGCCTATATTTTTCCAATTTATCAGTTGTATCTTAAAACAGGGCTTAAGCATGTATTTATAGAGTTTCTGCCCAACAGTTTAATCTCAAGGCCTCCAAGATTTCTTCGTGTCCTCGAGCCTGTATATGGAAATACAACCCATTTAAATTTCAAATTTCAAACTTTAATCTTACTGATATTTAGGCAGAGACTAACTTATTCATTCGCCACACGTCCATGATTGCTAATCAGATTATGCAATTAACTAATCATGTGATAGCAAAAAGGTTTCCACAATATTTTTTTAAAATCAAGAGGAGCCTCTTGAAATTTTCCAAATTTGCAAGATTGTCAATCACTTGAGTAGACTTCTGGAATTTCCAGATGTGCATGTGGTTGTAAATCACAATGAGATTTTTATCCCTTATTAGATTGAGGAGCCTTCTCAAGGTTTTCAATTATAACCATGATTGTCAATTATGAAGGCATAAGATGTTTCGAAATCATGAAAAGCTTTTCCCCCTTCTTCAGATTTTCCTTATCATAGTTTGTAAGATAATTGGTCAAATGATAGATGGCCCTGAGATTAGAAGCTGAAGTCCAGCTGTCATAATTTTCACTGAGTTATGGACAGTCTTTGAGGCCTCGACAAAGTGCTTGAGGCCTCGAGGCTGAGACTAAACATTTTTCAGATTTCCAATTTATTAACCAATGATTTCTAGGATGTTTAGTCTTGACCTAAGGTCCAATGTAGTCCACTTACCTCTGTGTCAATCACATGTTCAGTATAGACTCTTCTATGCATAGTAGATTTTCTGACATCTTCACATTCTTCCAATGCAAGGTCCAACACACACGGTCACGCTTGGCCACGGAATTGGCAAAACATAAACTTGGTCAAACAGAGGCCTTAACATAATCCTCCTTAATCCATTTTCGGATAAAAGTTTTAAAATAAAATTAAAACTAAAAAGAAATTCCCTTTGTAGTTCTATCTCTTGACGTGTGCTTCTTCAAGATCCACCCAATGTGTGCCGACACTCTGTCTTGTAACCGTCGTAAAGTAAGCACAATCCAAGGCGACAAGGAAACTCGTTTGGGTTTCCTAGTTTATTATCCTTTTCTCTCTCTCTCACAAACTCAGTCCATATCGTTGGTTGTAATTGATTCCCCAAGTGTAAGCACGAGAGATAGAATGATCCTTATGTTGGCCCTTGTTTAAGCTCACTGATAATGATGAGCGTCCAACTGATTTGCCAAAGGATGCGAACTGGTTGCATAAAGATTGATTTATATAGAGAAGGCAACCAGTTACAGCAACAGTAATGTACCGACAGGTCGAGCGCACCGAGGGGTCGTTGAGTAGAAATATTACTGTTCAACAACCCGACCGTTGTGCATTGATGCACTCCCAACGGTAATAATTTTTTCCGGTCGACATGTCGGTGTTGCCGATGGGTTGACAATTATGGCACTGATGGGTAGGTCCATACGAGAGGTTCGGTCTGGGGCAACACCATGCTGACAGTAGTTTAAAGTCTAGAAACTTGTTTTACCCAGAACGATCCGTCGCACTTTATCGACAGATCGGTCCTGGTACTCTTGATCGGTCTTGAACTACCAATATGTCTATTTTCTCGAGAGTCCACCTAAGTTCTAAGTTTTGGAACTCATAAATCTCTATCGAAGATTCGTTGACTACGAGGGGTCGTTTCAGCCTTTCACCGAGGAGTCAGTGCATACGAGACCCTCGATCAAAGGCTTTCCTAGAACGACAGTTTTATGATCCAGAACCTATGTCAATCTGGCCGACCAGTCTTTGACCATGATAGGTCGATCCTGTATCCACCGAGGGGTCGGTGAAAACGACTGGTCGAGCTGACATTGAAACCAAATACATATTCCAAGTTGGGTTTCAATTCACTACCAAACTTCCTCTTTAGGCTTTTTTTAATTTTACCATTTGTCCAACTAAGGCTAGGGAAGGTTCTCTCTAAGTTGTGGGTACCACCTAAAGTCATCTTTGACCGTTTTACCTGTTTTGTGATTGCCATAACGATGAGCTTTAAACCAGTGGAGTATGATCTTCAATCTTGATAATCTTGAGTTTTCAAACTTCTAACAAGTGCTTCTTCCCGAGTCATGAAATTGACAAACTTAGGGACTCAGCAATCCGTGGCACTAACATTTTCTTTCATCACCTGATTTGATTTGATGTTCAAGAGCGAGAGACTAGGAGGAGAGTTAACCTGATTTGGTTTGAGAGAGTGAAAGAGCCTGAAGATCTCATAAATAGTAAAATAACCTCTTAATTTTAACTTTAGTAAATGATTTATTTTTCTTTTGAATTTTTTGGTAAAATTTGTTAACATATATTTAGATCTTGTTAATCTATATTTAGATGTTGATGTATTTAATTATTTTTTTAGTTATTATTCATTAAAGATGTATTTTTAAGTTTAGGGCTTTTCTTTTTTTATTTGATTTATATTTTTTATTTGTTTTTTTGTTGACACACGTTATTATTTTAGATGGTATCAGAGCCTAATATCAGATCCAATTTTTTTTTCCAATGATCTTCTATTTTTCGCCACATCTGTGCCTCTATTGCGACCAACACCTAGGGCCGACTTAACCCTACGACGAGTTAGCGATCTCCTTAGGCCTTAATGGAAAAGGCCCCAATTTCCTTTAATGCCACTGCAAAATCCTTTTTTCGCCTCTCCTCTCTCTCACCGCTCCTCTCATTGTTTTCTCTCTCGCCGCTCCTCTCTCTCAGACTTTTACCGTTCTTCTCTCTTAGTTTCTCGCCCGGCCTGCTCGCTGCTCCTCTTTCTTCAGTATCTGACGTTTTAGGTGGGAAAATTTCTCTATTTGATTTTTCTTTTCCTAATTAAAAAAAATATACAAATGCCTTTCCATTGAAAACGACGAGCTTTCTCTCTGGAAATTCCCCTTGGTTTCTCTTTTTTGTTGGCTCATTCTTGGAAGGAAAATGGGATGTGTGGGAAGGAATCTCACTCTTCACTAAAGCTCTCAAACCCCTGACTCTCTCTGAAGAAATCTCCTTTTTATGGCGAGATTGGAACCCTAACCATCTGTGCTTCTTCCTTCTTTTCATTCTCAAGTAAATCCCTCTTGTCTTCTCTCTTTCCATAATTTTAATTTTTAGTTTATTGAAATGGTAGATGCATGAAAATCTTATTGGAAATAGTTTAGGGTACCTTGTCAGAAATGAAATTAAAATGAACTTGAAAACCCATCTTTTTCCACTAGTTCTTCTTCCTTTCTTACTTCTTTTTCCCAACATTTTTGGGTAGGATTAAATTGGAACTGATTAAATTTTAGGTATAGATATATATTTATCTGAACCATTTTGGTTGTAAACCATGTTTTTTAAGCTTAAAAAATTATGATTACCCTTTTAACCCTTAAATTTTTAAGTATTTGAAAACAGTGGGTGATTTTTTCTTTTATCTCTGCATAAATGGGTTTAAATAGAGATTTAGAGAGGAGGCACGCTAGGCATGCGATGGCATGGAGTCTGCCCATATCGCCTGCAAGCTACATTGTAGCTTGCATAAATCATCCGCGACTCACCATCTACGCAGGTGCTTATGGGTTTTATTATTTTATTTATTTAATATATTTTATTTCTTAATCTTATCTCTATTAGTTAGATATAAAAGGGGTTTAATTAAGTTAATCCAACTAGTCCAAAAGATTAGGTTTTAAAAATCATGAACATTGTAAAAATTTGGAGAAAAATATATTTTGAAAACCCGTTGATTCAACGATGTGTAGACAAATTTTCATAAAAAGAATAGTCTTTGTTTAAGTGGTCTTAAAATTTTATTTTGAAAATCTAAAAATAAAGTATGATAGGCTAAAACACAGATTAAACATAAGCTATTTTTATGTAAATTTTTGACTTCTATTATTATTTTAAATTAATATTTTGCAAATAGGCAGCTCTTAGGGTCACATTTATTTATATTTTTTAAAATTAAAAAGACAAATTAAACGATCCAATAAACTCATAATTAAGAATCATTGAGGTGTGATGAAAGCCTAATTAATTCAAATAAAATGTTTTTCAAATAAACGAGGATTAATATTAATAATAGATAATATTTATGACAAATTTCAATTTTACCCTTTCAACTTTAACGAGTTAGATTCATGAGCTACTAAGCTCAGATTGGGCCGACCCCAGACTTTTTAGAAAGCCCACTCCGTAATCTTTATTATTAACGGATCACAAAATACTATTAACAGCACAAAATCACACAATTAAGTCTAATTTTGGGTCAACACAAAATCACACAATTAAGTCTAATTTTGGGTCAAGATATTGCATGTTTCATGTATCAAATTATTATATTTTTTTACTGGTCAGAAGTTTGGAAAATTCTTCTAATGATAGGATGCATCAACTCCTATCTTTAGACAAACATTGTCCTTAAAGTTGAAGTTCGTAAAATTTTGTTTAAAGTCGATCCATAGCTTCGCATGTCGCTTCCTCATTTGTGATCATGAGTAATTAGGCGAGTTTGCATTTGTGACCCGACTAAAACTTTTCATCACATTAGAAACATCTCTTTTTCTCTGCATTTCATTCCAGGATATTTTCTTAATTGCAGACGTTGAACTAACGATTGATTTTCAACATGCATCAGCAAACGTCACTGGTGATAATAATATGGCAATTTTTTTTTTGAAATTCTCCTTCTTTTATTTATGGAGAAATGAGATTATTTTGAACAATTAAATACAGAATGAATAATGATAAGTGTGTTTAAAAGGTAATTTATTAAATATGTAACCTATTAAAAATTATTTTGATTAAATTATAATATTATACTTTTTAAAGATTATGAAAGTTTAAAAATTAGAAAATAAGGGACAAACACGAGATTGCTTCTAGGTCCTTAGGATCTACTTACTCAGCATGTGGTGTGTACCTTTCAACCTTTGTCAACTTGCATTCTTTCATAATATTGCATGAAACTGATATATGGGAAAGTTGAAAATCAAGAGCAAATCTTTTCCTACATTGCCCAACTCACCCTCCATACCTCAGTAATACCTCTGAACCACGAAATCCATTTACTCGTTGAAATCTTACTAAACTGATTTTACCGGAAATCTTTTGTTAGCGGAAGGGTTGATTTAACGGTCAAGAATTCCTTTATATTCTATCTGTCCCAATTTAACTATCTTATATGAATTTTAGAATTGTTCCAAAATAGTTGTCTCATTTATATTGGATTAGCATAAAGTGTGTTAAAAATTGATGAGATTAAATGAAATGCTAGCCTTATATAGAAGAGTTCGTTAAAAATACAAATATTTCAAATGAGCTAACTAAAATAGGACGGAGGGAGTATTAAGTAAGATCTTGAGTTCTATTCACGCTCAACCCCTCTAGGTTATTCCTTATGACTAAACCAGTGTATGTAGATTAAGAGATTTATACATACTCATGGAATTAGTTTCACCTCCAATATAGAGTGGAGATATATACATTATAAAAAAAAATCTATGTTTAACCTTCCTTTCACTTTTTCTTCTCAGCTCACCATCCAGCCAGGCTTACAAGTTGAAAATATATTACTACTATTGCCATTATTTCTTACCAAATATTGATTATATAAATCCATTAAAGAAACGATTTAGTTGAATTTCAATCGGCTCCTTTACTATATTTAAATTGGGTAGGAATCAAGTTCGATCAAATATTAAGTACTTGTTCAAAGTTGACCTAAGTTAAGTAGAGAATCAATTGGATCACTTATTTAAGATTATTGATATGGGTTGAACAAATTGGATAATTTTTTTTACAAATCTAACATATTATCAAACATTTCATGATTGTTTAAGATTATAATTTTAAATATTTCTTCTTCATATTTTCCTGTTTTATATGTGCAAATTGATTTTTACTTTACTTTTAATAGCAAACTCTTTAATGCCTGAATGATGATTTCATTTTGCTACCTTTGTACCACATTAGAAGTATGTTTAATAACAATAGTATATATGAAATTCTTCTTCACAATTTGAAATATACGAAGCTTCAACAAGGATAATAATTTATTAAGTAAAATACAAAGGAAATCAACCTCGTCTTTTGGAAATTTGTAATGCAGAGATGACTTTTAATTATAGGAAGCACTTAGGATGTCAAACCTTAAAAGGTTTGTTTGAATTTAAGGACATAAATAAGTTAAGTGGGCCTGCGTACTAGGTTAGGTCTCTAAAACGAGTTGGCTTATGAAAAATGATCAAGCATACACTTAGGTGTCTCTCTTAATTATTTAAGAGGCTCATCAAAATATAAGTTCTACTTGCCTTTGCACTTGGTATGTACTTAAAAAAAAAAACTCTATTTTATTTTAAATGTAAGACTAATTTTATGGACATATGTAAACCCTTGAATCCATACGCATCAGCTAAATCCAGTGAAAGTAGTTCATTGAGATTGACTTCCAAACCCCACTATAAGATAAGTACGTAAGTAGCTGTTTATGTACGTCTTTTTACATTTTCATGTATATTGTAGGTTGTACAAATAATCGTGTGCACACCTACCGTAAAAGCACACTCTTTTGTGGTATCACTATTACCTATAATGATTGATATGTTGAATGGGCCTATTTTTAAATATAGAGTGAATAAAAATTCTATCTTGATTATATCAATTAAACTATATTTTTTTATGCTTCATGAATTTTAATCTCTAAACTTTTGTAGTCTTTAAATCATTAGTTTTATTGATATAATTATGATGATTTTTTTAATATAACACATGTTCAAGTGTTGGCTTTAATATCTTTAGTAAAAGTGGGCCCCATGTAAGAGTTTAGATATGAGTACCATGTGCCCATGAAAGTGGGCAAACATTGTATTATGTCCAAGTATATAAGTATTTATAGCATAGCTTTTTATCCCCAACTCTTCGTATGACGTCATTCTTGGTGGAGCCTACTTGAGATCACAACCGCGGATGACCGAAATCATATAAATTTGAATATGGAGCCTAAAAAAAGCTAGCCTCCTCAATATATAATTTAAAACAGGGGTGCAAAATTTGGTATCGATCGATATATCGGTCGATACGATATATCGAACAATACTTTTTTCTCTCCTCTTTTTTTTTCTTTTTTTAACAAAAGGCCAATATCAACCGATATGATACGGCTAAGATATCGGCTGATATGCTACGTATCGGCCGATATTTGTACCTCTAGTTTAAAACAGGGGTACAAAATTCAGTATCAATTGATATATCGATCGATATTTTTCTCTCCCTTTTTTTCTTAATAAAAAAGGTTGATATCAGTTGAGATATCGATCAATATTTTAAATATCATCCGATACATATCATATCAGTTAATACAATACGTATCAGTCAATATTTAGACAAAAACCTGATGATTCAATTACTAAAAATAATTTTAGCCCAACAAACTTTTCAGCCAAAAAATCATGAAACCCACGATATATATAATAATATAATAATATATGAATATTTAATATCACAGCTAATGATCCCCTGCACTTTGGTGTGACATATTACTTTAAGTTCCCTTGTGGGGCCTCCTTGAGACCACAAAGATGGATTGCTTAAAAAAAATATTTACATGAATATGGTGGAAAAAAAAATAGTTTGATCGGATTTCTCAACTTATGGTATTGAAAACCACAAAGTGTTCATCACAAAATATTGTTAATCCAAGAAAATTTATATTTTTAGAGAGTATGATTTAATCTCCTATAGTTTCACTTGGTGTGTACTAAGAGCAGTGGATATCATTTGCAGGGGTTTTAAGTTATGTTTTCTGCAATTTCTTACATGTAAATTAAAAAAAAAAATGTTTCAATTACTCTAATTAAAGACTTTAATAAATTCATATTCAAGTAGAAACTTGAGTGTAATAGGTTGCATTCAAGAGGGTGGGAGATCCTTTGGTTTTTTATATTATGTGCTAAATATTTTACATACATTTTAGATATTTACTATGTAATATTTTTAAAAAAAAGTTAACATTTAAAAGGTTAACCTTAATTTTAAATCAAATTGATTTCAAATGCTAAATTTAATGTTTGCAACCAAGCTTATTCTTTACTCTAGCTTGATGAGTTGACCACAAGCTTGGTTAAATCCCACTATAACTTCTTGTGTATTTCATTTTAACCATAAATAACTTTTGTTTAACTTGCTGTGGGCATCATATTTAAATAAGAGTTATAATTTATAATTTTGAAAAAACTCAATAAAGTAGGCTCAAATTGACTCATTTGATATGATTTTGAGTTGAGAAAGTTAATAAATTTTACTAAGTTTTTTAAAGTCAATTTGAAAAATCCATCTATTTATTCAACTAAATAGAATTTCAGATCAAATTTAAATTTCAAATTTCAAATTATAATAAAAATCTTAAAAAAAAACTAGGAATATAAGTTTTACATATATTGAAGTTACTAGCCCTATACTTCACAACAAAGCCACCAACTCACCATCAAACCAGTCCTATTTAAGAAGGAACAAAGGTATGACAAGGTTAATCTTAATGTAATCAAATACACAAAGTCTCTCTACGATTCTATTTCAATCTTTTATTTATTTTTTTGTTTTATATTATATAAAATAATTAAAAATTACCAACATAATAATTTTGATGCATGACTTATTTGTAATTTCTACTTGCGATATGTGAAGGAATGGATACCTACTGCAATATAACAGACCTTTTACTGTTCGTTTCTTGAAAAGGTTTTTTTTAGTTTTAGTATTATTTACTCATCGCTCTGTTTTAGGTCATGGTTTTCTATTAAAAATTTGAGAAACATGTTTTTTCACAATATTTTTATGAAAAAATTGTAGAAATAGAAAATAATTTCACATTAAATTTGTTTAATATTGTTCTTTACCAGCCTTTTCAGTGAAAAATGATTTTCAAAATTTGATAATTTTCTATTTTCATGCTTGCAGATTTCAAAATTTATGACTAAATTCAAAAACTAACAACTCAACCTTTGTTAATTCAACTAGTAACTTCTCACTTCAGGAAGCAGGAGGTCACGCGTTCGAGTCTCAGTGGCTTTAAATGGGGGCATCTTATGTGGGTGTGGAGCGTTCTCCGAGAAATTTTAAAGTGACCGTTACTAAAAGGCGTAAGTTGAGGTGGGATCAAAAGTTTCTCCTCGATGTTAAAAAAATAATTCAAGAACCAACAATAGCCCAACCCAATCATGACTTGTGACCCTGTCCACGACGCACAACTTGATCCATGACCTGACCAACCCAACTAATGACCAAATTCATGGCCGATTATCAACCTAAGCTGACAAGGTATCTCTGGTCTATGGGTAATGGTCAAACCAAACCAAACCAAACAAGGTATCTCTGGTCTATGGCCTAACCCAGTACCAAATTCATTTCAAGTTCCATGTTTAAATACCGTCAACCCATAAACCAATTTGACATAACTTAGCTTATGAATTTTCAGGTGAGGTTGAGGTGGGTAGCATAAGTTAATCAATGTTTTCTTCTTATTACATAATATTACTTTTTATAAATAAAATATCAATCAAATTAACTATATAATTTAGTTTGTTGTTATAGATTTCACTATGAAAAAGAATTTAATGGATAAAAATCATATGAAAGCTAAATCATCAAAGAAATCAAATTCCACAAAATAGTTAAGCACAATATACCTTATATAATTAGGATAAATATTAAAACTTATTCCAAAAAAAATCTTCTAATTTTAGATTAGATCATCATATAAAATGCAAATAATACACACATCAAATTTTTATTTATGACCATAAAAAATGAACATTTAAATAAATCTCCTGAAAGGGGGAAGGGTGGGGGCAATTAATAAAATAATTGTTTATAGTTTGTTCTATTTCTTAATACCAAATACAAAGTCCCACTTGAAGGAAAAATGACGTCAAACTTACCACTTGCTTTCATCGCTCAAATTGTCAACTGCTCCAATACAGCGTGTGCAGTTGATGAGTCATTTCTTTTCTACACTTGGGAAGAGTTGAAGTCTCGATTAAAGGAAAATAAAAAAGAAATGACTCATCAACTGCAGGTGTTGTATTTGTATATTATATATTTTCATGTTGATCAGATAAAAGTTGAGATCTAAAGTAAAAATTTTAAATAGAATTTTTTATATATTTAATATATTATTATAAATAATATTTAATTAAAATTTTAATTATATATAATAAAAAAAATCTGAAAAAAAATTTGAACCTTTTTTTTTAATATTTCTGTAATTTAAATTTGGACTTCCTTAATAGAATTTTATAATAAGATTATCAATAATTTTGAGCCTTTCAATATTTGAGATCTTAAGTGGCTGTTTTTGTTGTCTTTGGATAAAGTCAGCACTACCTACGTGTAGAAGGGATCGCTTAAATAATGTTTAATGAGTAATAAATAACTCAATTATTGATTTATGACGGTGCCCATTTATTAATTTAATGGATCTACAACCAATCTAAAGCTGAGAAACAAAAAGAATGTCAACAAACTGTGAGGTGAAGACACGTGTAAAGTGAACTCATGCTGAAGATAGGGCTGTGTTTGGACAAGAAGTAGAAGTAGAAGGAGAAAAACGATGGTGACTCGTTTGGTAATAAAAGAGCAGAGACATTACAATTTCAAATTTACATCTCCGTACAAAGAATAAAAAACCACACCATCACAAGAGGCATCGATGTTACCTCTGCCTAGGACTGCAACTTGGGTCGGACGGAATAGATTTTAATAAACTCAATCCTAACCCTAGTCAATCTATATTGAACTCAACCCAATCCGATCCGAATAAAAAATCCGATTTAGTGAATCCAATCCGACCCGAGATTGTAATACTCTTAACCCAACCCTACCCGACCCTTAACCCGACAAAACCTGACCCGAGTTGCAGCCCATTCATATCTAAGAGGTTTTGGGAGAAATGAAACTTTACCAAACGAAGACTGAAAAAAAAGACTAACAAGAAAATTAAAATTAAAAGAATTTGAAAAATAAAGTAAACATGGATTTTCGCGAGAAATGGTGGGAAAATTTACAAATAATCAAAGATAAATTTTGAAAAATTGAAAGTTAAGGTGGGTACCTCGTTAGAGAAGGGCGGATCTGCGACGTGGCGATCGCTGGAAGGGAAGAAGGCCATGGAATCTCGGTGGGTCTTACCTTAAGCCACGTGTCCAGTGGCAGAGAGGTCGCTCGGTGGTCGGCGAGGGCGGAGGTGGTGCAGGGAGCGACGTAGGCTGCCTGCGGAGGAGGGGAAGAGAGGTGGGTAGATTCAGGAGACTCTCTCGTCGGATCTCTCGACCCTTTTTCTCTCTCCAGTCTCTCTCCTTTCTTTTCATCTTTTTTCTCAAATGACGTTTTTCCCTTTTCCTTCCATCGAACTCAGCTAGGGTTTGGGACTTAAGGCAGATTTTATATTTATATTAAGTTATGTCGGGTCGGGTCCTTTCAGGTTTTTCTCGGGTCGGGTCGGGTCGGGTTGAAATTTAAAGGCCTCAACCCAACCCAACCCGACCCGAATTTCGGTCGGGTTTTTCTTTTCTCAACCCAACTCGACCCTACAACCCAACCATTGTAACCCGACCAGCATGATTTCTCGGGTCGGGTCATGCAGGTCGGGCCAAAACCCGACCCGAGTTGCAGCCCTACTTTTGCCTTTCCTTACCTCTCTGTATCCCTCTCTTCTGCCTCATCACTTTTTTGTTTCATTTATTTCTTGTTGTTTAAATTTATTATTATTATATTTACTAGTAGTATTATTTTCAAAATCTCTTTTTATTATAGAGTTTTATTTTTATAGAGGTTTATTTCCAAAAAAATAGCTTTCTTTCCCTTTCTACCTAAAAAAGGGAATTTTTTATTTTTTATTTTGTAGTTTGTTATTTACTACTTATCTTGTTTGTGGTACTTTTTAGTAGTAATTGTTGTCGTTGATGTTATTTTTGTTGTTGTTATTATTATTATTATTATTATTATTATTATTATTATTATTATTACTGGACATGTGACTATTTTTTTTAGAAACTGCCATTCCACATGCATAACCACTCACACGCAGGGATACTAAAGTCCAAAATATAGGGTTTCCATAGATCCTAAGCCCACGCGATCTTCAGGAATTTTATCGAAATTATCTCTCAACTAAAATCAGGGCTCTGAGATTTTCCTCGACCAAATTTGTGAACTGGGATTAATAACCTGCTTCATTCCCAACATAATACATTCCATTAATTCATCCCTACTCCATTTTCTATTCATTTCACTTGCACTCAAGCATCATACCATGATAAGTCTTGTAGTTCAGTCTAGTTCAAGTACAATCCATAAAACACTCCGAGATAAGTTCAACTACACACTTCTCTAAAGTTTGTCTAATATACTCCAAACCCAAGTGGGACTACATAATTACATATAATCATCCATACCATAATTTAAAGGCTACACTACCTAGCCTTAACAATATCGTGCTATACATGAATTTACATCTAATATACCAAAATACCAAACACTATTTTTAGAGTTTTCAACAAATGGCTCCTATCCTCGTCTTTGGGGTCCCTCGGACCCTGCCTCCAAAAGATTTCCTAAAACGGTAAGGGATGAGCACACAAGCCCAGTGAATGTATTAAATAAAACTCACAAACACAACATGAGCAAATTCATATATGCATTCACAAGTAATATAACACTAATCATGAATAATGCCAAGATATCATGCATGACTCACAATGTTCCATTAATCATACCATCGTGGGGACCTCCCCCATCGAACCATTATACACTCTGACAAAAACTATGAGCCTTACTATGCGTGTCTGACACAGCTTACTATGCGTGCTTGGTACGACTTGCTTTGTGTGCCCAACTACATCTTTGAAATACCCATTATTGACGCATCACCCTCGGTGCGTCTGATACGGCTTACTATGTGTGTCCAGCATGGCTTACTATATGTGCCCATAGCAACCAAGCCTCCTCATCATATTCTACAATACGCTGCTCCTAGGCGTGCATCATCATCATAGCCTTACACAGACTTTTATACAAGTGGGGTGCTCATGTTTAGCATGTCTACAGCTTCACGTTTCATACACACCCGAGCCCAGATGTCTCTTATATACACATCACAAATGCCCCACCCAACCATGTGTTAGCGTTTATCAGCGGAAATAATAGATACACCCAAATAAATATCGGAATAAACAAGCACAAACAGACACCGACGATTTAAGTGGTTCGGCCCACCCTTGGCCTAGTCCATGGAGCAATAGAAAATCTTCATTATGAGAGAAAGAAATACATGTACAATATAATGATTCCCTTGAATCTAGAGCCCAAATTTGAAGTCCCGAGTTCTTTGTACACTCATGTATACCTATTTCAATCAACACACTAACGTCACCTCTCAGTTGTTCTATATCTCTTTGTTTGAAGTGGCACACCAACTTCACCTCTCAGTTGATGTATGTATCTCTCTCTCTCGTCACTCGAAGGCTTCCTCTGAGACACCATTCAAACATACATACCCATGCATACCTCTAGCATGGATGGGCCTCTGGTGTGCCTCCATGCTCACGACCATAGAGGCCCGTCTTGACTGTCCTTCTGTCGATGCCCTCTTTCGGATTCCTCGTTCTCCAGCATGCGGTCATATGTGACCCTCTTCACATACGACACAAGGCTCAAGCCTCTCCAACGTCCAACAACACCCAATATTGCATGTTGCTACTCCCAGCACTTGCAAGTTGAAACCATGCCTTCAACATCATTGCTTCCTGAATAATCTTTGAATGAGGCACACTTTGAACTCATGCAAACGTACCCTCCATTTGAGAGAGATCACTACACTGCATGTGGCCAACGAATGGCACTTGGCCAAAAAGCATTTTCCTAGTATGGTTAGGAGACTTGCTGTCTCATTGATTACCCTTGTAATCTTTTCTCACTGGCTGATATGGTTGTACACGTTTGCTACCCAAGTTTTTTTTCCAAAAAATCTCTCTTTGTGTCGTGTACCAACTCAGCCCATGTAGGCCCCACACGCCATCCAGATCTTAATGGAATTGAGACACCGCCTAACAAACTCCACCTTGGCGAAATTTCTATCAACCAACTCTCGGAGATGATACGAGACAACATGTCATGCACTGCACCTTTTTGCACTAACCACTCTTGGCCTAGCTCCACCCACCTTTGTAGTTCTCAACACTAAATCGTTGTCCTATATTCCTCTACTTAGAAGACCCACGCGCTCACTATATTGACAGCAACATGTTGTACACAAAACTCACCTCTAACGTGTCCTACCGTGAAAACAGGCCTCTAATCTAATCCTTGCTACCTTAAGAGAAACCCTTCTTGATTCTGTTCCTGAATCGAGCACTCCTCCACTTTGCCCTTCGCAAGCCCAGTCTTTGTTGCACATTGGCTGATCTAGAATCTCACTGACATGTAAAACCTTATACATGTCCAACAAAGATCAACCAAGCAATCACGTTACTGTAGTTCTCCACCTTTAATATCATATGACCCTAATCAAGAGATGATAATGCATGCGGCATTTCTTGCAAGTCCATGCTCACCATATAATAGATCAACCATTTCTTTGTGCAGAGTTCTTCTCAGTTTCTCAGGATTTCCAGATCTCTCTCAGCATATCTGTTTGACTGCTACTGTAACACCCCGCTCAGCCTGAACGGGTCGTGACCTACTTAACTGTAGGATGAACGGGCGTCACCCATTTCATTACGTATCTAACGGGCCTTATATCAAAGATTTGTGGATGGGGGAAATTAATATATATATATTTTTTAAGATTATAAATGAAATAACGAAGCCATCAAATCCTTCAAGCCCAATTTTTACCCATCGCATGAATCATAATGTCATCGACAATATAAAATAAATAAAATCTATTATCAATATCAAATCTAATCTCACTACTCACATCTCATTTCATAAAATAAAACAAAATCAATATCCTCAAGGTTCTCAACTATTTCAAACCAACCAATCAAATCTCTAAAATATGTAATAGCAATAAATAAATCCAATCACATGAATCCACAACTATTCGAAGAAATTAAATATTCATCCTTGACAATCTCTAAACATCAATGGTCTCCTCCGATCCTAAGTCCAGAGGATTACCTGCAATGTAAGGGGTGTGAGCTCCAAGCCCAGTGAAGGAATGTAATAGCACATATCCAAAATATGATATCTCCAATATACTCAATGTATCACAATTATAGGAATATAAAAGTATAAGTAATTGAATATGCATTTAATGTCCATGCTTTATGCTATGTAATGTACAATGCTCAATGCCTCATTCATCCACAACAACTCCTACTATATTTGATGGCCTACCCGCCGAAACGAGGCTAACACAACACCACATGAAGTGGCCTACCCGCCGAAGCGAAGCTATCACAACACCACATGAAGTGGCCTACTCGCCGAAGCGAGGCTATCACAACACCACATGAAGTGGCCTACCGCCAAAGCGAGGCTAACACCACCAACAAATAATAGTGTATGTGACCTTTCATGATTCAATAATCCAAACTTACCACATGCGTGATACTACTCACTAAAACCGAGGCCATACACTACCACCGTCGTGGTCTACATGAAAGATTACGGCTCACACCTCCATACCCATCCCATGAATATGAAGATGTCATGCTCAATGCCATGCCAACCATGCATTATCTCTATTATCGTGCCACATGTTATGTATCATATTAACATGTCATGAATCTCATCATCAACATTATACTCTAAGCAGGATTTTATGATCTCAAATTAACATAAACATCCTGTACATGTTTTAAAATATCAAAATCAATCTCAACAATATCACACATGCATAATAATAATTCATATCACAATATTATTAATATAACAACACAATATCATAGACCCATCTCAATAACATAAAAAATAACTCAATAAAAGTCAATAAAACATTCATCCAATTTGAACATAATTATTGGACCTTTCAATAAGGCTAGTGGCTACTTTCCAACTATCCGGGCAGACTGAGTCCCCTCTCGGCCATTAGAATGTTTAGCCTATCCCCTTGCACTACTGTGAGTAAGCACCGGATTACAACCACTATTTCTATATAAACCCAGTCTATTTCATAGGTCTAATATTACATTCCAAAATACAATACATCAAGTAATATTTTTCATTGCTCAATCACATATACCAAAAATAGAGAATATCATGTACAACCAAAGTATAGTGTATTGTTTTCCCTCACCTAAGCGTGTTGGTGAAATCCGTATCTTTGATCAATTGAGACCTATCTTGATTGAAGGGTTCTCCTGCTTGCTGCGAAACATGTATTTTGGTAGTCCAACCATTAATTCCAACCATTAATTTTGGTTATAAAACACTTATTTTTTTGTTACAAACTTATTAGTCATTATTTTATCAAATGTCAACTTGTGGCTCAATGATTGAAGTGAATAGATTGATAGATAGATTTTGAAAGTTCAAATCTTAAATCAGATAGCCTGATAAAGTCGTCTTAAGAATTCCCTTCAAAAGAAAACATAGGATACCAAGGAAGGTCACAACTCCATAAATGGTTTGAATCAAATCCAATAGAGATACATAAAAATATAAAAACACACACACACACACACACACACACACACACACACACACACACACACACACACACACACACACACACACACACACACACACACACACACACATATATATATATATATATTTTAAACCGAACATTGCTTTCATATAATATTTAAAACTAACACTTTACTGGTAATAAAGTATTTTCATAAAATTTATAAGTCTAAAAAGAATCCTGAAATCATTTAATCAAATAAAAGGAATACAAAAACATTAGCGAAGGTTGAACTTAGACTTATTTTATTTATTTATTTATTTTATAGTAAAAGCAACTAAAATAGATCAAAATGACATTATCTTGGGCTGAAACAATACTTTAAAAATCTTGAATTTGTACCGAATACCACATCACTATTATAACTTTTCAAGCAAAACACGGTAACCATTTAAAGTAAATAAAGTGAAAAATCAAATAAAGTGAAAATCAAGATTAGATAATGAAAAGATTATACAAATCAAAATCCTTTAATTAAACCAAGGAAACAAAATACAATAAACAATCGATGGTTAGCTAAATGCAATTGGTGAAATATTTTTTTTTTTTAATAACTGAAATTTAAATCATTAAATACTTTAATCTATTGAACCAATTTAAAATAAAATAAGGAAATCATTAAAATAAACCAATAAAGGCAAAAGATTAGATTTTACATGAAACCATTTTCAAAACCAAAACAAAATAAATTAATGGATGGAAGGTCACCGTTCAAGACTGAAATAGATGATGTTAATGGGTGCCCAATCAGATTTGGCCAAAGTGATCCCTTGAGATCACTCCCTATTTTGAATTCAAATAAGGTTTATATAATATTTATAATCTTAATGTAAACTAAAAAGTAAATGAATAAGAATAGAAGGAAGAAACAATTACTTGTGACATGCGTTGGGTTGCAGTGGGAAGATGTCCACCGTCCAAGAACTTAGTATGATGGTGACGGAAGTCTAGTGGTTAGCAAGAAGAATAGGAGAGGAATTCACGAGAAAGAGAGAGTCTTTAAGTTTGCTATATTTATTTTTCTTTTTCTAAGTTTTATACAAATTGGATGTATAGGTAGATCGGTGGTGATATTCTAGTGAAACTAGGAATTTAATTAGGGAAAGACAAGTCAGGTTATGAGGACTCTTGAGAGACTTGGTCGAAAGGGGTATGGGTCCATGATGGTTTAGAAGGAAATAAGCTATTGTAGTGTTTTCCTCTTACATATATATATATTAAGTCCCAAAGGTCTATATTTTAAGAATTAGAATTTTTTTTTCTAAATATGTCTTCTTCCACATTTAAAAATCATCGAACCTCAGGTCAGTACAACTAAAATCATAAGAATATATATATATATATATATATATTATCTATTATTATAGAATTTAAAATTTACATCAAAATCTCGAAGAAAATGACCATTGTTCACTCAAATTTCTAAATCTTATTTTAAATTGAGAAATCCTGAGAAATCAAAATCAATTATCGAGGGAGATCTAGTATGGGTTTTCTACATTCTTTGTCTGCATTTAGTTGAGGAGAAGGTGTGTGCACTTGGAAAACTAATAAATGTATTTCCTCAGTCTCAGTGTGTTTTCTAAAATAATTTTAATAATATAACACACCAACGTAAAAGTATTAAATTTTTTCTGAAATAGTTCTACCCACTACCATTGACCCGTTACCCCTGGTCGGGTCACTACAGCTACACTCTTGAGAGAACCTTGCAGCTGCAGCTCACCGTTGGCCTGTGAGTAACTCCTTTCAGATCTCCCTACTCGTGAAAGAAGAAACCAGATCTAAACCTGCGATGGACCCTGAACTCTAGTGCATACAGAACCGATGTGGTATGGCTGCTCCACCTGTCTTGCCAGTTGCGTGCCCTCCTGCACGACTCACGCTGCAAATTGGCCTTCAGATCTGAACCCCTTGATTTTTTGTGCCTTATTCCATTTACCCATTGTTGCCTTGGTCTCAACCTCAGTTCTAGTACCATTTGTTAGCGTTTATTAGCGAAAATAATAAATACACCCAAATAAATATCGGAATAAACAAGCACAAACAAACACCAATGATTTACATGGTTCGGCTCACTCTGGCCTACGTCCATGGAGCGATAAAAAATCTTCATTATGAGAGAAATAAATACATGTACATTATAATGACTCCCTTGAGTTAGAGCCCAAACTCGAAGTCCCGAGCCCTTTGTACACCCATGTATACCTATTTCAAACAACACACCGACGTTACCTCTCAGTTGGTGTATATCTCTCTGTTTGAAGTGGCACACCAACTTCACCTTTCAGTGGATGTCTGTATCTCTCTCTCTCGTCACTCGAAGGCTTCCTCTGAGACATCATTCAAACATACACACCCATGCACACCTCTAGCATGGATGGGCCTCTGGTGTGCCTCCATGCACACGACCATAGAGGCCCGTCTTGACTGTCATTCTCTTGATGCCCTCTTTTGGATTCCTCGCTCTCCAGCATGCGGCCATATGTGGCCCTCATCACATGAGGCACAAGGCTCAAGCCTCTCCAACGTCCAGCAGCACCCAATATTGCATGTTGCTACTTCCAACACATGCAAGTTGAAACCATGCCTTCAACATCATTGATTCCTGAATAATTTTTGAATGAGGCACACTTTGAACTCATGCAAACCTACCTGCATTTGAGAGAGATCACCACACTGCATGTGGCCAACGAATGGCACTTGGCCAAAAGGCACTTTCCTAGTATGGATAGGAGACTTTTTGTCTCGTTGATTACCCTTGTAATATTTTCTCACTGGCTGATATGGCTGTACACGTTGGCTACCCAAGTTTTTCTCCAAAAAACCTCTCTTCGTGCCGTGTACCAACTCAGTCCATGTAGGCCCCACACACCATCCAGATCTTGATGGAATTGAGCCACCGCCCAACACCATGCTCTCTTTTTCACAATGCATGTATATTTACAACGGGGTACATACATTACCCTTGTTTTCACACTTCATACATCATTTACAGTAAGAACATTAACAAAGTCTTAGATATCATGGAATATCATTCAAACACGACTACATTTCACACAGATTCTACAATGTCATACACATTCAACACAATCAAATATCGTTTATCTACATTTCACATGCACAACATAATGAGCAATTTGGGGCAACTCAAGTCTTTGTGTTAAGGGCAGTCTCAAATCGGCTCGTCTTTTCTACAACGGTTCAACCCCTTACAATCTCATACATTGTGCGAGCTAAACCCCTAACTAACAAGCTTAACCTTACATCCTCTTTTTATTCACAATTTCATCACATTCTCCACACAAGTCATTCATGTCATCACAACATGACTTCATTCACATCATCACACTAGCACAATTAACTATGAAATTCAAGATATCATATGTAAAATCATTTCAAGTCTATTTAAGTGTGAAGAATTCCCTCAACTAGTAACCCTACAGTGAGCTTGAGTCTCTTACAGGGCGATGGCGGTCCACACTGGAAGGTCTAGGAGTTGTTCATCAAAGAAAACACACAAAGGACATTCATAAGTTTTTCAATTTCATCAAATGGGCCTCAATTTCATACTAGGGGTAAAATCCCCAACTTTCCTAGGGTCCCATGTGTTCAATCCTTAATTAATTGAGCCCCCACATTACAATTGGGGTGAAACCCCCAATTTTCCAAACTTTCATAACCTTATTCAAAGGTTAAGCCTTATTTTGGAAAGTCAATCCCGTCCAAACATGAAATTTAGGGCTTAGATTTGTCTTTACCATGAGTCTACACTAAAAGGAGTTAAACAAAACCCATTTTCAACAATTGAGCCCTACCTTAGGTTCAAACCCCAACATATCCCTCCAAACCTAGGCCAAACTTTCATCTTTGGAGAATCAATCTCCATGTGAGACCCTGACCCAGTCCAGACGGCCGAGTCCACTAAGGGCCAGGCCCAAGTGAAGAGAGTGGAGTGGGAGTGTGTTTGTGTGCTTGAGGGTGAAAACCAACGTCGCACATCGGAAGTTGAGGAGTTTGAGAGGGGGTTTATAAGTAGTCTTGCCCTCCTCTTCCAGCAAGACGCATTTAGGTGTGGTTGTGTGCCACACGGCGAAACAAAACCTTGAGGGGTAGACCCAAAGAGGACAATATCTTGGCTGCGTACTCTGATACCAAAAGAAGTGTTTTGGACCCTAACTTGGGCCGAGTCCAATCTAAACACCATGCGGGCTCGCGAGTGTGCACATGTGTGCGCGTGTGGGCCCAAAACGGATAGTATCTTGCTGGGTCGAGCCCCAAACCCTTTTTATGGGCCGAGCTGTTGCACTCCATGCAAGCCAATATTTCTCAGATAATCCCCTCTTCCACATACCATTTCATTTTCAATTAAGTAAAACAATCATCTAAGGAAGGATTTGAGTTAAGAGTGGAGAAAAATACCTCAAATAGAAAAAACCCACCAAAAAGGAGGATGTTCTAGCTTGAAGACCCAAGAAAAAGAAGCTTTCTAAGGGAGGGATCCAATATCTCTACATGCAAAGGATGAAAAAGGGGGAAGAGAATGAGAAGAAGAGGTTGTCTCTTGGAAGAAAAAAAAAGGGATAAAATGAACTAGGTTTCCATTTGGGCACGAAATGAGGCTTTATATATTAGTTGAGTTCCTCGATGTCCGTCAGACTGCGCACTTATTGTCAGTCTGACTGACAGAACCAAGATTTTCTATCAAGTTTCCTGTTCTCAGAAAATGAGTATCAACAAGAAGACGATATGTGTTGCAGGATTTCAACAGTTTTGGGATTTTAAGCTTAAACAATGTGATTTGTGTATTTAGGGTTCACTTGGACCCTAAGGACCCTTGCTAATTAATCTCTAGGCCTTAACTAAGACCTATATGAATGGAATTAAATGATTATATATGATTATGAGTAGAGGTTTATGCTTTGATGCATGTGAGTAAACAAGGAAACAGAGTGACCTCGATCGTACGAGTGAGTCCAACGATCAATCCTCGCCATCGAACATCTCCGATCAAGTAGGTTTTCCTACTTCGTTGAAGCACTATGGGGTGGACTATGTATTTATCAATATTATGAAAAATGATGATTTGAATTCTTAATCAAAGCCTTATGATTGTGATTATGGAAAATATCGTAGATTTCAGTTACAATGTATTTGAAATGGTTTCATGAATGGTAGGATATATGCCATATGAGTAAACTATCAAATGAATATGATGTGTTCCAATGATTTAGTATTTAATGAAAATAATGATATGAACCTAAGATAGTTTGGGTATTTGAAATATTATCATATTTTGAAAGGAGATAAGAACTTAAGATATGTATGAGTAAAAGTTATTATGTTGAAGAATGCATTGAAATGCATGTTGTGGGCATATGCATCCATTCATATTTCTCATGTACATGGCAAAGGAAGGGAAGATTGTTGATGAAATAGAGGGACATTAGTCCAGATTGGGTTGTTGGGTAATGTAATAATTGGCATGAACATTACAGTTGACGAATCAATGGGCCGAGCATCTTTCGGATGGACCTTGATATCATAACTGGAATAATGGTAGTTACAAATGATAAGACAGATGGGCTGAGCATGTTCGGCACATACCTTGGTATTATGACCGATAATGTAGGATTGTGAATGACAATGTGGAAATAGTGGATAATATGATACAGGAGGGTAACATTCCCCGGGATTCCAAATGAATCATTGAAAAATGAATGCATGGGGCACGGTGAGGGCATACATGGATCATGGCACCCATGGCATAAACACATTGCATGTTATTGCGTATTTTACATGATTGGAGTATGGTATTTTGAAATGATGAAATGAGTATGATTTCCATTATGAGTCTTCGAATTTGATATTATCTCGAGAATATGGAATGAGTTTGTATTTCATGAAAAGATTTAAGAGTTGATTTTCTCAAGATTGATATTTTCATACAAGAATGTTTGTGAAATTCTTGATAAGAAAGATGATGTTTGAAGAAGAGTATTAAGTATGTTCTTTTTATAATGAAAAAAGATATGAAGTTTGATATGAGAGTAGAATGTGATTTGAATGAAAGATTTTATAATTATATAGAAGTTGGAAAAGTATGTGATACTTATAAACAATAAAGCATGATTTTGAAACTAGAATGTATATAATGTAGAATGTGATTTTCAGATTGGAAATGTAAGTGAAAGTATAGTTTTCCTATAATGTTCATCAGTGCACCTTTTATGATCGGAATTCTTACTAAGTGCGTTGACTAAGCCCCTAAATTCCCGTACTAGTTATGTTTACATTTGGAGAGCTGTGAGAACATTGAAGCCTTGTATAAAGATATCCATTTATGAGGAATGTATCATTGTATAACTTTGTTGTACTTTACTTTGCATTTGACTCAATGTAATTATTTGAGAATTTCTTTGTCTTTGCTTAAGATGTGTTGGCTATTCATGAAATGTAGAAATGTTTGAAAATCTTCCGCAGGATTATGATAGTGTGTGCAAAATTAGAATGCACACGCTAGTGGGGCCAGTCAAGGGTCAGGTCTTCGGACTCGGACTTAGCTCGCGTCGTGATGCTCGCCTCCCTCTCCACCCAAACATTCAAATAATTACCACTCTGATGATGGTGGTTAGAGTGAGGGATGTTACAGTTGGAATCAAAGCATGAATAGCAAACAAGGAAAATTCCTTGAGTCAAAATGCAAACAAAGTCGAGTTTGAACAAGTTTAGAATATTCCCCAAGTGAGATTTAGATAAGAAGTCATGAAACTCCCTAATGTGTGTTGGATTATGACGTAGAAATGTCCCTCAAAGAGGATGATAAAGAAAATTTGGGATTCCCCCACTTCAGCACTGGATAACCATGTGAATTGATTTCTCTTTGATGACATAGTGCTACTGTTGTATGAACAGATTGTATAAGATCATCAGATGAGCGAAATACTAATCGGGTTGTTTCTTGGCATAGGAAAATGCCACTGAGAGGGCGTGCCCGAAGAACTCATATGCACCCGAGGAATGCTGGTGGAACCAGTGACAACGTCCCCCTTGTGTCACCTGAACTTCAAGGCCTTCTTCAGGCAATCGCAAGTGCAACGGTGCAGTCTAATCAGACTCGGATTGACCTGACTATTATGATTGACTCACGAGACCGGAACCTCGTTAGAGATTTTCAACATCAGCGTCCTCCTTATTTCAAAGGAATTGAAGGACCTAGAGAAGCAGAAAATTGGATTGATAACATTACTCAAATCTTTGAGTTGTTGAGGATCACTGAGAACAAGACAAAATCCTCCTAGAGGCCTTGAAACTGATAGATGATGAAGGTCAGTGGTGGAGGACGACTAAAGAAAACCTTGTGATGGCAAAAATGACATGGGAAAGCTTCAAAGACCTATTCCTAGAAAACTACTTTCCCGAGATTGAAAAAGAAGCTAAGACACGAGCATTTATAAAGTTGACGCAAAGAGACGTGACAATTACAGAATATCAACGGGAATTCATTTGACTTTCCTGCCATGCATCCTATATGGTCGACACGGAATACAAGAAGGCTCAGAAACTTGAAAGAGGTCTTCGACCCGACATCAGATCAAGAGTAATAACTCTTCGAGCTGCCACATTCGCTGAGGTAGTAAGAGGTGCAAGTATTGGCGAAAAATATGATGGAGTTTATGGAGATCATCTCCTACAACAGTAGTGGAGGTTCTTCGGTTCCCTCCTCAGGCATTGATCCTGCAATGTAAGGGATATGAGCTAACAACCCAGTGAAGAGTATTCAATAATAATATCACATATACTACAGATTATTAGATTACCATACAACTATCATGCCTTCTCTAATATCTTGAGTCAATACTCTAGAAATGGTTAATCTCTACCATTTGTAAATGCATGCTTCTTTCATTAACATATAGACATGCCTTAAGTAATCATAAACAATGAATGCCAGTTTCACAACACAAACCGGTGCTTCACCCAGTCCACAATGTATTACGTCCTGACACAGTCAAAATGTTGCACATAGCAAAAGTTCTTTTATTATGACCCGACACGGTCCAAAGCTTCACAAAGTACGTGAAACTAGTCTTTTAGCACTTACCATTATCGATTAAATTATTTTTTAACACATATATCCCAATACACTTAGTATAGTATTACCGTACTCAGTCTATCATACATTCCTATGTTCCCTCATGGAAATGCATACCATATGTCGTGTAAATCATTTTCAACATATAAATATCAATACTGATAAAGTAAAGTGCTGAAACTAAAGTTATTACAGCCATTCATAATCTTCCCACAGCCCAGGGATAATTCAAATCAATAGTGGAAATGTAATAACTCGACCCTTAATTAGAAAAATGACAAAATTTTAGAACTATTAATACAACTTTGTGACCGGTTAACATGAAAGAGTGCAGAGAGAACTTCCCGAAAAGGTATTATCTGACCCGATCAAAGCTCATTTGTTAGTGATCCAGCCTGACGAAGTTCGGAGGGCATTTTGGACATCAAATAATGTCTTTTGTTTTACTTGAAAATCATGAATAATGACTTCAAAACTATCAGAGGGTACGAGACCACTCTAATGTCCAACTTGGAAATCGAAAATTTCACACACGCTATGTCTTTGAGTATTCTATTTAGCGGTATTTTCGAAATTTTCAAACGTTTACCCGAAATACGATGCTTAAACACACTTTATCTAAAAACCCCGATTTGTCGTATACCCGGTGATCTGAAAATATACAAATTTGAAACACAGTCAATCTATGGTTTTACTAAACTTTTGGTATTTTTAGAATATTGATTTTATATTTTAAAACACTATAAAATAGAGTTCAAAGATATCAAGAAACTTAGAAGGCGTATTTTTGATAAAACATTATTTTTGTAAAATGAAGGATTTTTTGTTAACGAAATAAAAATCTAATTTTACCAACCTAGCTAAATCCCATGTTTTTAAGGCAACTGCGGTGTCGGATTTTATCAAATTAGCCCCTAATTATCCCTAATTTTAAGTGGTTAAAAGGTGGAAGAAAATATTAACTTTTTTACCTTTTTTTTTTTAAATGAAAAAGGGTAATGTAAATCTGGTGTTTTACCGACAGTTTCCACCGACGAAAACTGTGGTAAAAATCATCTCAAGGTTTTGAATGAAAGCCTATAAATATGGGTTTAGTGCAAAAGAAAAGTTATAAAAAATTTTAGTCCTTTCTTGTTCAGCCCTTTTGTGTTGGATTTTTAACAAACTTCTGTAAGTATTTCTTCAAGTTATTATTTTTCATTTGTAGATCATACTTAGTAGAAGTTCTATTTAAATTTTGGTAGAAAAATACTCTTTAGATTTTCCATGAAAAATGAGAGAAGAAAATACCCGAAAAATGGTTTTCTGCTCGAACCGCCGTTGACATATTGAGTTATGCGATTCATCTTTGTTTTTGTGATCTACGTGTCGAAATCGTCAATATATCTAAATTGGTCAAAACGACACATCGACTCCGTCGACATATCGACGAGAGAAAATTCGACACAACGAAAAAATCGACATATCGAGCAGAGTAGTAGACAACTATCAGCACAGTTTAGTCAATGGGTCGAAGATATTCGACATGTCGAGCACTCGACACATCGAGATAGTCGACCTATTGAGCACTATGATTGAATAAAAGAGATAGAGCAGAGAATAATCGACATATCGACTCAGTCAACACATCGACTGGGCGACATATCAATGTACCCGACATATCGACAGTAACGACATGTCGAGATTCAGTAGGTAGCTTTGAAAATATCTTCATGAAAAAATGTTAGGTTATTTAACCCTCTTTCAAACGTATGATTTTTTATACTGTTTTTAACGTTTTAACAGTTTCAACTCAAAATACTCTCCAATCAAAGGTGATGAGATTCAACAAAACTGTATTTATTAAATGCATTCATACTTCGCATTTAAACTTGAAAATTCTACACCATTAGTCCTATTGTAATGAGTGGATATCCGTGATTATTTTATTGATAGAAAGAATGTGAACAGACCAGAACGCGATACCGATACTGTTCACATGTTACGGGATGATAGTGAGTTTCTACAGATGAAACGTAAACAAACGTGAACACTGTGTTTATTTCTAGCATAGTATTGTTAAATACCAATTGTTGATATATGTATGATTCCATGTGGGAGGGCTTAGGAATCCATGTTAGTTGAGTGAGAATTTATTATTATCATATGAGATATATTTATGTGGGTTGATCGTGGATTTAATCCATACATGATGTGCATTTGACTGGTATACTGTGCATACCAAATTACCTCGCGTTATTGTATGAAGTACCTAACTCATGGAGGGCACTTGTATGAGGTGTATTTACGGACTTTGTGAAGCACTGAGCATGAATTTGTCTGCGTTGTAGCCACGTATCTTCGCGGCTGAGTGTCGTAGACGTCGATTGACGGGGGTATTAGTTTGAGGAAAGAAAGGACACATATTAACTATGTTAGACGATATTCTCATAGAAAATTACATGATTTCTGAGTGTTTAAACTATTGTATGATAACTTCTTGTTGTAAAATTTTACATTTAAAACTTGCAAGTGCACGAACCATTATAATATAGCAATTAGAGTGAGAGGTCGAACCCAAAGGAAAGTCACAAAATATATGCACTAAAATTAAATCAGCATCCCTTTAAAAATATATATTTCCAAGAAAATAAAAATCAATTATGTAAATCAAAGAACTTTAACACTTGGATTTTAATAAATCTTAGATCTAAAATCAAAATAACATCTCTACCCAATTTGTATCTAACTTGTAAATTTAACAAAATAAGATGTTTGAATTAAATCCAATTTATTGTCGATAGTCAAATCTATGTCCTTTTGTACTTAAATTAGTGAACTAAAATATTAATCTTAATCTCAAATTAAAATCACATGTTTTAAAGTCAAAATAACACATCTCTAGCCTTAGTTAGGTGAAATTTGAGAGAGAGAGTGTTTGGATATAAAGAATTAAAGAATTTAAAAATAAACATACAAGATTTACAATAAAAACATAATTTGAACAAGTTTTATACAACAAACATACAAAATGATTAATGTAACTAAAGACAATAAATAAATTGACAAATAATGTTAATGACAGAATAAGTAAATGCGTAATTTAAAGGTTGGTTATTGGAATTGACCGTTCATCACCCAAAATGTATAAACAAATAAAACCTAAATCTGAAATTCGCATAAAAGTCCAAATATCAATTCATGTCAATCATAAAAGTTAAGAATTTATAAACTTTAATTTAACAATCTAAGCTTTAACTATTTCATGTCCAATTAATTAAATAAAGAATATAAATTTTAAAATCAAATCTAAACAATCATCAAGGAGATCTGAAAATTGAATGTTTCAGGGTTCTAAAATAATGTTTTGTATTTATTTCATGGAAGAATTCAGTAGAGGCATTATAAATTAGATACAAGAGAGACAAAATAAAAATAAAAATTTACAACTCTCACTTTGTAAATTCGAATGGTGCTCTTGTCTTCTTGTGTTTTCTCCCCAGCCTTTAGTCCTCTTGAGCTCCATGTCAAATTCGAATTTCATATTGTGCCAAGTGCTTATCTATATGCTCCAAGAATGAATGGATGGTTGGGATTAAATCTGGGTTAAGTGATTAATGGAGGCCTAAGATTGGATCTCACTTAAAGGTGGATGGATGAGATTTGAAGTTAAAAACTTAGGGTCTATAAGGCATACACGAATTTTGTTGCTTGGGATTGAGGTTGGCTTGGTGGTTAAACAAAGGATGAGAGAAAATTGGGATTTAGGAGAGAAGATAGGGCATGGGGGAATTTTGCAAGTGTTTAGGGTTTTAATGCAATGAATGGATGGGATCTAAAGTTGGAGTGAATAAATGGATGCGATGGAGTAGATGATGTGGAGGGTTGACTACATGGAGATTTCGAATTAGGTGGACAAAATATGGGAAAATCATTTGAGGTTTGGAGGGCTTGGATGATGAGGTGTTTTGGATTTTGGGAGTGTATCTAGATGGGTTTAGGTCTAAGTGCATAGAGAATTTTTAGTGAGAAAATCGTGTGGAGTGTTTTGGATTGAGTTGTGATGTGTACATGACATGGCATGTGTGCATGGATATGATGGAGTTACTTGGTTGCAAGGTTATCTAAATCTAGGGTTTTATGGATGAATGGTTAGGATTGAATGGGATCTAGATCTAATGGCTCTAAGGTGATTTGGTCAAAATAAATTTATAAGAGGTAAGTTTCCTAATGGAGGTTTAAGATTGAAGGGTTGATCACGATGATGGTTGAAATGGATGGCCTAGATCTAAGATGATGAATGTATGTGATGGATATGGAAAGGTGACTCTAGGGTTTACCTAAATTTGATGCATGAGATGAATGGTTAGGATTTCAGAGGGATAATGGATGGTGGAGATAGAACTACTGCGTCCAGTGGGTATGGGCTTAGGTTTTGGATCTATAAATATGCACATGGGCCTCCAGTGGATCTTGGACTTGAGCTTGAGGACTTGGGCCTTTGTTGGACTTTGAAGTGCACATTGGCCTAGCCTATTTGTAATATGCACATGGATTGCTTGTGGCCTAGCCCAATGTTGGCCTGTAAAGCTTAGCTTGGCCCAATTGAAGTAGATCTCTGGTCCATGGATTTTAAATTTCAGCCTTTTCCTCTTGAATTGCATGTTCTTTCTTCCAGAATTTAATACTTAACTTCACCACTTCAAAATTTAAAATTTTGATTTAATCTAGACTCTCATAGATGGATCTAGACTAACCAATTTACATGAAAACCTTATAATTGGAGTGGAATTAATCATAAAAATTCCAGGTCTTTCAATTTAAGCTTTAAACTTGCAATTATCCACTGTTTTGAAATTATTTTCCTTAACTTTCCATTTTTTATAGAAAACTAGAAAATGACATTAAATGCATGTGATATTTACAAAATCAAGGGTAACTAGTCCAATAACCAGGGGTAAATATGTAATATTTTAGTACTCAACAATTACATGTTTAAAGTAGATGATTTATTGCACTATCTATTGTTTTCTCTTCGCTGAGCTAGTAAAGCTCACATCTCTTACGTTTCAGGAAGCCCAAATGAGCAGGAGGACCTTATGCTACAATAGGGTTGGAGGCCCTCTATCTATTTATTTCCCTCGCTGTTGGGAATTTATGATATGTTGTTTTTATTACTATCTTTACAAACAATATGATGTAATAAACCCTTATTGTGTCCGTTTTGAGGCACAGTAGATATGTAATAGAACTACTGCGTTTCTTATGTGTATCTCTGATGAGTATGTGACTGTGTATGTGTTCTAGTTATGATGAATGTTAGCTAGAATATATGTGGCATTCTCTAATTGGACTTAATACATGAGATTAAAGTTATAGACTACACGTTGGTTAGTAGTTTATCCACATACTGTGGCGACTGGTGGGTTCTACCGAGCTTTTGGGTTTTAAGTAGGCTATTGTGACCCCTCCATACACCTGGGAACTTTACCAGCCCGGTCATGGCTGGATCCAAGGCTGCCAAATGCAATGTCCAAACTTTAGATCATGTACAATATTAAGTCTATGATGAGTTATAAATTCTGCAATTATTAAAGGGTCAATATTAGAGAAAAAAATTAACTCACGTCTTAAGAGGCCCTGAGGGGTAGGGCGTGACACTTGGTATCAGAACCTTAGTTCAAATGCTTCGGACTGTATATGGAATTACATGTCTACGACTAGGTAGAAAAAGACTTAGTGAGTGTGAGGATCTATTGGGTCTTAGAAAACCCTAGACTAAAGATAAGACTTAGGTGTTTCTGCTTTTCTTTGTGCTTGTATTCATAAGACTTTGTGTTTACTGTATGTTTGCTTAGTGAGATGGTATCATGTTTTTTCTTCGTGACTGATATTTGTTTTGTTAAAACAGTAATGTCTGGTATATTCAACCGTCATGGTATGTTTAAGACAGGCACAAAAAAGCTAATAAGAGATTTCAATATCCAGATCGTTAGTGATATCGACCTCAAAGTCGTACTAATGAAATTGGAAATCAAGGGGACATCATCCGATCGAAATCTCGTCAGATAGTGACCCAACACCACCTCCTGGAACAGAGATGGATTATCACTTTGACCCACAATATATTGTACCACCTTCACCGGAAGTCGGAGAAGTCTTTCTCCCTATCTGCCAAACTGAACTTCCAGTGTGGAAACTGTTTCTTGAAAGACCAATGTTGCTAGACCTTCTAGGCCAGCATTGTGCAATTTCTCTGCAAGACCGGGACATACAAAGGAATCTTGCCCTTGCCCAACAAATCGAGAATGCTCCAAATGCAAGATTTTTGGCCATGCAAGGAGCAACTGTCCATTCTTTAATGGAAATGGAACCTATGGATGTCATGCATGTGGCCGGTATGATCACAGGATGAGGGAGTGTCCCTATTATGAACCACTCCATGTCATCTTCATATGGAGAATAAGGGTATGATTAGAAACAGGAAATGGGAGATGGGTTGTTTGATATAGTGTTGTATCTAGGAACTTTATTAGTTTCTTTGTGACTTTGCTTTGTGTGTACGAAGAAGTCATATTATCAGACTCAACATATATATATATATATATATATATATATATATATATATATATATATATATATATATATATATATATATATATATATATATATATATATATATATATATATATATTTGATGTAAAATATGCGTGTAATAGACTTAGTGCATGTAATTGCTTTGTGTTTCAAATAAAAGATTTGATTATCTCATGCGTCATATCTGTATGGAATACTCTTATGATGGAATTATTTATGATACTTTGTGTTTATCAGGACAAAATGCTGCCAAGAAAGGTCATGAGAAATCAAGGAGAGGGATCGGCACCACCGCCTCCTCCCCCTCCTCCTCCACATAATCCGGGGCAGAAAGCTTTGTACGAAGCTGTTAGGATAGCTATGCAAGTTATCAAGGAGACTACTGGAGAAGAACAAACTGTAAGTGCCCCGGTTCGTCCGAGTCACCCTTATTGTCAATTACGTGACTCAGTTGGACTTGCCTTGGATGTATAAGAAGATCTACTATGAAGTTGAAGAGTCTACACCGAATACGGTATTAGCACACAGGTAAGTGAACCGTAGGAGACCTTAGGCTAAGTCAAAAACCTTAGAAGTCAATTAGTTATAAATTGAAAAATAAGATAATAAGTGACTTTCAGCCTCGAGGCCTCATGCAGTTTGCCGAGGCCTCGCAGCCAGTTGTGCTAAGTGTGTTGAGTTATCTTTTGGACAACTGTAATCCAGCTGACTTTGTGTCTTACTGACTCAGTCTCCTACAGATTTAGGAAGTTAAAATCTATGTCCTTTTGATTGGGAGTTAATTATGGTAAAATAATATATCCACATGGTGAGATGTTGCCACCTCACATAGTTTGAATTTAATACCGTTAGGGAGCTGACCATGTATGACAAGAATGGAAAGGCTACTCCATAATTTGTAAACTCATTTACAATCTTCTCATCTAATCCTTGATTGATGGCTAAGATATATCTACTGCAAATTATAAAGGGTGGCATATGAGGTGGCTGGATTCTTACTGTTTTAATAGACAAATTAACTTATGCATATATGTGTTGTCTTTCCATATTTACCGCCACGGGGCCACATTGGAAGCCTCGAGGACTCGTGGGTGTGACTTACTGCAATACTGCAGATAGTTTTATAAATAAATTGTAAGCTGTATGTAAGAGGGACCGAACGCACAAAGAAAAATAGGAAAAGTATAACAGTGTGTCCAGATCATTCAGCCTTCCCTTTTTACACCTTCTTCTTCATCTTCCTTAGTGAATGTCTGGGTAATCAGTACCCCAATCCTGATGAAGAGTAAAGTGTTCACATAGGACTATAAAACCAGTTATACCAGTCTTATACTGCTGTGCCGATGAATACTTTGATGATGCTGATTGGATGGAAAGGAGCACACAGATTCAGTAAAGAAGAAAGAGCTTAAAGGAAAACGGTTAAGGCCCAAGGCAAGTATTTTTTCTTCCTTTTATTTTAAACATTGTAAAGTGGATTAGAAAAGTGTGTTCAAACCACTCTAAAAAGTAGGTGTAGAGGATTAGACCGATTGGGTTGAACCTCTATAAAAAACAAGGCTGTACTATTTGGGTTTGAGACCCTTACATAGTATATTTGGGACGACCCTAGCGTTGGGAAGTCTGACAGTGGCTGTAGGTTTGTTGAAACCAAACCACTATAAAATATTGTGTTTATATGTGATTGAATGCTTGGATTGAATACTTGTTCACATATCACACACATAGATTGATCGGTCAGTTTTATGAACAACAGTTAATTTGAAGGTGAATATAACTCATTGAATATTTTATTTACTTCAAGTATAAATCGATTGAGAAAATTTTAAAAGGGAATTAAAATTGAAAATCGACCTATTCACCCCCCTCCAGGTCGTGCATTACTCTAGTAACAGAATTTCACAAACTACTGTAACGAGAACTGGCGGTGGAAGAACAACCACAGCCCTATGGGATTTCAGGCGATTGAATCCTTTATCTTTCTCTGAGGACCAGACCCATCGATAGCTGAGAACTGGCTTGCCCAGACGGGCAAGATGTTTGATATTTTGGAAATAGTCAAAGATCTGAGGGTAGGTTTGGCAACTTATCAACTGACGGAGAATGTCTATAAATGGTGGGAGACTAAGAATCTTGCCATGGATAATGTGCCCATGACTTGGTAAAATTCTCTAAGATGTTTCTTGCACGTTATTACCCTCTAGTTGCAAAGGAGGCTAGGCAACAACAATTCATGGTTATTGAGCAGGGGAATGACATCGAGGCTCAGTACTGCAGTAGGTTTGTTAACGTCTTACCTTATGCACCTAAGATGCTAAAGAATGAGGAAGACAAGATTCGACATTTTGAACAGGGAATTCACCCTTTTATTCGTCGTCAAGTGGTTCCCAGCATCACTCCAGTCTGGAAGAGGTAATGGAAAGAGTTTATCTGGTGGAAGCTGTAGATGGACCCGAATCCAATCAAGGGTCAATTCAGTAGAGAAATTTCCAGAAACCACCACAATCTGGGAACAAGAAAAGAAAATTCAAGGGGAACCCTTTTAAGAACAGTCAGTTTGCAACAAAACAGTCAAGTAGGTCAGGAGTGAGACAGTCAGTGATATGTTTTTCTTGTGAACAACCAGGACATACTTCCAGGCAGTGTTAAAACCCAAAGTGTATGGGGAATGACTGTTCTACACCTGTAGGAAGGCAGGGCATGTGACAAGAGATTGTCCAAATCTTGATAACGCCAGCAAAGTGGGGCCATCTCAGGGCAACATGCCAACACAATCAGTCGTACAACTAGTATACTGAAGAAGTTCACCTCAGGCTTTGAGGGGGTCATTAGCACCCAACTTTTTGCAGCAAAGGTCAAGTAAAGGGAGAGGACGTGTCTATACCATCGGACCAGCAATAGACAAGCCTGTGGATCAGTCAGTAATGGAAGGTACTTTACTACTCTTTAGCTCCTTAGCCCACGAGTTATTTGACACTGGGGCATCTCATTCTGTCATATCTGCTATGTGTACTGAAATTTTGGGTTTCAAATCAGTGGTTGCGGGCAAACCACTGAAGGTAAAGTCAACTTTAGGGAAGGAAGTGTTAATCAAACATGTGTGTAAGTCTTGTATCATAAGACTTGGTGGGAAAAACTTGAGATTTGACTTGTTAGTAATAAGAATGACAGGTTTTGATGTCATTTTGAGTATGGATTAGTTTCGAAATACAGGATTGTGTTAGATTGCTATAAGAGGACGGTGTTAGGGCATTCCCGAAGGGATCAATTTTTAGAGAAGGTGAAACCTTATCAGGGGCTTAGTGTGAGAAACTATAGTCTAGGTGGGAATCCAAATAATATGGTTGTTGGTATAGGTTGGGAAGACGTAGGAGGTATAGACTTAGTGATACCTTGACAAAATATATAGAGCAGAGAATAGTCGAAGTATCTACTCAGTCAACACATCGACTGGGCGACATATCGATGTACCCACCATATCGACAAGTCGACATATCGACAGTAACGACATGTCGAGATTCAGCATGCAGCTTTGAAAATATCTTCATGCAAAAACGTTAGGTTATTTAAACCTTTTTCGAACGTATGATTTGTTTATACTGTTTTTAATGTTTTAACAATTTCAACTCAAAATACTCGTCAATTAAAGATGAGGAGATTCAACCACACTCCATTTATTAAATGCATTCATACTTCGCATTTAAACTTGAAAATTCTATATCATTAGTCCTACAGTAATGAGTGAATATCCGTAGTTATTTTACTGATGGAAAGAATGTGAACGGACCAGAACGCGATACCAACATTGTTCACATGTAACGAGATGACAGTGAGAGGCTGAATGGATTCCTAGAGGATGTCGAGGTCTAGCCATTCTAAAACAGAGAACAGAAACCACTTATTCCTAGAAGTTGACTAGTTATCAGTTGGAGATCTTGAGATAGATCAAAATCCAACCGTGACTCTGATTGGAATACACGTATTTGTGCACTTAACAATGTGTTGCAGGAAATACGCATTTACACGGTAAATGGTATATAGAGGGTAGACGTACCCGACCTGAGAGTACGGTAATTGGTAGAACTTGTGTACATTGTTTGAATTACAGTCGATATAAACTGTGTTTATTTCCAGTATAGTATTGTTAAATACCAATTGCTGATATATGTATGATTTCATGCGGGAGGGCTTAGGAATCCATGTTAGCTGAGTGAGAATTTATTATGATCATATGAGATATATTTATGTGGGTTGAACGTGGATTTAATCCATACTTGAAGTGCATTTGATTGTTATACTGTGCATAACAAATTACCTCGCACTGTTGTATGAAGTATCTAACTCGTGGAGGGCACTGGTACGAGGTGTATATACAGATTTTTTGAAGCACTGAGCATGAATTTGCCTGCGTTGTAGCCACGTATCTCGCTGCTGAGTGCCGTAGAAGTCAATTGATGGGCGTATCATTTTGAGGAAATAAATGACGCGTATTAACTATGTTAGACGATATTCTCATAAAAAATTACATGATTTCTGAGTGTTTCAACTGTTTATGATAACATATTTAAAGTAGATGATATAATGCATTATCTGTTGTTTTCTCTTTGTTGGACTAATAGAGCTCACATCCCTTACGTTTCAGGAAACCCGAATGAGAAAGGACAGGAGGACCTTATGCTACAGTAGGGTTGGAGGCCCTCTATCTATCTATTTCCCCCGTTGTTGGGAATTTATGATATGTTGTTTCTATTATTGTCTTTACAAATAATATGATGTAATAAACCCTTACTGTGTCCGTTTTGAGGTACAATAGCTATGTAATAGAACTACTGCATTTCTTATGTGTATCTCTGATGAGTATGTGATTGGGTATATGTTCTAGTTATGATGAATGTTAGGTAGAATGTATGTGTCATTCTTTACTTGGACTTAATAAAGAAGATTAAAGTTATAGATTAAATGTTGGTTAGTAGTTTGTCCACATACTGTGGCGACTGGTGGGTTCTGCCTAGGTTTTGGGTTTCAAGTGGGCTATTGTTACCCCTCCATCCGCTTGGGAACTTTACCGTCTCGGTCATGCCTGGATTCAAGGCTGCCAAATGCAATGTCCAAACTTTTGATCACATGCAATATTAAGTCTATGACGAGTTATAAATTCCGCAGTTGTTAGAGGCTCAATATTAGGAAAAAAATAAAATTAACTCATGTCTTAAGAGGCCCTGAGGGGCAGGGTGTGACAAGAAATAAAGAAAGAACATCACAACCTGTGTTCATTTCTATCTTTCATATATCATTCGATGTGCTCTTTTTGCATAGGTTTCAAACAGGAGAATACCAAATTGAATCTATGTAATACCCTGACCCAGATTAGGCGTAGTTTAGCTTAATAATCTTGCTTGAACCGGTTAATCTCGAAGATTACGGTTAGGGCTTTCAGGAAATCCCAAGTGTGGCCCAATACGAGCTTGAAAGCTCAGTGATCCAGCTCGTCCAGCTGGAGGGGCAAAATGGTAATTTACCGCTTCTTGTTATTATTTTTTATAAATTATGTTGTTATGTGATTATTATTCGATGATAATGTTCTCCTTAATAAAGGATTTATATTTTCTATTTTAAAATAATTTTATTTTCAGAAAATGATATTTTAGATCACCCGTCAATACCCCGAAAGGGAGTAATAATTATTTTAAATGATTTTGGAAATGAAATAAATTTTGAAACAAGTATAGTATGTTAGACCATTTTAAGTATGGTCTAGTTATTCCTTCAAATCCCAAAATAAGGTTTCTAAATTTTTTTTTTAACATTTGTTTATTTCAGTAAATAATGTTAAATTGTGATTTTTATTTAAATCAATGGTTTTTAGTGAGAGTTAAATCCCAAAATTTTTATGGTAGCTAAAGTTTTTAAAACCCAACTTATCTGTAGGGTTGGATTAAGATTTTGAGTTTTTAAAATCATGCTTTAAGTTAAAAATCGGTTTTTTATTAAAACAAGGACTTATTTGCGAAACTAGAAATATATGAGGACTTATTTGCAACCACCCAGCTGAATAGTGTTTTCACTGTACCAACGTCCGCACCAGCTGCATGCAGCGGCCAAAGGCCCCCTTCCTCCGGCCAAAACTCTATAAATTTGGCCCTCCATTAGCCTGAGTAAACTCCCACTGAAATCTCTATCTCCCTCCCTCTTAGCTGCTCTGAGTTTTCCCCAGCCGAACTCTCTCTTAGCCTCTGTTTTCTCTCTGTGTTTCCACCATAAGCTTAGAAGGAAAGTTTTTCAAAGACCATATTTCTTAGCCCAGGAACTCTAGTGAAGGTAACCTCTGTGTTCCTCTTTCAATTCCAGTCAGTTTAGAATCAAGAAAAACCAATTTTGGTCCTGTTTTGAGTGAGTAAAACCAGTTTGAAGTTTAAGAAAAACCATGGGTTTTCTTGTACCCGTGAGGTTTCAGTGTTAAAATCCATTGGCCTACTTCAAAGTTCCAAACCATTCCCTATGGAAAGAGGACTCCCAGAGGAGTCCATCGGACCAGCTAGATGTGGAAACCAAATCTGGGAAATCTACTGTTTCTGGATTCGTATTTCGTACTACGTCTACCGTCACTGTCTGCTAGTGCAGATAATGGAGGAAGACGACTCTCGGACGGTCCGAGAGGACCCCTTGGACGTTCCGAGCTTACTCGAAGTCCAGAAACACCCGAGGCGAGCTTGACTCGCTCGGATGTTCCGAGAAGAGCTCGGAAGGATCGAACCCCACTCGGACGATCCGAGCCCTACTTCGGATGTTCCGAGACTTACAAACCCACCGAAACCAGTTTTTCAGATCTTTTCGGCTTGAAAGGACTTCGAATGATCCGAGACCCGATCTTCGGACGATCCGAAGTCAGACCCAAGATTCGAGGTCAGTGACTAGTGTAGGCAGTAGTTCGGATAATCCGAAGCCACAATACCTGGTTCCGAGGCATGTTCCGAGGGACCCAGTTTTTTAAGTGTAAAATATTGTTTGATTATATGTTTGTTGCATGTGATGTTAGTACCCCATTGTTAATTTAAAATTGTACTAACTCTATTTTCTTATTAATATAGTGTATATACTATTGTATTCACTTCCAGGCTGACTCTATTGGTCGGGCACTGAGTGATCCCACTTTCAGGCCGAAGCTATATTTGTTGGGCACTGAGTGACCTCGAGGCCTTACTCAAAATGTCAGATCTGGTCCTATTAAGAAAACAACCGAGAAGTGACCTGAGAATCTAGACCTAACTCAATAAGTCAATCTGGTCAATGCCCAGAAGACAATATGAGTTTTGAACTGAGCACCCTTTTTATTTACTATCTTGTGGATTATTGTAATTTAAAAAGGATAGAAACCAAGTAGGGGACTCAACTCCATTTACAGTGGATATTTTTGGGAAAACAAGTATAATTTCGAAAATACTACTTGCGTGTATGTATTTGATGCTATGTATATTGACGTGATAATGATTGTGCACTTGTTTGTTTGTTGAACAAAGATCGCGAAACCACACAGTTACAGTGAGGGAACTTAACTTTGCAGTAGGTGTAAACATGTTTTGTTATTTGAGATGGATTTTGGAGCAATGAGTAGTTTCAAGTTGATGAACCCACTCATGTGCCTAGACATGACGCACTGTTGTAAGAAGTGCTTATGACAATGGTGAATGTTATGATGTTGATCATATGAATTGTGAAATACTGCTTCCACGTACCTTTTACTATTGGACCATCGCCGAGGGTGTCAGTTACGTCTACTGGACCAGGTGGGTCGGCAGTGAATGACAAGGTGTGTCAGTACCGGTTTTGAGGTGTATACCGGAGATGTACTTGTAAGGATGTATTTTGACCGTGTCGAGACTTAATACTATTGGTGTCAGTATAGTATCTAGAGGTTACGTTGGATGACAGCAGTATTGGAAAAGAAATGATGAATTATGGGATTAATGATGATATTATGCTTATTTGTTATCAAGCATGAGATGTTATTGCAACTGTTGATTATTGTGCTAACCTGTTGTTTACTTAAAACTGCACTGTTATATTTCCTTCACTGGGATAGTTAGCTCACCCCACTCACTTTTTAGGAGATGAACCCGAGGAGGAGAACCCTCTATTTCAAGCTTAGGGTGGATAAGTTGCGGCGTTGTTTTGGGATTCCCACTGAGGGGAATACCTTCATCTTTGCTTTCTGGTTCTTAGAACCATTTTCTTTTGTAAAGTACCGGCTATGGTACTTGTTTTGTTTAAATTGTCACGCCCCGACCCGACAGGTAGGCCCAGAACGCGACTGATTTTTTTTTTTTTTTAAAAGATAAGTAAACTAAACCACAAGCATTCTTACTGGGCCGGATCAACAGTTAGGCCCAGAGGTCACACATGATCCCATCATATGGACTCAAACATGTACCATATGCCTACCCCATAAATAACAACATCAACATACATCATAATCAAAATCAACCATCATTGGTTCATATAAACCAAAACATTGTCTCAACCATTAAAAAGGCAACATAGCCTAATACATCAAATCAACATAAATTAAGTACCACATCCAGTACTTAATAAAAGACAACGGTTCCAAGAATCAACAGGAAAAGATCAAGGCATTCCCCTCCGGGGGAATCCCAAAACACCGCTTCAGCTTATCCAACCTAAGCCTGATAAAGAGGGTCCTTATCCTCGGGTTCATTGCCTGAAAGGTGAGTGGTGTGAGCTAACTAGCCCAGTGAAGGATAATTAACAATGCACATTAAGTAAATAATAAAAACAGGTTAGCAACAGTTCAACAACACATGCTTGATAACAATAAGCATAATCTCAAATAATATGACAACATCATTAAACCACTGCCATTATCCATCGTAACGCCTGCCGATTACACTGAGACCAGTATTAAGTCCCGACACGGTCAAAATACATCCTTGCAAGTACATCTCCGGCTCTAACTTAGCCGATACTGACACCCTCAAGTCAGCAACTGACGACAGCATGGTCCGCCCATGGTCCAGTAGACATAAACCATCTCTCATATGGGCGATATTGGTTCAATAGCCCAGGTACGTGGAAGCAGTCTTACATACTCATACGATCAACATCGTAATATTTCAATCAACATCAGCACTCTTACCATAGTGCATCGTGTATAGGCACATGAGTGGGTTCATCAAAATTGAAACCACTCATTGCTCCATACTTATCTCATCATAACACCTGTTTACAAAATCTGCAGAGTTAAGTTCTCTCACCGTTTTGTGTGGTTTACGCGGTCTCTGTCAAACAACACACAAGTGCTCAATCAATATACATAACAAATACGTACTTATACGTAGTATTTCGAAATCATACGGTTTCCCACAAAATATCCAGGGTTCATGGAATGAGTCTCCTACTGGGTTTCTATCATTTTTAAATCATCCATAAGATAATAATATAATAAAAAGGTGCTCAGTCCAAAACTCGTATTGTCTTCTGGGCATTGACCAGATTGACTTATTGAGTTAGGTCTAGATCCTCGGATCACTTCTCGGTTGTCTTCTGGAAATGGATCAGAGCTGACATTTTGAGTAGGCCTCGAGGTCACTCAGTGCCTGACTATAATGTCGGCCTGAAAGTGATTCACTCAGTTCCCGACCAATAGGGTCGGACTGAAAGTGGATACAATAGTATTTACACTATAAATAATAAGAGGAAGGGGTTAGTACAATTTTATTTAACAGGGGGGGTATAAATCAATACAAATAATCAAACACATTGAATAAATAATAATCAAGATTAAAACAGTAATCAAACAATATTTTATCACTTAAAACTGTGTTCCTCGGAACATCACCTCGGAACAGGTACAATGGTTTCGGATCATCTGAACCACTCTAAACTAAGTCACTGGCCTCGGAACTTGGGGCCTGGCTTCGAATCTTCCGAAGACTGGGTCTCGGACCTTCCGAAGTCCATCCGAACTGAAAAATCCGAAAACAGTGAGTCTCGGTGGGTCTATAACCTCGGAACGTCCGAAGACTTGGTTCGGAACGTCCGAGAGGGTCGGTCCTTCCGAGTTTGGCTCGGTCCTTCCGAAATCGGCTCGGTGCGTCCGAAAGGTCAGGCTCGCCTCAGGCGTACTGGGCTTCGGGGGTGAAGCTCGGAACCTCCGAGGGTCACTGCTGTCGAAACGTCCGAAGGTTCGGACCTTCCGAGAGTCGTCTTCCTTAACTGTCTGCACCAGCAGACAGTGATGGCGGATGAACAGTGAAATACGATTCCGAAAAGGAAGGGCTTCCCGGATTCGGTTTTCACATCGGTCTGGTCTGATGGACTCCTCTGGGAGTCCTCTTTCCACAGGGACTAGTTTGGAGCTTAGAAGCTCAATAGGCCATCTGATTTTAAGGGTAGATCCTCACGGGTACATAAAACTCATGGTTTTCCTTAAAACTTTAAACTTGTTTTTCTGATTGAAAACAGGGTCAAAAACTGATTTTCTGGATTCCAAACTGATTGAAATTTCAAAAGGAATACATTGGATACCTCGGTTTCGATTTCTGGTCTGTAAATCTGATTCTTTGAAAAATCTTCCTAAGCTTCGGTTTGCAAAAAGTCGGCCAGTTTGGATTTCACAGAGAGGGAAAGAGAAGCAGTTTGCTGGGAGTGAAGATTGAAGTTCGAGCCTGAATTTATAGGATTTCAGCTGGGAAGAGATGCCGGAATTCAGCTGTGGCGATAGGACGGGACGGGACGGAAAATCTCATCATTGCCGGAAATCCGGCCGAACACCAGAGCACGCTGCATGGCGTGTGTAGGTTTTTCCTGCGGTTTGCAGATCAGTCCCCAAACAATTTATAAATTGCAAAAAGGCCCCGGTTTTACTAAAATTTGATTTTTGAACTAGAAGTACTGATTTAAAAACTTAAAAACTTGATCCAACCTTACAGATGGCTTGGGTTTTGAAAATCTTGGTCACCATAAAAATTTCAGAAATTATCTCTTACTAAAAACCCTTGATTTAAATAAAAATCGTATTTTACCCATAATTACTTAATTAAACAAATGTAAAAATAACTAATTTAGAAACCTCATTTTCAAGTGAAATGAAATATCTAGATTATTCTAAAAATGGTCCATCACCAAATACCGTTTTCAAAATTTATCTCCCTTCCGAAATTATTTAAAATAATTAAAACTCCCTTTCGGGGTTTTGACAGGCGGTATTTACATATCATTTTTCTGAAAATGAAATCATTTTAAAATAATAAATGTAAATCCTTCATTAAGGAGAGTATTATCAATCAATAACAATCAATAACAATCACCAAATCACACAATTTATGAAAATATACACAACAAGCGACAAATTACCACAATACCCCTCCAGCTCGACGGGCTGGATCTCTGAGCTCACGAGCTCGGATCGGACCACCCTTTGGCTTTCCTTGAAGCCCTGACCGAAAACCTCGAGATCAACCGGTTAAAACACGATTAACGAGTTAAAACAAGCCTAATCTGGGGCAGGGTATTACATAAATGTTATGTATTAAAAACTACCATGTATCCGTAGTTACTCTGATGATGTTTTAACGATAATTCAGTGTTGGAATTATGTGATTATGTTATGTGTTGCCTTTGTGTCTATTGTTGGGTAGACTTATAGTATATGTTTAAGTCCACATGTTGGGATCATGTGTGACCTTTTGGGCCTAACCGTTGATCCGGCCCAGATAGAATACTTATGTTAGTTTAGTTTCAAAAAAAAAATTAGTCGTGTTCCGGGCCCACCGTTCGGGTCCGGGGCGTGACAATCTGGCCATGAAGTTGTTTCGTAATACCGGTTTCAAGACCGGGAATAACTTAATTTTATAAGTCCTGCATGAAAATAACAATACAATACACAATACCACAATAGTTTGAATTGATTACTAATGTATGCGTGGTTTCATCCAATTCATTTAGTATATTAATCTCTGGACACATTACTGGGTCTCATTCTACATTTATAGACTAATAGTCTTCGGCTCCCTGACGCCATTATACGCTTACGTTCTAATAGTTAGAACTTAGAATTTATCCCTTACATGTAAACGATGTCAGGTCTCGCATTCTGGTCCCATTTAGTCTTTTCCATCGTTATTATGTCCATGGGTCCCATTTATTGTCATAGAGTTAAATGTTTCCAATTTGAGTATAAATGCAATATAAAATACATTTGAAAATAAAGGTGTAGTTGAATCTGTTCACTGTAGTCCGACGAATTTTATCGAAATAACTTTAAAAATAAAAAACATGTAAATATTTATCAGAAATAAAATTGCACGTGCTTAATCTGGAGATTTTAAGTCCGGTGATTAATTTCAAGAAAAGTGTGGAAACGGTCATGAGTCCGATTACGCATCATTAATCCAATTTAAGCAATTAATTTTAAGTGTGAGTCATACAAAACACACAATAAAAGAAAATAACACCTAAGACATGGTATTTTAAAGCAGAAAGTAAATGAAAGTACTCAGTGCCTGGTCTCGAGTATTCTCGGCAGTAGCCACTGGTGAATATTGAGAGTTCAGGCTAGAGGACACAGAACGGTAAAGTAAATTGTAGAAAATAAATTGTAGGAAAGTAAATTGCGGAAAATAGACAAACATCTTCCGTTCAACGAGTATTTGGAGCAATTCTTCGGTTAAGGCTTAGGCCGAGCCTCCAGTAAGCTGACTATACACGAAAAACTCATAGAACAGGTGGCCATTGAACATTTCCAAAATAGAACTGAGCGGGCGAAATGAATAGCTTGTAGGGCCAGTTCGAACAGAACTGAAAGGGCTAAAAAGAAAAAGGTACATGAAAATAAATGTGCAAAAAAATAAATGGCCTTTTAGGACAAGTCCAAATAGAGTTACAGTGTTATTGAGTCAGTAAGTTAGATTCGGACTGAAAAGGCTGACAGAAAGTAAATAAATGTTGTAAATGTAAAGTGTGAAAAATAAACACACAATGCATAACATACCTACACAAAATCAGTTTTTTCTGAGTTTCGAATTAAAATTCCATTTATTCCAAATATTAGAAATTATCAAGTGAGTCCTTCGGAACATGTTACTATTATTCAAAACTTCCGAACTTCAGTGGGTTCAGACCTTCTGAAGATGCATCTTCGAATCATCCGAGATGTCTATGGTTCAATAGGACAGAAAAGTCTTGGCTCGAAACTTCCAAAGTCTATATGTCAGAATGTCCAAAGTGTGTTTGATATAAACAAATAAAAGTCCTGATATGCTTTGGATCGACCGAGCCTCATCCTCGGAACATCTGAGTCTTGTCCAGTAGAGACAAAAGTACGGTTGGCCTCAGAAGGCTTCGAAATGTCCGAACTGAGGGTTCGAAACTTCTGAAGTCTCATCAACGAGACAAATCAATGAGCTGTCGAGCTCAGATTGGGCCAAACTTGGACTTTTCGGAAAGCCTACTCAGTAATCTCCACGGTTAACAAACCCGAAGCATATTTAATGGCACAAAATTACACAATTAAACCTAATTTAGGGTCGAGGTATTACAATTTTCAACTGTAATTACCAAACAAGATAAGAAAAATGTTTTAGCAAGAAAAACTCATATTAAAGGGAAACTCCTACATAAGGAAAACCCCTACAAAATTTGTCCCTCATCCAAACATAGCGGTATGTTAGGAGTATGGATCGTCTGAAAGTAAACTTTCACAGAGCACCCATGATCATCTAACAGGATGTTGACAAATCATCATATGTTAGATGTTTGATGATGCGTCAACATCATGTAGGATGATCTTGAATGTTCTATGGAAGTTAACTTCCAGAGGATCCATATTCTTATGTCAAAGGATATGCGAAAGCCAAAGGCCCAAATTACCAACCTTAAACCATAATAGGGCTTGGGCTTCTCTTTTCAATCCCTTTACATATATAAATTGGATTTGAATCCAAGTTCATGTTGTTTTAAACTTAAAATCTTATTATATATGTGTAATAATAGTTGCGATAGGTTGCTTTTAGTTGTTGAACAACATGATAGATCTTAGTAGAAAAGTAGAGCTTAGTCGAACTCCACATAGATGGATAGTATATCTAATGATGATAGTGATGGTTACAACGACGATGATTATAGAGTTTAAAGAGATAATTTTATTAAATAGTTATCAAATTAATGAATAGAGTGTGAGACAATGAAAATGAAAAAAAAAGAGACAAAGTTGACGTAATAGAACATGCATGCTATATTGAATGAGTGAATTTACTCAAAAAGATAGAGTTAGAAATGATCTTATTAGAAAAAAGTTTAAAAATAAGCCCAACCTATTTTGCATGGACACTTTTAGACATGTGCACCCATGTAGGACACTTGTACACACTAGTACTCATTCTTCATAGATTATTTTAATGTTTTTTAAAATTGATTTTTAAGAAGACTAAAATATTACCACACTTTTCTCCTTTTAAAATCTATTTTAAATAGTAATATATTTATTACCTAAATAGTTAGATTATAGATAGTATAATATTTTCTATTAGTGTTATTTTTACACCTTATTTTCATTTAAAATAGACCTAGTTTTAGTTTTATTTAAATGTGTTGCAGGTTCCTCATTCGACACCTCATACTTGTGTTGGACAGGGAGGCAATGGGTCAGGTTAACTATAGTACCTAAATTTTATTTTATTCAACTCGACTTGACTCAACTGAATTTTCTATAAAAAATGAAAAATTAGAAAAATAAGAGGAAAATTATTTTTAATAGAAAATGAAAAATAAAAGGGTTTCCCTTTCATGTAAGCCCATTAGGTTATGAAAAATTGAGCGTAGGTTAAGATTTTTAACTTGAGTGGTGTACATGGGCTTAGTTAAGTATAAATTTTAATTCAATTTGGATCAGGCTTGGGTCCGGAACCCTTTATCCAACTTGACCAGAATTTATTTTCGATCAGGTGGGGTTATGTCTAAAATTTGCCACCCCTACCAACACTTGTACCCATATCCATACCACTTAGGTTCCAACATATGACAAATTAAGAGAAACTCATGAGTTGGTCATGTAAGTAAAAGAATGGGTCAACTAGGGACAACCCCTAGTTTGTAGGGTTGAAAGGTTTCAAGTTGCAGACCGAAGAAGAAGGGGTAGATCATTAAAAACATTGAGAAATGAGATGAATAAATGATCATGATTGTATAATTTATTATTAGGTCAAATGAAAAAGTAGAATTTGAAAAGCAAATTTTAGATAGATGGAGCTTTGACTCTTGATAATGAAGATAACTATGACAATGCCAATTTATTTTATAAATGAGTGGCATTCAAAATTAAAATGTCTGGACAAGTGTGAAGCAACTTTAGATTTAAGATTGTCTCATTGTCTCGGACTAACAAGACAGAGAGTCTGAAATCTGAATGCAACCCGTTGACAATAACACGCGTGCAAATGTGCATTTCATTAACTAAAACGATAGGAATATGAAATCTAGCATTCAATATTCCATCGTACTATGGGATCACATTAGTGAAATCAGATCCTCCTCAGTGTCAATCATGGAGAAAAAAGATCGATGAAAAATGTGAGCGAGAGCGATTTGTAGGAAATGTTGGCTAATAAAATAAATGAATATGGGTCGTTTACTTGGCTCTGATTGAATGGTTATGTATTTCCATTAAAATAGTATTATTGGTATTGGTATATGAAGAATAATGTGTACCAGTGACCGTTGAATTTGAAAAGAAATATCATATGCTTAAGTAATTGAAAGTGAACCAGCAATAATACCATTAAAAAACGAAAACAAAAATGACAGTTGCAATAAAAAAAAAAAAAAAGAAAAGTAGAGGCATTGGATCTCTGAAACTGTCAAAGAAACAAGTAGAGACAATTTTCTTGTTCATTCACCAGTCATATGAAGGACCCATAGATAATACAATTAATGAAAAGAGAATACATGGGCTAGACATATATTTATCTATGATATCTGCATACACAATCAATATTGTCATATATAAAAGTCTAAAATGTTCATCCCATGGTTGGAAAACTTGGTTTGGGATTGGTTGCAGATCCTTTGGTTAGCAATGGTCAAACCCTTTTGCTTGTGGGAAATATCTAAATTGTTTCTATCTTGTTCCACCTTGAAAGTATTTTAAAATGGTGGAAGAAGTAATAATATTTGCATATTCTCATTTTTAGTCATTTTTAAGGTGTTTAAATTGTAAATGAACAAATGGATCAGGATATATGGAACTCAAAATGGAGGTACAAACCCAAATAGAAATTAAGGATACAACTTGATTTTAACAGAGTTATTAGTGCACTAAATATCTACCGAAAGAAATGTACAAATTCACATGTCTACCCAAAGAAATGCATGTTGACAATATATTCTCCTTTTCTTTCTGGTAGATGAAATACAGGGCTAAAGGGGAAGGTATGAACAAAAGGCTGATGCCTTTAAAGAGATGGATACAGGAGGTAGAAAGGGGGTATAAATTGAGAAGAGAGGCTACTATTTTAGATGGGGTAAAGTGGAAATGTATGACTATTGGAAAGTCAAACCTAGATAATTGGTAAAATAACTATGATGGTATAAACGATTAACAATTTAAAGGGGTTAGAATGATGGTCAAGAACTCATCTCAAGAAGTAGGACTCTTGAGTTCGATTCCCATCCACCCCAAACCACTTCTCATAAAATTATTCGATGTGTATGGATATGGAGGCTTCTACATGCCTTGAGGATTAGTCGCCTCCAAGAGACTTGGATACTGTGGCTATTAAAATATAAACAATAAGCTAAAAGATGAATAAGAAATATTAGATGAAGGAGGTAATAGAACTTCAACAAGGGGGCGAGAAGAAAGTTAGTAAAATGAAACATGACGGCATTAGATATATTTAAGTAGTAAAGCATGTGCCACCAAATGCATGCTGCTGGGTATACATACTAAAATCACACCCATCCACATTACAGAAAACAATTACCTTAAGTAATTAAATATAATATTAGTCATCACATAAAAAAAAAATTAGTATGCTGGAGAAGTTTCATAATTCAAATAGGCACAAACTTCAAAAACATATTACAATTTAACACTAACCTCCCATATATGTATACCCAACCACAAAAGCACACAAATAAACATGCCAATATGCCAGAACTTTTAAAATACCTTGTGAAATACTATGAAGCAACAATACGGGTGCGCGTATTGGATACGACACATATCCGATAAGGAAATATGACAAATTTTGAAAAACTAGGATATGTGTACGGAGGGAGACGCCGAATTAAAAAAATTATTTATATATATCGACAAAATAAATTCAGACATTTACAAAAAAATCATAAATTCTATTATGAGATAAAAAAAAGTCAACAAATACTACGTACATGACAAGTAAACACCACTTCAAACAAACAAAAGTCACTTAAGAAGTATAATTGTCACTGAGAAAATACATGTTATTACAAAATTTGACATAAGTAAACAACAACGGTAGGAAAGATGTATGGAAGTGGCACAAGGGAAATAGAGGCTACAGGTAGGGGCGAAAGTCAAATCTGGGCCCAATAGGGTGCGGTAGCAAGATGTGGGACTGATGGGGGTAGCGGCGACACTTAGAAAGGGGTTTTAAGGCTGGACGAAAGCTAGGAAGGAAACTAGAAGAGCGGAAGGTCAGAGGAAGGGTTTTGGGTTGTAGTTGTAGCAATGGTAAAATAAATAAATAAATGGAAGAAGAAGAGAAGAAAAGGAGAGAGAAGAGAGAGGATCGAGTACCTGGAGAAGAAGGAAGAAGGGAAGGGCTTTACGTCAAGTTGGATTCGCTCCAAGGATCACTTGTGCATATGCTAGAGGATTTTTAAAAATTTGCAACCATATTCTATTCGATCATATGAAAGCCTTACATAATGTTTACAATGAATTATTCCCATTTTGCCTTTACATAACAAATAAGTGACTAAAATAAAACACTTACGCGTGTCCTGTGTCTGAGCATGTCTCTCTGTGTCGCGTGCCGCATCCTTGCGCAACTACGTGTATCGATGACGTATCGGGATGAATCGGTGGCGTATCCATATTTAAAAAAATGTTTTAATTAATTGGATGTGTATCCGCGACGAAAATGTGAGAAGATTTGATCCAATACTTCTCAATCATTAAACATCACTGGTCACTATATGAACATTCAACGGACTGGAAACACAAGGGTATAGTCATTACAGAATTTAATAATCTCCATCACTCTCTATGTGTGTCTAAGAAGCACCGATACGGGTGCGCGTATCGGATTCGACATGTATCTGATACGGGAATATGGTAAATTTTGAAAAATTAGGATACGGGTTCGGCGGAATACGCCGAATTAAACACACACATACACACACACACACACATATATATATATATGTGTGTGTGTGTGTGTGTATATATAAACATGCATAGTGAAAACAGGGACAACAACAATTTACGACTGCATGGGATGTCGGTGGAGAGGAGAGGGTTCTAGAAAGGTTTATGGCAGGTGCAAAGGACTAAAGATGAGGGAACGAAGGCTGTAGAAGTGGTTAGAAGGTTTAGGAGAGGTCACAACAGCGGTAGGAAGGATATGTGGAAGTGGCACAAGAGAAAAAAAAGGCTACAGGTAGGGGCGACAGTCAAATCTAGGCCTAGATAGGTTTGTTGCAGCAAGATGTGGGACTGGTGGGGTATTGGCGACACTTATAGAGGAGTTTTAAGGTTGGACGAAATCTAGGAAGGCAAATAGTAGGGGCGGAAGGTCAGAGGAAGGGTTTTGGGTTGCAGTTGCAGCAAGGGAAAAATAAAGAAAGAAAGAGAAGAAGAGAAAGAGAGGAGACAGAAGAGAGAGGATTGAGTACCTAGAGATGAAGAAGGAAGGGAAGGGCTTCACGTAAAGTTGGATTCGCTCCAAGGATCAACTGCGCATATGCTCGATGATATTCGAAAATTTGCAATCGTATTCTATTTGATCATGTGAAATCCTTATATAATGTTTATAATGAATTATTCCCAGTTTATCATCGCACACCTACGTCTATCGGTGACGTAATGGGGCGTATCAGCAGCGTATCCATATTTTAAAAATATTTTAATTAATTGGGTATGTATCCGAGCCGTATCCGGCCGTATCCATGTCGGATATGCACCCGACACACATACTCGAAGGGTTTCGAAGTATCCGTGCTTCATAGGTGAAATTCATACACTCGAACCAGCTTTTATCAGAGGAAAACACTGGATCAAACTAATTTCTCAATCGCCAGTATCACCCCAATCAGAATGACATCCAAGGTTGGATTGGGTTGTGCATAGAACACTTGATTAGATAGAATTCAACTGTGAATATGAATTCAGTGGAAGTGACCTTCATAAATGATATTCGGAGCTATGAAAATTTGAGGTGATTTGATCCAATGCTTCACAATCATTAAACATCATTGCTCATTATATGAAAATTCAACAGATTTGAAAGACATTGGCATAATCATTACATAATTTAATAATCTCCCTCTCTCTGTGTGTGTCTAAGAAGCACCGATACAGGTGCGCATACACGTATCTGAAACGGGAATACAGTAAATTTTGAAAAACTAGGATACGGGTGTGGCGGGATATGCCGAATTAAAACAATTATATATATATACTAAAAACAGGGACAACAACAGTTTAGGATTGCATGGGATGTCGGTAGAGAGGAGAGGGTTCTAGAGAGGCTTATGGCAGGTGTAGAGGGCTAAAGATGAGGGAACGAAGGTTGTTGAAGAGGTTAGAAGGTTTAGGAGAAGTCACAACAGCGGTAGGGAGGACACATGGAAGTGGCAGATGGGAAAGGGAGGCTACAGGTAGGGGCGACAGTCAAATCAGGGCCGAGATAGGTTGCGGCAGCAAGATGTGTGACTGATGGGGTAGTGGCGACACTTAGGGAGGGGTTTTAAGGCTGGACGAAAGCTATGAAGACAACTAGAAGGGGTGGAAGGTCAAAGGAAGGGTTTTGGGTTGCAGTTGCAGCAAGGGAAAAATAAAGAAAGAAAGGGAAGAAGAAGAGAAGGAAAGGAGAGAGAAGAGAGAGGATCGAGTACCTGGAGAAGAAGAAGAAAGGGAAGGGCTTCACGTCAAGTTGGATTCACTCTGTAGCACCCCTCCCTTTTCTCCCTAAATTTCAGAGGATTTTTTTTTTTTTTTTAAATAACAACCTGAAGAAAGGGGAGAGCGCCACGACGCGAGTCAAGTCCGAATCCGAAGATTCGACCCTTAACTGGCCCAACCAGTGTGTGCACATGGAAAGACTCCACATATTCTTAGCAACACACTAACTCACAATAATGCGGAAATAAGTACATATATTTAAATTCATCATTCAATCTTTCTCAATCTAAGCAAAGCCTGACAATAATCCTGATAACGTGTACTTCTCAAATAAAGGTTCATTACATAATAACTCAAAATTTCTGAAACATAACCCAAGTGTTTATTTCTCTAATAATATTAAAAAAGTAACTCTCTACGCAATCCTCTCTTGCGCCATCCTCGTCTATGCATGACTGACGCTTGGTCCAGCCTCATCGTCTTTCTCCTTCCCTGTCTTAATTTCTAAAAGAGAATAATATTGTGGGCTTAGTCAACGCCCAGTAGGATTTCCCATCAAAGGGGGTATCAATATGACATATATAAAATTAGGGAAAACATATACAGCTCTTCATATCATATAATTCAGTTGAAATCATTCCCACCCCATATTTCGAAATCAATTCATAATCAATATATATAAAGCATTTGAAATCAGTTCATATTCATCTCATAAAACAATTCATAATAAACATACTTTTGATAACTCATTAAATCAACATGATGCAAATGCCATGGTACATGAATCAATGCAAACCCCTCTCATGACCATGCATTTCCTTCTATCACACTTTCCATTCAAACAGTTTTAATCATTGGCCATTATGTCCGTAGCTTTCCTGGGGCACCAGATGGGAGCTACTACCCAATTCCTAGTATTTAACCGGAGTTACCGGGGGTATACCATCACCCATACTATCCTGCGCAGGTTTCGGGTCTCTCACCCAGGAGCTTTGAGCCCATCTTAATTGCCCAATTCCTGTGTTCATGGACGCGGCCATACCGAATAGTTATGGTATATCATATTCCTCATGTTAGAGTTTAACATCCTCTAACCATTATCTCAACTATTCTCATTCCCACCAGATGCATGCTTTCATGCTCATGCATCGATAAATCATTCAAAATATGCATTGAAATTAAATATAATCTCCACATACATAAGAGTCATGTGATACATCAAGAAAGTAGGAAAACCTACCTGATCCTAGCCGATCAACGAATGAAGGTAATCCACCAACTAGCTCGGTGCTACCGGGTTTGCTTTCAATCTTTCGTTCATTATCCATACATGTCACATAAGAACACATAATATCATTATTCTTAATTTAATTCAATGACCTTAGACTCTAAATCTCATGTTTTTATCTCCTATTTATTACCTATGTAACTGTCTTACAATAAACCATGGGTCTATGTGTTGTTATGGAACTCATAATAAAATCTTATAAGCATGGGTTTCATTAATTTATCCATCTGATTAAAACCCGATCGATATTGAATGAATGGAAGTTGGGATATAGAAAGTGTCTCTAAAACTCTTACCCAGTCATAACTGTTGCTAGAATACCACCTAAGGGAAGGAATAATGCCTGTACAAAATTCTGTATAACTGTAAGATATCCTAGTTCGGTGGGTCCAGCACTAAAAGCTTCACTGATTTCTTTGTAAACAGTTGGGAGAAGATTCTCTCTCTTGACAGCATTTTATTAAATATTTTACATGTAGCTTTGATCTCTCCTATTTGCAAATAACCCTGAACATGGAAACATTTCAAATTTCGCAAATCTATGCGATGCCTCATCCAGAAATGCTTGTCTTAAATAGAAAAGACAGCCTCCAAGAGCAGAAAGTGCATAATTGTCATTCTCACATGAATTCACTAGTTCAGATAAGACATCTGGGAGGCACTCAATATCATTGTCAGCAGCATCAGAATCCATATGAATGCCCATGCTATCACACAATCCCAACCCAACTACTTGACTTTCCCACTGAATGAAAACAGGAAATGCAGTACATGTAAAACTTGGTATGCTGAAAACCCCATGTGTAAACAACAGATCTTTGGTGCTCAATAAGATCCAACATGTATGCCAAAATCAACCAATTATTCCTGCTCAACCACAGATATGGTTCCATGCATGCTACCCGAAGCACATGGAAGAAATGTCATCATTTTCCAATAAGTGGACATGATTTACCTGGCTTGTTCCAGTTAGCTGCCCTATTACAATTGAAAATTCTGTTTCCAACAGGGTTTGCAGCAGTAGCCTTCCTGATCATGCCCACCAAACATGGCAGTCCAAGAGAACAAATCCCTCTTGAGGTATTTCATCAAATACCTTATGTGCCATCTCAATCTCCCTACATACTGAACATTACAGTTTGGTTTTGAATCCAGCCATTGGAAGACAAGGTTTTAAAATGGACAATGGCCCTTGCCAATACAAATCAATCCATCATAAATACTGATCCAATAATTCTGAAACTCCTAAGATCAACAAATCTGAATCGTGTGAAAGAAAAAATAGCAGAATCAACAGCTTCATCTCTTATAAGATACTCATTCTTGGAAAGAGGATTGGATTTGAAGCTAGTGCTACAGTTATCTTCAAGAATGAAGTACTGTTTCTGAGAGTACTGCAATCCGAGGCAATTGGATCGGATGAGATACAACCAACCATCCGTTTTCCCATCTTTTTTCAATTTCCCCAATTTCTTCCCTTTCACCTTCCTCATTTCCAACGGTGATTTCATAAAGGAAAGGAATGAAATATAGAGAGGGTTTCCCATAGAAGAACCCTTTTTATCTTTTAGTATTATATTCTTTATAATAAATTATTAATAAAAGAAATCATTGATAAGAACAATAATTAATAGTAATAAAAGAAAATAATATTTTTTTTCTTCACCACCTTCAATTCCTTTCCACAATCCCAATTTAATAAATATTTTCAGGGATTTGAACCTGATTCCTGAGTTGAGGATGATACCCGACAATTCTCGAATCAGTCCCTATTTTCATTTCATTCCATTGATTCGAAATCGTCCAGGGTTGATTCTAAATCACCCTAGACTCTAATTTAAATTTAAATACTAATTTAAAAACATTGCACCAACCTTTATCGAAGCTTTTCGTAATTCCTTTTCTTCTTCGCTCTTCCTTCTTATCTTTTCCTTCTTAGTTTCACAGTAGGAAAATAGGTTTCTCAGTGGGGAATTTAAGGTTTATGAAGTTTTGCTGTGTAAAGAAAAGAAGAAGGAGAAGAAGTGTTGTGTGCTTAGATAAGGAGAGGGAAGAACTGCCGTGTACGTAAGATGGAAGTGGGGAGTGTCGTGTGCGGGATCACTATTCACGGTTACTATTCACGGTTACTATTCCACTTCCACTGAGTGACTTAGTCAAAGCTTATCTTGGCTTTTTCCCTTCCCCCTTATGCCCTCGAGTCTTTAAGGCATTTCATTCGGGTCCTTTTTGACGTGGCGTGACACGTCGTCACCCAATCATATTAATTAAATCTTATACGTTAATTTTAATTTCTGACCGTGACATCCGACAATTAATTTTATAGATTAATTTTATAAATTAATCTTCCTCTTATTTTATCTAATTAATTGATTAATTGACATTAATTTCAATTAATTAATAAAATTTCAACTTCTTTAATAATTCATAAAATTCGGGGCGTCACACACTCCAAGGATCACCTGCGTATATGCTAGAGTATTTTCGAAAATTTGCAATCGTATTCTATTCCATCATGTAAAGCCTTATATAATGTTTACAATGAATTATTCTCAGTTTACCCTTACATAAAAAATAAGTGAATAAAATAAAACATCTATGCGTGTCGTGTATCCGGCGTGTCCCGCCGTGTCACGTGTCGTATCCTAGCACACCTACGCGTATCGGTGACATATCGGGCCGTATCGGTGGCGTATCCGTATTTAAAAAATATTTTTATTAATTGGGTGTTTATCCAACACGTATCCGAGCTGTATCCGGCCTTATCCGTGTCGGATATGCACCCGACACGGATACTCGAAGGGTTTTGAAGTATCCGTGTTTCATAAGTGTGTGTATGTGGGTGTGCATGCACGGGCAGACCCACCTATGATCAATTTAACACTGTCTTGGTAAATTGTCTGATAGAAAGCATAAGTTAAAAAAAAAAAAACAATTGGATATTTGAAATTTGGCAGGAATTTGTCACTCTAGTTGCTGGTTTCCAGGTGATAATGAAAAACAAAAAAATAAAGTTCTAAATAACCCATTAAACTTCAATGCCCCAAAATCAAGAGTAAGAATGATCTACATTGGTTGATATTTGTTCCACCAGCTATCCCAAATGATCCTTGAAAGATGCCAACCAACCCTATTTATTGGAGATACCCCTGGTTCACCCAGCATGAGCAGATTCTAGCTCCCAAATATGTGTCTGTATTGGAAAAACAATATTACTATATATAGGAATTTCTAAAACTCCAAACTAAATAGAGAAGACTCACTAAATGTTTGATTCATTAATTTAGTGGAAACCAGCACGTTTGAGCAGCACGCTCTTACAAGTGAATAATTTCTAATGAAGTTCCAACACTATCAGATCATACAGAAAACTATCAGATCCTTAAATTTACATAGAGGTCAAACGTTTTCATTTCATTTCCAGTTTAAACCGTCCATTATTGTGATAAATACATGTCAAGCTCTAACACAATCAAAATGTCCTACATTAAATAATCTGGTTGCTTTGTCTTCTGTATAAATCATAAGTACTCCAGATTTATAATTGGCAAGTCAAACATAAAGGACAAAAGGATAATAGAATGAGCACATTCTGTACAATAAAAAGAAGTAACAAATTTTCTAAATCAGCAGCTAGATTATTATTTTAAATCTCAAAAGCCAACGTGTCTCCATCACTCCAACTATTTGTTTCCAAATACTATAATTTATACACATACATTAGTTGACTTCCAAACTATAAAGCAAAGGCAGTACCAAGGAGAAATCATACAGAGGCAGGCTTCAAGGATGGCTGACTTGGTACATGAAAATGAAGTGGAAAGGCAAGAAGAAATAGAGATGTCAGAACCACAACCAGCACTGAAGGATAAGAAATTCTCATGGGCAAAACTTCGTCGTGTTGATTCACTGAACTTGGAGGCAGGAAGAGTTTCACATACAGGGAGCCATGGTTCTAAGGTCCACAATCTCATTATCCATGTTTCATCCATGTGAAAATAAGTATTGAAAGAACATACATAGAGCATGTCTGCTTTTCTACATGTACAACTTTTTCCTCCATTTTTTCTTTGAAAAAAAATCCAACTCTTTTTTGAGAATATAAAATATACCAACCAGGAAACCAATGGTCAGGATAACCAGCTAATTCAAGAAAACTAATTGTTAGTACAATTAAGTTTAAAAGCTGCAATCCTATATCTTAATTCCATGCTTGGTTAATCTCAAGCAATATCTTGGTATCATTTCTATAGCAAATATTTTTTAACGATATTTCGAAATGGCCATACTTGATAAAACAGCAGTCCACGACAGGAGCAGGAGACTATCATGGAATCTTGATTTATGATTTTATTGATCTTTACATCTGACAATGGCTGAAAAAAAAAAATTAATAGGTTTTCTTTATGGGAAGAATGACAAGAAACTCATGTTCTGCAAGTTTCTGAAATTCACCTCAAGGTTGCATGGTTTTCGAAATAATCTTGGGAAGTTCCATTGATTGGTTGTTTTTGGTAAATTTCTGAAGCACTATAGGCATTGTTTCATGATGTTCTAACATTTCAAATTCTTGTGGTCTATGAAATAGGTGGGTTGGAGAATAACATTGAGTTTGGCTTTTCAAAGCATTGGAGTGGTGTATGGGGACATAGGGACATCTCCTCTCTATGTGTATGCAAGTACTTTCAGCCAGGGTATTGATCACAAAGATGACGTACTTGGAGTCTTGTCTCTCATATTCTATACCCTGGTTCTCATACCTTTGGTTAAATATGTCTTCATTGTGTTGTGGGCTAATGACAATGGTGATGGTGAGTTCAATCCTCCATCAACTTACTGCTTTATTTTCTTAGTTTTTGATAGGAGAAGACAGGAGTTGGACCAAAACATAGAAATGGATGATACAGTACTTGGTTTTCAATTTTGAAAGATAGGATCCTAAAGAATTTCTTGAAAAAGGTACAGAGCTTGATGGCATGACGAGTCGTCCTCAAGTCACCAATAATCAATTGTCCTCAAGGGAAACAAACCCTTCAATCAGAAAAAAAAAAAATGTGCCCCTTCAATTGATATAGTCAGAACATCAATCATTTTATAAAATCCCAATCATGTAAAATTAATGGTAGTTGATCCCTGTTTAGTAAATCCATATTATATGTTATCATTTTTTTTTTTAAAAAAAAGAGCAGTCTCTTGTGTTCTTAGATTTTGTAACCCCATGGCATCAGGTTTCTTCTGCCATCCTCTCACCCCGAACAACAACCAACACAAGAAGTCAAAAATAAACAACGGACTAAATTTTTCCATTTCTATTCATTTTGAGATTATAAAAATTGCATATAGCTTGTTTTTTGAGTCGTGAGAACTCAGATGAATTTTTACAGTTCCATTAAGAAGACTTACCCTTTAGATTTTGAAGTATAATAAGGAACTTTTAGTCATTACTATAGATAAAAATGAAATTGAAATAGCAGAGGTCAAGAATTGTATATGGCAATCCTGGGATAAGGCTTGAATTAGGCTAAAATTCAGCAAAACAAATGAATGTAATGTTTCTCATTTTTTAAAATTTCATAGATCTCATTGATGGCCATGATTCCTATAGGTGGAACGTTTGCTCTATATTCCTTGATATGTCGATATGCAAGGGTGAGCTTGATGCCAAATCACCAGGTGGAGGATAGAGAGCTGTCCAACTACCGACTGGAAACACCATCAAGCCAACTGAAGAGGGCTCAAAAAATAAAAGAAAAGCTAGAGAACAGTAAAATCTCTCAAATTTTTCTTTTTCTCCTCACAATTCTAGGGACTTCCATGGTAATTGGAGATGGGGTTCTCACTCCATGCATTTCTGGTGAGTCAAAATTTTCATTTTTGATTCGTAGAAGTGTTATATTTACAGCATGATCATCACTATTAGGACCTTGTCAAATGATATTTTCTCTTTATAGCATAACTTGAATGTGTTTATACAGAGCGAAATAAAAAGTAGTGTTGCACCTAAGGAATGGATGACAAAACCCTTTAGGAAACATGATTTATCCTCGTGCTAATAGGGCCAGCCCTGGGCATAGGCGGCGTAGGCCGTCGCCTAGGCCCCCAAGACAAAATGGGCCCCCACACACTTAACTCCTTAATATACCAGTAAAAAAGGACTCCTAAAATCTCACTCCGCCTAGGGCCCCTGAGATTTTAGGGGATCTCAGGGCCAGCCCTGCGTGCTAGGAAAGTTGAAAACTAAAGCCTTATTTTAAGTTCCAGACAGATTGATCTACTTTCACAAAGTCCATGTAGGACCTTAATGGCATGTACTTGATATGTTCCATGAAGTAGGATCCCTCCACCAAAAGGCTATTGATTAACAGCATCAACATAATTCTCGAGCTGAGATTACAAATCGCTTTTTTAAGTAGTAAACCAAATGCATGAGAACTATATGATAGTTCCTACTTGGAAGATATGTTGATTCAGCAACCCCTGCTTGGAAGATATCCTTCTGAGAAATTGGCCAGAATATGAACTAATTATGTTGTTTGATCGTCTTGCAGTGCTTTCTGCAGTAAGTGGAATCAAAGGGTCAGCACCTTCCCTAGGTCAAGGTACACTTTATCACAAATGATGCTTCCACTTGTATTTCCTTAGTAGTTATGTTTAGTAGGGTGCCTGAGAGAGACCAAATGGCTCCTGAAATTCTGTGGCTTTTACGGATAAACTACTGAATATGATGCTTCAAATTGGAGAACTCCTGCAGAATAATGAATGTCAGTTATAAATCTATTAACAACACCATGGAATTTCAGAAACCAACAAAAATTTCACCCTATTTTGAAATTGCAAACAATAAAATAAAATTATGACCTTCACCAAAAGGAAAGGGATCAGTTGGAGGAAGACAATAGGATGCCAGAAATTGTTTGAAAGATAAACAGTGACCAATAGTGGACAAATCAAAAAGTGAGTCTTAAATAAATAAATATGGATAAAGATAAATACATAAAACAAAATTCCACCATTTCAAAAAAAATTTATAGAAGATATATCCTACCACTTCCTTAGATAATTAATTGGTATTGTTGCAAATGCTTCAATAATCAGCTTTTATTACAAAACTGCTCATCCATGTAGATAATATGACAAAGCTATAAAATAACAAGATATTCCTTTCCATGTTGATTATGGTATGCCATAACAACTAATATTTCATTTTCTTCACAACCTTGTGACTTAAGGTCATCAAATGTTGACAATTGTTATAAAAATTTCAAGCCTCATACAACAAACCTAGGGTAACCAGATGGAATAGGAGTGATTTTACATAATTCTGAGCCAAGTCACAACTATGGTGGGTTCCACTTGATGGGTAGCTCGGATTTCATACAGAGGAGCCCCTTCAACTGTGTCCGATATTTGGAATTAGCAAATCCCATTTGCACAGATTCAACTTTGTATAGTTACGTATGTGTACAAATCTTCACAATCCAAAAGAAAAAAGAAAAAAAAAAACATGAGCTATGCATAATCATGTAGATTTCACAATTTATAATCGTATCTTCACAAATTAATTTATACAGACACATGTCCATTGAAAGGAATGCAGAAGTTATATCAACGATGATATCTAATAGTTTGCATCCAAGTCTAATAACTAAGTGTTACTAAAGTTTAAATGCACAATTGAGCAATGCTTAGAAACAGATTAAACAAGAATTTAAGAATTAGAGTTGCTTCCTCCTGCTATCTTCAAAAGCTCAGTAGTTCTCTTAGAAATTTAGTGTGTGAAGTAATTTTGAGAACAAAGTGAAATTTTTGAAGAACCATCAAAACTTAAGAACAAAATTATATATTTTTGATTGATGGTTGCTAATCATAATGCACCCATCATAGACAGTGGGTAATTGAAAAAAGAAAAAAAGAACCAAAAAACATTCATATTATCATAATATGCTTGATCAATTTGAGATGTTTGCTGTTGGATGCCCTGTTTGATTCATCACAATGCTGAACCAACTTTGCTACACATACTTGACCATCTATGTAGCATGGTACAATAATTCAGTTTTAATTTGTGTCACTAGGATAAAGAATTGGAGTCTGGGATGGGGTAAACATCTTTTCATGACGATAATCGAACGATTTTAAGCTTAGACCAATGTGTCTTAGTCCATCACCTGTCAAATTGGTGTGGACTTTCATGACAATATAGTCAATTTTCATAAAAGGGACAACTTATAGACATGGAGACGAGGATGAGTTGAGATGATTGCCTAGAGAAGTCCAAATAACACAAAGATGTACACATTTGACAGATTCATGCAAAATCTGAGTCTTACTAAAGACACTCCAAACAGAGTCGAAGAAGAGTAAGAAGTCATATTTGTCTTCTGACATGGTTTCTAGAAACCTGACACATCTTTGATTCCAATCCAGAATTCAGAACTAACAATGATTCTTCAAATGCAACAAATATACCTTGAAGTTTTATTTCCGAATTTTGTCTATTATGTTTCTGCAGATTCTATAGTTGCAATTTCTGTTGTGATCTTGGTCATCCTCTTCTACATTCAGCGATTTGGCACGGATAGAGTTGGTTTCTCATTTGCACCTATAGTCCTATTGTGGTTTGCTTTCATCAGCCTTATTGGACTCTATAACTTGTTCAAGCATGATGTGGGTGTTTTGCGTGCATTCAACCCAAAGTATATAGTAGATTATTTTAGAAGGAATGGAAAAAAAGGATGGATCTCTCTTGGCGGTGTTGTTCTATGTATTACAGGTGACTGGAGTTGAAATCTCTTTTTTGGGCTCATATGACATCTATTCATTCCATTTTACGATTTTCTGCAGCTCAATCACTAACAAAATCTACGTGGAACAGGAACCGAAGCAATGTTTGCTGACCTTGGCCATTTCAATGTCAGAGCCGTACAAGTAAGTAACATCAATCTCTCTAGACAAACTTCCTAATGAATAAGTCTCAAGACTCATCAACCATTTGGTATTTGACTGCAGATAAGTTTTTCAACACTCGTGCTTCCTTCATTATTATGTGCTTACTTCGGACAAGCTGCATACATTAGAAAATTCCCTGAGGACGTCCTAGATACGTTCTACAAATCAATTCCAAGTAAGTTATATCAACAGCATGGAAAAAAAAATTCAAACAAGGTAACAGGTCCTTTCTACAGTGGTTTATGGTTTATGGAATAACTATCTGAACATGGTAACAGGTCCTTTCTACTGGCCAACATTCATAGTAGCTGTTGCTGCTGCAATTATTGCTAGCCAAGCTATGATATCTGGTGCATTTGCAATCATATCACAGTCTCTAACTTTAGGCTGCTTCCCAAGAGTAAGGGTGGTTCACACTTCTGCCAACTACGCAGGACAGGTTTACATACCTGAGATAAACTACCTGCTCATGATTGCATGTGTTATAGTGACAGTTGGCTTCAAAACCACAGAAAAGATCGGTAATGCATATGGTACGTTGAATCTGGCACTCTATCGTAGGCAATTCCATTAATCATTTTGCTTTAAGTTTTGGTAACTGATAAAAACCTGTATCTCACAGTACTAGCACAAATCTAACTTGAAGTTTGCCAAGTCTTCCACGACCAAGACAGAGACTGGCCTTCCATTCTTTCAATCACAAAATACTGAGGATGCAATTATTTGGAAGGACAAATATTACAAATCTAGTGAAAAATATTACAATATTAGATGTCAAAATTTGTGACATGTCTTCCTCAGCATTTTCAAGAGGACAAATGTGGTATATACAAATGTGTGGACCCAGAGAGTTAGAGACTATACTTTGACATGCAATTACCCATCGACATTTCCTTGATAGAACGAAATCCAGAATCCAGAGAAATTACGATTTCACTTCACGTTCTGCAATATTATGAGGCAAAGTTGGAGACTTCTATACCTGCTGCTTGGCCAAAGAAAATCTTAAATTTAAAATATGAAATTATAAAAAAGAAAACAGATCATCAACAGAAACTATATTTAGAGCTACTGCATCTGAAGTACACTGTTGTAAATTTTATGCAGGTATTGCAGTGGTAGCCGTGATGGTGATCACAACATTTATGGTAACTCTTATAATGCTTGTAATATGGAAGACAAGCATTTGGGCCATTGGAGTATTCTTTGTAGTATTTGGCGTATCAGAGGTCATCTATCTATCTTCAGTCCTATATAAATTCAAACAAGGTGGCTACCTTCCACTTGCGTTGTCACTTGTACTGATGGCAATAATGGGCATGTGGCATTATGTTCACAAGAAAAGATACATGTTTGAGCTAAAAAACAAAGTTTCTAGTGACTATATGAGAGATTTGGCCACAAACCCAAATGTAAGAAGGGTTCCCGGGATTGGATTTCTGTACTCAGAGCTTGTACAAGGCATCCCACCCATATTCCCACACTTTGTTGAGAGTATACCATCCATCCATTCAGTTCTAGTGTTCATTTCAATAAAACCGATTCCCATCAGTAAAGTGGGAATAGAGGAACGCTTCTTATTCCGGCAGGTGGAGCCAAGAGAGTATAGAATGTTCCGCTGTGTGGCACGCTATGGTTACAATGATATCATGGAAGAACCCAAGGAGTTTGAAAGCCAACTAGTGCAGCACTTGAAAGAATTTGTAAGGCAAGAGATTTTGTTCCTTGAAAATGGCAGAGCCTTAGTATCAAGGGCTGCATTTCGCACGAACTCCATCAGTGAAAGAAAAGAAACCAAGCCACGAGGATCAGAACCCGCATCTGCTGCTGTGTACACCGAAGAAAGCCTGCACAGTGCACCTCGTGTCTCATCTGGATCAATCCATCCAGCTATCGACTCTCATTCAAGGAACTCATCCAGTCGAATGACAAGTGGACCCATCCAGGGGGCAGAAGATGAGGTACAATTCATTCAGAAAGCATTGGACAAGGGAGTAGTGTGTCTCTTAGGTGAAGCAGAAGTTGTGGCAGAGCAGGGATCATCCCTGCTTAAAAAGATAGTTGTTAACTATGCCTACAATTTCATTAGAAGAAACATAAGGCAAGGAGACAAAGTTTTGTCTATTCCACGCAGCAAACTGCTCAGGGTAGGAATGACATACGAGTTATGAGATAAGCAGAATGGACTGTCCTAATTATGAGAAATTCTATCGGTAATGTATAATCAAGAAGATCAGCTCATCATTCAAGCATTAAAAAAAAATGATGAATATGAATGTCTATGATGTAGTTATGGTGTGTGCAAATGGCAGAAATAAAAGGGATGCTAATATGGATTGTATTGAGCTGAAAAATGCCTACTGAATTAATGTCACTCTTACCAGAGAGTGTGTACAGAGTATCTTGTTTGGTCAAGCTGTGATAACCAGGAAGACATGAAAGCCTGCATTCCACTGATTGATGTCAATTCGAGAATTAACATCAAATTTCTCTACTGGGTATGTCAATGAATTCGACACTAGTAATAATTTGAGAATTAACATAAAATTTCTCTGATGGGTATGTCAGTAAATTCTAAACTACTAATTATTTGAGTGAACAAATGTAATTCTAAGTACTTGTGTCCCTGTTGATAGCAATGTTCATGAATAGCAAGCATCTGGTACATTCAAAGATATGAATGACCTGCAATGTATTTATTATGTTTGGACTTGAATAATCGAAGAAGGATAATGCATTTAACTCAAAATATGACAACACTTTTTAGAGTAAAAAAAATCCAATTTTCTAAAACCAAAAGCAAAGCAGAGCTGTCCTACCATTCCCTTCATCTCATGGGTTGTGGGTTACATATCAAAGTTGTTGAACCTAAAACCTAAAAAGTTTAGTTGTCAATTCTTTCCCATTTCGGGTCCAGCCAAAAGACCGAACGGAATAGATTTAGTTCCGATACAGAGTTCCATTCTGGCATGTTAGCCCAGACCTGAGCGAACTTGACCCTACACGTTTCGCTCTCTGTATTTTTTATTTTTTAAAATCTTTTAGATATGAAGATAGACTCCATTACTCCAACTCTTCAACTAAACAATAGACTTCATTAGCTAAATTGGACACAATTTGAGCCTAAAATCCAATTTCTAACCACTTTATTTTAGTATTAAAAATCATCAGGTATTTATAATTTTAAGACACGTGGTGATTTTAACCACGAAGATCAAGTGGCTAAAAAATAAATTTGTAGTTAAAATTTGATTCAATTGTGGTTCATGAAGATATTTTCAATTCATACGACTTTTAACATAAGTGACAAAAATTTTAACCCAGTCTACTAATTCTTCGAGTCGAGTCAAAACCCGACTCAAGTTTCACCGTGGCATTTTGTTTCCACGCCTGGAGACTTGATTGAAATTGTAAAAGGATCTTCCACCACGTCCACCTAAGCTCATTTTACATCTAACTTTGATATTCAGTATGAAATTTTAATATAATATGTCACGCCCCCGACCCGAAGGGTGGGCCTAGAACGCGACTGATTTTTTTTTTTTTTTAAAAAACTAAGACAACACTCAAGAATTCTAACTGGGCCGGATCAACGGTTGGACCCAGAGGTCACACATGATCCCAACATGTGAACTCAAACATATACCATCAATCCCTCCCAAGAGACACAAACACAAACATTAATACACATAATTCCCAACATCGAATTATCCTTTCATTATCATCAGAGTAACTATTGAAGCGTAGTAGTCTTAGTACATCACATTAATACAAATCAAGTACCACACCCGGTACTTTACAAAAACTAATGGTTCTAAGAACCAAAAAGCAAAGACAAGGGTATTCCCCTCAGTGGGAATCCGAAACCAACGCCGCAGATTATCCACTCTAAACTTCAAATAGAGAGTTCTCTTCCTCGAGTTCATCTCCTGAAAGGTGAGTGGGGTGAGCTAACTAACCTAGTGAAGGAAATATAACAGTGCAGTTTTAAGTAAACAATAGGTTAATATATAATCAACAGTTGCAATATAACATCTCATGCTTGATAATAAATTCACAATATCAAGTAAAGTCTCATCATTATTTCCATCATCTCATCATCATCTTTTTATTACTGCTGTCATCCAACGTAGCGCATACTGACTACGCTGAGACCATTTTATTAAGTCCCGACACGGTCAAAATACATCCTTACAAGTACTTCTCCGGCTCTCCCATAGTCGATACTGACACCCTAAAGTTAGCAACTGTCGACACCCATAGTCCAGTAGACGTAAACCATCTCACACACATGGCTAATATTGGTTCAATAGTCAAGGGCACGTGGAAACAGTCTTACACATTTCATATGATCAACATCATAGTATTTATCAGCATCATAAGCACTCTTACCATAGTGCGTCATGTCTAGGCATATGGGTGGGTTCATAAAATTTGAAACCACTCATTGCTCAAGATCCATCTCAAAATAAAAACCGATTTGCACCTACTGCAAAGTTAAGTTCCCTCACCATAACTGTGCGGTTTCGCGTCTCTGTTCAAACAAACAAACAAGTGTACAATCAATTATAAGTCACATACATAGCATCAAATACATACACACAAGTAGTATTTCGAAATCATACTTGTTTTCCCAAAAATATCAAAGGTACATGGAATTGAGTCTCCTACTTGGTTTCTAACCTTTTTAAATAAGAATAATCCACAGTATAGTAAATAAAAAGGTGCTCATTCCAAAACTCATATTGTCTTCTGGGCATTGACCAGATTGACTTATTGAGTTAGGTCTAGATACTCGGGTCACTTCTCGGTTATCTTCTAGATAGGACCAGATCTGACATGTTGAGTAAGGCATCGAGGTCACTCAGTACCGGACAAATATAGCGTCGGCCTAGAAGTGAAATCACTTAGTGCCCGACCAATAGAGTCGGCCTGGAAGTGAATACAATAGTAGATATAGTATAGTAATAAGATAAAAGAGTTAGTACATTTTTAATTTAATAAGGGGGTACTAACATCACATGCAATCAATAACAATCAAGATTTGACCCTCGGAACCAGGTACTATAGCTTCGGATCATCCGAACCACTACCTATACTAATCAGTGACCTCGGATCTTGGGACTAACTTCGGATCGTCCGAAGATCGGGTCTCAGATCATCCGAAGTCCTTCCGAATCGAAAGAACTCGAAAAACAAGTCTCGGTGGGTCTGGTGTCTCGGAACATCCCGAGAGAGGCTCGGATCGTCCGAGTAGGGTTCGGTCCTTCCGAACTCAGCTCGGATCGTCCGAGCGAATCTGGCTAGCCTCGGGCGCTTCTGGGCTTCAGGTGAAGCTCGGAACGTCTGAGGGGTGCTCTCGGATCGTCCGAAGGGCTCGGACCGTCCGAAAGTCGTCTTCCTCCACTGTCTGCACCAGCAGACAGTGATGGCAGACACTATATGAAATACGAATCCGGAAACAGCGGGTTCTCCGGATTCGGTTTCCATATCTATCCGGTCCGATGGACTCCTCTGGGAGTCGTTTTTCCATAGGGAGAGGTTTGGAGCTTTGAAGCTCAGCAGGCCATTGGATTTTAAAACCAAAACCTCACAGGTACAAGAGAACCCATGGTTTTTCTTAGACTTTGAAACCATTTTTCTTACTCAAAACTCTATCCAAATCAGTTTTTCTTGATTCTAAATCGACTGGAATCGAAAGAGGAACACAGTGGTTACCTTCACTGGAGTTCCTGGGCTGAAAATCTGACTTTTGAAAATCTTTCCCTCTAAACTTACGGATTACTGAAAAACTGGGAAGAACAGAGGCTAAGGGTTGGCTGGTTTTGGTTTTCAAACAGCAGCTGAGAAAAAGACTGAGAGAGGGAGAAGAGATAGATTTGCTAGGAGTTGATCTACTGAAGGAGGGCCAAATCTATAGAGATTTGGCCGAAAGAAGTGGCTGTTGAGCCACTGCATGTAGGTACGGCTTACGTCCGCAACAGTAATCATAAGTTTGGGTTGGTTGCAGATCAACCCTCTAGGACTTTCAGTTTTGCAAATAAGTCCCTGTTTAATAAAAACTGGATTTTAAACTAAAACATTATTTTAAAAGCTCAAGAATTTTAATTTAACCTTACAGATAAGTTAGGTTTTGAAAACTTTAATCAGCAGAAAAATTTGGAAATTTAACTCTCATTAAAAACTATTGATTTAAAATAAAACTATAATTTAATACCATTTACTTAATTAAACAAATGTTAAATAAAACAACTTAGAGACCTCATTTTTGGAGTTCGAAGAATAACTAGACCATACTTAATATGGTCTAACATAAAATAGTTGTTTCGAAGTTTATTTCATTTCCAAGACCATCTAAAAGAATTATTTCTCCCTTTCGGGGTTTTGACGGGCGGTTTTAAATACTATTTTCTGAAAGTAAAATTATTTTAAAATCAGAAATATAAATCCTTGACTAAGGAGAAAAATATCAACCAATAATAATCACATAATAATACAATTTATAAAATAATAACAAAAAGCGATAAATTACCATTTTGCCCCTTGAGCTGGACGAGCTGGATCACTGAACTTTCGAGCTCGGATTGGGCCACACTTGGGCTTTTCTCAAAACTCTAACCGTAATCTTCGAGATTAACCGGTATAAGCAAGATTATTAAGCTAAAACACGCTTAATCTGAGTCAGGGTATTACATCATACCCCCTTAAAAGAAATTTCGTCCCGAAATTTAAAACAAACTTATACCTTTTTGGCCTATGAACAAGCCAAGGTACAGCTTCTGCATCGTCAATTCAGGTTCCCACGTCTCGTGTTGTACGTCACGATGTCGCCACAACACTCGCACTAGAGGAATAGACTTCCTCCTGAGCTCTTGAGTCCGACGTCCTTGAATCTTGACTGGCACTTCTTCAAAAGTTAGGTCCTTTGAGACTTCAATCTCTTTAAAACTTATCACATGCGATGGATCAGGCTCGTACTTCCTTAACATAGACACGTGGAATGTACTATGCACTCTTTCCAAAGCTTGAGGAAGATCCAACTCATAGGCCACTTCCTCTATCCTCTTCAAGATCTCAAAGGGTCCAACATATCGAGGAGATAGTTTCCCCTTGCGCCCGAACCGCTGTACTCCATGACGTGGTGCCACACGTAAGAAAACTCGGTCGCCAACTGCAAACTCCAAAGGTTGTCGCCTTTTGTCAGCATAACTCTTTTGTCTGCTCTGGGTTGTCTTAAGACGTTGTCTGATCACTTCAACTTGTTCTGACATCTCACGCACTAGATCAGGTCCTAACAGCACCTTGTCTCCTACCTCTGTCCAACAAAGAGGTGATCTGGAAGGTCTGCCATACAAAGCCTCGTAGCGTGCCATCTGCACACTGGAGTGATAACTGTTGTTATAGACAAACTCGATCAAAGGCAAGTGATCTTCCCAACTTCCCTGCATGTCCATCACACAAGCTCATAACATATCCTCTAAGGTTTGAATGGTTCTCTCTGATTGACCATCCGTCTGAGGGTGAAAAGCAGTGCTAAAACACAGCTTAGTCCCCAACTCCTCTTACAAACCTTGCCAAAATCTTGATACAAACCTAGGATCTCTATCATATACAATGGATACAAGCACTCCATGCAATTTGACTACCTCATTTAAATATAGTCTATTTAAAGTAGCCAAAGAATTAGCCTTCTTGATCGGCAGAAAGTGAGCTGATTTTGTCAATCGATTGACTATTACCCAAATAGCATCATTCTTCTTAGGAGACTTCGGGAATCCGGTTACAAAGTCCATCGTGATGTGCTCCCATTTCCATTCAGCCACTTCTAAAGGTTGCATCTTTCCACCAGGTAGTTGATATTCCGCTTTCACTTGTTGACAAGTTAAGCACTTTGACACAAAATCTGTTACCTCTCGCTTCATACCTTTCCACCAGAACAGTCGCGGTAGGTCATGATACATCTTTGTACCATCAGGATGCACTGCAAAGCGAGAACGACGAAAGTGATCAAGCACCTTTCTCCTGCACTCGTCCGACTTTGGTACAAAAAGTCTATCTTTGAACGTCAGCCCTCCGTCCGCCTTGATCTTCCAATCTTTCAGAGACGCTCCTCCTGAAAGCTGAGTTGCCAACTCCTCTGCTTCCGGATTGTTCTGTTGTCCTTCCAACACCAGTCTAATTACTTCGGGTTGCAGAACCAAACTATGGATTCTTACTGACCCGCTTCCTTCGATCTGCTCCAGATCATACTCGGACAGAACTTCCAACATCTTCCACTGCAAAGATGCCATCCTCGTCACGTTGCTATAAGACTTCCTACTCAAGGCATCGGCCACCACGTTGGCTTTCCGTAGGTGATAGGAGAGACTGAAGTCATAATCTCTCAAGTACTCCATCCATCTTCGCTATCTCATCTTTCTGAGTGAAGATATACTTGAGACTATGGTGATCAGAAAAGACATATGAACTTCTCACCATACAAGTAATGTCTCCACAACTTTAACGAGAATATAACGGCTTCTAACTCCAAATCATGAGTCGGGTAGTTCTGCTCATGTCCTTTTAATTGCCTGGAACCATAAGCTACTACCTTCTCCTATAGCATCAGCACACAACCCAAACCGAACTTGAATGCAACGTAAAACACATTATAACCTCGTCCTTGCTCGGGTATCACCAAAACTGGAGACGTAGTCAACTTCTCCTTCAGCTCTTGGAATGCTCCTTCACAAGCTTCGCTCCACTCGAACTTGACGTTATTCCTCTTCAGCCTAGTCATCGGCACTGTGATCTGAGAGAAGTGTGAAATAAACTTTCAGTAATATCCCGCTAATCCCAGGAAGCTCAGGATTTCAAACACGCTCTTGGGACTTTCCCAAGTCTTCACTGTTTCCACCTTCGTTGGATCTACCGAGATTCCTCCTGGAGACACCACATGTCCAAGGAACTGCACTTGAGTCAATCAAAACTCACACTTGCTCAGCTTATCGAACAGTTGATGCTCTCGAAGGGTCTCAAGGACAATCCGCAGATGACGCTCGTGCTCCTCCTCTGACGACGAAAAGATCAAGATATCATCTATGAAGACTATCACGAACTCTCGCATGTATGGTCGGAACACCAGATTCATCAAATCTATAAACATGGCTGGCGCGTTCGTCAAACCGAAAGGCATCACCACAAACTCGTACAAACCATACTGCGTCCGGAAAGCAGTCTTAGGAATATCTTCCTCTTGAATCCGTAACTGATGGTAACCCGACCTCAAATCGATTTTCGAAAAGCATCTCGATCCCCTTACAAGATCAAAGAGGTCGTCTATTCTAGGCAACGGATACTTATTCTTAATAGTTACCTAGTTAAACCGTTGGTAATCTATACACATCCTCATTGATCATTCTTCTTTTTCACAAAGAGAGCAGGTGCGCCCCACGGCGAGTTGCTCTGACGGATAAAACCAAGACTAAGAAGCTCATCTACCTGCGTAGCTAGCTCTCTCTGTTCAGCCGGCGCCATCCGATAGGGTGCCATGGAAATTGGAGATGTTCCTGGCTGTAGGTTTATAACAAACTCTATCTCTCGGCGTAGAGGTAGCCTAACCAAGTGGTCAGGAAACACATCCATAAACTCACACACCACCAGAGGAGCAACAGACCCTACACCACTTACATCTTCCCAACCCATGCTTGTCACCACACTACCAAGATACGCCCTAAGGCTAGAGAAAGTGATTCTCATCTTCTCATAGGGTACCAACTTCTCTATAAACCTCTCGTTGGTTGAGGAGACCCCATGAATTCTCTTCTGAGAACAGTCGATCAAGACCTCAAAAACTGACAACCAATCCATGCCAAGGATGATGTCAAAGTCCGTCATTTCCAACACAAGAAAATCACAGGACAACTCTACACCGCTAATTTTCAAAACACAAGATCCATTTGGTTTACCAAAGCCTTCTTACCCAAGGGTGATACTACCATTAGCGGGTTAGCTACTTCTACCGGTTTCAAATCCAATCTATCACAACAAGCTCTAAAAATAAAGTAATGTGAAGCACGGTATCAAAATGCACTCGAGCCAAAAGACTGAAAAGATTAAGGGTACCTTCCATCACAGTATTCTCCATCGGCTCTTCCTTTTGAGTCCCAATTGTGTAGACTCTCCCTTGAGGACGTCCTTGTCCTCTCCCCTGACCGTTCCGTGGTGGTCCATTCCTTGGTGCCACCGAGCCTCTAGAGGTTTGCTGACAACCTCGACCAACAAATGGTTGCGCCACAGAGAAAGAAGCTCATGTGCCTTGTAAGGTGCAGCTTTTCCGAGATAAGGGCAGTCCTTAAACATGTGTCCGGTCTGCTTGCAATGAAAGCACGCCTTCTCTCCTCCTAATGGGCAGAACTTAGAAGTATGCCCAGGCTGGTTGCAGGTGTAGCACACGAATTGCCGGGAGCCAAACTGACTCGACTGTCCTGCGCTCTTCTGGTTGAGCTTGGCCTTCTTGTTGGAAGAAGGTTTCTGGGAGTTGTCGGCGCTCCGGTTGATGGAGTCCACTGCTTCCACCTTCGAAGCTCGATCAATGATCTCCTCCAAAGTGTCGAAAATTAGGCCGGCCACTTGCCGCTGCAGAAACGGTCGGAGTCCATTCTCAAAATGCTGGACCTTCTCCTCTTCGTTCGCCGCAATCCAAGGCACGAACTGCATCAAGTCGATGAAACGCATGGAATACTGTGCCACTAAATCAGAACCTTGCTGAATGTTGAGGAATTCCCTCTTCCTCACCTCCTGCACGGTCTTCGGAAAATAATGGGCCAAAAAGGCTTCTGAGAACCAAGTTCTTCGCTTCCCACCACTCGTAAGCATTTCCTTCTAGCTGGTATGCCGCCAAGGTCACTCGCAAGTCATCGGCAATAGCTAAGGTGTTAAGGATCCGGCTAATCTGAGTCGGCCAATTCCTCGCTGCACTAGGGTCCTCTGTCCCCGAGAAACTCATTCGGTTCAGTCGCTTGAACTCTTTAAGAGCCAAGGTGGTTCTCTCCTCTGGCGTTCGGATAGGAGGGCGTCGCATATTTTCAGCTATTTGCTAAAATGCTTCTACCGCCGCACGAACGACCTCATTAGGTAAGTCACGGGGTGGAAGACAAGTCCTCCTCCCACGACAGTTGTTATAGTGAGCGTTGGGTCCTGACATCTGTTATTTACACTTGTAAATATCACTTAACCATTTTAAAATACTTATTAAGACAAATCACACGAGTTTACAAAAATTCATTAGAAATCATTCAAATTTCAATACAAGTACAAAGGTTAGTAGGGTATGAAAAACTCTTCAAAACAACAAAACAAAACTTAACCCTTACAAAACAATCTCCCCGATCCCCCGACAACCCTAATCTAATCTTCAGAAGAAGATCCTGCATCATCACCAAAGTAAAAGAAGTTGTCTGGACAAGTTGCCGACTTATGCCCGAATACTCCACAGGTCAAACAGGGTATGATCCCTAGTCCTCCAACATAGAGACAATTAGTCATTGCGCTCCCATGCCCGCAAAGTCCGCAAACAGGGCAGATGACATCAATAGGGTAGGGGCAATAAGTACAGTTGTGCCCCTCCTGATTGCACAATTCGCACATATAGTCCGAATACTCATCCAAAAGCGGAATAGCCGGAGTATACTTAGGCGACCTATCTCCCCTACAGACTCTTCCAAGTTTGGGACATCTCTCATTTCCACTTCAGGAATGGCCCCAACATGGTAGTCAGGCGATGCTACTTCCACTTTCTCATTAGGTGCAACTTCATTGACGAAGTTTGGAACACTGGAATCAGAAGAAACTATGTCGATCGGATAGCTAGGGGTCCCTCTGTCCCAAAGCTCGGTGTACTCTACATTGCTTGACATGTCTGTATCACAAAAATAGGAAAATGTCAAAAACAATTGCAGTACCAAGTCAAAAACAAGTCTAACTAGGTTGTAACCCATCACAGTCCTAGAGTTTGAGCCGAAGCTCTAATACCAAGCTGTCACGCCCCGACCCGAAGTATAGGCCTAGAACGCGACTGATTTTTTTTTTTTTTTTGAAAGCTAAGACAACACTCAAGAATTCTAACTTGGCCGGATCAACGGTTGGGCCAGAGGTCACACATGATCCCAACATGTGAACTTAAACAAATACCGTAAGTCCCTCCCAAGAGACACAAACACAAACATTAATACACATAATTCTCAACATCGAATTATCCTTACATTATCATCAGAGTAACTACAGAAGCGTATTAGTCTTACTACATCACATTAATACAAATCAAGTATCACACACGGTACTTTACAAAAACTAATGGTTCTAAGAACCAAAAAGCAAAGACAAGGGTATTCCCTTACTGAGAATCCGAAAGCAACGCCTCAATTTATCCACTCTAAGCTTCAAATAGAGGGTTCTCCTACTCGGGTTTATCTCCTGAAAGGTGAGTGGGGTGAGTTAACTAACCCAGTGAAGGAAATATAACAGTGCAGTTTTAAGTAAATAACAGTTTAGTATATAATCAACAGTTGTAATATAACATCTCATGCTTGATAATAAATTCACAATATCAAGTAAAGTCTCATCATTATTTCCATCATCTTATCATCATCTTTTTATTACTGTTGTCATCCAACATAACGCCTACCGACTACGCTGAGACCATTTTATTAAGTCCCGACAAGGTCAAAATATATCTTTACAAATACATCTCCGGCTCTCCCATAGCCGATACTGACACCCTCAAGTCAGCAACTGTCGACACCCATGGTCGAGTAGACTTAAACTATCTCACACACATGGTCAATATTGGTTCAATAGTCAAGGGCACGTGGAAGCAGTCTTACACATTTCATATGATCAATATCATAGCATTTATCAGCATCATAAGCACTATTACCATAGTGCGTCATGTCTAGATACATGGGTGGGTTCATCAAATCTGAAACCACTATTGCTCAAGATCCATCTCAAAATAAAAACCTTTTTACACCTACTGCAAATTTAAGTTCCCTCACCGTAACTGTGTGGTTTCGCGGTCTCTGTTTAAACAAACAAACAAGTACACAATCAATTATAAGTCACATACATAGCATCAAATATATACACACAAGTAATATTTCGAAATCATACTTGTTTTCCCAAAAATATCAAAGGTACATGGAATTGAGTTTCCTACTTGATTTCTAACCTTTTTAAATAAGAATAATCCACAGTATAGTAAATAAAAAGGTGCTCATTCCAAAACTCATATTGTTTTCTGGGCATTGACCAGATTGACTTATTGAGTTAGGTATAGATACTCGGGTCACTTCTCGGTTGTCTTCTTGATAGGACCAGATTTGACATGTTGAGTAAGGCCTCGAGGTCACTCAGTGCCCGACAAATATAGCGTCGGCCTGGAAGTGAAATCACTCAGTGCCCGACCAATAGAGTCGGCATACAAGTGAATACAATAGTAGATACACTATAGTAATAAGATAAGAGAGTTAGTACATTTTTAATTTAACAAGGGGGTACTAACATCACATGCAATCAATAACAATCAAGATTTGACACTTAAAAACTGGGTTCCTCGGAGCCAGGTACTGTGGCTTCGGATCATCTGAACCACTGCCTATGCTAGTCACTAACGTCGGATCTTGGGTCTGACTTCGGATTGTCCGAAGATCGGGTCTCGGATCATCCGAAGTCCTTCTGAACCGAAAGAACTCGAAAAACAAGTCTCGGTGGGTCTGGTGTCTCGGAACATCCCGAGAGAGGCTCGGATCGTCCGACTAGGGTTTGGTCCTTCCGAACTAAGTTCGGATCGTCCGGGTGAGTTGGACTAGCCTCTGGCGCTTCTAGGCTTCGGGTGAAGCTCGGAACGTCCGAGGGGTGGTCTCGGACCGTCCGAGAGTCGTCTTCTTCCACTGTCTGCACCAGCAGACACTATATGAAATACGAATCTAGAAACTGTGGGTTCTCCAGATTCGGTTTCTACATCTAGCAGGTCCGATGGACTCCTCTGGGAGTCTTCTTTCCATAGAGAGAGGTTTGGAGCTTTGAAGCTCAACAGGCCAGTGGATTTTAAAGCCAAAACCTCACGGTTACAAGAGAACCCATGGTTTCTCTTAAACTTTGAAACCATTTTTCTTACTCAAAACTCTGTCAAAATCAATTTTTCTTTATTCTAAACAGACTGAAATCGAAAGAGGAACACAGTGGTTACCTTCACTCGAGTTCTTGGGCTGAAAATCCGACTTATGAAAATCTTTCCCTCTAAGCTTACGGGTGACTGAAAAACTAGGAAGAACAGAGGCTAAGGGTCAACTGGTTTTGGTTTTCAAACAGCAGCTGAGAAAGAGACTGAGAGAGGGAGAAGAGATAGATTTGCTGGGAGTTGATCTGCTGAAGGAGGGCCAAATCTATAGAGATTTGGCCATAAGAAGTGGCTCATGCTGAAGGAGGGCCAAATCTATAGAGATTTGGCCGGAAGAAGTGGCTGTTGAGCCACTGCATGTAGGTGCGGCTTACGTCCACAATAGTAACCATAAGTTTGGGTTGGTTGCAGATCAACCCGCTAGGACTTTCAGTTTTGCAAATAAGTCCCTGTTTTAATAAAAACTGAATTTTTAAATAAAACATGATTATAAAAGCTCAAGAATTTTAATCCAACCTTACAGATAAGTTGGGTTTTGAAAACTTTAATCAGCATAAAAATTTGGAGATTTAACTCTTACTAAAAACCATTGATTTAAAATAAAACTATAATTTAACACAATTTACTTAATTAAACAAATGTTAAATAAAACAACTTAAAAACCTCATTTTTTGGGTTCGAAGAATAACTAGACCATACTTAATATGGTCTAATATAAAATACTTGTTTTGAAGTTTATTTCATTTCCAAGACCATCTAAAAGAATTATTTCTCCCTTTCGGAGTTTTGACGGGCAGTTTTAAATACTATTTTCTGAAAGTAAAATTATTTTAAAATCAGAAATATAAATCCTTGACTAAGGAGAAAAATATCAACCAATAATAATCACATAATAATACAATTTATAAAATAATAACAAAAAGAGGTAAATTACCATTTTGTCCTCCAGCTGAACGAGCTGGATTACTGAGCTTTCGAGCTCCGATTGGGCCACACATGGGCTTTTCTCAAAGCCCTAACCGTAATCTTCGAGATTAACCGGTCTAAGCAAGATTATTAAGTTAAAACACGCCTAATCTGGATCTGGATATTACATAATAAATAAAAAAAATCAATTTTACGCATCTATTTGACAATAATATATTTAATGCACTATAATTTATGAATAATTTATGAATAATTTCATTATCTCACGTCTAATATATTTTCTTCTCATTTAGATTATACAAATATATAATTTGAACAATTCCCTTTTATCAATTTGTAGTTGATGTGGTTCTGAACATTCAATATTTAGAAAAGGCAGAAGTATGAAAAAATTGTAAATATCTCATTGTGAATCTTTTTTTTTTTTAAACCTTGCATATATTCTAAAAAAAGTTTTCTTTGAAAACAAGATTTTAAAAATTAGTTTCCTCGTCAGTAACAACAAAATTTAGCCTAAAATATAGTTCCAAGTCTTATTTCAATCTGAGTTAGTTTATAGAAACAAATTATACATCAACATAATAGAGTTATTTAATAATGTAGCTGAACTTTTTGTCTTTGAATATTTAAATAGGACATATCATATTATAGACACCTGCTCTTGACTTTCTTGGATCTATTTTTTTACTAAACGTTTTAATATGTAACATCACTTTATAGATGGATAAGTCTGCATATAAGTTGGAGACATATTCCCTTTTATGTCTACTATTATAGAAATTAAATAGATTATTATTATTAGAAAAAAAATTATTTTCAATTCTAAAATGGCCGTTAAACAGATGATCAACATTATCTCATTATTGTGATTTTTAGTAAATTCTTAATTAAAAAATAATATTTTTCAGGGGTGGATTGGAATTTGCTTAAATTACATATTTTTATCATTTCTACGATGTATTAAAGATTATTCTTTGACACGACATGCAAAAGCTCCAAACGACTCTCCTATAATTACAGTAGAATTGTAGAGTACCACAATATCCATCAATTTTATAGTTTTAAAATTAAAAAAATTCACGCAAGTCACCTTGAACTCCAAAGGACGACTCTTCATAAATTTATCCAATTTGTTAGATTGGGAGGGTTTCATATGCTCTTAAGGGTTAGTTAAGTGAGACGCTTGGATACTTTCGGTCATAAAAAAAGGGTCAACCTAAAGTTTACTGGACTTGTAAGATTTTATATAGGACGAATGAACAAGTTTTACTAAACTTTTTTGAATCCAAGAAAAAAAAAACCACTTGTTAGAATATCTTAATTCAATAAATTTCAAATGAAAACCGAGTTTTGAATTTTTAAATCATGATAAAATGAGATGGCTCGCAGATACTCAAAATCCTATTTTGAATAGTGACCTTGGGTTTGCAAATACCATAAGACAAATTTATCTAAACTCATATATGTCATCAACTCTATACATTTGGATTTTCCGCGCTTGGGGTGTTGCAATCATGGACCCTTTGATCTCTAGGGTCTTTGTTGGGTGATTTATTGTGTCTTTGTATAGTGGTTGATTTTTGTCTACGACTCTTAAGACTCTAATATTATATATTCATTATCTCTTTCTCTTTTTAATATATTTGATCTGATTACCTAAAAAATTGATGGCACCTTTGATACATTAATTGGCATGGATGAGTATGAAATCATAACCTTTAAGTATTTCTCAATTCAGTGATTATTCAATCATTTTAACTTTAATCTTAGAGTTCTATATCTTGAAGGTTCATTTAATAGGAACATCACTAAAGTGAGTCAGCAAAAGGGTTGTACTCGGTGATTATTAAGAGTTGGGGGTGAGGTGGAGAACTTTTTTAAAAAAAAAACACTACTACTACTACAAGCCCATGAGTATCTCAAGCAATAATTGTGTGAATATATCTGTTAATAAATTAAAAAATTCAAAAAAAATCGTTTTTACCATAAATATAAGTACCCACATGTCAATCGTCATATTGGGCCTTGTCGATTTAGTTGGTACGTGATGGCTAATTGATGAAACATAATTTAGAAAACAAGCTCTCATCATTTTCATGTCAGAAAGATCTTATTGATTAAAATCAAACCATGGATACTTATCTATCCATCGAACATTACCAATATCGATACAGAGTCACATTTATCATGCATTCCACTTCAATGAATCTCCCCATCCCCATTTACTTTGGACTAAACACTCCATTACTTGAATCATGTCATCTGAAATTAGAGGACGTATTGAAAAGTAAAAGCCATCAAGATGACATAAAGCTGGGAGGAGGATCTGATTTCCTTTTGCATGAGAGGTACCGTAATTAACCTATTGCCCTAAATAGATCCTGATCAGAGTTTCCAGTTTTATAAAGTACCAATTTTTAAATAGGACCAATACCAATTTTTATTAATCTTTTTAAAATAAATCAATTTAACAATATATGCAGTGGAAATGTATGCAAATAATACACCAAACAAATATTAAAGCAAACCACATATGCATAAAGATTTATAATGGTTCGGTTCACCTGAACCTACATCCACTCTTGGACTCACCCAACCTTGGGCTATCCGAAACTCACTATGATAGGATATACCACCCTAACATTACACACTTAGATTTCGAAAGGTTCGACCTCTCTAGTCTAATCTTTGATTCCTATTTTTTTATAGTGGTTCGAACACAGAGTCGTAATCCACTATACAATGATGAATGTAATAAACAAAGAACACTTACCATGGTCTTGAGCATAGATCTTGAGTTGTATTCTTCAAAGCAGCCCCCACGCTTCAGTCTTGAATGATTTGATGATCTCCAGTGATTGCAATCGGTGTGGAGGCTAGGTCTAGGGTTGGATAAAGGTTCTACAATAATCACCAGATGGTTTAACTCTTAATCACCTCCATGAAGAAGCTCGACACAATTTATGGAATCCCATGGAAAACTTGGAGATGTGATTAGAGTGATTGAAGAGGTTCTAAGATGATTTGCAAGGGTTGAAACCACTCTAGAGAGTTTGGGATGAATTAGGCTTAATCACCAAATCAAAGGCTTAATCACAATTGAAAAACGACCCTCTATTTATAATATTACTTTTTAAAATGGCTACTCTTTGAGTACTTGAGGAGCCTGCTGCGAGCACTCTAAGCCTACAATAGGTAGTACACATTAGCAAACGGCTACCCTTTGAGTACCTTTTATAAAAACAGTTTTGGAGTAGGGTCTTTTCTCATTTCTCTTATTATATCCAAGACCTATCATATCACCAAATTGTTTTCCAATATTCAAGAGTTTCTCAAGTTTTTTCTCCCCTTGAGTAAATTTGTCTTCAAATTTAACTTTATGATTTTTAAAGTTGTTTAAAGCATTAACCAACTTTTGAACTTTAGTATAGATTCAGCTTCTTTTAAATTTTCAATTTCTTAATGAGCCAAACTCAATTTTTTTTAAAGTTTGGTTTCAATTTTCTTAAGTCTTACAATTTCTTCTTGAGTGAGCTTCAATTCTTTTTCAAAAATATCTTTTTGAGAAATTAGTTGATTTTCCAATCTTACATTTTCGTTCTTGGATTAATTTAGTTTTTTTGCTAGATTTTTGCTTTCTACAAACAAGGCATCATAGGCTTCTTATAGGCCATCATTGTAATCCTCACTTTATGATCCTTCACTATTCATTTCAACATTTTGATCATCTCGAGGATTAGTAGAGATAGAGACTAAGAGACCTTTTCAGTTGTCAACATTTTCATAGGTTCAGTCATCAAATTCACTTTTTGATTGTGATGAATCTTCACAAACAGTTGTCATGATTTTATTATTCGACCTCCCATTTACTAGCAAAGTTCCTATATCCATCACAGTTAAAGCACGGGAGATCTTTGGTCTTTTCTTTAGTTCTTTCTTTTAATTTTTCTTTAGGTTTTTCTCTCGAATAGTGTGTTTTATTTCTGATTCTTCCTTTAGACTCTACCCTTTGAGATTTCTCAGTTTGTTTATCTTATTGTAGTGCTTTAGAAAAATTTTAGGCAAGAAAGCAACATCTTCATTAGAGTCACTTTCAGAATCAGATTTTTCTTCTTTTACTGTTTCAGTTTTTAGAGATGAATTTAAGGTAATGAATTTCTTTTTGTGTCTTTCATCATCAAAATGGAGTTCATAAGCTTGAAAAGACCCAACTAGGTCATCTGCCCTCATTTGTGCAACATCTCTATATTCTTCTATAGCAACCACTTTCGGTTTGAATCTGTTGGGCAAATTTCTTAGGATCTAAGTGCACACTTTAGATTCAGGAATTTTCTCACTGAAGGCCCACATGGAGTTTACAATATCACTTAGTTTTGAGTAGAACTCCATGAATTTTTCATTTTCCTCTATGCGTATAGTATCAAATTTTGATTGGAGGATTTGAAGCCTAGATCTCTTAACAATAGAAGTCCCCCTATAAGTTCTTTCTAAAATGTCCCAAGCATCTTTGGCCGTTTCACATGTCATGATGCGTTTATACTCATCATGTGAAACAACACAATTTATAGCTTTCAAGGCCCTACCATTTGCATTATATAGGGTTTTCTCCTTGTCAGTCCTGGTAAAGTAGTCCTTAGGTTTAAAACTTATGACCTCTTTTACAAATTTTCCAGCTTCATCCTTTGCAGATTTTCCATTAATTTATTCTACTAGATGTTCCCAACCTCTTACAACAGATTCTCAGACGGTTCCATCAAGAGATATAAATAAACTTTTCATTTTAGCCTTCTAGGAGGCATAATTCGAGCTGTCAAAGTATGGAGGTTTGGAAACATGCTAGCTTTCTCCGTTGTACATTGTTCTAGCGTAGGATCACCTTTAGACGGTAAAATCCTATAAAAAGAACCTTACTCTTGATGCCACTTGTAAATCCGGGCTAGACCAATGCACGGGTCCTAGAGGGGAGAAGGGGTGGGGGCGGGGCGGGGTGGAGAATAGGACCAATACCAATTTTTATTAACAGTTTCTAAAATAAATCAATTTAACAATATGTGCAGAATAAATAAACAAATGTGTGTGCAAATAATACACCAATCAAATAAAAGCAAACCACAGATGCACAAAGATTTATAATGGTTCAGTTCACCTGGACTTACTGTGATACCCTGCCCATTGTGAACGCACCAAACTGATGTGGGAAGTCCCACATCGGTTTGGGAGAAAGAAGATGGTGGGTTTATTTGAGGCCACCCACCTCTACTCTAGTGTGAGGCCTTTTGGGCCTGGCCATGTGCGCCAGGGCCCAGGAACAAAACCGTGCGGGCTCGCTTGCGTGCGAGGCCCAAAGTGGATAATATCATGTGTTCGAGGCCCAGAGCGGACAATATCATGTGTGCGAGTCCCAAAGCGGACAATCTCACACTGAGTTGGACCCTAAGCCCAGTTTTCGGGTTGGGTCATTACATATTGGTATCAAAGCCGAGTTCAACACTAGGATTGTGTGGGCTTTCCTTCTTCCCTGGTGTTGTTGAGCTGGTCCGAGTAGAGCCGAGGAGGGCTCGAGACCTTAAGGGGGGTGATTGTGATACCCTGCCCATTGTGAACACACCAAATTGATGTGGGAAGTCCCACATCGGTTTGGGAGAAAGAGGATGGTGAGTTTATTTGAGGCCACCCACCTCTACTCTAGTGTGAGGCCTTTTGGGCCTGGCCATGTGGGCCAAGGCCCAGGAACAAAACCGTGGGAGCTCACTTGTGTGCGAGGCCCAAAGTGGACAATATCACACTGAGTTGGACCCTAAGCCCTGTTTTTGGGTCGGGTCGTTACACTTACATCCACTCTTAGATTCACCCTCCCTTCAGGACTCGTGCATTGGTCTAGCCCGGACTTACGGATCCTACCTTGTTTGCATCAACCTTGTTAAATATGCAATAAGCCCAGGCCAAACACCAACTATGTTGAATTAATCTAGGTCTAATCCCTGCATTGTTTCTAGGGCTGCAACTCAGCCAAGCCGGAACAAGTTTTGTGCTCACCAGAGCCCACAAGCCTGGACTTGAGACAACTTAAATTAGTCAAACTCAAGCCTTGCCCAAATTTTATTCATAGGATCTGAGGCCAATTTTAAGACCAATTGTATATGTCGACTTATCTGAGCTTACGCTTCTCTGGGCCTAAAATGAAATTATTTTATTATTCTATAGAATATAAATTATATCAGTGTTGTGAAAATCGAATTGTACCATAAAATCATTATTTATCTAGAACCGTAAATCGTGTATTGTAAATCATAGAATCGTAAGATTAATAAGTGTTTTTCCTAAATATATTTAATATATGAAATAATGAAAGATATGTAATACCCGACCCAAAATTAGACCCAATCGTGTGATTTGTGCTGTTAATAGTGTTTTGTGATCCGTTAATTATGAAGATTACGGAGTGGGCTTTCTGAAAAGTCCAAGATCGACCCAATCAAAGCTCGGTAGCTCCAAATTTTTATGATAAGGCCAGCCCTCAACACCCAACCTAATGAACAAAAGGGAAAAATGAATAAAAGAGAAAAAGACAAAACAAAAATAAATAAATAAATATATATATATATATATATATATATATATATATATATATATAAAGACCTAACTGATGGGTGTGGAAGGTCTAGTTTTATAGACCACCTTGCTGTCCTCATGCATGGAAGAAGAAAAAAATAATAATTATAATTATTATAATAAAACAATGATAAAGTAATAATAAAAAATATAAAAATATAAAAATAAAATAAACCTGAGTAGTAGGGGTGGAGGGTCTACCCTTTAGACACTTGAGGTATCCTTTTGCATGGTTAAAACATATTATATATATATATATATATATATATTAAATGATTTAATAAAAATAAATAAAAAATATTTTTAAATCCCCCCAAACCGCCTCACCCCAAGTATAAATAGGGGTGAGGAGTGTTGTATGTTTCATCAACCACTCATTTTCTCTCTCTAGCTCACTTTCTCTCTCTAAGGTTTCTCTCACTAGAATTGTCTCTAAAAAGAAGGCTCTCTCTGCAAGCTCTCTTTCTACCAGTGTTTTTAAGTAGGTATTATGCTCAATTTATTTATTTTAATTATTTTATTTAAATTAGTTAATTAAAGGTTTATTTTTTTAAATTGATTTTATAAGTTTTACTTGAGTCAAAATTTATTTGTATGTTCTAATACAATTATGATTACAAGATATTTTTTAATTGTAAATTATTTGAGTCGTATTTTAGTTAGAAAATTTGATTTTAGAATATAATCAAAAGGACAGATGTAATTTTTTAGAAAAGTATAGGGGCAAAATGGTCATTGCCTAATTATTTTAAAATATTAAAAATAGTCAAAATACTTATTTTAAAGTCTACTATATGTGTTATTTTCACATAACAAGCTTACTTGTGTTTGTAATTATGTCTTTTATTGTATTTTAATTAGTTATTGTTTTAATTCAAAATTTGTTGAAGTTTTTATTTATAAATCCCAGGTGAATAATTTGGATATTTTTAAAGTGTTTTAAAATTGTTAGGATAATTATTTAATTTAGTTTAAAAGTTTAATTTATTTTCAGTAGAAAATGCTAAGCCCATCATTCTAAATTAAAAGTGAGACTGACTCTAACTACTTGTGTGTTTACTTTCTCGCATTGGATATTCATTTCCAGGTCGAAACCCTCCACCTGTAGCGCAGTGGAAACGCTGCTCGGTGGCCATCTGTAGCACAGCGATATTCTTTTGTCTTCTTTCGCCGTTCAGTGGTAAAAATGATCAGGCACTGAGTGATTTATTTTACTGCATTATCTAGGCCTAACTAAATATATCTTCATAGTCCTATCCAAAAGAAAATACGAGAAGTGTCCTGAGCAATTTTATATTTCAGTACTGTACTCTTTGGGCAAAGTCTCAACACTTTTCTGGCGAAAAATACAAGACTGGGCACTGAGTAGTTCTATTTTCTTTTGTTGAGTGTTTTGGATGGCTAACTCCTCTAACTTAAATTTAAAATGAAGTAGTAATATAAGTAGACTCAGCCATTTCTTTTATTTTCAAGAAAAATCAGAGAGATTATTTATATTATGTGAATGTATTGTCTGTAAACCTATATTTACTTGTATTTTTATATGTTACAGGTTTCTGCAAATACTCGACAATTTACAGTAATGAGACTTATTTATATCTTGATGGTAAAGTGCGTTTGAAAAACCTAGACTCTGAAGTAATGAATGTGATTCATGGATATTATATAGATGGAAAAGACTAAGTGGGCCAGAATGCGAGACTTGACACTGTTTCCATGTAAGGGATGATTGTTTGTTCTACCGGAAGCACAAAAATGTGTCAGGGAGTCGAGGTCACTGTCTATGAACCCATTTACGTGTCTACAGGTCGATAAGTTAAAGAATTTGAACAAAGATACATCTATTCATGATATATTGTGATAAAAAAATATGCATGATGCATATGTTTTGATTTAAGACTATGATTTTTTGGAAATCGTTTATATTTTACAATAGAGACCCTAAGTAAGAGGGCACATCATATGGTAAGTGATTATGATTTATTTCTTGGTATGGAAAAGCTGGTTATTGTTACTGCCTTCACACATTTAGCCGTTGGGCTGTTTTGGTCCGTTGGTATCATATAGCTCTTGAAAGATACTGCATTTTGACCGTGTCGGACTTAATGCAATTAAGACTTTATTGTGCTTGGAAACCAGTGTAATGCTTCGAATGTGTGAAAGTGAAATGACTTGAATTGGTAAATTGGTAAATATGGTTATAATAGAGCATTTGTGATTTTGGTAAGGGTGACTTATGATATTAATGGTAAAGGTAGACCATTATTGTTATTATTTTGATAATTTAACTACGTTGTTATTTATCTAATATATGATATTATGTTAAGATTTTAATTAAGTTTCTTCACTGGACTAGGACCTTACATTACAGGTTTAGCACTTGGAAGGAGTAACCTCCACTACTGTCTTAGGATGAGGGAGCCTATGCAGTCGATCATATTTTCCTATGATGGAAAATGTTTTTATTATATCTACTTTCATGCGAATGATGTAATTTTGATCAATATGCAACCTATGACATATTACTTCTAAGCATGTATAAACTGCTATGATTTCGTATTTAACTCTGATGAGATATATGAAAATATTTGTTTGTATGATATGTGTTTGTATATAGGAATATGTAATACCCTGACCCGAATTAGGCGTAATCTGTATGATAAATCGTATTTTAACCTATTAATCCCGAAGATTAAGGTTAGGGCTTTGAGAAAAGCCGAGGTTCGACCCAATCAGATCTCGAAAGCTCAGTGATCCAGCTAATTTAGTTGGAAGGGCAAAATGGTAATTTACCATTCTTCGATATTATTTTATGATTTATGTCATTGCCTGATTGTTTTGATTGGTATGAGTTGTCCTTAATCAAAGATTTTGATTTTTGAATGCGAGTTTAGCTATTTTCAGAAAATGATTTTTTAAAACCGCTTGAAAAGACCTTGTAAAGAGGAAATAAATATTTTTAAAAGATTTCGGAAATAAGAAATTTTGAGACAAACATTTTATTTTAGGCCATTTTAGTACGGTCTAGTTTATTTCTTCGAACCCCGAAAATGAGGATTTTAATTTATTTTATTTAACACAAGTTAAATTAAGTAAATAGTGTCAAATTATGGATTTTATTTAGATCTATGGTTTTTATTGAAAATTTAATCTCCAAATTTTTATGGTGATTAGAGCTTTTAAAACCCAACTTATCTGTCAAATTGGATTAAATTAATTGAGTTTTTTAAACCATATTTTAGTAAAAAAACTGATTTTTATCAAAACTGGACCTATTTGCGAAAAACCAAAACTAGCAAGAGGGACTTATCTGCAAACAACAATATTTTTTACTGTACGTTACTGTGCCGGGCGATGGCCAGCAGCTGCATGCAGCGCCCGTCGTGGCCTTCACCCATTGCCCAACTACCTCTATAAAACTCAGCTTCCCCCCAGCTGGTTTTACCTCCCTCTCTAGTGAATCCATCTGAGAACCAGACCGATCACTCTCTCCCTCTGTCTCTGTTTTTCAAATTTCAGTTGACCGTAAGCTTGAAGGAAGATTTTCAACCTAGGAACTGAAGTAAACGTAACCACTGTGTTCCTTTTCAAATTTTAACTAGTTTAGAATCAAGAAAGAACAAATTTGACTGAGTTTTGAGTGTGTAAAACCGATTTCAAGTTTAAGGAAAAACATGGATTTTCTTGTGTCAACTTGGTTATGGTGTTTAAATCCGACGGCTTAATCAGTGTTAAAGCTTCAAACTATTCCCTATGGTAAGAGGACTCACTGAGGAGTCCATCTGACTGGTTGGAAGTGAAAATTGAACTCAGAAAACTCACTATTTCTGGATTCATATTTCACTCTACCTCTCGGCGTCACTATCTGTTGTTGCAGACAAGGAGGAAGATGACTCTCGGAAGTTCCGAAGCAGATTTTCGGAAGTTCCGAACTTTAGTTCAGGATTCTGAAGTGTCCAGAGGCTAACCGTTTCCCGCCTTTGCCCCTGAGACGTTCTGAGCCTGTTCGGAAGGACCGAACCCCTTCGGAAGTTCCGAGTTACCCTCGGCAGGTTCCGAGACACACCAGACTCACTATTTTCTGTTTTTTGTTCAAAGCACTCTCGGAAGTTCCGAAGGACAGAGCCTTGCTCAGAGGCTTTGTGGACCGGTTTAGGTCGTGGCTAGAAGGTCCGAAGCCACAATACTTGGTTCCGAGGCATGTTCCGAGGAACCCAGTTTTTGAATGATAAATCTTGATTTGATTAAGATGCATGTGTTAGATCCTAGGTTTTCATGTGATGTTTATACCCCTTTGATAAATAAAATTGTACTAACCCCTTTTATCTCTTATTACTATAGTGTATTACTTATTGTATTCACTTCCAGGCCGACACTATCTGTCAGGCACTGAGTGACATCACTTCCAAGCAGACGCTATATCTGTCGGGCACTGAGTGACCTTTAGACCTAACTCAATACGTCAATATGGTCATGCTCAGAAGACAATATGAGAAGTAGCCTGAGCCCCTTGTACATCTAGACCTAACTCAATACATCAATTTGGTCTTTCCTAGAAGACAATATGAGAATTGGTCTGAGCACCTATCTATTATATTATTGTGGATTATTGTAACTTAAAATTGTTAGAAACCAAGTAGGAGACTCAGTTCCATTTACCCTGAAGATTTAAAAAAAAACAGTATGATTTTGAAATACTATAAATATGTATTTCTTTGCACGATATGTATGTTGATCAATTATTGATTGCACACTTATTTGCATGTTAATAGAGACTTCGATACCACACAATTTCGGTGAGGGGACTTAACTTTGCAGTAGGTGTAAATCAAGTTTAATGAGATGAATCTTGAGCAATGAGTGGTTTCAAGTTTTGATGAACCCACCCATGTGCCTGGACATGATGCACTGTTATAAGAAGTACTTATGATGATTATATGTGATGATGTTGATTATGAGTTATATGATACTGCTTCCACGTACTCTTGACTATTGAACCATTATCAACAATGTGTGTGTTGGTTTACGTCTACTAGACCAGGGGTGTCGACAGTTGCTGACGTGGGGAGTGTTAGTACCGGCCATGTGAGAGTCGGAGATGTACTTGAAAGGATATATTTTGACCATGTCGGGAAGTATGTGGGTGTTACGATGGATGACAGCAGTGGTGGAATGATGTTGAGATTTTTTGACAAGCATGAGATATCATATTGCAAATGTTGATTATTTAACTAACTGATGCTTCATTAGACTGCATTATTATATTTCCTTCACTGGGCTAGTTAACTCACACCACTCACATTTTAGGAGATATGACCGATGAGGAAAACCCTCCGTATGAAGCTTAAGATGGATAAGTTGCTACGTTGCCTTGGGATTCCCACTGAGGGAAATTCCGCTATCTTTGTCTTTTGGTTCATTGAACCATATGTTTTTGTAAAGTACCGTATGTGGTACTTAGTTTGTGTTGATGTGATATATTAAACCGCTATGTGTTTCGTAGCTACTCTGGTTATGATTTAATAATATTTCATTTATGGAATTATGTGTTTGTGATTGTGTTTGTGATTGTGTTTTTGAGTATGCTTATGATATATGTTTGAGTCCACCTGTTGAGCTCAGGTGTGGCTTTTGTTTCTGGGCTTAACCTTTGATCCGGCCTAGTTACAATCTTGAGATTAGTTTCAAAAAAAAAAAAATTAGTGACGTTTCGGACCCACTTGCGGATCAGGGCGTTACAGAATATATGCTACATATTTGAATCCACGTGTGATATTTTCTTTGATGAGCTTTTTGTAAACTTGAGGATCCAGTCCATAGACTTATAAAGAGATTATAAAAAAAAAAAATTCACGTTTTCCGGACCCACAAGGGGTGGGGCATGACAAGATATTTTTTAAAATATAATAATATGAGCAATTCTTCAATTTTCTTTCAATATTGTGTGAATATTATATAATTAGTTCATTGGAGCTCAAAATTTCAATACTCAAACTCCCAAAAGTATAAGACCAATATATAATCCAACTATACTGTGAAAGTAATGAACTAAAAAATCAAAAAAAAAAAAATCAAAAAGTCTTAAATGTCCATCATCTATTATAAGAGTTTAACAATAATGAATTATATGTTAACATAAATCTTACTTTGATGCACAATAACAATTGAAGAAAATTATATTTTATAATATGAGAGTCAAATTCGAGCTTTCATGCCATATTCAAGGATTCACATATTGGCCCTCAGTCTAACCTGAGTTTGGGCCCAAAAATGAGCCCAACCATAGCATAGATTTACCAAACCCAAATGTTCTTGTATTTTTCTTTGTGGGCTTGGGTTAAGCAAGACCATTTTCAATTTGCGTTCCTACTTGGTTCCACCAAACCTTGTGTGATATCTACCAAGTCCAACTGAATTTCATGAAGTGGAGCCAAACCCTAAAGACATTTGGTGACTTAATCAAACAAGCAAGTGGCCTCATGAGGCTCACATTTTCCGAACACCATTATTTTGTCTTTTTGGGCCTCTACAGTTTTGGATTCATTATGATTCAAACAACAAATAAATAGGTAAAGACACCATAAATTTCTCTTCACGTGCAACTTCACATGAGTGATCACAACACCACCATCAGATAAATTGTTTGAGATTTGATGGCATGCATCCTCTAAATCTCAGTTTTGACTTGTTAGGGGATAAAATAAGATTTAAGATGCATAAATCACTCTCTTAACATCGCAAGAATGGTTAGTAGCTACAACGATTATGGATAAAGATAGAATAAATGAAAATCCAGTCTCGTCTTTCTGTTGCTGTCACTTCTAAATTTGATCTCTTCTCGCTTGAATTCAAACACAGATTGACACATGGTTTCTTACACTCACAACTCTTTTAATGGAATGAAGAGAGGGAAGTAAAGGCTGTAAGACTTGAATAACACAATCAGTTAAACATTTAGAAAAGCTTCATTGCCAGTAAAATAACACCACCCAATTCCACTCACTTATCCATTTTGGGAAGGTATAAGGGATTCAGTTGCCCTCATCTGATGACACAACTTCAAGACAACAATTTTAAAGGGCCTTCAAAAGACGGAACAAGACTAGTTTTACCTGTAAGCACAACTCTTTTAATGGAACGAAAGGAGAGAAGTAAAGGCTGTAAGACTTGAATAACACAATCAGTTAAAACAGCTTAGAAAAACTTCATTGCCAGTAAAATAACACCACCCAATTCCACTCACTTATCCATTTTGGGAAGGTATAAGGGATTCAGTTGCCCTCATCTGACGACACAACTTCAAGACAACAATTTTAAAGGGCCTTCAGAAGACAGAACAAGACTAGTTTTACCTGTAAGCACAACTCTTTTAATGGAACGAAATGAGGGAAGTAAAGGCTGTAAGACTTGAATACGCAATCAGTTAAAACAGCTTAGAAAAGTTTCATTGCGAGTAAAATAACACCACCCAATTCCACTCACTTATCCATTTTGGGAAAGTATAAGGGATTCAGTTGCCCTCATTTGACGACACAGCTTCAAGACAACAATTTTAAAGGGCCTTCAGAAGACGGAACAAGACTAGTTTTACCTGTAAGCAGGATCTACCACCTGAACGTCTCTTCATAACCCTATATAGTAAAACCCCAATAAAATAATATTCTTGGAAGCAAGAGAAATTATTATCATAGCAGGGTTATTGATTCATCGATAAATGAATAATTTATTAATTTATCGATAAATGAATATTTATTAATTTAGAGAGAATATTATATTTCTAATACTTGTACATGTATGGTTTATAAATCCAAAAACAATGGATGAGGTCAAAAGTTAATACATAGAAATCTTAAATACTACTTGTTACAACATGAAAAAAATATACCAGAGCTGGTGTATGCATTGCAAAAAATTAACGATGAGATTGAGTTCAGTTTAGGTACAAAGAAAAGGCAAACAACTTTAGATGTATATGTTTAGAAATAGTTGAATTGAGAAAATAGAAGTTGTCAAGTAAAAAGATATTCAATATTGTATTATGAATTTTTGTTTGCTTTTTTTTTTTTATGTACTTCATCCATTATTAATTTATATTTTGTTGAGTCCTTAAGGATTTCTAAAAAAAAATTATTTTATGCATTTAGCAAGGTTATTAATTTAGTACACTGGCCCAAGTTAGGACCAAAAGATTTTATTATTTAACCGAGGTTATTAATTTATCGAGCTTTTACTGTACAAGAATAGAAATAACGAATATGGATTCATAGCTCTAGGGCACAACCACCACCACTGGCTCGAAAAGTCTTTGACATGGTAAACAGGCAAGCCTTGAAGGAATTCTTTTGGAGCTTCCAGGTTACAGGACTATGAGTTCACACTCAGGATTCATTCAAGATTGCTAAATTACTAAAAGGTAGGTACAACCAAAACACCAAGCCAAATACTATGTAAGCAACCCCAAAAGGAAATTGCTATCCTCTTAGAATGATCAAAGGATTCCAATTTAGTTAGAATTTTGCCTTTCCAACCATACGAAGCATGTTGGAGTATAAGCCACTCCACTTGATTTCAGGGAAAAATCACAATAACTTTAAAAGGAAAAGAAAAGAGCAATGTTATCGGAACCGGACCGTCTACCGAACCGTCTCAGGGGAAGATTGGATTAAATAAGGTTCAACCGGGTTGAACCGTAGTCAAACCCGTGACATCAATATAATACTAAAGAAAAATTATAATAAAAGATAAGATTATGTTTTTATAAAAATATTATTGTTTCCACTGACACAATTATAAATACTAAAAAAAATAATCTCAATGTTTAAAACAATGTCCAAAGTTTTAAAACTCACTCAACTTGAACCTGATTTGTGGAAATGAACAAAAACCCTACTTTATTGTTGTTTACCAATATTATCATGTTATTAATATAAAAATATAATGTTTTGTTAATATACATTTTAATCATTCAAAAAATTAAATCATTAAAAAAATATCATTATTATAAATATTATTTATTTCACTTGTATACATTATATTGACATCTAAATTGATTTTTATTAAGTTGTTAATTTTATATTTTATTTTAAAAAATCTAGCACTAAACTGAAGAAAAATAACAATTTAATAAAAATCAAATTAGATGTGAAGTTGGTATATTTCCCTTTTTTTTTTTCTAACGCTACATTTTCTAATAAAAATTTCTTTTTTTAACTTGATTTCTATTAAACTATTAGAAAATTGAGATAGTTAAAAAATAAATAGCTTAAATATGTATTTTAATATAAAAGGGTTTTTAACTCATAACCCTAAGTAACTCTAGTTGGATATTTTCCTTTTAACTCTAATGTCGTCGTTTGCCAAAAGAAAATGAAAAGAGTCTTAACCCTACCGCCGCCACAAAAAAAGAGAAGGGAGAATATTACGTGCATAATCCCATGCATAATAAGCGCCTGTCCTGCGTTATCCTCTCTTCTGCCATAATCCCATGAAGGTGTGAAGGCTGTAATTTAGGCAATAAACAAGGGGAGTTGTCCCATGCGGCTCTCTCTCTTGGTTTCCATTTTTAAGTAGGATTCTACGTGATTAACTTTAATTCTAGTATGTAATCTCTCCTTGATTCAAGGGGTGAACATCTATATGTAGTATTGTTTCTCAAGCATTCAAAATCAATGAGAAATTATCTATTCGTAAAAGATGAGGAGGTTGGACTCTCATGAAGAATCCCTTGCACACGATCCACTCACGTTCACCGATCTCCCTTCTCACCTCTCTTCTCTAACTCACGGCTCTAGTCGAATTCAACACCCTTCACACGACAGGCCCACTGCAAGGTATCAGAGCCAGATTTCCTTCAATGGCCGATGATACTTTCAACACTCAATTAGATGAGATGATGTATCTCTTGAAGGAGGCGATGGAGGATCAAGACAGGCGTTTGGACGACGTGGTGAACCGATTGATTGTGGTGGAGTCTCACATGGAGATGATCTCCAATGAACAAACTCAAGAATGCGAGGAAACTTCAATGGTAATGTTGCCGACTCGAGAGTCTCTTACCGTAGGAAGAGATACTGAGCATGTCATTCCCACTCGCATGACACAACTTGAATTTCCTCGGTTTGACGGGACAATGAGTTGTTCCTTGGGTGAGACTAAAGAAAACAACATTACCACTGAAAAGATATATCAGTCTGTCACTGACGGGGAAAGGAAAGGCGACAATCTTGGAAAAACAGTCCAAGTAGTTCCAAGTGTATCTATTATTCCTTTGGATGAAAAAGAAGGTCTAGTAGATGTTCGTGTTATAGAATTGGCTAGAATTGTAGGTGACATTGAATCAATGCCATTCATTGAGGCATTACTTGGAGAAGCGCACAACAAGAGCGTGGTGAAGCAAATGAATTCCGCAGTGACCAAGGAGCAAGGGAGCAACTCAAAAAATGAGGACGACTTCTGGGCATTTTACCACAAACATCGTGACAAGTTCCGGATTTCCTCCTCGAGGACGATGTTGGATTTGAGCAGGGAAGAATGTTACATGCATAATCCCACGCATAATAGCATCTATCCTACGTTATCCTCTCTTCTGCCAGCCTTGCGTGAAGGCTGGAATTTGGGCAATAAACAGGGGGAGTTGTCCCATGCGGCTCTCTCTCTCGGCTTCCATTTTTAAGTAGGATTCTACGTGATTAGCTTTAATTCTAGTATGTAATCTCTCCATGATTCAAGGAGTGAATATCTATATGTAGTATTGTTTCTCAAGCATTTGAAATCAGTGAGAAATTATCTATTCGTATGAAAGACTAGGAGGTTAGACTCCCTCGAAGAGTCCCTTGCACACGATCCACTCACGTCCACCGATCTCCCCTCTCACCTCCCTTCTTTAACTCACGGCTCTGGCCGAACTCAACCCCTTCACGTGATAGGCCCACTGCAGAGAAAGTAGCCCTCACTCTAACATCGAGAAGACGGGAGAAGAGTAGCGAACATGGAGAAGGGAAGTCACTCCAGGATTTCATTTTTCTTTTTCTTTCTTTTAAATTTTCTTCTTCTTCCTTCTTCCCGGATTTTTTTCTCACAAAAAATGACGAACCGCAGCTCACGTTTTTCTTCACTAAATTGTGTCAAGCCGCGGTCTAACGGTTTTTACGGTTCAATTTCTTTGAAGGTTTTTCACATAAGATGGTCACGGTCGAGCCTAGGTTCAACCGCAGTTCGATCCAATAACACTGGAAGAAACTATGAAGACAGCAACGAGTCCATGGACCAATAGTCCTAAGGCTTAGCTAAACTCATGACCCATCACCTCCAACTATTAGCCTGTGTACTAATCAATTTTAAACCATCCCATATAAAACAAAACACAAGAAACAAAAGGCCTGTGTTTTACAAAAGTTACAGTTTTAACACATTTTCAACGAATCAGAATAAGGGAATGTTTCATTCCCTTTCAGAATCCAAATTGCCCTTATGGGCATTAAGGGACACTAGCTGGTAAAGAGGCTGAGGTTAGATCTCAAAACAGGATCAAAATAAGGACTAGTGTATTTTGCTACCTCTATCATGCAAGTGGATTGATCAAAATGGCACTATATTGATTGACCTCCCATCCACTACATTATAACGCAGTTTTACAATGCACAAAACCAGATGCCATTGAATACTGCAGATACTAGAGAATGGCGTTGCATAGAGAATGCAAATCACAGCATCTTGTTCACAGTTTCTCTGCCCCAAGTACCAAACACCTCAGATATAAAATATAACACAAAGCAGTTCAAACTCTCATGACTTCTCTGAAACCCACTGTCACATTGGCAGAAGATGGACACCACCAACCCTTCCATCATTCACTTCATCCAAGCTACAAGCAATGCAAACCCAGAGACAGTTCCTAGTTCAGATATCCAGATAATTGTTGGGTTTCTTTCTCATCTATTCAAGATTATTATTGGTGACCCCAACCTCAATGCAGCTTAGGAATGACAAAGTAAAGCTACTAACAGAAGCAATTTGTAGATGTTAAGGTGCTTTCTTTAAGTTCATCTGCTGACGCAAGCCTACAGGGAATTAATTAGTTTTGTGCCATTACAGAATTGCAAACCTGACAGACAATGCCACAATCTCTGCCATTCTTGGCCCTCATGCCCATTTTCAGTTCCTGAACTGCATGAGAAGCAGGCAGCCATGGAGATCAACTTCCCTGGTTGAAGCTGTTGTGCTCTCCCAACTTTTTTACAATGCAAACTTGCTGGAGCTGCAATTACAGCACATTGGCATCTTACCCCACTTTGCAATGCATTTTGCAATAAATAAGAGACTGCACAACACATGATGGAATCCAATGTCAATGCAATGTCCCATATTCTTTCTCATTCATGACCCCCAGGTAATTGAACCGGCACCGAAGATCAAATGCTGCACCATAGAAAACCAAGCTGCAGGGATTCCACTGCCACCATCTCCTGTCAAGCTATCTGCAATTGATGCAATAGTGACCATCCTCATCAGTTAAAAGGGAGAGGTGACACCAATTTTTGTTTCACTGCTTTACAAGCTTCCAAATGATGCTGACTATTACGATAGGATATTTCACAGATAAGCCCAGCCACCAACCATGATATAACACACATCACAAATGCACATGGTTCATTCATCACCTTTAATCCCATCCATGTTTCTCTAGGGGAGCACACGTGCACAACTACTGAAGTACTGAATCCAATAGGCCAAAGCTTTGAAGGGGGCTGGGCGAGCTTGAGCTGGACTAATCACTGGTTGACATCCTCCATGAGGAATCTCATCTGTGGGCGGTAAACAGCCACTGGATTGGCTCATCCATCAAAATCCACTGTCTCAACCAAGGTCTAAACAGTAACCAGCACTAATACCGCTACCATACAGACCAACCACAAATTAGATATATCTTGCTGCTGCTCTGATGGGAAATGACACCTTGTCCCCTGCTCTGTCCAGTCCTTTGTGTGTTCATCCAGTCAAATCTTCTGTCCTGTTAAGGCTGCACAATAAGGCCACAGGTGGAGAACACAGATACCAAGTCCGGCGCTGCTGACACTGCTAAGAGAGCACAGGCTTGTGCAAACACAGTGAGAATGCAGAGGTAGGGTGTGGCAGGTACTCCAGAGGTGCTGGAGAAGGGGTCAGAGACAGCCAAAGACCCTTGATCTCTTCCAGAATATTTCTGTATCACATGGAGATTGCAACGTCAGCACCCTGAGAGGATTACCGTTCAACTTCTCCAGGACGAGGTCAGAAGATGCCTTCATGCCCAGTCAAATGGATGAGATTGCAAAAAAACGCCCACTTCTGGACTTCTCTCCCACCTTGAATTTGTAATGACACAAAACTATGATATCTAGGGTATGAACTTTAAGACAAGAAACTACAGTATTTTCCACATTGCAAAGTATACAGGTCCCATTCCACCCTTATTGGACAACATGGTCTTATCGGGAGATCTGCTCCAACATTATGGGTGACATCCCAAATCTGCCAGATTGGAAGGTCCCACCATCCAATCTTTGGCTACTTAGAATGAGTGATTGTTTTCTTATTCTCTCAAAATTCAGCCAATGATCCATTAGGGTCCATTTACACTATTCAAAAACTCACTAGATATGATTCTCCAATTTGATAGATTTTTTAGATATTTGCATCCAATGTGGGCCCCCCCATAAACCACGGCCCCCAAATTGTTGATTGGGGAGGTATAACAAACTTCACATTTTCTGTGGCATTACAACCCTATAGTTTGTTCACGGGCATTACTTACACGCTAGGTGATCTCCAGACGTATTTCACAATTCACCTCCAATTACTAGGCACGGTGTGAACAATTTCAGGTACAAAGATTATCAGATCTCATAATCAAACTGAATAAAATTTGAGTTTCATGAACACATATACAGGAGAATCAGCAGAGAAGAAAATTAAATAGATCTCTCAATGATATTATGCCTTCCACACGGTTGGTCCCAGCCTCAATAACGACAAGCCTCCTTACAGCTGAAATGTAGACGTGTCTTTAGAATCATATATCCACATATTATTGATGCAAAACAGATCTCTTGATCATCATCAATACCTGGATCTGAGAGACGCTCCATAATCTCATGGAGTGAATCAGAACGCAAACATGTCTGGCATCTCCTGGGACCATTTAGAACAGTATTTGCCTCACATGTCAGTTGCAGTGCCTGTAGTAGATTCCAGCAGCGATAAATTAGTGGTTTGTGTAAATGATCTAATTTCTTAAAGAATATTAAAACGGATGGAACCTAGGAGAGGATGTGGAGAAGACTGGTTCAGTTACAGTGAGGGTTTGGTGGAGGTTCAATCAAGGTAGGTCATTAGTTGGGAACCTTTTTAGAGGAAAGCTTAGATTCTTAATGGGCAAAGGAGATCGGATATGGTTTTGGAGTGACCTTTGGTTGGGGGATGGACCGTTGCGAGATAGTTTCCCAAGATTGTTTAGGGCCACAAGGAACAAATAAGCCTTAGTTCAGAACAACTATTGGGTTGAAGGTCCCAACATCCTATGGAACATCGATTTTAGGAGAGAGCTAAAGTCTTTTGAAAAGGAAAGTCTGGACGAGCTATTAGGACCCTTAACGCGAATTTCGAGTGGCGTTAGGGGAGGAAGACGAGTTGGTTTGGACTGGTGATTCCTCTGGGGTAGAACCCATTGTCCTTGTCATCCTTAACTACTGCCTAATTGATATCATCCTATTAACATTTTGTGCATATAAAATGGTTATAAGAAAAAAAATCTATGAAATATTGGTGGTTCTTTTTTTCTTTTTTCTTTTATCATGTTTGTCTACACACTTAAATGAGGTAGTTAGAAATAATAACTAATGGCACAATCAATCCTATCACAAAAAGTAGATTGCCCCACCAAACACCCATCAAAGTGGGCCCTACCCTCATTGCTAAAGCATCAACAAACTAACAATGTAGGGCCAATGAGTTCCATCACAAAGCTAGAACGAGTAGACTCCAAAAAACACCCATAAAAGTGTGAAGCCTACTTTCATTAGTAAAGCATAAATAAACAAAACAGATAAGCCCCAGATAATTCCATCACAATTTTAGGTGTCCTACCAAACACCTACAACAGAAGCTTCCAATAATAACCACCATTTTTTTACACTGGAACGACTGAAAAAAAAAAAAATCAAATTTCGAATTTCTTAAGAAAAGATGCAGAATCTAAGAGCAGCAACCAAACATGACAATGAGAAACACCCACCACAAAAATCCAAATTATATACTGATTCGATGTACACTAAATGTTTCAAACTGTTCTTACTAAACAAGTATAATCTAACAATGATTGAATGTTAAATCTCAGAAACAACTCAATTTCAATTAAAAAAGAAATAACTCAAATTTAGAATAATGTTGTGGGATCTCATCCAAGGAGGACAAGGGAAACAATAGAGAATAGAAACAGAACCCCCTAGATCTGATATTTCTTACCACTAAAAAAATCCGTGAAAGGAAAAGGGAAAAGGGCCAGAAGAAGAAATGTGAAGAGCCATTGCTTAATCAAATTGAATATGTACGAAAGGAAAAGCCTTGATTGGATTTCCAGAAGAATAGGAAGAGGGGAAATAAGAAATGGAAAATGGAAGAGGCTAGACTTGGATGGAGCGTTTTTAAAGGAAGAAAATAAAGGGAAATGAAGTGACATGTTTATGATTTTCGAAAGGAAGAAAAAGCAACCCTCTTTCTTATGCCTCAGTCAATGTTGAAAACAGGAAATGAGGATCTTTCGGCTAGGCAATGTACGTTGGCATTGGGAGAAAGAAGAAAACCGGAAAGGAAGGAATGGAAAAGGAAAGATACGGCTGCTATGTTCAAAAGTTTTATTTTATTTCCAATATTTTGACAGAGTTCCACATTAGAAATGTTTGGTGCTTGATTCACAGTTATTCTCTCCTAAGAAATTGGTCTGTCCTTTCAAAATGCATAAACAAATGATGAGAAATGGTTTCACAGGAAAAAAAAAAAAAAGAGTTTTCGTGTGAAACCCAAGGCTAAACAATAGCCCAAGAGACTCTTCAACAACAAAATACAGTCCTGAATGATGAAGTTGCAAATAATGGATAGATAATAAATACTAGGCTTAGTTACAAAACCAATTAAACAAGCTCACAAATAATTAAAAGATGTGTATCCTTACCTGATTCACACTCATTTGATCTAATCGAATATGAGTGTAAGCACTACCTCTAGCTAAAGCTGTAATGTCACTGCAAATAAAAGAAGCCATATGGAAATAGTATTTCTGAAAGAATCAAAACAAAAAAAATAGGGGCAGGGGAGGCGGGAGGGAAGAGATGACAGAATCTCATGACCAAGTTCCAGTATGCATCTTTTGCGAATTAAATAACAAAGGATTAGTTGAAGATTACCTTCGGGTGTACAAATCTAGCAGGGATCCATTGTAATCAACGACTGGTACAGAACTTACTTGAGCTGGAAAAAGAATATATGAATAAGCGACAAATGGATGATTTCAAAGAATAAATGGCATATAATTGAAACTTTAACAGTATGTAAATATGCATACATAAATCTTCAGCGAGGAAAATAAAGTTTCATTTTTTGTGTAAAATCCACGTTGCGGCACATAAGAATCAATGTTGGTAAAATCGTACTATATGTGATTTGTTTCTGTACAATATCAAAAGAGAATCAATTTGTATAGGTTTTAAAAGTTTCCAATGGATGACATAAATTTTTGGCTATTAGGATTTCTTTTTTTGAAAAGTGTGATATTAGGAATTTAAGCATTCAACTTTTGGTTTTTGATGGATTCTTTTTTTTTTTTTTTCTTTCCCCCATCTTTCCTCCTTTTTTGGCTTGAGTTGTTGTGGATCGAGGGACTTCAGACGTTTGGGGGCTTTTGTTTCTTACTGTTAGCCTTCTATGCATTGGTTGGAGTAACTAGTACAACACCACTTCGTGGTTCTAGTTCCTAAAAGGGATGGTTCTTTGCAATTGTCAGCCCATCAGTTTGCTTGGGAGGGTGTAGACACAATTTTCCAGTCAGAACGAAAAATGAATCCACAATTTTTTTATAGATATAATTCTGGATGGTACAATGATTCTAAGTACTAGAGTAATGGCTCTTTTGTGGAAGACCGATCCGACACTCTTTTGAACAAGTACAAAAATCAATCACTCTTTACATTTTCTTTAATATGTTAACGTTGTATATAAGAAAATGTTCCAAGTTTGTTGATTCTAATAATGTCATGTCTCAGCGGAGTCTTAAAGACCTTGATCTACTTAGTTGGGATGCCTTGGAATTTTGCAACGTCTCAGTGAAGTCTTCATTGACTTAGCCCACTGGATTGGAATGTTAGTAAATCTCCAAGTGCATCGAAGTTTGTTCAAAACTCAAATCTCCATGAAAGAGAAGATTCAAAGCATCCAATATACTCATGATCTAAGCAAAGATGGACTCAAATAATTTTGCAGCCCTTCAGCTACATTGCTGCAGCCTAGCTACGCTCGTACAGCACTTCAACTACATTACTACAGTCCTTCAGCTAGTCATTGCAGCCCTTCAACTAAATTGCTACAACCCTTCAGCTATGCTGCAGAGCCTTGCTACAGTCTTGCCTTGTTGGGTAACTGAAGGCTATATTATCCATCTTCTTTAATAAAGAACTTGTCCACCATGCCATTTACTAGATCTAACCCGTTAAAGACGTGCAAGAGATTTTCATGACTTGATCTGCCATTAGATATGCTTCCAATGGGCCATGATGACTCAATCAATTGTTGAATTTTCCTATCAAGGTCTTGATGACAATCTACCGTTAGATTTATCAACGAGAGGCCTTGATAGCTTGATCCACCATCAAATATGCCTTTGGTGGGTCTTGATGGCTTGATCCTCAATGGAATATGTCATGTAGGGTCTTGATGACTTGGTCTGCCATTACATATGTCGACAAAAGGTCATGATAACTTGGGTACCGATGAATATTCCATTGGTGCACCTTGGTGGCTAATCCACCAATGAATGTGCCTGGCAAGGTCTTGATGACTTGATATTCCATTTAGATGTATTGGTGAAAGGCCTTGACAGCTTGATCCACACCATCAAATATGCTTTGTTGGGCCTTGATGGATCAATATACCATTAAATGAGCCTAACAAGATCTTGATGACTTAATCTCCCATTAAATATGTCAATGGACATCCTTGATAGCTTAATCCACCGCTGGATATGTCAATTGAAGGCCTTGACAACTTGATCCACCGCCAAATATGCCAATGGTGAACCACAAGGGGTTGGCCTACTAGTTGAGACACAGGACTTCAGGATTGAGGTCTTAGGTTCAATCCCTGGTGAGTCCAATGAAGGGCCACTTCACACACACTTACCCAGTGTGTGCGGATTGGGGGGGTTTTCACACACCCCGGGGGACTAGTCGGGTGCGACACCTGAAAACCTCCGGACTTCAAAAAAAAAAAAAATGCTTGTGATGGGCCTCAATGGATCAACCAATCGTTGAAAGTGCTCAGCAAGGTCATCATGACTTGATTTGTCGTTGGATGTGGCAACGGGAAGGCCTTAATAGTAAAAAGCTTTATCCGCCAACAAAGTTTCCTTTGGTGGGTTTTGATTACTCAATCCACCATTTCAAACCACAAGGCACAGTATGACTTGAACTAACCCATCCATCTAGACGATCACTTAAATTTGAGAAATTAAAGAATGATGTTTTACCGAACATGGCTTAGTTATCCTAGTATGTAGCTTGAATTTGAGCAATCCAATCCATCCAATCGTCAATCCATAAATTGTAATGAAAAGCTAATTCAAGGATCTACAAAATGATTAATAGGTTGTGACTGTCCAATCATCAGCAGTAGGACCAGACCCTAGATCTTTTGCAAGTTGTGGTCGAGAGCTAACACGTGGATTGTTGAAATGGACTTGCGCTTGTAGTCATCAGGCATCACAAGTATGCCATAGCATATAAATTTTGATCAGTACAACCGGTCATTGATCTATAACTTCTGATGGAAGACTAACACATGGATTTTTGTCACAAACTCGATCTTGTGCTTATTGAACCATCATAAATAGGCCATGCCTTGTATCTTTTGATCAAATCACCTGATCGTCAAAATGTAGGTTGCAATGAATCCATACACACAAAATCTTCAAAACAGAATTGAAAACAAAGGCAGTGGACCATCATAAGTGGGCCATGGCTTGCAGCAACTTCATGTTGACGCAAGATCCAGAATCAAATTTTTATTTTTTTGAGCGGTAACAAGAAAATACATTAGAAGAGAAGATAATAGATACAGGAAGACATTAAAGGTCTAAAAGAGTTAGACCCAAATAAAAGATGCAAGAAGAGAAAAGGACTAAAAAAAACTAAAAATACAATAAAAAAAGAGAGAGAAAGTTCTTCCAAACTCAGAATGAAAACACCTGAAAAAAGGTTGATGACTCCAAGCTTGGCAAAATAATCTGCCACTCCATTCGCTGCTCGGCCCAGAATCAAAATTGGATGGATACTTGGAGTGACAATTCCTCTTTAGCAACTCAATTTCCAATATTGCTTAGAATCACATTAGGACTAGAGGCGTTAGTAGAGGATAACTACAAAAGTAGTGGGGGTCATGTTGCATGGAAGATTTAATTTGAAGATTGGATGCTAAAGCTAAAGACTTTGCCAATTGTCTCCTCTAGATAATTCATCTCTCTTTCAAAAGAGAGTTGTGGATGCCAAGCTACTCAGGGAATTTTTTTTTGCAAAATCCTTCTTCATTTAGAACTCTTAGCATGCTCCTAACTTGATTGTCAACCATTTGGGTTTTAACGTTGCCCATCGAGCTGAAGATTTTTACTTGATGGCGGGGCTAGACAAGATCCTTTCAACAATCAGGCTTGTCATGGGTTCAAACCCAATCCGAGTCCAACTCAAAGACAACCTAAATGAACTGGCTCACAACATACATTTTTGTCCAATGAGTTGGGCTTGGGCTATCGTTAGTCCATTTATTAAACAAGCAGGCTCAAGCTTTATGAGAAAAGCTCACCGTCAAGATTTTCAGCTTGTTTACTCGAAATATATATTACATATAAGACAAACCATTAATATTAAAAACTCTAACAATCCACCCATATAACCCATGTATAAATGAAAGCAAAGCTCTTTCTCATCTATTTCCCTTTAACCTTCCTCTTGATTCAACCCAAATCACTTGTCCACTTTTTCCTTTCCCTCTTTCAAAAGTGAGAGAACATAACATATGACCCTTTCACCTTTAAAAAAAACCCTTTTCTTCTTTCATCCCTAAATCCCTTGTCCCCTTTTTCCTCTCTATTCTTAAAGTTGGAGCTTCCCATAGCCCATTGGGCTTTTTAAGGTTGAAGCCCAAGCCCACCTGTTTGGATAAAAGAACACGATATTTTTAGAAAAACGAGAGAATGTAACACAAATTTCACCATTTAGAAAAATATTTGCCCCCTTTTTTAACATTTTACTGCACATTCATCTCTTTCATTTCTACCCAAAAAAAAAAAAATCCTTGGATGAATGTGCAGTAAAATGTAAAAAAAGAGGCAAATATTTTTGTAAATGGTGAAATTTGCGTTGCATTCTCTCATTCTTCTAAAAATATCGTGAAAAAGACGTGGATTCACTTGCTTTCTTTGATTTCTCTTATATTTTCACTTTCTTTTTTCATTTGAAATTTGAAATTGGCCCAAAAGAAGATTTTAGTCTACAAATGGGCTCCAATGGGTGGGCTTGGGCTTTTCTTTTATCCAAACAGGTGGGCTTGAGCTTCAAACTTAAAAATCCCAATGGGCTATGGGCAAGCACCAACTTTAAGAATATAAATAGGCTCGAGCTTATTTAGAGGAATACTCAGCCCAAACCAACCCATGACTAGCTTTACAAATAATATCCATAAGAGAAACTGCAATATAGTTAGAGATTGTCCACTTTGTTTGCAGGCAGCTAAAGATGTTGACCACTTCTTGCATTATGCTTTCTCATCCCACATCTACAACTTCATGCACAATCTTCTCTCCAACATCCACTGGATGTGGAAAGGTTGCTTGCTCGTGTCTCCTTTGGTTGGATTCTCTTTAGTGGCAAGTCCAAATTTGCCATTTTTGGTGGTTAGCTCTTTCTGCTACAAATCTGGAGTATTTGGTAGGAAAGAAGGAACCACATTTTTCTTGACAAGATGTAGATCCACTCTGCAATTGCAGCTAGAGCTCAAGTGGAGTGCATTCCGTGGTATATTCCCTCAAAGGAATTCCAAGGACTTTTTAGATCTGACCTATTTCGTGCATGGAAGGAGTGTATTGGATTACACTAATTGTTTTTTTTTTTCATTTTGGTGTTCAATTGTTCTTCTTCTTGGGTTCTTACCTAACCTAAAGGCTTGTGTATTGGCCATATTATTTTCATGTTGCTTCTTGTTTTGTGCACTTCTTGTGCCCTTTTATGACACATGCACATGGCCACGTGAACAAAAACACACATACACAGAGGTATAGTACTTTGAAACTAAAACATAGAAACTGAACCAAGAAATAATTATATGCTACATCAATGCATTTTGCCATATGTATGCATGCATGAAAGAAAAAATGAGAATTGCACATGCTGCTACCATTCAGATATATGTTAAGCTGCTTCATATATTTATATAAATATACTTCTTTTTTGAGAAAGTTACAAATCTCATGATTCTAAAATTTACAATTCATGATTCAAGATGCAAAGGACAATTCCTTTATGAACAAAGTTACCAGTATGGTAATTTGGAAATTGAACTCCGATGAAATAGTTATACATGCAATGCATTTTGCTGTGTATGCCTCTTAACTTAATATTGGAAGAAATAGGAGAATTCCTCATATTACTACTATTTAGATATATTTTGTGTTATTCAATATATTTATAGTTTATTTGAGAAGTTACGGTTCTTATGATTCTGCAATTTACAACTCATAATTCAAGGTGTAATGAAATTTTTTTATAATATTATTGGGGAATTTATATTTACATGGGTGGTTTTTTTAATCCAACACGGGGAGAGGAAATTTTTATTTTAATTCCAGTTTTACCCTCTCCTCTATTTAGCTTTTGGGATAGGCTTTTTGTTCTTCCTTCCCTTGTCTTCTACTTCAACGTTCCTCTTTTTCTTACACTCTGCTCGTGACACCCATTTGGCGAGCCTCAGATCCCCTGCGTTTGGCCAAAAGGGGCAGTTTCCCCTCGGTTGACTCGGACACACCCATAGGCAGCCGCCATTCTCCTCTGAAAGAAGAGTTGTCATAGATTTTGGAGGGAAGAGTTTAGTCTGAGAAGGAGAGATGGACAGGGTTGAGGGACAACATTGGAAGAAGACGAGAACATTGGACCATATATTGGTTTGCCCTGCCATTGGAGACTTCTTCCGTGTAGCTAATACTGCAGAAATTGGAAACTTGACTGTATATTGTGATAAAAGGTAATGTTGGGGAAGCTTCTAAGCTCCCTATTGACACTTGAGTTCCATTGCTAACTCAGTTTATCACCACATGGTCATCATGGTTGAAAAGATAATCTCATGTAAAACTGTGGCTTCCTGTCGAGGGTGAGCTAGGCATGATGGGTGCGGTGGGGGCTATTTTGAAGGATTCAGCACTGTCTCTATCACAACATCAAAGAGGCTGGATCTGCTCTTCTTCCTACTGGCAGAGGAAGTACTTCTGAGCATGGCTTGCGACCTGGGTTGGTGTCCTAATTTTCACGAAGTTCCTTGAAGTTCCTCTCGAGTCTCCCTTCCAAAGAATTTTTAGTCCTACCAGAAATGTTGTGTTCTTCTGCTTTTCCTTATCTTTCTTCTTCTTCCTCTTTTCCTTCTCCCAAAATCCTTACCCAAATAGCATCAATTCCTTGTCTTTGCATGTTTTTACATTGACGGGAGACCTTTTTCTGGGCAAATCCAAAGCCATTTCTAACCCTCCTTCCATCTCTTTCTCTGTTTCTCTGCTTTAAAAAGGGAGAAAATATTTGAATCTCAGGGACGCTGTTTTATCTCACTCGGACTCCATCAATCTCAAGGCCATTTCCTTTTCTTTGACCGACCCATAACCCGTTGCGTCAATCCAGCTCTACCGCAATGAACTGGTTGGACCGTTGAGGGAAGCGTTGGTGAGACCAATCCACTGTTCGTGGATGTGGTCAGGAGTCCGGTGCTGGGGGCAATGGAGATGGTGTGCAGAGACAGGAGGACAACTGTGGTGGTGTGGAAGACGAGAAGGTATTGGTTTGCCCGCAAACCCATCCACGAAATATCCAGCAGCCTGCTTCTGATGGGTTACCTATGGAGAGGTCAGTTGAGGGCATCAGGGAACTTTGGAGCAGGTGGAGAGAGAGGTATCTGCGTTTATGGATGGCAGCAGAAATGAAAACGAGATTCATGGAAAAAAAAGGGAGGGTAAAACTGTAATTTTATATCTCCCCTTGTAAGATGAAAAAAAACCACTTATGTACATATAAGTTCCCTATTATTTTTTATATTTGAGGCCCTAAAAACCATACTTAAGTTATCCAATCAAGATGGTTACTTTTAGGCATTGTATCTAAAAATACAACTAAGAAACCCACCATCACCACTGACACATGGACAAACATGCGCGAACCCACGCACACTCAAATGCATACACCCAAACCCACACACGTCCATGCACACATGCACGCCCATACCCACCCATACCACCACTCACACATGTGCACCAAACACATGAAATCTGTATTACACACACATACATGATCATCTAAGCAGTCCTTATGCCGCAACATTCCCCATTCCCCTCCATAGATGCACACATGCACATTTGCACATGCACCCACGAAATACACACCCCATATGGTGTGGTGCTCTCATGGCGAGAACTCCATGTGGATTCCACCTATAATTATAAAGTTGGGTGGGTATGAAAAATCTAGGTTCGTATATACTGTTTATGAAAAATCAACTTCATTCAATGACTGCAGTCATGGTTTTAAAGGACACAAAAATCAATGGTAGACAAGGGTGCAATTTTATCAAGTCCAATCCCATGACTAGAGTCATTCAATGAATCTGATTTTTATAAGCACTATATAGAGATATAGATCTTTCAAACCCTCCTGACCCCAGGATCATAGGTGGGCTCCTCATAGAGCTCTCATTGTGAGAGCACTTTATTGGGTGTCCAGTTGAACTCTTTCCTATATATTATATCAATTTATAAATTTCTTTCATAGTCACATATCCAGCCCAAGTCGTACCATTTAATTACATCTATGTGGCACCATCTTTGAAAGCTCTACCTATTTAAAGCCTTATCCAGCTTAAGCAATTTCATTAATTTATGTCCATGCTAATCCTTGTTCAGTTGTTTCTTATTTTATGGATAACATTCATGCCATTACTATCTTCATGCTTCTCCATTTTACGGATAAGACTTCTATTGTCAATTGCGAGACGGCATCAAAGTTCATTGTCTCTCACCAAAACTTGGGAAATCTTGTCGAATATGGCTCGTAGTTTTTGGAATAGTCCTCACCAACAAATCTGCTATAATCAATACTAAGTTTGTATCAAGTGACTAAGTATATGCTCAATATCTCCTTAAGCTGTTACTTAGAATGGGGTGGGGGGTAAACAATGGATATCATTAAAACATTATACTTCAGCACGACAGTAAGCTAAGGAAAAGATAATCAATGCACACCTTCTGTTAATAGATTAAGAGCAAAACTTAGAGAGTCATTTGGATGCAATATAGCTAGCTGGCGTTCACTTTCTGTGTCCAACTCTGGCACCCATGTACCTATAGGAATTTTAAATATTGGTAGTTGTAGTAGTGGCAATGACCCAGGAGAGTGTCTAAAATTCCTGCAAATATCTAGACAATTGATAGTGAAGTAAGCATGCATAGCATCATGAATAATGAGATAAGATGAGCACAAATGAAGAGCAAAATAGAGTGTACATTTTTTTTTAAACGTAAATAGAGTGTACATTTTAGTATTCCGGCAAGGCATGCAACGTGTAGTAACTGGAGACATGACCCATCTTGCATGGAAGAGTTAATTACAGGAACTGTTGATATTTCATTTCTCATAATTTTCAGAGCAATTTCTTTCAGGGACTCAGATGGACCTGCCTGCAGATATTAGAAACTGAATGTAAGTCACATGAAATTGAAAGAATGGACAGCAAACACAGAATTATGGCCCTCAAAGGATAAAGGTGGGAGACAAAAAATACTTCTTTTTCACAAGATTGTTAATGCAGAGAAAAGGTGAATGGCATATGAAGATTAGTGAACAAAACAAGTTACCAGAGAGGCCCACAGAGATCAAAGAGGTGTTTGATGTTCTCATAAAACTGTATCCAATGAAAAATGGTCTACCTACATTGGATGGCCTGAAGTTTGCATACATTTAGGAAGAACAGAAACATGGTTGGAAGATTCAAGAGGTAGTGATGAAGGATATGTCAAAAGAACGGAAGAAAAAGGGATCGTGGCAGCAAAAATGGTTGCATACCTTGGTAGACAAGCTTACGTGAAATGGTATGCTATAACTGAAGGACTTAAGTACCGATAGCATTATCTACACCTACAAGATAAGATGTAATTCTCTAGTTCTCAAGCCTTTAAGGAAATATATAAAGTAAGATTAGGAATATAAAGCCTTTTTCTTTTAAGATCTCAACTTTGTATAGCAACTTAAATCCGGGAGTTGGAATATTGCCGCCAATGCACTCAAATAATGGGTTCATTTACACAATACATCATTATGACCCAAATATTCATCATTATCATTATGGCCCAAAGATTAGATAGCAACAATTAATAAATGTTAATTTTAGACATAAGTGGCTGGAGGCAGTGAATGCTACCTGGATCAAAGGCCTTCTAAAAGGTTTTCTTATAGGCTCATCAGGTTTTCCATTGAGAATGTGTTTCCCTTCTTTCCAAGTAAAAACTGAATGTGTCTCAAGCTCTTCATTGGTTAGCATTGATCCATTTTTATGCAGCTGATCAAAAAGTAAAACATCATATTATAAGTCACAAGTTATGCAACATTATCACCATCAAAATCACCATGTCAGTCCCATCTACAGATTGTACATATCTAAAGAATAGAGCTTATAGCACAGTCCGACGGTGCTCAAAGTTGCAGCCATAGAGGTTGTGGTTCAAATCATGTTACCATTTCATCAAAAGAAAAAGAAGGAAAGAAATTGTACATATCCAAGACATAACAACTCAAAAGGAAAAAAGACATTAGGTAGCACCTAGAAAAAAGAAAACATCACAAAAGCAAACAAAACTACTTTGAAGTGATAAATATCAATCATCTCCTAAAGCAATCAAAGTTAGCTTTTGAATAACAAAGAGAAGAGGATGGGAAGGGGTGGTAAGGAACTGGTTTGCACACAATGCAGTAGAGGGAATTCAAAGGACAAGCATACATTAATGACAGTCTCTTTTGAAGATTGAGGGTCCTGCAGCAGCGAGTCCGGAACATAGGAATATAGTTAGCTTTTGAATAACAAAGAGAAGAGGAGAAGGGGTGATAAGGAACTGGTCTGCACTCAATGCAGTAGAGGGACTTCAAAGAACAAGCATACATAAGTGCCAGTCTCTTTTGAAGAAAGAGGGTCCTGCAGCAGAGTCCGGAAGATAGGAATGTTTTTTTCCTGACCAGAGCAGGCAGGGAAATGTCAACTGAGCCAATGCTGCTGGAGCAAGCATGTTAAAGCAAGGACTCAAACTAAGGGGAGTACAGACCTAAGCCATTTTAGGGTGAAAATAGAATTCCAGCCAAATCTCTGTTGAAATTAAGTTGAAGGAATGAGGCTAGGATTGGGTTTTCTTTCCAGAATATGGGAGCAGGTGCAAGCTCGTCATATATACTCTCAATGGCATAGGATAGAGTAATGTGGTGCTGCATTATTGTAGGTGCCAAAGGAAGAGCTCAAACAGGTTAAGCTTGTTAGTGCCCGGTTTGGCCAAGTCCCTAAGTTTGTCAATTCTATGACTCGGGAAGAAGCACTTGCTAGAAGCTTGAAGACTCAAGGTGATCAAGAGTGAAGATCATGCTCCATCGGATTAAAGCTCATCGTTATGACAATCACAAAACATGTATTATGGCTATAGATGACTTTAGGTGGTACCCACACCTTAGAGAGGACTATTCCTAGGCTTAGTTGAACAAATGGTAAAATCATAAAAAGCCTAGAGAGGAAGCTTGACAGTGAATTGGAACCCAACTTGGAAATACATATTTGGTTTCACTGTCAACTCGACTAGTCGTTGTCACCGACCCCTTGGTGGAGACAGGATCGACCCATCATGGTCAAAGGCTGGTCGGCCATATTGACATAGGTTCTGAATCATTGAACTGTCATTCTGGGAAAGCCTCTAATCGAGAGTCTCATATGCACTGACCCCTCGGTGAAAGGCTGAAACGACCCCTCGTGGTCAGCGACTCTTCGATAAAGACGAATGAGTTCTCGAACTTAGAACTCAAGTGGGCTCTCGAGGAAACAAACATATCAGTAGCTCAAGACCAATCGAGAGTACCAGGACCGACCCCTCGGTAAAGGGCGACAAGTCGGTCTGGGTATGACTAGTTTCTGGACTTGAAACTCTGTCAGCATGGTGTTGCCCCAGACCGAGCCTCTTGTATGGACCGACCTCTTGGTGCCATGACTGTCGACCGGGAAAGAATATTACAGTTGGGAGTACAGTTAATGCACAACGGTCGGGTTTTTAACGGTAACATTTCTACTCACTGACCCCTCGGTGAGACCGACCTGTCGGTACAATACCGTTACTGCAACTGGTTGCCTTCTCTATAAATACCGATCTTTATGCAACCAGTTGGTATCCTTTGGCAAATCCGTTGGACTCTCATCATTATCAGTGAGCTTAAACAAGGGCCAACAAAAGGATCACTCTCTCTCTTGTGCTTGAACTTGGGGAATTTAATACAACCAATCATATGGATTGAGTTTGTGAGAGAAAGAGAGAGGAAGAAAAGGATAATAAATTAGGAAAGTTGTGGTGAAACCAGTTTCCTTGCCACCCTGGATTGTGATTGCTTTACGGCGGCTACAAGGCGGAGCGTCAGCATAATTGGGTGGATCTTAAAGAAGCACACATCAAGAGATAGAGCTACAAAGGCAAGTGCTTCTTGGTTTTAATTTTGTTTTAAAACCTTTGTCCTGAAAGTGGATTAGGACGCTAGGCTCCGAAACCACTATAAAAAATTTGGAGCGTCGTCTCCGGCACATGTGATGGGTGGAATTCCTAGCCAAATGAATAGGTGGAATTCCTATTCTACTGTGGTAGGTGAAATTCTCAGCCGATTGAGTGAGGTGGAATTCTTATTCTAATTGTGAGGGTGCAAGTCCCCACTTAGTGGATTTGGGGATAACTCAAGGTTGAGTTAGTCCTAACAGTGGATGTAGGTTGGCTAACCGAACCACTATAAATTGGTCTTGTGTTTGTGTTTCGTTTTTAAGCACTCTTGTCAACACACATCACTTTGCATTCGATTATCCCTATCTATATATTGTGCACTAGCATTGATAATCAAGTAATATGCAAAGGACTTAGTGTGATCATTTATGTAATGAAAAACAATCTATCAAACTAAACAAATCTCTTGATTGATATTCCGTTGCATTTAAATTTTTAACAATAAAAAAATTTGTAAACACCATGGAAAATGGGATTGACCTATTCACACTCCCCCTCCCCTCTCTAAGGTCAATTGTGTTGTTCTTAACACCAAGAAAGGGACTTTCAATTGGTATCAAAGCCTCATGCTCTACATAAAGGATCTAACCATCCGAGTTCATCCGTGCTAGAACAATGGCTATGAGAGAAAGCCATGATATTTCCAAACCTCCATTTGTGATAAAAAAAATGTAAATGTTGTCATCAATAAATATGTTTGGAAATAGATGAATAGAAAGTGGTCTAAGCCTATGAAAGAGGTATTGGATCAACTTACATGACCACTCAGCCTAAAGACCAAATAGCTTGGACTAGTGAGGAATTGACTATGCACTTTAAATCAAACACTTGTAGCATTCATTAGTGTTGTTTCATAATATGTTTTTGAAATATTTAAATGATATGATACAGCAAAAGAGGCTGAAAGAATCAACGGAAAAACTGCCTCTTCTATCCCAATGGATGACATCATCTATCATGACCAATTTGGTGTTGAGAGTATAGGTGATTGCCTAAGTTCATCCATTGAAAAAGTCCAAGCTAAATCCTCTAGAGAAGAAGAGGATAGAGTAAAGGAACTTGATGAAGGTAGTGACCTCCAAGTATCCTATGAGGCCATGTACCGTGATGTTTGCCCCTTGTGTTAAGGTCAACATCGTGGTACAAAATCTGGAGTTTTGATTCATAAGATCAAATGGGAAGGCACACAAGATTAAAACCAGATTTGATAAAAGGCCATCATTGGATTGTGGACTTAGATTCCAAGTCTCACAACGTTATGTTCAAATGTGTGAAGGGCTACCATTGTTGGTATCACATTTGAAACATACTTTTGGAATCACTTGTGTATCTTACCTTCAATCCATGTTCTTATTTGATTGTTGGATTGATCTAATATAAGATACTCGTGTGTACATGTAGGTTTGCACTCTTGTATTAGAATATACTTATCTTATTTCATTTCATATGCCATGTGATTTCTGCATCTTTAGGAAATGAATGTAGTGTATGCATTACCTCATGTATAGGGTGTATAGGATACACATACACAGTGTCGTTTCATTCCAAGTTCCTAATCTTGTGAATCCATTATGGAATGAAACATGCTCTATGTCATTAAATGGATTTTTTTGTTTGGTATTAATTACAAAAATGTTGATCTAAATGATCAAATATGTTTAACTGTAATCCATTTATGTACCAACTCTTTTCAAGGAATTGGAGTATACTTAAAAGAATGATAAAAGTGTTTATCATGTTTTGGGTAATAACATGATAATAGGCATGAAAGCTGTGTGAGTAGCGTTATACTTTATTTCTGTATGCATGATTAATGTAATAAAAAATGTGAAATGAATGTATAATTTGTGTGCTTAGTGTCTCGTTCCAATATCCGTTATTTTACACGCTGTGGAATGAGTTATGTTCATATACACCTTGTCTTTATTAAAGCCTGGAAATGTCGCATCTCATGACATCATACACTTGGGTAATATGTTTGAATTGCTAAATTAAATGTGCCCAAAGTATTTGGATTGGTTAGGATCCAGGAAAAGAGATCCGTAATCCATGTGTTTGTGTCTACCTTCAGAAGGATGTATTGAATCTTATAATGGCACAAAACCTGTGTGAATGTATATATCTATACTTGCATTGAAAGGTGTATAAGCAAAGCTTGATGAACAATGAACATAGCAAGCACACACACACACACATACCCAGTCATCCTTCATTTTAAAACCTAGGTCGAAGGATAGACCAGTCAGAGGATTAGACAGGTCGATACTGTTGGAAATCAGAACACTGTCTGAAAGGGGGGGAAAATGAAAGAGGAGACAAGTCAATACTTATCGACACATACCGGTCGTCCGTCACGACCTGTCGGTGAGTCAGAAAAATTACGTTAAAAGGACTCTTTCTGCGAAAATGACAGATTGTTTCAAAAATCGTCGTTCTTTCTCCCGTTGAGCTCTGACGATTTCCTTTTCTCCTCCCGTGCCCTATGCTAGTCAATAGGACATCTCGGAGTGAAATCTCGCCAGAAAACCATAGGGTTTTTAGGTCTCTCACTTCAAGAAGCAAGGGTGTCATGGTGTTTATGAGATTTAGTGATCTGGTAAGCCTTGGTCAACTCCTCCCAAGCAACCATGTCAAAAAGGGAGACTACTAAATCTCGGTCTTCAACCACTGGAAAGATCCCTGAGTCCAGCTCCCATTTCCTCAGGAGATCACCCAGGTTCGTGCAGGATGCGGCCGAATCAAGCTCTGCTCCTAGAGTACCCCTCATAGGAAAATCCCTGCCCTAGGACTGGATCCGGCGTAGGTATCATCAGGTCTCAATCTGGACAAAACCTGAGAACCAAAGCAGAAGTGATTTCTGTTATGGACAGTTCTGAAGAGGAAGGATGAGTAAACGTCGAAAATGCTGACACATCTGTGTCTAACGACATCAACAACCTGGGTAATCCACCTGAAGGTCAAGAAAGTGGTGAAACTGAACGATCAGTATATATCTCTCATACTGCATCTCCCTATTGTAACTTTTCTGATATAATGAAATGTAACTAGTTAACTTTCCCCCAAAAAAAGGGCAAGGTGATTACTGTGCAACCTTGAAGGACATTTATTTGCGTTGTGTTACCATTCCACTCAAAAATATATGTGAACATTGTGACATGAAGGTAAGAGATTTGGGGAAGCACAAAAGAGGGACTCTGAGAACCTGTTAAAAAAAACGAAAAAAACAACACATAAACTATTCATTTTAGATAACAAAGTATATTTCTTTTGAAATTAATAAAGTTACCTTTCAAAAAAACAAGATGGTCTTTACAGAGATCTGATGCATTTCAGCATTTGGTTTTTGAGGGAAAAGGGAATCTTTTAGAGTCGGTTGCCTTCTCATGGAATATCAAGAATTGACAACAGGTTGAAAAGAAATCCAAGGGGAATGAGAATTGATTACAAGGAGAAGATTTTTCAGATCAATTTGAGAAATACAGACAATTGTTTTGTGTGTGTACTAACATGCTTATTGATGAAGAACCCGCCTGCAACTTGTAATGGCCCAGGTCAACAAAATGGTTATGGAAATAAGATGATATATGAATCGTACGATTTTACGATTTTCGATTCACGATTTACACCTCTAGAACAATTTCAATACGATTCGATTTTGATAACATTGGGTAAAATTGGAGAATGCCATACACTTAGAGCATTGGGAATATTTGTAAAATTCCATGCTCACAAGGTGTGTGATAATATGTTTGAGTGAATGTTGCCTTCTGCACATTCTAATGTATAGTTGGGTAAGGTTATGGTTTGACCTCTTTATGCCTATGTGTGATTGATGTGAATATATTGTATCAGATACATATGTATGAGTTTTCCAAGTTCCCTATGATTAGATGTTTACTATAATTGAGAATTCATAGATTTGTGATGTGTTAAAGTATGATAGAATGTATGACAAATCAAGATTGCCAAAGATGTGTAATATAGGGCCTTAATAACCTTCCCATACTTATGTATGATTATGAGTAATGTATGTATCAAATGAATTCTCATGATTGTGATTGGAATTCTTAGATGGGTAACTCATATAATAAGCATGGTGAATGTGTTTTATGTCATGCTTGGATTATATGATGATGTGTACATCACTAGTGAGTACCTATATTGATAATAGTTGTGGTGGATCGACCTAACCATGTGTAGAATGAATTTCCATGATTTGAAGAGGAACTTCGTAAAGGATTAGATTAAGTGATATGAGTGAGTTAAGGTCAAGTATATTAGAAACCAAAGGAGGTTAACTTGTGCTACAATGGGGATGTGCTAGCATGATTGAGAATGCATATAATGCAACGTAAATGTTAAGAAAGCCTTGTTTGATTTCCCCAAAGTAAAAGTATGATCACTCCCCAATGTCAACCCGAATGTGAAAATAATGAACTACGGTTGATCTGATCCGTTATGTGGTACGTAGGCACCTGAGAGCATTGTGCCTCAACTCGATCAAAAGATGCATTGTGTCATCCATTTATATTAAGGATAATGTAAGATGTTGAGCAAATGTAAATGGTAGAAAGGGATTGGTGGGATATACCTTCCCTAATATAGACCCTAATGCTAGATGTTGGATCCCTCGAAGGCGGCCCGAAGAGGTTATGATGCTTGGGAGTTTCAATAATGAGACATATATGTTTGTTACTCGAGTAAAGCCTAGAATGGCTAGAGAACTGTGAAAATTCTTAAGATGGACAGATGAGGACTTTGGCACTGAGATGTATGTGACTAGGTCACTTGATTATATTGAGACGTGGTATGGGTACGTCCCTCACGTGATCATTATTGAGACGTGGTACGTGTGTATCCCTCACATGATATTGATGATTGAGACGTGGCATGGGTGCGTCCCTCACGTGATATTGATTATATTGAGGCATGGTACGGGTGCATTCCTCACGTGATATCGATGATGGAGACGTGGTATAGGTGCATCCCTCAAGTGATATTGATTATATTGAGGCATGGTATGGGTGCGTCCCTCACGTGATATTGATGATTGAGACGTGGTATGGGTATGTCCCTCATGTGATATTGATAACATTATGCCTCAGTCCGTTGAAAAAGGAAACGTAGATCATTGTGTCTCAATTTTGTATAGTTAAAAGGATGAGATAAGTATATAGATTCCATGAGTAAGGCCTAGAGTAGCTGTGAGACCGTGCGAGCCTCGATATGAACATACGGATACTGTGGCATTGAGATGTATATGTGACTTGGTCACTTGATATTGAGACATGGTATGCATACATCCATCACGTGATTATGATGGTTGACTGACCGTTCCAGAGAGATATTCGGGATAGTGGGGTCGGCTATGAAGACTTGGTCTAGTAGGGTTGCCATCGAGGAATAGGTCCCTCACATGCTACGAGCTGGAGGGCGCTCTCACGGATATTTAGCACACTTGATGTGCGTTGATGCGCAGAGCTAGATACTATTTTACCCCATGGGGGTGGTGTTAGCTTCATTAGATGCGGTCCGACCACCTTAGAGCTTGACTGAATCACCCATGAGGCGAAAGGATGCAGGGCGAGGTAGACTTGATCACCCATGAGGTGAAAGGATGCAGGGCGAGTAGACTTGATCACGCCAGTCGTGGGTCTTCCGCTTAGTAAGTGATGGGCCCTAAGTCTTGCTAGGGGTCGTGGTATATTTATGATATGATATGATTATTTGATATTGTTGCCACGATCATGTAGTAATTCATTCGATTGTTATTCCTACGGATAGAAGATCATGGTAGATGATGTGCCCCTGGATTAGTTATGCCCATGGAGTGATTATATTCATGGATGGTTATTACCCATGAATAAATGATACTCACGGATGGAGAGTTACCATGGATGATGAATCCTATGGATGTTGTTCCCATGGTAGACATATTGGATTCAAGCCTAGATATTGATTATATAGTAGGCATATTAACCCCATGATAGATATAGTGGTCCTATTATAGACGTATTGGTCTCATGGTGGACGTGACGGTTCTATGGATAGATATTATTTTCCCACTGATGGTTATTCCCATGGAGGGCTTTGTGACCATGGATGAGTATTGTATACCGTGGATAGATATTCCCACGGATGGCATTGATTCCATAGAGGATTGGACCCATATTTAGAGTATTGTCCCCGATGAGGGATATATTTATGTTCGGGTATAGGTCCCATGGTTGAGGTTTATCCCATGTGTGACATTGACCCCATGGTTGACGGTGTTCACATGGTTGGTATAGACCCGTGATAGATGAGATCTATTCTATTGATGAGGCCCACAATAGGGTAATTAGAATATCTTGATGTGACATAATGAATTGCACCAGGTTAGTGCCATGAAATAAATAAATTGAAAGCTACGCAGGATCTGATCTCCATTGGAGTACGTAGGCAGCTGATAATTCAGTTCGATCAAATCAAGGGTCCAATAAGTCCTTCTATCCGTAGGGATCTCGCAACACGTGTCAGTGTCACGTGTTTGGACTATGAGTTGTTCATACTTCAGAGTTGAAAAATATATATATATATATATTATTGTTTCTCACGTGTCAGTTGGTCGGGCCGTGACACAACTAGGCAGGAAGAAAGAGATAGAACAAAAGGCTATGCCTTTAATAAAAAATTATTTAATATCCATCGAGAGTTGAAGCTCTCGTGTAATATAACTGCTTATATAGATATAAATTCCTAACTATAGACTCTCATACGGGATTAGAATCCCACACAAACTAGGAAACTTCCTAAACCAACTAAGAAAGCCACCGACCTGGGTTCCTTGCTAAAACAAGGACTCTTTCTAATATTCTAAAACGAAAATAATAAGTCCTAATCGACTCAAACTTGCTAATTAAGAAATAAATAAATAAAAATAAATAGATGTGGATCCGTGGGGATCGTCCGTGTCTGTGTCCTACATCAGTCCTCCGGTCTTGAAAATAATTCGTCCTCGAGTTGAAATTGGCAAAATCAAAAGGCAGGAGACAAAGGTGGAGACCAATGCCTAAAAGTCTAATGATGATGTTGGTAACAACGTAACTTGCCATGCACGGACAATGACAGCTTGCCTTCCGTGGGACGAAGCAACCATGAACTGTAAACGGGCTCAAGCATGGACGAACCAAGCCGATCACGAAGGGGTCGTCATATTGCACTGTCATCATCGCATGATCCTGATGGTCTGCCGGATGCGACGCCGATGAGAGGATAGGAGGTGAGCATGATACGGTACGAAGAACCATAGATGAAGTCTTAGTATTCTGAATGGAAGCGGAGTTGGATATGGGATAGGGTTGGGGAATTGGCGGAGGTGGTGGTGGAGGTGGTGAAGGTGTTGTTATAGGTGGTGGTGGTGGATCGACACTCGTTCGTTGTATCGACTGTGGCGCCGACAACACAACTTGCTCTTTCTCCAACACAGGCAATTGCAGTGGGGTCACGACTTCCGGAGGAGTAGGCAGGAACTCTGAATCAGACGCTGAGGCAGGCACGAACACCGATGGTGACTTTGGAGGAGTCGGCACGCATCTCAAGGAAGTAGACACGTATATCGAGTTTTTTGCCACCTTCGTCATGTCTTTCTATTTTCTGTCGAGCAATAGTTCTAGAAATTCTTGTAAAAAATCTTGAAGGTCAAATTTGAACTTGGATTTAAATTTGTTGAACTCAGATTCGTTGAGAAATTGATCACCATTGTTGGATGTTATCGGGTCTGTGTGATGCAGGTAATCAGATCAAAGTGTCACAGAGTCCAAGACAGTTGGAGAAGGTAACTGGTATAATGGATGGGTGAGGTGGGACCCACGAGTAGGACATGAAGGGTTGGTCAAATGTGTCAAATTGAAAAGGTGGGACACGGTTTAGTGTAGGACGTAAAGAGTATGGAATGGGATCACTTAAGGATGGGGAGAGACAAAAGGGTGTGGATTAGGTAAGGCAGACACGTGGGTCAAATAAGGGAACACGGACCACGTGCGAATGGAATAAAAGGAATGTGGGACGGATGACTTAGAAGGGCGAGTTTGTGGCACGTGCGTTAATAGAAATTAGGGCTGCTTGAGGGTAAAGGCACGCAGAAAGGAGAAGGAAAGAAAGAAAAGGGGAAAAGCATAGAGGGAAAAAGGAAACGAAAGGAAGAGGGTAGCGAAGGGTGTAGCGGCGGCAGAAATACAGGGGAAGAAGGAATAGAAGAGAAAACATATTCGCAAGAGAGAAGATGCGAAGGAGGGGGTTTTTGGTTTGGTTCGTTGGGGTTGTTCGGGGAAGGGAAGAGAGGTGGAAGCGGGAGGGTGTACACCTGGTTTTGTGTCGAAAGGGTGGGTGGGAGTACCTAGGTTTGAGGAAGATGCCTTTTACCTGAGCTTACAGATGACGGCAGTGAGAGGCGAACTAGAGGAAAGAGGCAAACGAAACAGATCAGACAGAGGCGAGATGAGAGCGGAAGCAGGTACGTAGATCTAGGTAATGTGTGGTGGTTTTTTTTTTTTTTTAAATGTTTTGGTGAAGAGTGGAGAATGGGGATTGGGATGGTAGATCGTACCTGGATAATACCTAGATGTGACGAATGCGTGGGGATCGAGACCACAATCGTCCCTGATAATGCAGGGACATGTCTCTGAACTGTCTCTGTATAACTGAGATATAGAGAACTTAGCCTGAACCAATTGATGAAGAACCCGCCTGCAACTAGGCAGAAAAAAGAAAGAGATAGAACAAAAGGCTATGCCTTTAATAAAATTTTATTGAATATCCATCGAGAGTTGAAGCTCTCGTGTAATACAACTCCTTATATAGATATAAATTCCTAACTATAGACTCTCATACGGGATTAGAATCCCACACAAACTAGGAAACTTCCTAAACCAACTAGAAAAACCACTGACCTGACTTCCTTACTTAAACAAGGACTCTTTCCAATATTCTAAAACGAAAATAACAAGTCCTAATCTACTCAAACTTGCTAATTAAGAAATAAATAGAAGTGGATCCATGGGGATCGTCTGTGTCCATGTCCTACATCACTTATGGTCCTAATGGTTCGTGAAGATGAAACTTGGAGTGTAGTGAATTATTTGATAGGTGCAACAATATCAGATTCTCTAAATAAAAAGTAAGGAAGGTTTGGGCTTAGATTTAGAGTGCAGAATGAGGCTTTGTTTTGTAAATGAAAATGGAGATACGGAAAAGAACAATCACCATTATGGCGTAGGGTGTAGGGTTATCAGTGCAGCATGGGGAGGGAGTGGAGAAGGAGTTGGGCAATGAGGTGCAGAAGTTGAGAAAAAAGTGTCAACAATGGTCAAGGAATTGAACAAATTAGGAGCGGGTACAAGAAGTGTGAGTGGAGTCCAGGTTAGGGGACTGAGATTCGTGGTAGGGGGAAGACGCTCTCAAGGACAAGTTTCCAATTTTAAACATAGTAATTAGGAATTATGAATTCTTGGGTTGAACTGTTGTGTGGTCAATTATGTTCTGGAGAACTTTAAAGGATGGGAAATCGGATCTCTATATTGAGTTGTTGGATATTCTAAAGAGGGAAGTGTCTCTCGCGAGGAAGAAGATAATAGGATTTGAGATGGGGACCTTCAGGTGATGCAGGACAAGGGATAGGTAACCCTAAATGCCTAAATGTGGTTTCCTAAGTATTAAAAGGGGAGGAAAACAATGCACCCTAAAGCTAACATGATCTGAAATTAAATTCCAATTAATATTTGCAATTAATTAATATAAAATTTGTCACAACGAATCATGCAAAACATTGCCGGAATATGATGTAAACAAATATATAGAAAGATTTAATAAAAGATGAAATTGTCTTGAATGAATTCAGGACATGTGGTTTTAATTAAAAAGGGTATGATAGTGCCCCGGCCTTGCCGAGTCCCTATTTGTCAATTCCATGACTCGGGAAGAAGCACTTGCTAGAAGCTTGAAGACTCAAGATGATCAAGAGTGAATATCATGCTCCACCAGGTTCAAAGCTCATCGTAATGGCAATCACAAAAAGGTATTATAGTCATAGATGACTTTAGGTGGAACCCACGCCTTAGACAGGACCATCCCTAGGCTTAGTTGAACAAATGGTAAAATTATAAAAAGCCTAAGAGGAAGCTTCACAGTGAATTGGAATCCAACTTGGAAATATGTATTTGATTTCACCGTCAGCTCGACAAGTCGTTCTCACCGACCCCTCGGTGGAAACAGGATCGACCCATCGTGGTCAAAAACTGGTCGAGCAGATTGACATAGGTTCTAGATCATAGAACTGTCATTCTGGGAAAGCCTCTGATCGAGAGTCTCGTATGTTAAGTTGTATATCTTATTTGTATAGGGGTAATTTAGTCCTTTTCTAATGTTTCTCTCATGGCTTACTTTGTATATATATTATTGTTAATCAATGATAAACAAATGGATTCTTAGTTTTTATCATGGTATCCAGAGCTTAAGGTTTTTGCATCGATTTTTTTTTTTTTTTGGATCTTGTGGATTCCGATTACTGTTTTGCATAGACTCGGATGAGGGATTTAGAGGATTCTGATTTCGTTTGAGACCTGGAATTGCTCCCCCACATCTAGCCAATTCCCGTCCTTGCGTCCGACCCCCTTTCGGAGTTGCCGCTGTCGGTTCTGCTTGCAACTCGGAAACCAGTTGTTTTGTTTGTTCTTCGTCTGGATCTTCACCACCGCAGACCAGTTTGATCTGGGTTCCGTTTTCTTTGCTTTGTTTGCCGATCTGATTTGCAAACGCCGCTCGATTTTCCGGCGCTCCAGATCTGACATCTCCTCGCCGGACCTCCGATCTGAGGAGCTTTCTTCACCGATCTGGGCGTGGCTTCTCCGGCTCCGATCCATTCTTTTCTGATCTGGTTCTTCTCAGTTCGTTGCTGTTGGAGATCGTTTTTGCTACCGTCAGCAGTAGCTGTTTGCCCCGGCTCCAATTGGCTCCGACTGTCATCGCCGGCTTAGGTTGGTTTCCACCGGCACTGTTCGCATCCACGCGCACATCAGCAGCCCACCGATATTTTTTTTCTTGGGGCCGCCTGCACTGCCCCAGATCTGGTTCTCCTCTTCCAGTCCGATCTACCCTTTTCTTGCAGCACCCTTTGCAGATCTGATACCATCGGATCTTGGTCTTCGCGTCGGTCCTCCCTGCCCCGAGAGATCAGAGTATCGGATTCGTCGAGTGTGCACGTGAGGCCACCCGACTGCACTTGGCAATTTTGGGTTTTTTCGTTTGGTGGTTTTGAAGAACACATTGGATTACACCATCCGTTTGGGATTTCTTGTTTGGTGTTTTGAGGAACATGTTTTAAGGAAACGTTTGATTTTCGGACTTCTTGTTTTAGTGCTAAAGAATTTGCAATGGCCGGTGAACGTGATGATTCCCTCCAGGCAATTAGTGTGAAGCTCACAGACAGCACTTGTACATATTGGGCCTATGTTATGAAAAAAAATTTGACGGCAAGAACATGTGGGGTTATGTCTCTGGGGCTATTGTTATTCCTACGGACACCAAGGCTGCCAACTATGCTGCTTCACTGGTTACTTAGACCACCCATAATTCCAAAATCATCACTTGGATAAATAATTCCGTTGAGCTCTCCATCAGGATGCAACTTGCGAAGTTCTCTACAGCGAAAGCAATTTGGGATCATTTAGAGCGACTGTAGTCCAACTTCGCTAAGCGATATCGACTTGAGAATGATATTCGCTCAATTAGACAGGGGGATATGAGCATTCAACAGTTTTATTCCGTTATGACTGGCTTATGGGATCAACTTGCATTAACTGAGTCTGCAGGCCTCAGTTCCATCGCCCTTTATTGCACTTATAGAGAAGAAGGGGGACTCGTTCAATTTTTTACTGCTCTTCGAGATGATTTTGAAGCACTTCGGGGCTCCATTCTTCATCGTAGTCCCCTTCCCTCTGTTGATGCAGTGGTCCACGAACTCTTAGCTGAAGAAGTTCGTTTGAAGTCCCATACGAACCATCGTCTACTCTCTCTGCCTAGTCAGACTGTTTTGGCCGTGCCATTCCGGTCTCCATCTAGTTCACAGAATCGCCAGCGCCAAGGTGATCGAGTTGCTAATACTGAGTGTCGTTACTGTAAACAGAAAAGGTCACTAGAAGGCCCAATGTCCTCTGTTAATGAGAAACCAGTCACAACAAATGCCGCCTCCTCAGCCCCAACGCACCGCCACTGTTGTTCCGTCTGGGAATGTGCCATCACCTTCGCCTCCTTCCCTCTCCACACTTGCAGACCAGTTGCAGCAACTCCTCTCTTCTCACCAGTCTAATGCATTGTCTACTGTTTCTCCTTCTCTAGGTTTGGTTCATTCCGCTTCTTCAGGTATTTCTACTTCTACCTGGGTCTTTGACTCAGGCGCTACTCATCACATGACTTATGATGTTTCTTTATTCACATCTTTATCTCCTTCTTCATCAGATGTTTCTGTCTTAACTGCCAATGGTGCTTCCTTGCCCTTGGCAGGGTCGGTTCCATTCTGTCTTCTTCTTTGCATCTTTCTGATGTTTATTGCATACCTCATCTTACTCTGAATTTGATTTCCATCAGTCAGCTTTGTGATTCCGGCTATATTGTTAATTTTTCTCCCACTTCGTGTTCTGTGCAGGATCCTCATTCCAAGAGGCTGATTGGGACCGGCCGTAGAGAAGGAGGATTATATGTCTTAGAGCGGCTCCGTGTTCCTGTTGTCACTGCCTCTTCAGTTGATTTATCATCTTTTCATTTGAGTCCCACTTCATCTAGTTTTTATTTGTGGGATTCTCGTCTTGCTCATGTTTCTAGTTCCCGTTTAAAGTATTTAACTTCTACAAGAGCTTTAGGAAATTTACATAGCAGTGATATTTCTGATTGCAGTGGATGTAAACTTGCAAAGTTTTCTGCATTGCCTTTTAATAAAAGTTCATCTATTTCTCTTACTCCTTTTGATTTAATTCATTCTGATGTGTGGGGACCAGCCCCTCTTCCCTCAAAAGGGGGGTCTCGATATTATGTTTCCGTTATTGATGACTATTCTCGTTTTTGTTGGATTTATTTAATGAAACGTCGATCTGAATTTTTTACTATCTTTCACACGTTTCGTGCACTCATTCGCACTCAGTTCTCTGCAACTATTAAATGCTTTAGAGGTGATCTGGGTGGAGAGTATACCTCTGGTGCTTTCTCTGATTTGCTTGCCTCAGATGGGATTGTTCATCAGTCCTCTTGTACTGATACTCCCAGCAGAATGGGGTGCCGAGAGAAAACATCGGCACATCATTGAAGCTGCTCTATCTCTGTTACTCTCTGCTAGTGTTCCTAGCCTCTTTTGGGGAGAAGCGGTTCTCACCGCCACTCATGTGATTAACAGAATCCCTTCTGCTATCACTTCTGGCAAATCCCCATTTGAACGTTTATATGGCCAAATTCCAGACTATTTCTCCTTGAAAGGTTTTGGTTGTGCATGTTTTGTCCTTCGTCCGCACAATGAGCGCACAAAATTATCTGCCCGCTCTGCACTGTGTATTTTTCTTGGTTATGGTGAGGGACAAAAGGGATATCGCTGTTATGATCCTACTGCTCAGAAATTGTATGTCTCACATCATGTTGCTTTTATTGAACATATTCCTTTCTATTCTGTTCCTTCCCATTCTAGCGCTCTTGGTATGTCTGAGCTTCTATATGTTGACCCCTTCTCTCATATTGGTGATTTGTCTGTGTCTGATCATGTTCCTGTTTTGCCTAACCCTGTTCCTTCTATTTCTTCTACTCCTCTTGAAGTTTTGCCTTCTACAGATACTTCTCCTCCCTCTCCTACAGCTGCATCTCCTTCGACCTCTGCTGATGAGGATCTTGCTACTTCTCGTTACCCTCCACGAATCCGTAAGCCTCCTACTCGATTTGGCTATTCTTTTGATGATTTTGCTTAGTCATGTTATTCATCTTCATTTTCTTCGTTTCTCACATCCATTCATACTCTATCTGAACCAACCTCCTATAAGGAGGCTATATTTGTGATCCTTTATGGCAACAGGCAATGGATGAGGAACTTTCTGCATTACACAAGACTAGTACGTGGGAGTTGGTAGCTCTTCCTTCAACTAAACGTGCCATTTGTTGCAAATGGTGTATAAGATTAAGACCAAGTCTGATGGTTCTGTGGAGCGATATAAGGCTCGATTAGTTGCTAAGGGTTTTAGTCAGGAATATGGTATTGATTACGAGGAGACTTTTGCCCCTGTTGCGAAAATGACCTCCGTTCGCACTTTACTTGCAGTTTCTTCAGTTCGTCAATGGCCTTTGTCACAGATGAATGTTAAAAATGCCTTTCTGAATGGTGATCTCTCTGAAGAAGTTTATATGCTTCCTCCTCCAGGTGTTGTTCATCGTCCTGGGGACGTTTGTAGACTTCGAAAGGCCTTATATGGTCTCAAACAAGCACCGCGTGCATGGTTTGACAAGTTCTCCACAGTGATTGAGTCTCTTGGCTTTCACTCCAGTGCTCATGACTCTGCTTTATTTGTTCGCTCCACCTCTGCTGGTCGTATCCTTCTACTTTTGTATGTTGATGGCATGATCTTGGCAAGTGATGATCTTGATGGTATTGCCCTATTAAAGTTACAGTTGCACAACAAGTTTGACGTGAAAGACTTGGGGCCCTTACGATATTTTCTTGGGATAGAAGTTGCCTCCTCACCCAAAGGTTATCTTCTCTCTCAATCTAAGTATGCTGCAAATGTTCTTCACCGCGCTCGTATTACTGACACCCGACCTGTTGCCACACCTATGGAACTCAATGTTCATTATACTTCCTCTGATAGTGTGCCTTTGCCAGATCCAACACTCTATCGCACTACAGTGGGCAATTTAGTTTATCTCACTATTACGCGGCCTAACATTGCCTATGCCGTTCATATTGTGAGTCAGTTTATCTCTTCACCAACCATTGTTCATTGGGCAGCCGTTCTTCGTATTTTGCGATTTATTCGAGGAACTATACATCAGAGTCTATTATTTCCTTCGTCATCTACTTTGGAGCTTCGTGCATTCTCTGATGCTGGATGGGCAGGTGATCCTTCTTATCGCAAATCTACTACTGGCTTCTGTGTTTTCTTGGGTGACTCTCTCATTTCATGGAGAAGCAAAAAGCAGGATGTTGTTGCTCATTCATCTGCTGAAGCTGAATATCGGGCTATGGCTTCTACCACAGCTGAGATCGTTTGGCTTCGTTGGTTACTTACAGACATGGGTGTCTCTCTCTCTGCACCCACGTCTATGTATTGTGATAATAAGAGTGCTATTCAAATAGCACATAACTCCGTTTTTCATGAGCGCACCAAGCATATTGAGTTGGACTGTCATTTTGTACGTCATCATCTTCAGCTTGGCACGGTTTCTCTTCCATTTGTCACTTCTGCCTTGCAACTAGCTAACTTCTTTACGAAGTCTCATACCATTACACGCTTTGCATTTCTTCTTCGCAAACTCTCGATAATCAACTCTGTCCAATCGTGAGTTTGAAGGCGGGTGTTAAGTTGTATATCTTATTTGTATAGGGGTAATTTAGTCCTTTTCTAATGTTTCTCTTGGGGCTTACTTCGTATATATATTATTGTTAATCAATGATAAACAAATGGATTCTTAGTTTTTATCTCGTATGCACCGACCCCTCAGTGAAAGGTTGAAACGACCCCTCGTGGTCAACGACTTTTCGATAAAGATGTATAAGTTCTGGAACTTAGAACTGAGGTGGACTCTCGATAAAACAAACATATCGGTAACTTAAGACTGATCGAGAGTACCAGGACCGACCCCTCGGTAAAGGGCGACAGGTCGGTCTAGGTAAGACTAGTTTCTGCATTTGAAACTCTGTCAGCATGGTTTTACCCCAGACCGAGCCTCTCATATGGACCGCCCCCTCGGGTGCCATGACTGTCGACCCATCGGCGACACCAACATATCGACCGAGAAAGAATATTATCGTCGGGAGTGCATTTTATACACAACAGTCGGGTTTTTAACGGTAACATTTCTAGTCATTGACCCCTCGGTGCACCCTACTTATCGGTACATTACCGTTGCAACAACTGGTTGTCTTATCTATAAATATCAATCTTTGTGCAATAAGTTGATATCTTTTGGCAAATCCGTTGGACCCTCATCATTATCAGTGAGCTTAAACGAGGGCCAACAAAAGGATCACTCTCTCTCTCTCGTGCTTACACTTGGGGAATTTAATACAACCAATCATATGGATTGAGTTTGTGAGAGAGAAAGGAAGGAAAGGATGAACAACTAGGATAGATATTGGTAGAGTCAATTTCCTTGTCACCTTAGATTGTGATTGCTTTACGACGGCTACAAGGCAGAGCGTCGGCACACATTAGGTGGATCTTGAAGAAGATCAAGAGATAGAGCTATAAAGGCAAGTGCTTCTTGGTTTTAATTTTGTTTTTAAAACCTTCGTTCCGAAAGTGGATTAAGGAGGCTTGGCTCTGAAACAACTATAAAAAATCTAGAGCGTCGTCTCCAGCACATGTGATGGGTGGAATTCTTATTCTACATATGGTGGGTGAATTCTCAGCAGATTGAGTGAGGTGGAAATCCTACTCTAATTGTGAGGGTGTAAATCCCCACTTAGTGGATTTGGAGATAGCTACAAGTTGAGCTAGTCCTAACAATGGATGTAGGTTGTCTAACCGAACCACTATAAATTTGGTCTTATGATGTTTGATCTTTATGTATTTGTGTTTTAGTAGTTAAACACTCTTCTCAACACACATCACTTTGCATTTGATTATCTTCATTTGTACATTGTGCACAAGAATCGATAGTCAAGCAATATGCAGAGGGTTTCAAACTTAGTGTGAACGATTAAGTAATTAAAAACAAGTTATCACACTGAACAAGTCTCTTGATTGTTATTATCATTCCCCTAAACTTAAACTTTAAACAATCAAGAAATTTGTAACACCATGGAAACTGGGACTATTCCCCCCCCCCCCCCACCAAAAGTAAGGGACTTTCAGGGTATATGGTTTTAAATAAGAAAAAAGATAAAGTAGGGTCACGGAAGTAAGGAGAAAAAAACTCTTAATAGGAAAAAAGGCACGGAGACATGTAAAGACTTGAGACAACAAAAGGACTGGTTCGTGGGATCACGAATGGAATTAAACGAGGGGCGAAAGGCTTAGCGATGGAGGAAGGACAGAAGGAAGGATGGCGGCAGCTAGGGGAAGGGTTCAAGAGGGCTTACAGTCGCAGATCTGGGTAAAAGAGGGATGGCGATGGCTTAATAGACCAATAGGAGGGTGGCGGAAAAAAGGCAAAGGGCTACAAGGGTAGAAGCAAAAAGGGTTGGGGCTTCAAACATGGGAGGCGAAACTGTAGGAAGGGTACAAAAATGGCAACAGCAGTAGGGTGTTAAGGAGGGGCTTCGAATGGGTTCTAGGCTAAGGGAAGGGGTGCGGCTGTAGTATGGAGGGACTATTAGAGGGACGGCAGTAAAGGGATTGTAGTATGGCTTGGTCGGAAGCTAAGGAAGAAGAAGAGAAAGAAGAGTACCTAATGTAGATGAGGCCTCTCGCCAAGGCTTCTCACCCAAAGAATTCACTCACGCCAATACACGGCACAAGCAAGGTTTGCTCGAAAATTTCAATCTTATTCCATAATAATCTGTCGCTCGAATACAATGAGGGCTTATATAGATGTTTACATCACATATGCCAATTTTGCCCTTACTAAATAAAAAATAACTGCATACTAACGAAGGAAAATAATAATGAAGGAAAGCATGGAAATAGCATGGACCGCATGGAAATGCTTCGCATCAAACTCCCCATCTAAAAAAGAACTCGACTCGAATTCAAACAGATGAGAAGACAAAAATCTACCCAGACGCGTGTCTTCTCAATGTGGGGTCTTCAATGTGTAATCATACGCACGTGAGGCCTTCTGGTGTAAATAAAGCAGATCAGCAACGGGCCACAATACTAACGCTGGATCAACTCTCCTCTGCAATCGATGATATACATGGAATCTGACGCTGACGTCACGAACAACTCTAGATGGCCGGAACAACAAGATGTGACTCGAATGCACCTCTGATAATACAAAACGGATGTCACAATTAACTCTAGGTGAAGGAAGTAGCAAGATATGAGTAGAATGCATCACTGATTCAAATAATCTATCGTTCGAATACAATGAGGGGCTTATATAGATGTTTACATCACATATGTCAGTTTTGCCCTTAATAAAAAAACAACTAAACATAACTACATACCAATGAAGGAAAATAATAACAAAGGAAAGCATGGACATAGCATGGAGCGCATGGATATGCTCCTCATCATCAGGCTATTTAGTGATAGCAAGAATTAGAAACTTGCATAGAGAAACAACTTCAACACAGTTTCTGGATATCATTTGGAAAAGGTAAATTCCCTCCAAAAGTACAATCCTTCTGTTGGTATGTTGCTAAAGGTAGGATGCTGACAAAATTTAATCTCGTCAGGAGGAGGATAATCTCGAAGGATGCAAACTTGATGTATACTCCTGCGGATGAGGAGGTAGAAACAGTGGATCACCTTTTTTGTCATTGTCACTTTACGAGATCACAATGGAACAGTTTTTTGGACCTCATGGGTTTTCCTAGTTTTTGGGAGTCAATAACTAATGTTTTATCCTCTTGGTGGTGTAACGCGTTTAAGGACAGAGATAAGATAGCGTAGCAATTGATCGATGCTGTCATTATATGGCATGTTTGGAGCGAACATAATTTAAGGATCTTTGAGTCTAAAGAAAGGTAGGTGGTAAGGGTATTCAAAGAAGTAAGTGGATCTTATGATATTTTGGCTTTTGGGATGTAAAGAATTCAAGGATTATGGTTATCATGATTTTCTGAGGGGATGATCAGAATGCTTAAAAAGAGGTAAAGGAAAAGTATGATTTTGGAGAAGTAGAAGCTACTAGATGGGGGGGGAGTGCTTAACTTTAATGTCGATTGAGAAGCTAGAGGTGAGACAGGGCCGACAGGTATTGGGGGAGTGTTAAAGAATCACCCACGAGACGTACTAACGTTTTTCACAAAACCTGTAGGAATTAAGAATTCTAATGAGGTTGAATTACTTGCAATGAGGAAAGCACTATCTTTGTGGGTTTGGAGAGCCATGTGTTCAGAAATCTCATTGTGGAGGGTGATTTCGCTAATGCCATTGCCTGCGCTAGTAGGAGGAAACCGCCTGGAAGGCTCTTAACCATTGCTAGGGATATCTTCTTTCTATGTATGGGTAAGAACATTCTTTCCAGGAAAGTTAATAGTCAGACAATGGGGAGAGGTCGTTGCCCAAGCAGTCGGGCTCGGATAGACTCAAATTCAGGGTTGAGGCCAGCTAACAACGAAAAAATTCGTTGTTGTTCAACATACTTGTGAAACTTCAGAGTATCCGCAGGTGCATCAAAGGAAATGGTTTGAAGCTGATCAAGCTCCAACCAACAAGACCTCGTCTTCGAATAATAGTGGATAAGGGACAACTCCCTCCGTTGGAGAGTGGCAGCAGTCTGAGATAACTAATAAATACGAGCGAGATTATCACCATCAGAATATAGAGTCTTCACTGTGTCCCAAACATCTTCAGCAGTACGGAGAGTATACACCAGTCTCCGAACTTGATCTTCCATAGAATGAAGAAGCCAGGATTGGACGAAGGAGTTGATTCGCAGTCCAGGTGGAATACTTAGCATCAGTCTTGGCCGATTCGGTGGCAGTGTCGTCGATAAAGGATGCCAGTTGCTTCACAGTCAAGAACATCTTCGTGGAATCAGACCATTCAAAGTAGTTGGTTTCATTCAGTAACACCGTTGTGATCCGGCCAATCTGGGGGGAGTTGGAAGAGGCAACATCTGGAATAGAAGGGCCAGTAAAAGAAGACGGAGTATTAGCGGCCATAATGCTGAAGAGAAGTAGTATCCAAAGCAAAAATTGTCAAAAAATGTAGACCCAAGCCGAAGGTTCTACAGCAGATCGAAAAAAGAGGATTCAGACGTGGACCCCACAAGGCACGAACTGAACTGAGATCCTCATAGATGCAAGAATGGGGTAAGGCTGACTGTGCTGGTCCAAAATCAAGTGCAACAAGGTTGTTCCTACTCAGATCCAACAGAAAGAAGACAAAAATTTAGTGCATAGTCATCCCACGAAGCACAGAGAAGAAAAGCTCCTAAGTGGGTCCCACCAATGATGGAAGGTGGGGTATGCCAATGCAATTGAAGCACAGGCTAGGGGTGAACCAAGAAGGCTTGATTCGAAGCCTAGAAACTCCAAGACTACAAAGATCGAAGTAAAAGAACCCAAAAATGGGTTATTTTCGTCCCAAGCAGCAAGTGGAAGAAGGCAGAACAGAGGGGCCCACCAGTGTTGGACGGTGGCCCAACCTGGTGCGATGGAAAGCAGGGGCAGGGGTGACACAAGTGATGAAGGGTCGAAGCCCAGCCAAGCCCTGAAGCAATCAATAGAAGCAGAGAAGCAAACAATCTGGGTTTCCGGAGCGTCAGAATCGCTGGAAGAAAGACCTGCTAGAAACCAGGCAAAGGCAGCCCAAAACAGAGATCCAACCGTATGGATGGATAGTGTTGAGATATATTTAGCAATTTATTTAATTTATCAGTAACTATTATTGTATTTCCAATTTAGTATTTCCCTTAATTGGCGCTTAATAATATTGTACTTACCAACTTTAGAGTTTTCCTCTTTTATTTTATCTTTCATATTTGTATTCCCTTTACAATATAAATATAAATGATAGGATCTCACCTTGATTAAGGAAGACAAACCATATTTTCAATGTATTATTCTACATGGTATCAACCTAGACACTCTCGATCCTTTCTCCTAACAAATCTCGTGAGAGAAACCCACCTTCGAAACTTTCCACTCTCCCTCTGCTCGTTCCACCAACACCAGTAGAGGGAGGATCCGTTGCTCCTCCCAGATCTTTTTTTTTTTTTTTCCTACTTGCCGCCGTTTTTCCTATAGAAGTTTTTTCTTCCGCCGTCGATCTCCTTTTTCGGCGAACCTCCTATCAGCAAAACCTACCTACCCCTGTTGTTTTTGGTAGGGCTACCCATCCAACGGCTTGGATATGCCATATGAGGCCTTTGGCCTACAGTTTTTGGGCTTCTCCTCCAGCGAAATTGTCGTTCGAGAAACCCAGATTTGTGGTGTTCTACTTCGATCGACTAGCTCAAGTTTTCATTTGGCTTTGACTCACCACCTCTGCTGTCGCCCTGGCTCTAATTTCCACCCCACTTGCTTACTCCATTTTCCATCACCAGTAGGCCCCTCGTATCTATCGTCTTCAAGTTGCTGCCTGATATGAAAAAAGACCCCAGATTTGTGGTTTTCTACTGCGATCTGCTACCTTTGGGCTTTGCTTGACCTCGACTTCCCACCACTACAGTTGCCCCTGCCTCTGGCTCCCATCACATCAGGTGGCCCCATCTTCCATCACCAGTGGGACCCATTTTGGTTGAGTTTTCTCCTTCCTTCCTTGGACGACTATAACCAAGATTTTTTGGGATTTTTGCCAGATCTTTAGCCTGGACTACCTTCACACCAGCATTTTGGCTTCGCCTTTACTGGTTTTTGCAATCCACCTGCTTGCTTCCAAATCCAACACTGTTGGGCCCACTTCTGGAGAGTCTCAGTCTTTGGCTTCCATTTCAGTCTGTAGCCCTCGGATTGGCTTCAACTTCCACCAGTGGTGTCACCCCTAACTATGCTTTGGACCTGCACCTCTTTGTGATTCTTGGGACCCACTGCTGCAGTTATTTTTTCTGTCAGATCCTCGTCTGAATCAATAAAATCCTCACCTCTTCCTTTTGTTTGTCAAACGATCCACCATTTGCCTCCCCGATCTGATTCTCCAGCCCTTTGACCTCTCATTTCAGAGACTTTTTTCTCCCTGCATTTTGTGGGTCGTTCATAGGGTCATCTTCGTTTGTTCTCTTAAATCTATAGTCTTTCTTCAGATTTGAACCTATAATCCCACAACTCTATAGTTGTTTTTAGCCCTATATGTGGCACATCTATATGACGCGACTTTGAATTTGAATGCCAGTGGAACTCTCTACAACCTATTCTTTGGTCTTTTTGAATGGAGGTTTACATTTTTATCCGTTTTACTGTTCCTGCCCAACTAATTGTTCCTCACTGGACTTTCATATCTTCTTTGGATCAGTTTCTCTTTGGAGCGGCGGAATTCGCGGATTCTCATTTTTGCCTGTGTCTATTACCAGCGTTTCTTCCCTTTGCAGCCAGCTCTTTTCGACATCAAACACATTTTTTGTCGGTGTCCTGCCGTTTTTTGGAGAACTATACCTCCGGACAGTGGTGTTGCAGCCTTGCTGTCTCAATAACTGAGTTTCCACTATTCCTTCTCCAATACTTGTTCCAGTACATGCTGCTTCGGGACATCAGTTGGTTCCAGTTTTGGCTTTTTTGCTTTAACTGGACTTGATTTTTAGAGATTCTTATTGATCTGCTTTCGCTCTATCAGATGGCATCACCATTGGATCATCAAGTTGAATATGTTCAAACTCAAATGGGACCCGTTTGAGGTTTTTTTTTTTGGTGAGGGTGGTGGTGTGAGAGAGAGGAGAGAGGAGGGGGGAAGGGTTTTGCCAATAATGTACTTACCAAATTTAGGGTTTTCCTCTTTTATTTTATCTTCCATATTTGTCTACCCTTTTTCTCTATAAATATAAATGATAGGTCTCTCTTCGATTAAGGAAGAGACAACATATTTTCTGTGTATTATTCTATAGCTAGTTTGGTAAAGAACGGCATGGGTAGGTAGGGCTCTGCCGACTGAAGCTTCGCCGGAAAAGCAGATCGATGGCAGAAACGAATCTGCTGTAGAGAGATCAAATAGGAACGAAAAACAATTTCCAGATCTGTGAAAACTTGCAGAGAAACAAGTCAAATGTGGGACGATCCGCTGCAGGAGTCCGCCGGAAAATGAAATATGGTCCAAAGAAGACGTCGAGGTCCGGTGCGAAATAGTAAAACAGAGTCGAATAGAGAAGAAATTGTTTGTATATTGTATCGATGTGTTCTCTAAACTGAAAGATTACATGTATAAATAGAATAAGGAAAGCCAATCTAGATGGCTAAAATAGAAAAAGAATAAAAGAATCGTTATGTACAATCAATCATACAATTTAATAAGATGTCTTTCCAAAAGCAGATGATTTGGGTCAACTCTGTCTTGAAATGGGTCCCACAACACCTTATGTGTCCTGAAGTGGGCCCCACAACATATGTTCCATTTGCGAAGCTGTTGGCTGATCCTATGACAAAACCCATTCCACTAAGAAATTTAGATAGACACATCAGACAGATGGGATTGAGACGGGCTAATGTCCTTGAGGCAATGTGAGCATCTTATGTATACATTGTTGTTCTACATGTATCACTTTTTTTCTTAATGGAATTGAATTTGTGTCTACTTGGTATTTATTGTGCACAACATTATGATACTAGGCTCTTATGTTATCAGTGGTTTTTGTCAGCAGACTGGTCTTCCCACTGGCACAGACTAATCAACCCTGACATGCAAGTTTGAGGCATGCTCAGGATAGGTTTGCACAAGAAGGTGCTTACTGCCTTTGTAGCAAAAAAATGGATGAGGAGCACATGCGCATCTATTTCATGCCTTACCCTTCGAATGAGAGGATGTTCACAAATCATATGATGTTACTACAAGTTGAGGATAATCACTCCCAAAATTGATGTCATAGCCTGCAATCATATGGCCCAGTTCAGAGACATTGACCTTAGTCAGTGCACCCATACATTGTTGATCTAACACCATCCTAGCTTATCCACTTTGCAGTGTGGATGAGCAACCACCTGCTGGGACCTTTTACCGATTGGATGCTTGATTCAATCTAATAAGTGCATTGTGCGAGTAACCATCCTTGTAGAACCTATGTACTCACCTTTGCATGAAGAAGGATGAAATCGAGTGTCACCACTTTAGTATACAATTCTAAGGTCATGTGTGATTCAACCAGTGAATATATTACCAGAAAGCAGCTTGATTGATTCCAAATTGGGAACTTGTGTGAAGGGTCCCTTGGCAACGACACTATGCTTAGGACTGAAAATACACAATTTAAACTAATCAACAGCGATTTTATCAAATTACAGATTTAGATAAGTATGAACTGCATATGTGGGGATGAGTCTCTCGAGATTGCAAGTTGGCTCCTTCCGCTGTAGCCATGAGAGTATAAAGCAGGCTTTGGGAGCTTGGGAGATTGTGTGCTGGTTAGATGGTCACTTGATGCACAAGTATCCAGTGTGTTGAAATGCCAGAGTCCTAGCTAGTCCCATGCCTTTGGTTCTTGCTCATGGAGATTGTGAGTGATGCTTTGATTGGGATGTGATGCCCATTTTCCCACTATATGGACCGAGTGGGAGATAGCTGGCAGTGAGTGAGCTCTCTTAGGCTCATAAATTGAGTCCACTTGCATGCGGCCCACTTAGTGGGGATAATTTGGCCATTTTCTCCATATTTCTTTGTCTATTTCCTTAGCAACTAAATTCCTCTTCCACCGAATCCATACAAATGTAAGCCAGTAGCATGACCTTTCCATCCCCTTGACACCTAGCCTGCCAAATGTCATTTGGTGGCACGAACCTTTTTCCACCTTTGCCATGAGTCAAGTGGTGTCACAAGCTCTCTCCCATTAACACCTACCCCTTCCATGAAGCATGTGGTGTCACAAGCTTTCATTCTATTGGCACCTAACCCATCCTTAAAGCATATGGTGGCACAAAATTATCTCCAATTAACACTTAGCCACCATGTGTCATGGGGTGGCACAAGCTTTTATCTCCCATTGACACCTAGTCAACATGTGTCATATGATGGCATGATTAACCACTCCTATATAAACCCATGAAACCAAGTGAGAGAGGTATGTTTTGCAAATCTCATTTGCTATAATCCACCTTATTAGCATCACTAACTTCATCACAGACACCATCTAGTCTCTTGAAACAAAAGGAATGAACTGTGTAAAGCTTTCCCACTGTGATTGCTTTGATTTGATATCGGGATTAAGGTTCTTGGCTCTCATTAGGTTCCAAAACAAGTAAGCTCCTTAGTTTGATAACATTATTTGATTATGCTTGCTTAATTGTACATTAGATCTATCATGCTTAGTGACACACATGATTAAATGGGGCCCACCATGCTTAGAGTGTGCAACTTAACAATTGGGTCCTTGTATATGATTTCTTTTACAAAGGCTTACTATACATATAACTACTATACCAAAACAGATAAGCTCTTACTTTGATAACACATCTTTTTTTTTATTGTGCTAGTTTAATGGTCTATTAGATCTATCATGCTATGTTTATGACGACACGCATGATTAAGTGGGACCCTCCATACTTGGACTATGCAGCCTAACAATTGGGTCCTTGTATATGATTTCTTTTACAAAGGCTTACTACATATGACTACAATACCATGCATAAGGTGTACTCCTTTTTGACTTATTCTCTTAAAGTTCTACCAATCACAAAACAGAGTTTCGTAAAAGATATTTGATGCAATGACAAGTTCTAACTAAATCGCGGAAGCATAAACTCAAGATAAAAATAATAATAATAAAATTCAAAAAAAAAAAAAGCATACCTCTCTCAAGATTAATATAAAGTCAGAGGCAGTGAGCATCCCTACTATTTGTCCTTTACAATTATCCACAATTGGCAAAACCACAAGACCCTACGAAAAAGAAAGACAAAGCAGTTGTAAGTTAAGGCAAAACTTATAGTGTGGCCCTTAGATCTAGACATTTTTCACAATCTATCTATCGTGATTTGCATTATAGACACCTCTCCATTTATTAATTATTGGGTCCAACTTGATAGATACTAACCGTGTAGTAGTCAATGATAGGAATGCCATTATGAATACAAGGTGTGGACAAACTTTCAGCCCCATCCCACCATAATCACCACAATTATAGGGTTCCATAACTTAATGGTCTTATAGAGCTCAATTAAATGATTTTTTTGTTGAAAATTCAATTGTGTAAGGTTGAAATTGTTGTTCTCATGATATTTTGTGATGCCAAAGGTTTCTATAGGTCAAAACTCTACAATCTTTTGAAAAGGTGGTTATATTAGAAGGGTACAAGTGCCAAAAAGAGAATACAATAACAGGACGAAGCCTTTGAAACACCCAATAACCATCACAAAGACCAAAACCAAAGCCTATGGGACAAGTATAAACACACAACAAAAAGCCCAAAAAACCAAAAAGAAGCACAAACGATTACATCAAGCCAACACACTCCTTCCATGCTCTGGAAATTTTTGAAATGGAGAAGTCCTGAAATTCCAAAAGAGTGAAAACCCTAAATTCTACCCTTAATTGTTGCCCACAAAAGCTTCCACCTTAGGTGGACTACGCCTTTCCAGATTAGTACACAAGGTTGCTTGATGGAAGGACTTAGGTCTAAAACCCTACAAAAATGGGCTCCAAATCCAAACCCAAATCATCTTCTTCTCTATTGAAGACTTGTGTAGAAGGTTCAGCATATTCTATTCTGGTTAATGGTTCTTGAATTGATCCGATAGAAGCAAATAGAGGTCTTAAGCAGGGACAACCCTTATCCCCTTGACTGAGAAGGTCTAAGCAGTTTGGTGGATAAAGCGAAGGATCTTAGCATCATAAGGGGTTTTAGTGTCATGAGGGGGGTGGTAATTACTAAGTTGCAGTTTGCAGATGACATTCTTGGGTTGGGTTGGGTTGGGTTGTGTTGGGGGTGGGGGGGGGGGGGGGGGTCATTGGATGAGCTTTTAGGCTACAAAACTATTTTGAGATGTTTTGAAATGGTATTGGGACTTAGGATTAACCTGAATAAAAGCCCCTTAATAGGAGTGGGAGTAGCAGAGGAATTCCATAATGATTTAGCTAAGGAGGTTGGTTGTGGGGTGGGAAATTTGCCTTTAATATATCTAGGTTTACCTATTGGAGCAAGCCCAAGATCAATTCGTATCTGGTCCCATGTGAGAGAAAAGGTTGAAAGGCGTCAAGCTAGTTGGATGAGGATCTTTCGTAGGTAGACTCACCCTAGTTAAATTGATTCTTGCTAATCTCCCTATATACTACTTGTCTTTATCCAAAATGCCAAAAGGGGTAGTGGAAAAAGTAGAGAAAATTCAAAGGGACTTTTTGTGGCATGAGAAGGATGAGAGGAAGAAGATTCACTTGGTCAAGTGGTCAGAGGTTACGAAACCAAAGATTGAAGGGGTCTCAGAATTGTACCTTCAAATATTAGAAATTAGGCTTTGTTTTGCAAATGGAGATGGAGATTTGATAGAGAAAAAGAAACCATGTGGAGGAAAGTACTGATAGCAAGGTATGGTTTAGTGGATGAGGATGGATGACACTTGGGAGAAAACGTGGAAAAGGAAGGATCAGCGGTAGCTAGAGCCAGGTGGAGGACAGGTGGAGCTCAAGGTAGGGTGACGAGTGTCTTCAAAAGAAACCTAAGACTCTTGGTTGCTAAGGAGGACAAGACTCTTTTTTGGGATAACCTATGGGTTGGAGATAGGCCTTTAAAGTTGGCTTTTCCTAGATTATACATCATAGCTAGAAATAGGAATGGAAAGGTATCGTCTTCCTCCCACTTTGGTTAATCAGTTTAAAAACTAAGAACTTAATGATGGAAACAACGTTGTCAAAAACAAATCGCATCGTGAATCGATCTAGGGGTGTATCATGAATCGGTCTAGGGGTCTGAACCGTGAATCGTGAATCGTAAATCGTACAATCGTAAGATTCATAATATTTTTTTTATAATTATTATTTATATAATAATTACATCTAACATAACATAGAACAATAAAATGATTTTTCAATTCCTCATAAATTAATATCATCCATAAAAAAAATACAAAAAAAGATACAAAAATATATTAATATGAGATTTAAATAAATATTAATTATTAAGAAATCAACAAATAAATTAATGGCATTTCAATAAACTTTAATAAGTAATAACATTCATCAAATAATTTTTAAAAAAAAATTAGAACTATTTATTTTTTTAAATAAATACAAAAAAATGAAAATAAAAATAATAGAAAGATTTTTTATTTTTTTTAAATGGATACAAAGATTAAAATGAAAAAATAAAAGAGATGTTTTTTAATTAAAATAGAAAGATAATGATAAAAAATTAAAAATATAAGAACAATATCTCGAAAAGGGAAAGGAGAAAAAAAAAACCCTCACGAAAACATGTCACGGTAAGATCTCACGAAAACTCCTTACAGAAACTCCACCTCACGAAACTCCACCTCACGGAAACTCAACTCCAAAATAAAAGGCTCTTCCTTGTTTCGTACTAGGCTGCGTTTGGATGAGGGGTACATTTTAGAGGGGTTACCCTGCGTCAAGGGTGACCCTTGAATTGGGATTACCCTTATCTTTTTTTATAATTGCAGTGGTAAAGTAAAAGCTTACCCTAAGAGTAAAAAATCTTTTTTGGTAACTACAAGCAAGGGTAACCTGATATATTACTATTTTTACAATTTTTTTATACAACATAATTATTAAATAATATTCATGAAGTAAATTCTAATAATATAACTTATAATAATATTATCTATTTTTTATAAATTATTTTTCATAATTATAATTTAAAATGAACACTTGCATTCTAACATTAAATAAATAAATAAAGAATTTTTTTATATTATTATTTTAAATCCCAATAAATGAACAAAAAATATCAACATATTTCTTCATAAAAAATTATAATTTTTATTTTTTTATATTATATGAATTTAATAAAAATATTAATTCTCATAAAATTGTTAATATGTCAAGTTACCCCTGCTTACAGTTACCCCTAGTTAAAGATAACCCCGAGTAACCCCTGCAAAATTTACCCCTTATCCAAATACATCACGTTGAAAATATTGACAAATTTTTAAAATAAACATCTAACAAAATAAATTGCTAATTACCCCAAAAGAGATTACCATGAACCTCAAACTCTTTTGGAGTTTCGAGACCCTTTCGAAATTTGGACAGAATATTCCTTAAAAATAGGACATTTTGACAATTATGTTCATAAAATTTTATTTTTATTTTTTATATTATATGAATTTAATAAAACTTATTAATTCTTATAAAATTGTTATGTCAGATTACCCCTGCTTACAATTACTGATACTCAAGGGTAACCCCGGATAACCCCCATAAAATTTACTCATCCAAATTCATCATGTTGAAAACGTTAACACATTTTTAAAATAAACTTTAAAGAGAATAAATTGCTAATTACTCCGAAAGAGATTATGATGAACCCCAAACTCAAGGGTAATCAAGGGTAACCCCCATAAAATTTACCCCTCATTTTTTTGAAAGACTTTAATTTTATCATATTTAATTGATAAAGAGCGGAACGCAAGGGGTATTGAGGGGTAGGGTATTGTGAATACCCCAACCTCCAAAGGGGTATTAAAAAATAGGATGAGGGGGGTAAATTTTCAAACTTTTACCCTCACACCCTATTACCAAACGAGGGTAACAAGGGGTAATGGGGGGTTACCCCCTCTTACCCCCCACCCAAACACAGCCCTAGTGTAACAATAAGCCCCAATGAAAGTAACAAAGAGTAAAGTAGCGACACTACTGTGAAGGAACAAAAACGAAGAAGAGAAGAAGAAGAGTCCCAAGTACATCTTTTTCTTCACTTTTTCCTACAGCTTATTTCCCTTTTTTTTTCCTTTCTTTTTCCTCTTCTACTAGTATTTTAAATTTTGTATGCATTATTGGATTAAAACTTGAAAAATGAACGCTATTAATCTAAGTGCAATGATGGATTCCTATGGACATTTTGACTAAATGGAAAAGACGTGAATGGGACCAAAGAAAGATACCGGATATTACTTACACGTAAGGGGATTAATAATCGGTTCTAGACATAGAATGTAAGTATGGACAAGTATCTGAGAGTTGAGGCCTAGCCGTCTAAACGTTAGTAGAGCCCAGTCATGTGCATGATCGGATTGATATGCTGTGGACGTTGGATTGAACGTGTTATATACGAGTCTCCAACATAAATATGTTTAGTTGTGTCAACATGATAGTGATATTGACTGTGAAAGTGACATTAGCTATGTGCATATTGGTAGACTGAATATGCCTGAATGGATTGGAACATGATGATATGTTGATATGAAAATATATATGCATGTTGGATTGAACGCATAAGATGTAATGTATGACTTACATATGTGTTATGAGATGAGTACCATGTTAGGTAGAACATGTGGAAATTGATTAATTATGTACTATGATTATAACATGATTCTATGGATGTATATAGAGTTCATGTTGGATTTATATCTAAGTGATTGAGGTCAAGACAATTAAGTAACTGCTCTCCTTCAACTAGCATTTTTAGATGTGTGTAGGGTGCACGGAGCCAAGACAGTTGGGGATGGTGACGCAGGACATAAAAAAACAGTGACCCTAGGAGACTAATGCAAGCAAGATGAAATACAATTACTGTGATTAAATATGCTATGGCTGAAATTAGAGTCCAAATCAATATTTGCAATTTAATAATATAAATTTGTCACAAGTAATCAAGCAATCCTTGGAATCTTATGTAAATGATTATAAGATAATCCAGACCAAGTCACATTCGCAGTGAGGATCTCTCAAAACAAAGGGGTTTGTCAAATCCCACAAACATGTAGGTCTTTCATCAGAAATAGGGCTAAAGTTGGCTGTTTGGCAGCACTGTGTAAGAGAAAATGAGGGACGACAGCAATATGTACCCTTTAGATGTGTGGGACAGCAAAGGAGGGGTCTTTGATGGTTGCGGCAGCAGTATGCAGCAGTATATTGGGCTGTTATAGGGCGGTGGCAGCAGTATGGAAGCACAATAAGGTGGCAGCAGCAAAGGAGAGGGAAGAAAGGGGTAGGATTTACGGTTTGGAAGAAGGAAAGCTAGGGTTAAGGTTGAGATGTGGTGGCTAGGGTTAGGGTTTTGGATGGAGATGTGGCGGCTAGGGTTAGGGTTTAGGGTTTAGATATGGCGGCTACGATTAGGTTTTGATGGTTGGGGTGGGGCGGCAACAAGAAAACGGGAAAGGGGAAAATCGTGGCAGCTAGGGTTAAGTTTTGATGGTTGGGGTGGGGCGGCAAGAAGAAAAGGGGAAAGGAGAAAATCATGGCAGCTAGGGTTTCAAAGGAGAAGAGGAAAGAAGAAAGAGAGAGAGGAGAGAAAAGATAGATGGAAAAGATAGAAAAATACTTGGATATGGAGAAGGGCTTCTCACCAAGGAGGGAAACTTGTGTGGAGCAAAAACTTGCAGCCATTCTTCATTAATCATTAAACAACCCCTCTAATGAGGCTTACAAGGACTATTTAGAATGTTAGCAATAAAGCATGACCAAATTGCCATTAAATAAAAGAAACCCTAATTACAATAAAAAGAATAAAGTACCCTCAAATAAAATAAAAATAAAATGAAAATAAAGGGAAATAAACATGAAATAAAACATGCTCCACATCAAGTGGCCACTGCAAAATTGTAGGTGGAGTTATAAGAGACTCCGAGTGTCCAATGGGAATGTAGGTGGAGTTGTGAGACACTCCGAGTGTACAATGGGAATGTAGATGGAGTTGTAAGAGACTCTAAGTGTCCAATGGGGATGTAGATGGAGGTGAAAGAGACTCCAGTAACGGCATGTTACGTGGAGGTGAAAAAGACTCTGAGGATAGTGTATTATGTGGAGATGAAAGAGGTTCTGAGGATAGCGTATTACGTGGAGATGTAAGAGGCTCCGGGAATAGAGGGCCACGTGGAGGTGAAAGAGACTCCGAGTATAGGGCACTGGGTGGAGGTGAAAGAGACTCAAGTATAATGAATTAGGTGGAGGTGAAAGAGACTCGTATAGGGGACTATGTGGAGTTGAAAGAGACTCCGAGGTAGTGTGTTGTGCGCATAGGCACGACATAGGGTGTACGGGATGTGTATGGGTTATGCATGAAGAGTGTTGACCTACGTGGAAAGACACGTGTCGTTCCACCTTGGAATTTGTGTAAGTCGCACATTATGTGACTTATGTTTGGACATTGTATAAGTTCCCAGGAGTGCTAGAACACGGTGCTAGATTGACCCTAGAGAGGGGTGAATAGGGAAATCACCAGTTTTCATGTTCTTCACAAATTTCTTGATTAATTAAAATGATTTGCAGCGGATTGAACAAATTAATCAAAATAAGTATGTTGTGTGATAACAAGAGTGAGCCAATTATAGATCAATCATACAAGCAAAGACCAAACACTCATTACACCATATTTATAGTGGTTCGGAGTAAACCCTCCTACATCCACTCTAAGGACTCACCCAACCTTGGATTATCCCGAATTCACTATGTGGAGGACTTACACCCTCACAAATAGAGTAGGAATTCCACCTATCTCAATTGGTTGGCAATTTCACCCAACTCCCCTATGATTTTGAAAGGTTCAACCTACCCCGGTCTACGTCCTTATCCCTCTATTTTTTATAGTGGTTCCAGAGTACACCCTCTATAATCCACTGTACGTATGATGATTTAAAACAATAAATCAAAAACACCAAAGCACTTCCCAATGTGATCTCGTATGTTGACGAAGATGCACCGTGTGTAGAACAATCACATTCCTTGGGAAGTCTCTAGGAAATTGGAGGTCCAATGTCTATCCTAGATTGTCTGGCTGCCCTCTCTCTCTCTCTCTTAATCTCAATCTATGGAAGATTGGATTATCAAATGATTCTCCCAACTAAGGTGCCTTGCCTAAGGAGGAGTTGGGATGTCTGAAAATGCCTAAGGATTTTCCTATTCAAAGCTCTCTCCCAGAGTCCAACCAAACTCATCAAGTTTTGGAGAATCTAAAAGCGAACATAAAAATCCCAACTTTGGGTCACCGATGGGTCGGTGCAAGCAAAGTGATGTTGCAATGTGACCGTTGCGCATTAGTTGCAACTCAAACGGATAGAAAACGGTCACTACCGATGGGTCGGTCTCCTCGATGGGTCGACATGACTTATAGTCAATGTGTCAGTCTTGTCGATTGTATCGACCTGAGGCAAAACCATGCATACAGAGTTTCAAGTCCAAAAACTTGTCAAACCCAGGTCAACATGTCGGGACCATCGATGGGTCAGTCCTTGTACTCTCAATGGGTCTGTTAAATCGATGTGTCGGTTCTGAGAGTACCCCAGAGTCCTAACTCCAAAACTCATACTTGACCCAGATCGACGTGTCGTGTGCACCGATGGGTCTGGATTCACTTATTGATGTGTCGGTGCACCGACGGGTCTATCTCCCTTATCAGGAGCACCCGGATTTTACAGTTTGTTCTTTCCAGATACTGTAATAAACCAGTCGATGTATCGGTGACTCCTAAACTCATCTATGGTCAATTTACCTTTGTTATTGCCATACATATGGTGATGCTTGATTCTCCAACTTGATCTTCAGTCTTCACCACCACTTGAGTCTTGTTTTATTGGCTTCAACCTTCCTAGGCAATGCTTCACCTAAGTCATGGAATTGACAAATAGGTGACTCAGCAAGCCGGGGTACTAACACGTTGATTAATAACCTATGATATTGTTTGTTGTGTGATAACCTTGAGATGCATGCGTTGATTGATTACAAGTGTTAGGTTATTAAGCGTGCTTGGTTGATAATATGTGATATATGTTGTTTCTCTTTATTGGGTTGTTTAGCTCGCCCTTTACAGATTTCAGGAACGCAAGACGAGGTGGGGCCCGATGGGCCCCAGGAGTTCAGCATGGATGGGTTGGAGCCTTGATGGCCCTGGGTTGTTAAACCCGTTATTATTTTGATTGAAAGACACTATATGTGGTTTGTAATTATTAGATTATTCAAACCTTGTTGATTATGGACTGTAAAGCCCACGGATAATATTCTTTGACACACGTACATTTTAGACCCCTTTATGCTTCCGCTGTAATATTTGATTGTACTATGTGACATCAACCCACGTGTTGACACGCATGATATTAATGTGTAGGCCCCATGTGAGTTTATGGGTTGAGTTGGGATTATATTGGGATTAATTGTTGATGATTCGATTGACGAATCAGTATCCTGATATTCCATATGTAGACAGGACTCTACCGAGTTTACGATACGACTTCCCGATAGTTGATAAATCTAGAATCATGTTAGGTTTCCCATGTGTGCATGGAACCCCTCCTGATGGAGGATCAGTCTTGATTCGGGATTTGTATGTATTATTGTTCAAAAAAAATATCATGTGTCCCGAGGCTAGTTGGGTTAGGGTGCGATAGGAAAGCAACAGCTAAGGATTGTTTTGTTTTAAAAGGAGGGTTAGTCATATGGAATTTGAGTTTAGAAGAAATCTGAGGGTCTTAGAACAGTCAAGCTATAAGGAGTTGTTGGCTTTATTCAGGGACCTTCCTATATTTGTGGAAGAGGAAGATGAGTGTGTGGAGAGGAGATTCTTCAAGACTTTTTCTGTTCACTCAATTGTGAATTTAGCACTAGAAAATATTCAAGAGGCAGGGACGGGGGATACTTAGCTGGGGTCCTTGGTTTTCGTTTGGGGTAGCCCCTAAGAGTGCAAGTTATTTTTGGTATGCTCTTAAAGGTAAAATTTGACCAGATTTGAACTCAAACAAAGTGGAGTGTTGGATAGGATAGTAATCTTTCTTGTGTCTTGTATGGTCTTGCGGAGGAGCTATAGATCCCTTTTTTAGTGTTTGCCCGATGGCTTTATAGTTATGGCCAAAGTTCATTCATATTATGGAAGTTTCTTGGGTTCTTAGTAATCCTTGTGTGTATATTCTTGAAAATTGCCAAGTAATGCAATGTGGGATTAGATGGAAGCCAGCTAGGAGAACCATTCATGCGGCTTTCTTTTGGTCTTTATGGAAAGAAAGAAATTTGAGGATTTTTTAAAAACAAATTAAGTGATGCTCAAGAAGTTTTTAAGTTGGCCAAATGGAGATTGTGTGCATGGCTCTCAATTAATAAAGATTTTAAGGATTTTTCCTTGTTAGACTTTTACAGGCCTTGGGAGAGTTGCTTAGGTAGGAGAAATAGGGAAGGGTCAAACCTACAATTTGGGCTCCTCCTCCTTTGGGTTTCTCCAAATTCAATGTGCATGAAGCAGCCGTAATTAAAAGGAAGTTACTATTCTCTTTTCTGCCAATGCAATAGAAGTGTGAGATTCAAATGAGGTGGAACTTTTGGGAATCCGGAGAGCTTGGATCATGTGGGTTGGATATGGACATGGGAAGTAAATTGTGGAAGGGAATTCGACAAATGCAAACGAAACCATTCGTTACTGTTGCAAAAGAAAAAAATTAGGAAAGGGTGAAAGCCGGGTGGGTAATGCATTTAGAGACATAAGATGCCTAGTGGGGAATGGGAACCAAACCCTCTTCTAGAAAGAGGTATGGCTAGGGGAAATACCTTAAAGGATGCCTTCCCTAGATTGTACAAGGTGGCAAGGGAGAAAGATGCAATTGTGAGCAATCGGTATAAGCTAGAGGGTGATCGAGGTCAATGGCACTTTGACTTTAGAAGACACCTTAGGGGCTTTGAACAAGAAAGTTTAGAAGGCCTGCAATCCCTATTGAGGGATTTTCCTCTATCCATTGAGGATGAAAACGACATAATTTGGACAGGGGGGGAATCCTGGAGAATTTTTTCAGTCAGATCGATGATGGGGACAATCAGCCAACATATGCAATGGGACTTCACTCCCAAGACTTGCATGGAAGAACTTAGCACCCCTGAGAGTACAAGCCTTTCCACGATGTGCACTACAAGGAAAGACACTTACCAGAGTAGAGTTAAAAAGGAGGGTCTACTTAATTCAGAAGATGATCTCCAATGCCCCCTATGAAATCAAATGGAGGAGGCGGACCATTTGTTTCTAAAATGCCCGGTCACAGGTCAATTGTGGAAAAATTTCCTTAAATCTCATGGGAATACCGTGGGTACTTGACAATACTTGTACTGGGGTCATGTGTTCAAAGTCCGTTCCACGCCTCGGTCCCAGAAGGAAGATGGCTTGGAATGCTATTCCGCAACAATCCTATGGACCATTTGGATGGAGAGGAATGCCAAAAAAATTCAATCAAAGTAGCTGGAAGTTGAGGAATTATTCCAGAAAGCTAAATAGAGACTGTGCACTTGGCTCTCATCAAGGAAAGACTTCATAGGATCCAAGGTGATGGGTTTCTATCAATCATGGGAGGGATCTATGATGGAAATCCCTAAAAAGACAAAGAAAAAAGGTACCTAGGTACCACCACAAAGGGATGCTTTAAGTTCAATGTGGATGGGGTTGTGACGGGAAAACCGGGACTGGCAGGAATTGGAGTCGTCCTACGGGATCACACTGGCGAGCCTTTAGTTGTCTTCCTAGAAGAGATTGGTAGAAAAAAGTCGAATGAGGCGGAAAAGGTTAGCACTAAGACAGTCTTGACTATTTAGAACACCTTAGGACTAAGTAACTGGTTATTGAAAATAACCCAGCAAATGCAATCAAATGGGTATAGGGAATGAAAAAACCACCGTGGAATTTGGTAACAGTGGTTAGGGAGATTAAGGCACTACTTAAGGAGCGAAAAATTTCTTTAACTAAAGTCAGCAGATCGGCCAACAGAGTCACAGATTTTTTCGCAAAACAAGGAGTAGACTCACCAAGTCAGGGTGTACCTTTTGTGATTCTTAGGAATAGAACTTTTGGGACAATACTTTCTTTCAGGTTTATGTTTGTTGGTTTTGGTCACACGAGATATAGTGGCGGGGGTAATCTTGTTATCTTGTGTCCTTGGGTTCATCGTTCCTGAACTTAGGGACCCTTTTTCTCTATTGTGTACATTTTTTTCTTTTTAATGAAATTTTAATTACCGCTCAAAAAAATATATATTTACACTCTTAATATTTAGACTTCTTTTAAGGCCATCTAATTCTCACATTCCACACACTCCCAAGCACTAGTGGTCAATTTATTAATTGAGCATCAGCGCCATATGGGGCCCATAATGGACCCATTGGACCTCATCTCCCTTCACACTCTCCAACCCCACGTGAATTGCTCCCATACCCAATTTGACACTGATCCAAGTTTTACTGCCTATTGATCTAATTTAATGAATTTCCACTATTAGATAAAATTCAATTTTTGAAACCTTAAAAACCATAGCTTCACTTATTGAATTGAGATTATTTTTAAAGACATTATGTCCAAGCTATCAAGTTTCAAACCTATGCATCTATTTGGGCCCCACCTAGGTTTGGTCAAATTTAAATATGAGCACCAACGCCTAGGTGATCTATGCCTTATATACATATTGATGTAGGACAAGTGGCCCAGATATCACGCATGGACTCCACTTTCAATTTTATTTAGCATCTTTATATTTTTGTTATTTTTGTTTTTTTTGGTGTCTTAGAGCAATAGGAAACCCAGTTGGTGTTAATTCCATAGAAAGCAAGTGTCCTTATTAGACTTAGTTTAGGTTTCTTTCATTTTTCCTATATACATGCACGGTTGTAACAAGGGAGGATACCTCTCATTTGATTAATGAAAATTGAAAAAGAATTTATCTATAGTTTATTTTTTTTAACTTCTCCTTCCAACTTCTGCTCAAGTTGCAGACAAGCCATCGCTGGCCAAGTTCCAGGCGATGAAGAGACTTCATCTCCATCGCCAAAACCTGGGCATCATCCCAGGTATATCGTTGCCGCTTGCTCCTAATGTCCATATGCTCCAGTTATAGACGATTCAAAGGTCAACCGAAAGATATCTCCGCCGCTCCTGCTTTCTGCTTGCAAACCTCCCACCTTTCGCCCATCAATGTGTCCCCTGCAACCTGCAAATCTGTTGTTTAAGCCCTTCTTTCCACCAAAGCCAGACACACCCATCCTTCTTCTTATTACCGTCCCCTGCAACTCCATCTACACTCGACAGCCAACTGTTTGCTCCCTCCTTTCTCTGCAACTTTCACCTCCTTTACTCGTCACCTACCTGCATCACTTCATCCACGCCAAACAGCCATCCCCTCTCCACCGTTTAACCCAAACAGCCACTCAACCCTTCCTTACTTCTTTATTCATTGAATTGTGTTTTCCAATACAACCATCCACATCAAACCCTTACCCACTAAAGCCATCTGTTTCCCACACCCTTTCAAATCCCTTCATTCAATGCACCATTCACTTTCCCCAATGCCATTAAATGCACCATTCCCTATTCCATGGATACCCCTCAACTTTCATCCTTCTACCCACTCACCCATTCTCTCTATTCCATTAATAACCCTAGACTTCTCTTTTAATGACCAAGCCACCCTATTCTAAGCCTTGACCCATCACCCTTTGACTGTTTCACTCAAGTTTATCGGGTTTGACCAGTCCCCTTTAAACTTGCACCGCTTCCGCTACGTCACATATACATATACATATACAGACACATATACAGTTACACATATGGGTGTGTCTAAATACAATGTGGATCCCCTAAGTGGGTTGTACTTAGGCCCATATAGAGAGGTGGGTTTGAAAGGTCTTGTCTTGTGTATGATGCCTATAAAATTTCATTTTGATTGAATAAGTTGTCATGTCTTCTAAAGGCCTCAAATTTTCAATTTTATCTAACAACGAAAATTCACTAGGTTAGATCAACGGGTTTTAAAAGCCAAATTAGTGTCAAAGTGGGCACGAGTGCAATTTACAAGAGGTAGGTTGTCGGGGAAGGGGAGGTGTGGGGATGGATCTATTGGATCCTCTCTGGACCCCACAAACCAAAGTTTCCGTGAAGATCTCATGAGAATTGGTCTTAATAAATTAAAAAGGAAAAGGTGTAACAATCATTCTAGACCTTTTATAAGAGACATGATAAAGTCCTAAAAATGACTTAGATTAAGATTTATCTTACCTACCCAAACATTGTACCAGAACAGACTCGATCCCCTCCCCACCACAAACCTCATTCCCTAATGATCTCAGCCCCCTACTAATCTGACACCTTACCCTTACAATCAATTCTACTGTAGATAACCCCTCTTTAAAACCTATTCTACTCATTTCTCAATCCGCAACCCACCCCATACAGCATTTTCCATAAGCATTAATGTCCATCCCATACCTCCACAAAAACTTGCATAATAATGCTCCACTTTTATCTTTCAACCTCACTAGCCCCAATCCTTCATCACACCTCGGCTTGGTGATGTCCAAGTGAACTTATTCTAAAAGTCAAAAACATACCGTAATCATTCTAGGCATCAAATCATACTTAAACATACATAATATAATAAATTATGATTTCCGCAAAAAAAAAAAAAAATACTAGACTGTAAAAGTTACATAGAGAAAAGATCTTCACATTTCATGAATTTTTGTATCCAAACCATCAATATAAATGACAAATAAAATGATAATAGTATCACAAGTTTCCTAGTACACAAATAATATTAAAATTACGAGAGAAAAAAACTCACAAATATGGACCTGTAAATACAACTGTTCATGTATAGCTTTTTCTAAATGGTAAATTTATTTATAAAGAAGCAATCAGTACAACAAAAGTTAACAGGAATACAGCAACCAGAAAAGAGAACAACTAAGCCAACAGGCCTAGAAAAGGAAATAACATTACTTAAGATCATAACATGCTTCCCATAACACTAATTCATTTGACATAGATCAGATTTTATTTTATTTTATTGAAAAGGTTACTATATTAGAAGAAAAAGAGGCACATAGGTGCAAATACAAAACCAAAAGAGACAAAACAGCAATACAAAAAGCCCACAACCCTTATACACATGCGAAAAAATCCAACAGCTGGAGACAACACTAAAAGAAAAAGCTAAACTAAATCAACACAATCTTTCGAAGCACGCAATATGTCGTTCATAGAGATATTCATAAATTCCATGAGAGAAGAGGCCCATGATGCACACTTGGCAAAGACTCAAGTAGAAACTGCATCCGAAGCTTCGGCACAATCCTAAAAATTCTACTGTTACATTCCTCCTCCCCTCCACCCCCCCACCCCCCCCAACACAAACTCCACACTATGGCGAAGCAAGCCAAGCGCCACAAAGACAAGCATTTTGGGGAGACCAAACGATGTCCCAAGCATAAGATAACTCAGCCACCGAAGAAGGCATAAACCAAGCATAAGATTTTTTTTTAATTCAACAGTTGAAGAAAGTGTATCCAGTTTTTGACAGAACTGATAAATGGAAAGGGGCCTGTCTTTGTTATGTGTCTCTTTCTTTTATTTTCTTTTGTGTGTGTGAGTGAGTGAGAGAGAGAGAGAGAGAAGGGGGGTGCAGGCTGGAAGAGATACCTGTTCATACATGATATGGAATGCTTGTCTCATGGGCATTCCAACATCTACTACAAAGACCTGAGCAAATATCATGATCCAATCAGAAAGACACTGAGAACTAGCAGCAAAAATAACTGAGAACAAAAAATGAAAAAGTGACTTCAAAAGCAAGTGCGAACCTTGCCTGAGGTGGGAATCAACTCATATGCTGTATATCTTGACAAAAGTGTGGAAAGATGGTGACGAGTAATATTGACATCAGCATCTGGAATTAGTTCTATTGGTTCTCCATTAATGCCACTTGATGATGAGGGCTGAGTAGTATAATATCAGGTAAATAAAATGTGAGAGTGAAGATTGTCCTTCCTAGTACCCAGACCAAGAGGCAAATAAAATAATTTCATCATTCAAAAAGAATACCTGAACTTCTAAACTGACATACCAAATCGTTAATCACATCCACATTTTGTTCAGCAGATGATCCAGGTTGTAAAACAGAACGGATAACTTCAGGTTCCCTTACAAGTATGACATTGTTCACAGTCCCATCTTCATCGGTCACATGAGGCTGTTGTTCATCATGTTGCCATATGCCATCAACCAAGAACTTATACTGTCGAAGGAGAAGTGTGTGAAACTTCTATTGTGATAACAAAGGGTGATCCAAGTTTCTATTAGATACAAATAAAATAGAAAAATATCTATTTGCAACTCAATAATCATAAATGACTGAAGTTGCACAAAGAGAGACAAATTAGATTTCAGAAAATAAGTAAAAGAGTAGAAACATATTGTGGACACAGATGACATGATAAGAGACCTTCCTTCATACCATTGCTTCCAAACAACGACAAAGACCATGACTCTATAAGTTGTTGGGTCAAGTCAACTAGCAGTCTAAGTGGCCTGATCAGGTGGTTTACAAATTTTAAATATATTAATATTTATATGTTTTTTACCCGGACTGTGCTAATATGGCTCAGGTCGAATAGGTGATTTGATGACTTGACCAAATGCCTCAGTTATACAATGAAAATATAGAAAATACTTGAAAATAGAACAAATAAAGTTTGGATGAATAAAGCTATGGTTTGAAGTAAATGGAAAAGCCAATTCAAAACTAACAACTATGGAACCTTTCAAAAATTTAAAAAAAAAAGTCGATTATGATTAAAAATTAACAAACATAGACATATATGTGATGCAGTGCATTTTCAAGAATAGAGGAGCAATTCTTAAATATGGCATTGAGTTTTGATGAAAATTATGACAACTTTAAGAAGAGCCCATTCCAAAGAACTAATGGGCCTAAAATGCCGAATTAAGATATCCTAGCCCATGTAACCAAAGTCAAGGTCCATTTTCGCTCATTTGGGTCAGTAGATCACACTTTGTTGGCGGTCCAAAAATCCCTAGCAATCCTTATGACAAATTTTGGCTACATATCTATCTCCTCATCCCTCAAATCTAGCAAGAATATTTAATTTGGAAAGTAGGTAGGTGTGTGAGGCAAGTGCCATATGGAGAACACCCTAAGTTTGCAAGGATAAGTGGCACCATAATGGAGAACAGGTTCTCTCTATCTAAGGACCACATGGACCACAGGCATGCTTGGACGACTGATGCATTCTTTTAAAAAAAAAAATCTTATTAATCTAATGTAATTATGTGGCAATTTCCTATTTGTTTGATGATGTAATAAGGACATGAGTCCAGTATAGTGATTGGATAATGTAACGTGTCACTAGATTAGATTAAATTTCACCAAATTGGAGGACCAGCCAAGTTATGCTTGACCACCCCATTCACGAGTTTTTCTCCTTTATTTTTCTTTTGCTCCAATTCATGTATAAATAAGTACTTCGGTTATTGATGAGAAAAAAATATTTCGAGTGTGAATTTCTTATCCTGGTCTATAGTTTGGAAAGATTGGGTTAGGACGTCAAGTTAAACCAACCAACATATTACCTATATAACCTATATAGTTTTTTTTTAAATCAAGATATTAGGTGTTAAAATTTGGTCCAAGATATGTTTCACCTCAGGTTGGCCCATCCCCAAACCAAATTAATCTCAAGACATCATTTTAAATTCCTGACAAGATCAACAAAAGGCCTCCACCAAAAAAGGTTTAATGCCATTCCAATCATATGCATACTGTAGTGACAGGTTTAGAGAGGACCTTCGAGAATGATTTGAATGAAAGTGTCTTGAGGGTCACATCTCCAAATCATTTTACTTATTGATTCCTGCAAATAAAAACAGCACTGAGAATGCATAGTTGAACGACTCTTCCTCAGAAAGGCCTTTCCCAAAGAAACACTACAAACAATTTACCCACTTCCGAACACTATAACAATCTCCAAAGGAGTCAACAGGAACATCCAAAATCATTTGTTGGCCAGCACTTTGAACAAAGAGGAAACATAACTCCCAAAGGACATCCCCCAACCCCTCTTTTTATCCATATGCGAACATCTCACTCTATCGAGATAGGGAAAAGATAGTACAGGAAACAACCTACACAGTAAAAGAGACATATAGTAGACCCCCGCATACAAATTTCTACTTACAAATAGCCTAAAAAGAGATTACATTATTACAGAAAAATATCATGTGCAAGAAATAAATCTGCTTGATATGCCCTGTTTTAGCAAAATTGGCATCTACTCCATTTGAGCTGAGAGGAACAAGAACCAAATAAGTATGCAAAGAATGCATAAGCAATTCCTCCAGTTTGATACCCAATTCCATGTTATTGCTTCTTTTCTTTTCTTTTAACCACTTCATTGCATTTGGTATATCCTCCTCAATCATGATCATGCAAACATTATACTCACTGTAATGAACTTTAAAACTTCTCAAAGCCTCCCTAATAGCTAAGCCCTCAGCGTATCTGAACCACTGATATCATCAGCTATGTAGATAGAAATCTATGCAATATTGCATGGGGTATAGGTATCTTCCTAATCATAAAGCTAGCAAAGCTATAGTTGATGATCAACCACCAATCTGCATTAATGGGCCAACCAGGTGCTCCGTCATGAAAAATGGGTGGCTGGATCAATAAAATCAGATATGTAATAAAACTTGGCAATTTTTCCTATCACATGTTCCACAGTCAGCCAATTGAAGCTGATTCTTTAGCCAAAGCAGAATGGAATTAATTCATGGAGAGTTTGTCATCTGTATGATGATTTCAATGACTAATTGTTACTATTTCAAAAAGAAAAAAAAACAATGTCTTGAACTCCCTCCCTTCCCCTGGAAAATAGAAGGCACATAAATCCTCCCAAAATCTTACTCTTTCTACCATTCCAACAATGAAGCTCACTCCATTTTTATACACTGCCCTCACTCTAGATGTCCGTTCCCTGACCTTGAATCAAACTCCAAAACCTAGTGACTATACAAACATGACTAACCCTACAAAAAAGGAACAATGTCGGTTCCACATGGATAGATCAAGTCTAAAAGGCATGTAAAAGGATCCAAATTAAACAACATCAGGTAGAAAATACAAGATGGCCCTAGTTCAATTTTGCACTCTCCTATGGATGGAGATCAACCACATTATAAGCGTTGAGAGGGATTGATGCATCTTATAATTGGATGACAGACATTCTAAGAGCATTACATGATTCAACAGAGGTTGTGAATTTCATTATTTGAAGTCTTGCAAGCACATCTACAAAGTACTCTATTGACATCACATACAAAAAGAAATTAAACACAACATTGTTGAGAGCAATGTTCATCAACTAAATAACAATGGATCAATACCTAAATGAGGCTTCTACAACCACTGCCCGTTCCTGACTAAGGATGGATTGATATCTCCATGGACTTTGATGGCTTACACGGTGATGCGGCGCATCCCCATGCCCATGCAAGTTGCTATCGCCGTGTTATTTGTTTTAGTAGGTGCTTAGTTTATTTTTAGCTAAGGTATTTTGGTAATTATTTATGTTTTTTTATTTTAGTAAAGTTGAAAGCTTATAAAGCCTTGTAGCTCTTTGAGGCATTACACGATTGATGAAATAAACTTAAAGATTTTCGCAACCCTCGTGCGACTGTCAATTTGGAGCGATTCCAAGGAATTTTGGCGTCAGGCCACGGCGTCAGGCCATCTTCTTCTTCTCCAGGTATTCTCTTCTCTTTTCTTCTTCTTCCTCCTCTCTCTCTTCTCTTTTGTTTTCTTTTTAACCTTCTGGAAACGAAACAACAACTCAACGCTGGGTTAAATTTGTGGAGGAGAACTTTATAGTCAAATGGTTTGAAATTAACAAAATTAAAACAGAATACATGGATTGTAACTTTAGTGGCTTAGACGATAGTAAGGGTAACATAGTAAAAATAGGAAACGACATAGTGGCAAGTTGTGATAAGTTTAGATATTTGGGTTATATGGTAAAATCTTAGGGAGGTTTTGACTTAGATATATCAAAATGATAGGAATGGAGTGAGCAAAATGTAGATAAGCTATTGAGATCTTGTGAAATAAAAGAGTCCCTCTTCGTCTAAAAGGACGATTTTATAAAACAACTATCAGGTCGGAGATGCTTTATGGAGCAGTGTTAAACAATGAAAAAAGAAAAATAAACAAAATTAGGACAACAGAGATGCGCTATGCTAGATGAGTGGTATGACCCTTAAGGATAGAGTTAGAAATGAATGCATTAGAGAGAGAGTTTAGAGATAACCCCGATAGATCACAAACTAACAGAAGCTCGATTGATATGGTTCGATCATGTTAGTAGAAGACCAAGCACAGCCCCAGTGCATAGAGTAGAGAGGCTACAGATCAAATACATTAGGAGGAGAGAGCGACCTTTGAAAACATAGAGGGAAGGGATAAAAAAGGACATGTTAGACCATGGAGTAACTGATGTTATGGTTTATGATAGGTTTACTGGAAAAGAAGAACTCATAAAGCCAACCCAAGATAGATGGGATTACCGGCTCATGGTGATGATGATAATGAGTTTAGTTCGTCCATATTTATGCCCAAGTCACATGTGTCTTGGTTTACAAGTTTTAAGTCTTACATTTACAAATATTAATGTAAAGACATTCAAAAGTGGATGTGATGCATTAATGGAAGTTTTTAGCATCTCCTTTGAAAGCTTGGTGTAATTCCTCTATTTCTCCTTGGTATGACAACAAGGATCCTCATCTGAAACTAGGTATCTCTTCTCTTCTTCTTCTTCTTATTCTTATTATTATTATTTATTCTCCCTTGTTCCTCCCTATTTTCCGTTCTTTTTCCTTCATTTTTTCTGTATTTTCTTTTCCTACTTTCATACCTAATCATCCTAAGAACGACCCCAAACCCGCCATGGTAAAAGTCCATACAACCATACAAATGGCTATTTGGACCCCATTTTGACCTCTCTTTGCTTCTCTACTATCGTACCATATTTGTTTGACCTACATCTACATATATATTGATGTATAGGACCTATCCAAGACCTATTTTTACATCTAGAATGAAATAACAACCCTAAATCCTTTATTGAAACCCTAGGTGGTTACTAAAAGCGCTATTTCAACCTATTGGTGGTTGATCCATAGATTTCAAGGCAAAGGATAAGCATTTGCTGGGTTTCAATAGGACTTCTGACATACCTACTTTGCACAACCACAAAAAGTATCTTTGAAGGTTTATGTGTGCACACCTAATTTTTTCTCAATGGCTTCTTGATTCCATCTAAATGCAAATCTATGGATTATTTCACTTATTATTTGATAGTAGTTGTATTTTCTAATTTGAACACATTAATCATGGATATTTAGGTGAATATCATGATAGTTCACTTGCATGAACTTGGCATTAATTCTACATTGAAGCATCATATTAAGATAAGGTTCTTAAGTCCCCTAGTCTTTTCGTATGTCAGATTTGGTATCAAAACCAAACCATCGGAGGAAAAATTATCTATTATGAACTAGTTCAAAACGAATTGGTGTGAACTTTCAATCACAGTCTTTGGATTAAATCATTGGTTGACTTTATAAAGTGAAATCTGACAGCTTTTTGCTCATCCAAAGGTCATGATTGAAAGTTCATACCAATTTTTATGAACCGGTTCACAACAGATAATTTCTCTCAAGGAGCCTTAGGCTAGATTACACAATCACCCTTAGCCTCTCTTGTGTCAATATGGCTACTAAAATAGCCACCTGTTTGTTAATAAACATATGTTACATTTGGTGCCATGTTCTACAATAGTGATTGCGCTGCTACACACATCTCATTTCGGTAACACTTCAAAACAATTTTTTGAAAGATATAATCAAACAAAACAGTTAAGTAGATTTCTATTTAGGAACTTGTAGTGCTTTAAAAGTAAACACCCTAAACAATGGGCCAATTAGCTAGGGATGTAAATAGAGATCTCAGAATCAGATAACCAAACCATTTGACCCAACATAAAGTGGATTTCAACATAACTATTCAGTTGCCTTATTTTCTACCTGTCCACATCCAAAATTCAAATCCATTTAGATCTTCGATGTGGATGTAAATATAGCTTAATCTGAATACTTTAACTTATTAAATTGATGTACATGATCTAAATAATAGTTAAGTCTCTTTCTCCTAAAACTCCACATTCATTTAGATTTCAGATGTCCATGAAACCAAACCTAATCTGAATCCTCTGACCCATCAACCCGATAAGCAACAATGATGTAAATGCTCTCACCCTGGAGCAAGGGAAAAAAATCACGATCTCTCTCTGGGGAAAGGGGAAAAGGACAGGAATAAGGTTCAAATAAAGGCATGCCATTGACATACCATGGAGATCAGCTTTTCAAAACAAAGCTATGCTTTTTTATGGAAAGAATATCATAGCATATCTTCCCATTTCCTTTTTCTTTGATCTCCCTAAAATTTGTTTTCCAAAACCTGGCTAAGCTTCCAAGAGAAACCATTTCATAGCATATTTGCCTTGTTCCTATTTTAGTTACATTCCTTCATTTCTCTATTCATTTTCTACTTCTTTCACCTTTTCTGAAATGGTACTTTTTCTTTTACAAATGATCATATCCAAATCCGAATCCACCATTAATCCCAAATTAGGATGTGGGTGCGACTGTTTAAAATTTGTTGTCAATGCACATTGTAGTCAACCGCAAGGTGCAATTAAGGCACCAAGGTTCTTAGAGCCTAAGGTGCAAGATGCATGTCTAGTTTTGAGCTTTATTTTACCAAGTATTAGGGATGCAACTTGGGCTAGGTCTGACCTGCAACAACCCAACCAAACCTGGAAAAACTTAAACTTGATCAACTTGGCTAGGACCCAAGTTCAATTAGGGCTCAAAAATAATGCCTGATTTAAAATCAAGTTAGTCTAGAGCATGCATTTTAAGGGCTCGACCCAAAAGCCTGAATTTATACTCAAGCTCAATTTAAACTACAATAAGTGCTTTTATGTTACATATTTATCTTAAATAATGTATTACTATTTCTTAATCAATCTATTACGATATATTAATTAAAACTCCTAACGTTTAATTTAAATAACTTAAAATCTTAACCATCCAACTTTATAATCAACCCAATCCCAAGTAAATCTTTTCATTCAAATCGACCATTTCTCATCCACATCTCTGAAATAGTAGTTGGAAATGCATATATGCATACGTGTAGACAAGCCTTTATCATATCTAATGTTGGCCCATTAGCAATATTGGAATGGTAATTGGAAAGATCAAGAAAGGAAAAATGTAGATGGAAAGAAGGCCCATTTGGGGCCTTAATTATTTTCAAGACCCCCGATTTGAAATAATTAGGGCCCACTTGTGCCTGATCTAAGTTTGGACCCTATAACTGCAATGCATGCCCTATCCCAAATTAGGGACCAAGCTTGCCTGCCTGACTTGTGCCCCAACAAAGTGCAAATATTTAGAAACTTCAAATATAAGTGTAGATTCATAGATTTGTGTCCTTAGTACACCAATGTTAACAAAATACAATACTGCTAACCAAAAGCACCAAATATATTGGATAATTGAGCCTCCGAACACATTATATATGTATTATATACATGAACAAGTACATTATCTAGTAATTAGAGTTTCTAATGACGTCTTAGTATATTACTAACAATTACTTAAAGTCAACTATTTACTAGGTATAACCAAAAAAATTAAAAAATAGCCTTATTATAGAAAAAGTTTTTGGAAAAACTAGGTACAAGTAAGGTGAGCTTGTCTTAGAGCAAGGTTCAAAATGGTTATGGAGACTAGGCACAACTAAGGCGAGCTTCCACTACCTTGCAAAGAATTGGATGTCAATTTGATGGGGACAAGCACTTAAGGATGTAACACGGATCTACCCCAAATCCAACCTAAATTTGACCAATTACATCCTTAGACATGGCTTCATTGGGCTGAATAATGGCATAATACTTACTACAGTGACAATTCATATGACAAGATATGAAGCAGCAAATGAAAAGACCATTCAACAGTTTCAATTAATGAGTCGAGCACCACCAACGTGCAATGTTTTGAAAATCAAAATCATATTGTAAATCATTCTAGTCATCAAATCGTATCGTAAATCGTAAGATTGTTTATGATTTTCTCAAAAAGGGGTAAAATCTTTAAAATGATTTAAAAAGTAAAAAATAAGTTTTTCATATTCTATGTACTTGGTTCTCAATATAGGTAAAATGACAAAAAATGATGTTGTATACATAACTTGATTGTCACTTATGTAAACATAGTTTAAGATTTAAAAGGAAAAAAAAAATCATGTACATGGATTGCTAATTACATGTGATAATAGATAGCTTATAAGACTAATGTTTTGAAAATTGACTTGGACCATAAAGGATAATCATATTTTGGTAAAACTAACATTTAATAGATAAAAATTGTAAGCTTCTTAAAAAATCGTGCTGTATTATAAGATCAAAATTGTTTTTTTTTTTTTAAATCAAAGATTCAAATCGTAAATCGTATAATTTTAACAACTGTGCTAACATGCAACATGTTGAAAAGCTTTGAGAAGTCATAACCAAATATTAAATTTCTTAAGGCAAATTTGTATGATGCTCAAGCTCAGCAACAATAATAGGTTCAAATTTTTGAGTTTGACAACAACAGTCGCCTTTAATTTCAACCTTATAAACAAACATCAATTCAAGTTCCAGCATTTCTTACCATTGGTTTTAAAAATGACCAATACAGTATGTGGATAGTATTATCAACCTGGCGGTTGTAATATAACCTGACGCTCAGTAAAAGGTGGCAAATATAATAGTCATGGCCCTCAGAGTCAATCTTTTTTTTTCAGAAAAAAAATACCCCATTTCAGCATTTTCACTTAAAATCTTGCATTGGATACGATTTTAGGAAGGTTTAGAAGCAAGTTCTTCACACTTGAAAGGTATTTGTATTCCAACTTAATTTTCTTTAAATTTATCTATTTTGATTTATTTTTACCATTTATTTTTGAATTTTGCTCTAAGATAATCCCCAGTTTGGGTTTTTTTTGTGGAAAAAATTTAATGAAATGATATTGGATTATAAAATTAAATAGAGATGTCTTAATGTGATTGATATGGTTTTTATGGTGTTTGTATGATTTTCCTAATTTTTTTAAAAAATTATGAAATTAAGGTTTTTTGCGAAAAAAAAAACATGAATTGCAATCAAGTGTTTCTTGATATTGTTTTTTCCATTTTGTTAGAATTTCTGGACATTCTTCTCAATTTTTTTGACATACTTTTTCATATTAAAATTTTTTTTTCGAAATTATTATACTCTAAGAGAATATCCCCTTTTTAATCAAAATATGCTCACAATAGATTTTACATTTTTTCCCTTTTTTCTGTTATTTTTCTGCATTTTTCAAAATCAACAAAACCCTTTTTCCATGGCCAATATGGGACTGTATCAGCACTCCACGTTTTATAAAACCCTATCTCTTTCATTATCTCCTCAATTCATTTAGTTGTGTCAGGTGTTCGATGAAATTGGTTGTGTTGCTTATCATCTTGGCTTGCATCCAATGGCTAAAATTCCTTGTTTCTTATATTTTTAGGCAGTAACAAGATAAAAAAATTATCTAGTTTTTCACGTATCATTCTTCAAGAAAAAAGATGAACCAGTTAAATAGGTAGATCCTAACTTCCTACCTTCTTTCAAAGGGAGTGACAATCAACAAGAATCTTTTTTTCTTATCAAATCCAAATCGAGTTGGGACTATTCTCCTCCAACTGGCTGTTCTCCTGTGTGGAAGAATATATGTAAGCTGATCCCCAAAGCAAAGCCATTCATTTTAATCGTATTTCATTGGTGATGGATCGATCACTAAATTCTGGTATGATACCTGGCTTCTGAATGGCAGATTAGTTGACACATATGGGAGGCGTGCGATTTATGATCTTGGCTTGGGTGATGATCTTACTGTCTTGGATTTTGTCTTTTGGATATTGAGGTGCTTAATAACTGGACCCATCTACTCGTAGAGGATGTAACATGGGGGATGTTGCAGCAATTTCATTAGAAGCATTCTACAATTCAACTTTAAGGACATGGTTGCAAATAATAGTAAGGGACATGTTAATATTTATGGAGAATAGTTGTAAAATTTTAGTTTTCGTTGCTAGAATAATGGATAGTTTCTCTTCTGGTCCTATTGTGGGTACTTTGCAGTGATGTTGAAAGTAGTCATAAAACTTCCATGATTGTGATAATGGGAGCAGTTGACAAGACGCTTAATACAATTAAAAGGTGCTCGTTGTTGGGTATTAGTCGTGTTACCATTCACATATATTGGGAATAGCTGATTCTTATGAAAATTCTTCTCTCTCATGGGTTTAAGACATCTCTCCTTCTGCAAACTAAAGTTTCCCCTGTTCTTTACTAATTCAATGCTTACTGTTAGTAACCATTTCATAACACAAAAGAAAACAGGAAGAAACTTAAAACTATTCCTTGCACACTCCTTTAGCATATGTTATATGAACAATTAAAATAATGCCAGATTTGAAAATTACTGGCGCCCTTAGATTCATAGATGAATTGCAGAATGTCAGTCTTCATTCTTTCCATTTTATTGGGCTCCATAAAACAAAATAATTGTAACAACAATACATTCATTACTTAGAAAAAAAATTGAAAATTTCAGCAATCACCTTATGGAAACCGGGAGGGAGATCGCAAATTGACTGGAAAATAGCAGACGATCCCTCAACCAGAGTCATTGCCTGATTGTGGCTCCACCTAATGTCAATTTATTGAAAGCTTTCAATTATAAAGAAAACCCAAAACACATAAATAATATTAATTATAATAAACACAACAACAATAAAAGAAAAAGGGGGAAGAAAATTACCCAAAGAAGGAGCCCGTGAGGTAAACATGCTGACCTCCATGTGGCCAAGCGAAGCGCGTCAGAACCATTACGCTGTCCAACTGCCAAAACAAATATCTGGGCTCTTTCTAAACGCCAATTAATTAGAAACAATACCATGAAACCCCTCTATGCATGAGTGGGAGTGACGAAACATTACAGAACCTAAATACCGGAACTCAGAGGAAGAGTCCCAATTCAGACAAATTCCAGCCGTCCGATTTAAAGTCTAGATTTTTTCAGGCGAACCCAAAGAAACGCTACAATCTTTAGCTCCGGAGCTTTTGTACTTCACCAGGTAGTGAAAGGGAAAATGAAAAGGTATAGAAGAAATTCGCCTACTCTTTTTCTCCTCGTCTTTTGCGACAAGAGACAGATGAGCGTAGAGAGCGAAGCGACCCAATCAATGAAAATGCGAGCATGGGATTTCTCTCAAATCACTTGTATGGAACTCTCCGCCGTTAACGCAACAATCCAATTCCTCTCTCTCTCTCTCTGCCTGCTAAAGAGAATCGTCAAGAGAAGTGGGAAATAATTTAACGAAGAAATGTCGTGCTAATGATTTGTCCGTTTCTCCCCTTATTTTCATTTTGCACCCTTTTCTGAATTTAATTCTCAAATCCTCGCAATATCTTAAAATAATATAATATAAACAATGAAGTTAATATATAAACTGCCTTCAAATAGCAATTAAACTATTATTCTCATTATTTGATTTAGTCAATTCAATTACAATATCTTATTAAAATCTTATTTCTTAAAAATAATTAAATGTAAAAAACGTGATTATTCATTTACTTCCACTATTTAAGTAAAAAGATATATTTTTAAATTTGAAAATTCAACAATGAATGATAGAGATAGTTTATCAAAAATAAATAAAATTATATTTTTTAAAATACACAATAATTGTTAATTGTAATTCTTAATATTCAACATTTTTCATCTTAACTACACTATAATAACATTATAAATGACTTAATAAGGTATGCCATATCTCTACAAATACGTTTGTATTTTCATTAAGAAAATTTTCCTTTATAAAAATTGGTGTGGTTTTTATGAAAAATAAAGTGGTTTTTCAACCAATTTTTCATTTTTCACATATTTATTTAAAAATGAAATGAAAATATGCATTATTTCGTGTAAAAAAATAGATTTTTCTACATAAAATAGCATGTTCTAGGAAATTTTGGTTTTCCTGCTCACTTTCTAATGCATGAAAATAAAAAGATATGCCCACAAACTATTTTGGATTCTTAAATAGTTTCTTGAAAATCTAAATAATTTTTTTAAAACACTCCTCATGTTTGTTTAAAAAAGAATTTTTAATGAAAATGTATATTGATTTATGTACAATTAGTAATTTTTTCTATCTAAAAAGTTATTTTCTAGAAAACAAATTTCTTATAAAATTTTGTAGGAAAGTTGATTTTCATCTTGACTTTTTTAATGTATAATAACATACAAATATACATATATTTAAAATATGTTTTGAGCTTGAAGAATTTCATAAACTGTATATTGTATTAAAGTCTATACTATTACACGTATTTATAATATAAACTCTTATTCTAATATTAAATTAAATACATCTCCTAATAGAAATTAACCCAATTAGATTCTTAATCCAATATGAATCCTAATTACTTATAAACTCAAATTACTCTAACATCCCCCCTTAAACTCAAGTAGGTTCACCACTTGAGTTTACAATGACTAAACTAAAAAAAAAGAATTAAAACTGATAATTTGATAACCAATGACTAGATGGCATCTGGTGGAGCGGTGCCGGTGAAGTCAAAACTGAACCAATGTGCCACGTGTGTTACAAGCTGCCAGAGAAGAGAGAGAATGACAAGAGTCCTGAGAGGATCTAGAACGTCGATCAAGAGTCCTGAGACCTTTACCATGGATCATGCAGAGAAGAGCGTCTGCTAGAGATGAGCGTCACGTGCAAGAGCGAGAGCAAGAAAAAGTTCTTATTAAGGAGAAAATGCGTAGACTGTCCAAAAGTAAGATGAAGACGACAAATCTGGTGGCTGCAAGGAAAATAGAAACCATAACAGCAATGGCAAGGAAAGAGCCGTTAGGCATAGAGGCAAGCGTGTGAGAGGAAGTCGCTGGAATGAGCGCCAGAGAAGAAGTAGTTGCATAGAAGACTTCTAAAGAGATATGATGTTTGTTTATCAGAGAGAAAATGACAATTGCACTATCAAGAAGTGGTCGTACTCACTGTTGTTGAGTGTCGTTTGCAGAAGATGGAAGCATAGAAAACGACGAGATCAGAACTGGATCTGTGAGATATGAGCAGAGAATAGATCTGTTGTGCCAAAGAAGATCGTCGAAGAATAAAAGACGATGAAGGAGGCAGTAGACGGTAGAGGCGCTGGTGAGTTGGCGAGGATATAGCACCAAGAAAGGAGATTTGATGCAGGGAATCAAATAACAGAGATGGGGGCTAGTAATGGCCAAATAACGAATCAGATTGTAGGAGCACAGGTGACCGGAGAAGGAAGAGTCCGGCGAAGGAACAAAGAGCAACACGATCGACAGAGACGTCTTGCGCAATGAAAGGGTAGAGCAGGGCGTCAGTGGGGGGTTGCTAGTGATGAGTGACAGGAGAGTTCGCTCATGGATAGGGGAGGAAGATGAGACCTGGAACCAGATTTGGCAAGTAGCAGCAATGGCAAAGAGTCAGACGAGGGGTCTGAGAAGATCTGCTGGGAGAGAAACAGAGATGATGATGGCCGCATTTGACGAAGAGGATCGACCTGATGGGTTGCAGTGATCCATATGCAAAGCAAAATGAGAGGTGAAAGCACGGAACCAGAGCAAGGTGGGAAAAGCACGCTGGAACAGAACTATCAGTGGAAGACGAACAAGCCAGCAACGAAACTGGGGGTGGCTGGTGCAACAGAGGAGAGACTGTAGAGAGTATGGCGGTGGCTACATATTTGGACTGTGAAATGTCCAGCAAACAACAACAAATCTGGGTTGGCACGAGATCTGAACGAGCACAGGCGATGGGCGTTCTGTTGCGGCTGAGCAAACAAAGAAAAAAAATATACTAGGACGGGAGGGTGGAAATAGAAATTGGGTTTTTGTTTTCATTGAAGATATGAGATAGAAGGGCACTAGTAAATGCGAAAGTTCCTCCATCTGCCGGTGATTATCTCCGACAGAGGGAGAAATGGGGTCTTGTATAAAGAATGTTTATTCAAGAAGATCGGTATTAGGCTCTGTACCATGAAGAATTTCATAAATTGTATATTATATTAAAGTTTATGTTATTACACGTATTTATAGCTTCTAACCGACCCTATGACTATTTGACTCAAGCACAAACTCTTATTCTAATCTTAAATCAAATTCATCTCTTAAAAGAGATTAACCCAAACTTACATTCCTAATCCAATATGAATCCTAATTACATATAAACTCAAATTACTCTAACAAAGCTCTTAAAAATATTGTAAATAATTATTTAAAAAACTCATAATACTTCAAAGACCTAAAAAAGAGGCCCATAAATAAAATCTTATTGTAAGCCCATTGTGTATCTTTACGGATAAAAGAAAATATAGTATTTCTTATTGACAATAATATACTATAAACTAACAAGTATTGTAATGTCTCGTCCTGCAACGGACGCGTTACCACAGTTACAATCTCACAAATGCCGCTACACTGTTTTCTCGGGTAGTTTTTTCTTTTGAAAGGGAAACACCTCATGGCTATTCAAATAACCCATGTCAACCCGCAAGATAACAAGCAAATAATAATACCTCAAATATCACGAGCAGTAATAATCTCAAATTATTACATTCATCCAAAGTATCATCACGTAAAGTCAAAAAACAGAAGTTATCTCAAGTAAACACAATATAAAACCAATCCAAACTATCAACATCTGCTCAATCTCCTCACGCCTAATCCACGGGCCCATCGGGTCCTGTCTCCATCGGAACACCTGAAAGGCAAGAGATGAGCTCAACATGCCTAGTGAGAGAAACATATCTAATGCATACATCAACACATCGCATAAGTATGAATAGACATGATATGAAGGATGCCTACATATATGAACCCCTCACATGTACTCTACACCTAGAACACAGACCAAGTCAGTCGTACTAAAAAACATATCCTCTAATCACCCTCCTTATAAGGTAGCCTACCTGTAACACCCCGACACGAAGGTGGGCCCAGAATGCTACAAAATTTTTTTTTTTTTAACAACTTCGAACTGGACTTGAACAAACATTAGGCCCAGAAATAAATGTCGCACATGTTCCTTACATGTGGACTCAAACATATACCATATATCTACCATTTTCCAAGCATACATCATACAAACAAATATTTCCATCATAAAAAGGGGTAATCTCATTTATATCAAAGTTAGTAGCAGTAACATGGCGGTTCATACAAGATTACAAAACAAGTACCACAAGAGGTGCTTTACAAACATGGTTCCAAGAACGAATAAACAAAACAAAGGAAATTCCCATCCATGGGATTCTAAGTAACTGCATCAGCTCTTTAAGCTTGAAATGAAGGTTCCTCCTCCTCGGGTACATCTCCTGAAATGTGAGTGAGGTAAGCTAGCCTAATGAAAAAAACATAACAGTGCAGTGTAATGATTATCAGGTTAGCCAAAATCAACATTTTCATCATAATATGGTTGTCATGCCAAAATATCAATTCATTATCAAATTACTGCTGATATCCAACACTACACTGACAACAAGCATTAAGTCACGACACGGTCAAAATGCAGAATCTTTCAAGTACATCTCCGACACACTAGGGCCGGTATTGACACACCTGGGTCGATAATAGTTCAGTAGTTAAGGATACGTGGAAACAGTATAACTGATAAGCATTTCATCATTATAATCACAATATATGATCAACAATATAAATATCAATAAGCACGTTTCACAATAGTGCATCATGTCTAAGCATATAAGTGGGTTAGTTAAATCTGATCATTGAAACCACTCATTGCACTAGATCCTCTTAACTTGATTTACTCCTACTGCAATGTTAAGTCTATTCACCGTATGTGTGAGGTATAGAGATATCTGTCAAAATATGAAAACAAGAATATAACGAATTATACAATTATCAATCAAACATAATACACATAATCATAGTGTTTTAAATCATTTCATCTTATTTCCCGGAAAACTTTAAGGATAATGGATATGAGTCTCCTAAATGAGTTACTATCTATTTTAGATTACAATAATCAGTGATATAATAGAATGCTCAGGCCACTACTCGTATAGCTAGTTACGCCTATAGATACAAATATAAAGTGCTCATGCCACTACTTGTATAGCAAGTTAGGCCTAGAGATACAAATATAAGATGCTCAGGCCACTATTCATATAGTGAGTTAGGCCTAGAGGTACACTCAGTGTCCAAACCCATCTTTTCTACCGAGCGGCGAAGTTAATTGCTCAACTACTCATAGCAATCGGGCTGTGTCAGCCACAGATAAAAAGTGCCGGCTTAGAAGTGAATACATAATGGGTTTACCTGATAATACCAACAAAAAGTGGTTAGTATCACTTTTAATTAAGTGGATATAAACATCACTTTTAAAATCCAAGATTCAAATCATAAAATCCTAATTTAGACTAAGTTTTAAAAATCTGATTTGGGTTCTTCGTAACATGCCTCGGAACCTGGTACTGTGGCTTCGGACCTTTCGAGCCACTGCCTAAACTGAGCTTTTATTGAGCCATCGGAACTTGGGTTTTATCCTTCGGAACTTCAGAGCCTGCTACCGAACAAACAGAAAAAATCAGTTGGTCTTTTAAGTCTCAGAACCTGCTGACTACTGTTCGGAACTCCCGAACAGTTCGGATCATCCGAGAGGGTCTCGGAACCTCACAGCAGAAACAGAGAGCTCAACGGTTACTCTCTATTCCTTCGGAACTTGGGTTCGGAACTTCCGAAGACTGATTCTCGGATCTTCCGAGAGTTATTTTCTACATAAGTTACCTATAACAGAGCAGTAACGGGTGGGACAGTATGAAATATGAATCCAGAAATAATGGGTGTCATGGATTCATTTTTCACATCCTCTTGGTCGGATGGACTCTACAATGAGTCTTCTTTCCTTCAGAAATCAATTGAAGTCCTTAAATTGATTAAAAATCGGATTAAAACGGAAAACCAGTAAGACACAAGAAAATCCATGTTTTCACTAAATTTCAAATTCGATTTTCGGATTCAAAATTTAACCAAAAGACTTATATTTGATTCTAAACTGATTGAAATTTCAAAACAATGACAATGGTTACCTTCGCTTTCGTTCCTGGGTTGAAGATCACCAACTGGGAAAATCTCCCACTTAAGCTAATAGTAAAAACTAATAGTCAAGAATAGAGGTTTCTCTTTGAGAATTCAGTGGAAAAATTTATCTGGAAATGACCTGAATTTATAGGCAATAGAGGGCTAGGGTGGTAGGTACCATGCAAGGCTGAGAGGTGACCACATCACCTCTGCAACCTACGATCATAGCTTGCATGAGTCGATGGTCATGCAACTGCTTCATCGCATCACCTGCTACGCAGGTGTTTGCAGAAGTTTGGGTAATTGCACTTTATTCCTCTTAAAATTATTTGCAGTTTAATCTAGTTTCTTTATTTTTAAATATTTAGCTATTAAATTATCTATTTAATTTAATCCATCACACCCAAAATGTTGGATTTGAAAAACTAAAGGTACCATAAAAATTTGGATATTTACATTACATCATAATTACTTGATTTAGACAAAAATCATGTTTTTGACACTATTCACTTATCTTAATTTGTATTTATTTTAAGAATTTAAAATCTCTATTTTCAATATCTGGAAAAAAAAATAATGTATTAAAATACAATCTAACTATACATATTTTTCTCTAAATTTTCAGCCTTTTAAAATTATTAAAATAAGCATTTCTTTAGCTTTCGGGATCTTTTTTTTGGTAACATTTAATAATGGTTTATCTGAAATAATAAAAAAAATATACTTGTAAATTTCAGAATTTAAATCCCTAACAGGAAGATCAATAACACTCAAATAATAATAACCAAACAATTATTCAAATAATAAAACACTGTTAATGGTAAATTAATATTTTGCCCTTCCAACTGAGATGAGTTGGATCAAAAAGCTATCAAGCTCTGATTGGGTCAAAACTGGATTTTCACTAATCCCACACTTTAATCTGTGTGATCAACAGGTTAAATCATAATATTTAAGCCTAATTCGGGTCAGGGTATTACACTACCCGTGATAATCCCAACCCCAGACCACGAATTGAGCTCACAAGCATTGTCTCCTTGCAAAACATGAGCAACTATAAGAGCCCTCACTCATATGACCCCTAAGAGATCCAAGCCGTCCCATCATCGTGTCAGTGCCTCATCGCATTATCATAATATCCAAGACTACGACTTGGGCTCGCAAACGTTGTCTCCCTGCCAAACATGAGCGGCTACGAGAGCTCCCGCTCATATGACCCCCAGGAGATCCAAGTTGTCCCATGGTCATTGCAGTGCCTCCTCATACTACTAGAATACTTGCACCTCCTCACACTAGAATAATATCACTGCCTCTTCGCACTATTAGAATATCTAATACTACGACTCGGGCTCACAAACTCCATTTCCTTACCAAACATGAGCGGCTATGAGAACTCCCACTCATATGATCCCCAGGAGATCCACGCTATCCCATGGTTGTGTTAGTGCCTCCTCACACTATCAGCTACATGCGCCTCCTCGCGCTGTAATGATATCAATGCCTCATCATACTACCAGAATATTTGCGCCTCCTTACGCTATAATGATATCAGTGCCTCCTCACACTATCACACCAGGGGTATGTCCTACTTCTAACCCATGGTGGACCCAAATTTACCAACACTATGTTCGAGGACAACCCATCACACTCTAAGGAGTATATCGGTCTACTCTCACACCCACCTAGAGTTCCAAGTCCACACTCCCGTCTTCACAAACGGTTAGTTACGCGACTCCAAATGTAATACCATGACCCAAATTAGGCTTAATTAATATGATTTATTTTAATAAATTATAATTTAACCTGTTAATCACAAAGATTACAGTTAGGGCTTTGTGAAAAGTCCAAGTTTGGCCCAATCAGAGCTCGATAGCTCGATGATCCAACTCATCTAAGTTGGAAGGGCAAAATGGTAATTTACCGTCGACAGTGTTATTTTGTTGTTTATTTAATTGTTTGATTATTGTTTGAGTAATATTGATTTCCTTAATTAAGGATTTAAATATGAAATTTATAGGTATTTTATTATATTTTTCTTCAGAAAATGTTATTAAAAACTATCCGAAAAGATCCCAAAAGTTAGGAAATAATTATTTTTAAACAATTTTAGAAGTAAGATTTTTTTTAAAAAAATATGTGTTTTAGATTTTGTTTAACTCATTGTAATATCCTGTCCCAAAAAGTCTCACATTGCTAGTGGTATTGGAAATTCCCTGGTATATAAGTAGTAGCCTTCCTCTTTCTAGTAAAAGGCCTTTTGGAAGCAACAGTGGGTTGGCTCACCGAAGCAAAGCCATGCTGGTCCGTGTGTAGGCCCAAAGCGGACAATATTGTGCTAGCGGGAAGGGTCATTACAAAATGGTATCAGAGCATGGTTCAACTCTCTGCCTGAGGGTGTGGGCTTGGTTGTTGAATGTGCAGAGCTGGGGACGGTTCTGGCTTTAAGGGGGTAGATTGTAATATCCTGCCCCAAAAAGTCCCACATTGCTAGTGGCATTGGAAATTCCCTGGTATATAAGTAGTAACCTTCCTCCTTCTAGCACAAGGCCTTTTGGGAGCAATAATGGGTTGGCTCGCCAAAGCAACGCCGTAAGGGTCCGTGTGTAGGCTAAAAGCGGACAATATTGTGCTAGCGAGACTGGTCGTTACAAGTTCCCTTAGTGACCCTTGTTACAATTTTCACTCATACTCTCTCTCACGAGAAAATGGACATTATATACTAATCAGATCGACGGTACATCTATGATGATTAGGCTTCATTGAAGTTAACAAGTAGGATAGGCAAAATATAGACAAACTAGTGGAGTCTTATGAGATAAATGAGTCCCCTTTCGCATAAAAAAATGATTTTATAAAACAGATATTAAATTAGCAATACTATACAGAGTAGATTGTAGAGTGACAAAAAAAGATAAATAAACAAAATTAGAACAATAGAAATACTAGATTATGATGTTGATGATAATGATCTTATAATACTCTATATTAGCTTACTTCGACGTACGTTACTTAGAATAGATTCAAATATGTCTAACTCATTAATTGAGGAACCTTGACGGAGCACACACCTGGGACCCAAAGCCCAACGTGTGAAATACCTTTCCTTTTCCCTTTCCTTTCCAAATATAGAGAATGAAAGTTTTCCTCTTCAAGAAAGATTCTCGCTCAAGCACTGATGGAATCGTTGGTTCCAACACTCCACAACCGATTCTTTTTCCTTTCTTAATTTATTTTAGTTTTTTTTTAATGAATTTTCATTATTATTTTGTTGCTATTTTACTTTTGAGTTTTTTCCTATAAAACCCCAATTAGAGAATGTAAAGATTAGATTATTGAATATGAATATTTGATGGGTTCTTCCATGTTATCTTATTCTTCCCCGGTGGATTCCGGCTATCTTTTTCTTCCTCGTGGATTCGAGTGATTAAACCATTGACGGTGTTCGACCGGTCTTCTTTACCTCTGAAGGTTCCTGCTGCTAACAACGATTGGGCACCCCCGGATCTCACCCCTGTCTCTTCTACTGGTATATGAAGACCAAGGCCTCTTTTCCGCCGTGCTACTGGCTGGTTTGAACCCAGGCCAACGCCGGCTCTATTCTTAGATCTGTCATTGCCTGTTTGCAAGTTGGGTTGTTTTAGATCCTGAGTTCCAATGCTGTTTGGGTTTTCCCCAAACCATCTCCTGTTATGTGCTGCACGTGCTACTCAGCTGGCAAATTAGTTTCCAAGTTGGCAAAAAACTTGTGATAGGCGTGATAGCCTCACACGATTTTAATGGATTAGTTTGATTTGCATTTTGAATTTAAATTATGTTATCTCTTTCATTGGATTAGTTTGATTTGAATTTTGAATTTACATTATGTTATCTCTTTCCTTAAAAAGTTGTAACCTCTCCCTAATTTTAGGCAAAAGGAGTTCTTTTATATTTGGAATACAATTAGTAAAGTGGAAAAGAAAATAATTGCCAACCAGAATCGTTTAGGAGGAGGAGACTACCTTGAACAAGTCTCCCCTGTCCACTCTTTTCCATTCTTCTTTCTTTTCCACTCATTCCTTTCACTGCACTCATCCTAGTCTGTCCATTCTCAAGTCAATTTCTGATGGGCTCACCGCATCTCCCTCTGCCCTTCTTCTTCTCCACCTTCATCCCTCTGCCCTTCTTCTTCCTCCATCATCCCAACCATCAAAGATGCCCAACCAGCTCTTCCATCACTGCCCATTCAAACCCACATCCACAGAACCTACGTTTCCCATTATTACCACTGTACTTTACCCACTTCCATTTTAATTCCCTTTCTTAACTTCCATCTTACTCATTAACCTAACTCCTTGATGCCATTAATACCTTGCACAATTGTACCAACCAACGTTGACCATACCCAAGTTTCATTGACCACCCCTTTAGCCGGTCAAAGCACCCCAAGTCCCCATTAACCCATTGGACCCTTATTAATTAATTAAATCACCCATTTAAACCCATTTAAAGCCTATTACCCATTTGATCATTTTGTATTTCCATTTATCCAATCATTATGCATCCATATTTTGACCCGATCATACCCACTGCATCAAACCTCCATCTCTTCAAAACTTGAGACACATGAACCTTTTGTAATATGATAATAAAATTCAAACTCATTTAATTGTTGAATTGAAATTTGAATTTTTTTACTAGCACAAATGTGAGTTTAAGTCATTACTAAACTGCACATGATGATGCAACCCTAAACCAACCAATCTCCATCCAACCCTAGTTCCAAGTCCTAACCCATTGAGAACCAGGGTTGCGTTTGGATGGGGGGTAAGAGGGGGTAAACCCTCGTTACCCCTTGTTACCCTCGTTTGGTAACAAGGGAATAAGGGTAAAAATTCAAATTTTTACCCCTCTAGTCACCATTTTGAATACCCTGATGGGGCTTGAGGTATTCATTCTTGAATACCCCTCCTTACTCTCCCTTTTGCTCTTTTATGAGATTTTTCTTTTTTTATATTTTATTTATTTATTTATTTTGGTGAGCACTTGGCTTTTATTTTTTTTTAAAAGCACTCCTTCATTTGATAAATTTCATATCACCAAATAACAAATTATATTTTTTTTATGAAGAGATATGTAGAATTTTTTTATTCATTTATTGAAATTTAAAATAATAATAGTGGCTTTTTATTTATTTTTATTTTTTAAGGAAACCTTTCCACTATTTATCCCGTGCCTTCCTCTATTTTTCAATTATATATTATATAATTGAAAAATTAATAGATTTCAAATAATTAGCAATTTATTTTTATATTATATAGATTTTCAACATTAATGCATTTGGACAAGGAGTAATTTTTTACAGGGGTTACCCCAAGTTACCCTTGAGTAGGGGTAATTGTAAGTAGGGATAACGTGACATATTAACAATTTTAGAATAATTAATAATTTTATTTAATCCATATAATATAAAAATAAAAATAATTTTTTTGAAACGTATTTGTCAAAATGTTTTATTTTTAAGGGGTGATTCTGTCGAAATTTCAATAGGATTTTAAAACTCTGAAAAAGTTTGAGATTCATGATAATCTCTTTCAGGTTAATTAACAATTTATTCTGTTAGAAGATTATTTTAAAAATGTGTCAACGTGATGCATTTGGGTGAGGGGTAAATTTTTACAGGGGTTACCCTTGAGTAGAGGTAATTGTAAGTAGGGGTAAACTGACATATTAATAATTTTATGAGAATTAATAATTTTATTAAATCTATATAATATAAAAAAAAATTCTGCAACATTTTCAACGTAATGCATTTGGGTGAGGAGTAAATTTTTACAAGGGTTACCCTTGAGTAGGGTAAACTGACATATTAATAATTTTATGAAAATTAATAATTTTATTAAATCTATATAATATTAAAAAAAAAATCTGCAACATTTTCAACGTGATGCATTTGGGTGAGGGGTAAATTTTTATAAGGGTTACCCTTGAGTAGGGGTAATTGTGAGTAGGAGTAAACTGACATATTAACAATTTTATAAGAATTAATAATTTTATTAAATCTATATAATATAAAAAAAATATCTGCAACATTTTTCAACATGATGCATTTGAGTGATGGATAAATTTTTACAAGGGTTACCCTTGAGTAGGGGTAATTGTAAGTAGGGGTAAACTGACATATTAATAATTTTATGAGAATTAATAATTTTATTAAGTCTATATAATATAAAAAAAAAAAATCTGTAACATTTTCAACGTGATGCATTTGAGTGAGGGGTAAATTTTTACAGGAGTTACCCTTGACTAGGGGTAATTGTAAGTAGGGGTAAACTGACATATTAACAATTTTATGAGAATTAATAATTTTATTAAGTCTATATAATATAAAAAAAAATCTGCAACATTTTCAACGTGACGCATTTGGGTGAGGGGTAAATTTTTACAGGGGTTACCCTTGAGTAGGGGTAAACTGACACATTAATAATTTTATGAGAATTAATAATTTTATTAAATTTATATAATATAGAAATAAAATTTCTGCAATATTTTCAACGTGATGCATTTGGGTGAGGGGTAAATTTTTACAGGAGTTACCCTTGAGCAGGGGTAATTGTAAGTAGGGGTAAACTGACATATTAACAATTTTATGAGAATTAATAATTTTATTAAATCAATATAATATAAAAATAAAATTTGTACAACATTTTCAACGTGATGCATTTTAGTGAGAGATAAATTTTCACAGGGGTTACCCTTGAGTAGGGATAATTGTACGTAGGGGTAAACTGACATATTAACAATTTTATGAGAATTAATAATTTTATTAAATTTATATAATATAAAAATAAAATTTATGTAACATTTTCAACGTGATGCATTGGGGTGAGGGGTAAATTTTTATAGGGGTTACCCTTGAATAGGGGTAAATTGACATATTAACAATTTTATGAGAATTAATATTTTATTAAATTTATATAGTATAAAAAATAATAATTATAATTTTTATGAAGAGATATGTTGATATTATTTATTTATTTATTTATTGGAATTTAAAATAGTAATATAAAAAAAAAAATCTTTATTTATTTTTTTAATATTAGAATGCAAGTGTTCATTTTAAATTATAATTATGAAAAATAATTTATAAAAATTAGATAATATTATTATAAGTTATATTATTAAAATTTAGAATATTATTTAATAATTATATTTTATAAAAAAAGTTTTAATATATCAAATTACCCTTACTTGTACTTATCAAATATGATTTTTTACCCTTAAGATAAAATTTTACTTTACTACTACAATTATTAAATAAGGATAATTTCAATTAAAAGATGACCCCTAATGGAGGATAACCCCAAAAAAATTACCCCCATCCAAACGCATCCTAGATGTCAAAACTTAGAGGGCAGAATCGACCCTCTCCTTGGAGTTGGGATCAAATATAGAGTGACACAGTGAAGGGAGCATCAGGATCCTTCTACGACACTCGTTGTCACCTCGGAGCTTCTACGACTTCCTACTTTCTTTACCTCTTTCTGGAAACCTCCCCACTCTTTTATGAGTAAATATAAATGAATTCCACCTTTCTTCAAGCAAAGCAAGGCATAATCTCATCACTCTCCACACCAATTTCTGCTTCTTTGCCTCTATTCCAAACATTCTATCAGTTTCTTCTGTTCTGCTACTTTCAGCCGTCTGTCATGGCTTCTCTGGTGAAGGTGAATGACCACCCATTTGTTATTCCACTCTAACCCTATAACCAATGACAATAAATCATCCTTCGTTTTTTTTTTTTAATTTCATTTTGTTAGATTTTGAATAATCTGTTTGAGATTTCGTTTAGTAAATAATGATTGTTTATTTGAGGTTGATTCTCATAATTAAAACAAATTAACCTTCTGTTTGACAATCATAAGACTTAAATCTTCAGCTTTTTAACTGCAAATACAACGAATTCTTATGGACTCAAATTTACAAGAGACCAGACTTTCAAATTTAAATCTTCAAAAGGCTCGTCTTAGAACTCAAATTTGGATGTTTTAGAACTCAAATTAACAAGAGACCATTCTCCTTTTTTTTAAAAAATAATTTTCATACTGTTATGATTATTCAGATATTTATTTGTGGAATTGCAGGGTTCCTGGAGAGCGTTGGTAAGTCGTTTGGGAGGAAGTAAAGGGTTTGCTTCTACGGCCGCACCTTCCATCAACATGGCCCACGATCAGTCCCACAAATCAAGGTAGTTTTTCAATCGAAATCCATTCCTTCGTAATGAGAATCTCCTAATTCCATTCACATTGAAATTGAAAAAGTTTGATGTCAAAATCTCTGTTGACTTTAGGCGTATTAAGGGGGACTACGTACCTGTGTATGTGGCGCTTGGTTTGATAGCGTTGTCATTATCATTCGGCCTCCACACAGCAAAGCAGCAACTGATGTACTCACCCAATGTGATGGTGAGCAAGAAGAAGAGAGAAGCAATAGCAGAGATAGATGACCCTGATTATGTTGCCAACCAAGCTCACAACTTTCTTCGTAAATCTTTCTTCAGAAAGATAGCACAAGTCCAGGAATTGGATAAGGACCATGTTTTTCTCTCTCACCCCAATACTGGACATGCTCTCCACAGGTAAATCATTCATTTCTATTCTTAACTTTTATGCATCTTTTCCAACTCTTAAGCTAGTTACGTTTTCAGTTTCAGGATACAAAAAATATTGACGAAATACTATAAAATCTAGAATGGCCTTGGGAAAACAATATAAACCAAAATTTTGATAAATATTTAGCCAAAATTCATTTTTTTTTAAATGTTTCACAAATATCAGCTATTATGACTGATATGAACGGACGTGTTTTGTCAAGTGCACCTCATGGGTTTCTTCTCTTTAGAAATTTAAGGAGTATTTCTATGAACGTATCTTGCTTTCTATCTTTTTTTGGGGGGTGATTTGGGTTCTTGGAATCTTTGTATTTTTGTTTTGCTTTGCTTTGTGTTCATTTTGTTTTTGCACCTCTTAGTGACTATTTTAATAAAAAATATCAGCTAGTATGACTGTTATGACCCGTTTTGGGTGTGGAGGAGAAAAAGAAACCCATCTCAGTCGAAATTTGAATCTCAGAAGGGATTTGTCAGATTATGATTTCCGCAGTGATGGCGTTGGACCCCCTGTATGATGATCGAACAGAGAGGATGAGAAAAAAAAGGGATCATTCTTCAATTGGTTTTATTTTTCTATCAATATTGGTGCTCTGTTTTCTTGTCGTAGTCCAACCACGAGATTCAGACCCGGTGTTTTTGCTGCTGCTTGTTACCACAATTTGTGATATCTGTGCCAAGAAGAAAGGGATGCAACTTGCTCTTCTCCTCCTACTTTGCTGTCATTCAAGCACGCCTTGTTTTGCTTGTTTCTCCAATATGAGATGACCTGTTTAGTCGAAGAAAGGGACGCAACTTGCCCTTCTCCTCTTACTTTGCTGCCGTTCGAGCATGTCTAGTTTTGTCGTCTCTCTAATATGAGATGGCTTGTTTTTGGACACCTTATCCATTTGTTGTGGAATTCATCCACTTTACTATTTGGAGGACTCTGATTCGTCCTCACTTTGTTGGCTTTTATAGCTTCAGCCTTCATCTTTGCTGGCTTTTTTGGCTTCAACCTTTATTATTTGGAGGACTCTGATTCGTCCTCTCACTTTGTTGGCCTTTATGGCTTCATCCTTCATCTTTGCTGGCCTTTATAGCTTCAACCTTTATTATTTGGAGGATTTTGATTCATTCATTCTGTTTGCTGTCATTTCTGATCTGATTGATCGATGTGCTTCAACCCTTTTTGGCATTTTCTATGCCTTTGTCTTTCAGGCCATTCTAGCATGTGTTTATCGCAGATTGCGATTTTTGTTTTACCGGACCACTGTTTTACGGCCATTACTGTCATCTGTGCCATTCTTTTTTACAGGCCACCATTTGTGTACGCCGCTTGTCATTTTGCAGCCAGTTTGCGTTGCCACTTCACAAATTTTTGTAGGAAATCTTTGTGGCTAATCGGTGTGCCACTTTTGTAGTTCACCTGTCGTTTCTTCACATTCTAAGCTTCGTGTTCATCTATGCTTCAGCTTGTGAGGGCATGTTAGAATATATTTAGGATTTTAGATTATTAAAATTATTATGTACTTAGGACTCTAAGTTTAGTTTATCTCTAATTAAGAGATGTATTTGATTTAGAATTAAGTTAAGAGTTTGAATTTGATTGTGATTGTCTTAGGATCGATTAAAGGCTATAAATACATATAACAGTTTAGACTTGATTAATAATATACAATTTATTATTTTTTACATTGGTAGTTGGGCACATTAGAAAAGGCAGGGGTCTAGTGTGCTGCTGAATTCTCTGCTTGACAAAGTGGTGGTTAGATTCGTACGTTTTTTTTTCCTTTTTAGTTTAGAGTCTAGAGAGTTTTCATAAGCACTTTTTTCTTCCCATCTTCCATATCACCTTCTATTCTTATTGGTGTCAAGTTGTTTCAAGTGAACCTTCCATTCTCAGGTTCATGTCTTTGGATTCCAATTTGTCTCCAAGTGGGTCCAGGCCCAAAATGAAGTGAACGGATTCTGATTTGAGTAAAAGTGGGTCCCTTGGATTGTGTTTGAGGTCTCTTCTTTCCTCTATAGATCCAAATATAGATTTGGATTTCTAATTTGTCAATTTTGTCGAATCGAATTTTGACCTGATTATTGTCTGGTTCGATATCCACATCAAAACTCATATAATTTATAGACGATCCCTGCAAATACATCCTACCATGAAGCAACTCGAAGACCTGAACCAAGTCCAAGTGGGTCCCTTGGATTGTGTTTGAGGTCTCTTCTTCCCTCTATAGATCCAATTATAGATTTGGAGAGCTAATTTGTCAATTTTGACCAGAGTATTGTCTGGTTCGATATCCATATCAAAACTCATCATTTATGGAAGATCCCTGAAAATACATCCTACTATAAAGCAACTCGAAGACCTGAACCAAATAAAATCCCGTTCAAAACTCACAAGGGAAACCACCAAAAATAGGAAGAGAATAAATAAAGGTTGGTGGTGGTGTGTGTGGGGTGGGGGGACAGAGGAGGTGGAGGGAAGGGAAGAGAGAGAAAGAGCAAAATATGTCCGGAAAATGGGTACCAAACTTCTTATTCATAACCCTTTCTTTTTCATCTTTTGATCATCTTATCTTCACCGAGCCAAATCCACATCAACATTTATGGATATGCAGATCTTTTTTTCTATGTTTGGTCATCTTCTCTTTGCCTGCAGGAAACATTGACATCTTTTCTTGGATTCATGTGACAGTGCCAAACATGTTGAGACTCTCAAATCTGTTGGAGTTGACGCCGGCAACCACTGTTGATTAAAGCCTGCAATATCTGTAGTCTCTATGTACATATGTTGTTGGATTTATGGTTTGCTGTATTCCACTTGACCTGCTTGGTTGCACCAGATCTCTCAAAGTGGAACAGAGCTAGAGTCTTTTGAGACAGATTTGTTCAGCTCAAGTGTTCTTGCTAGTATTGTACAGTTTTACCGAATAGCATTGGCTTGAAAATAGGAAGTGGGAACATGAAATTGTATGGGTAACATCGATCAGTTTATATAAAGACAGGTTTTCAACAATTTGCCTGGTGGTGGAACTTCCCTGGCGGCCCCAAAAATTCTAAATAGGGTATTTTTGGTATTTAATATATTATTATAAATAATATTTAATTATATATAATAAAAAGAGTTTATCTAAATCTATTTTCTATGCTTTTTTAGAATAATGGCCTTTTCAAGTTGGGACTTTTTAAATGGGGCTTTCTTGAAATAAAAAATGTTCTTTTCAAATTATTAATAACTTTAACCAAATAAAATATTTCTTCTGTTTCATTTTAATTATCTCATTTTAAAATTTTGATTTCTTTAAGGAAGAGTTCTGAAAAGGTTTATGAACTTCTCTTCAAGAGTAGATAGAGAGATTCAAAATGAGATATCAGACAACTATTTTGGGATAATTCCAAAATGCATATCAGACAACTAAATTGGGATAGAGGAAATAGTAAATAGATAACTAGAGTTAAATTTCAAAATATTAAATATTTTAACTAAATGAAATAATAACAATTATAAAGGTAGTTGAACGAATAGAAAGGAAATTATAAGTGCTTTGTAAGAATAGGTACTTAAGTTTAAAATCATGTCACCCTCATCTAAAAGTTTCACATAGGTTGGCAGCTTGGGTGGTGGGACTTTATATGAGGAGGTAAAGTCTCTCTCTATCACAAGGTCTTTTGGAGTGTCTCTTTGGTTGGGACTCCAATAAAAAATCGTGGAGTCCAGGTGTGGGATCCAAAGCAGACAATATTGTAATGGGTAGGGTCGGATCTTCACAAATGGTATAAGAGCATGGTTCAACCCTCGAACTATGTGGGCTCTACTTACGTAACGTTGTCGATCTGTCTGCGTGGACTCCTGTCAGTGTGACATGACAGAGCTAAGGATGACTTTGTTCTTAAGGGGGAGGGGGTGGTGGATTGTAGCACCCCCATCCAAAAGTCCCACATGGGTTGGGAGCTTAGGTGGTGGGGGCTTTGTATGAGGAGGCAAAGCCCCTCTCCTTTTCAAGGTCTTTTGGGATGTCTCTTTAGATGAGATTTTCAATGCAAAAACGTGCGGGCCTCAAAGCGAATAATATTGTGATGAGTAGGATCAAGTTGTCACAGATAATTATATAAAAATAGTAATAAAAATATTTTCACATTATAATTTGTTTCCTTCTCTTAAAACAAGTGTAGATAGAAATACATGAAGGCTGTAATATAAATGAAGGTGGAAAAAGTAAACAACTGTAGCAAAATGTTTAAATCATTAAACTGAAATCATAAATAATTAAAACTTGAATTATCAAATACAACCATATAATATCCTTTAAAGTACGTGGTTTAATATATTTAAAATCAATAATTATTAGACTATTAGAACTATTTAGCAATAACTAATAATATTATAAATATTAAATATTAATTTAGACAAGATAGATTAACCCACTTATATATTAATTAATTGTTATCATGAGGAGTGGATATAATAGATTAAATGGACCGTACTCGATAAATATTAATAAATTGTATATGGACTATTATAAAATAATAGATATTTTATGTGATATATTAATTATTAGAAACTTAAGAAGTGAATGACCCTAATCCTAGCTTATTTAAGCTTCTCTTTCCCCTCTCCTTGCTGCTACAATACTAAAATCTGCAGCAGCAGCCATTCCCTTGAAAATCCCTAGCTAGCCGACCCTCTCTCTCTTCTATTCTCTCAGAAACCCTAAACCCTAACTTGCCCACCTTCCCTCTCCGTCTCCTCCTTTCCCCTCTCCTTCTTAATGCCTCTGCTCTTCTTCCACTCTCTGTTCTTCTCCTCTCTTCCTTGGGCCGCCGATCCTCTTCCCCTTTTCTCCCTCTCTTGAAGCTCAAATTCTCCATCTTCCCTCAACTCTCTGCAAATAGGGTTATAAATAAAGGGGTTTTGCACTTTTCAAAATGGAAGCCTAAAGCGACAACCTAACTCGTCTAATGGTTAAGTCGGTCTTGCCTGTCAGAGACTGACCTTTGCAATGGTATTATTATGCAAACTTAAATATGAGCACACCAAATAAAATGGTAAAAGGTCCATCAAAAAATTTCTTGCTTTTTTAAAAAGGAAAATAAGTTTATCCAAAATCATCTTAATTGAAGAAATCAAATTATGTCTTTAAAGACAAAAAAATTTAAAATTAATTTAAATTGGTAATATTTTAGAAAACTTGGAAAAAATAGCTTAATTGATTATATGATGGTGAAAAAAGACCATTCCTATCACTACTTCATTTAATTGGCTCCATTCCTAACTTGTGGAGTTGTACATTTACATAAGTGCAAATGTGATATTTTTCAATTTTTTAAAATTCTTTTAAATTTGTGAACTTTTAAAATTCTCACCCCAAAAATTCTTTTAGTAATGGTTACAACCTGCTATCTAAAACTCATAGATCCTGCCTTTTCATTAGTTATTCTTGAAAATTGATGTATTTCTTATTCACTAATGACAATACAAGAAGTATTTGTACACAAACCCTAATTAGGCATTATAAAGGACTAAACTACCCTCAATATATTGAAGGATTAAAGTACCTTTAGTATTTAAAGAAATTACACGCACACAACCTCTAACACCTGCCTTCAAACTTGTGATGTTACAGTGTTAATCATCAAGAGTTTGCAAAGAAGATATGAACATATGTAATGGTGTGTGACTTCGTGAAGAAGCCAACCAATTGCATGGCAGTAGAGACAAATGAAAGAGATTGTGCCAAGCTGTAGATGAGGTCGCACAAAATGTAAATCCAGCCCAATATGCTTGATATGCTAATGAAAAACTAAGTTATGTGCAATTTGAATAGCACCTTTATTATCACAATACATAATGTTAGTCCCAAGGTTTCAATCCAAGGGTAAATGAGTAATTTTGATGATAACAAAGCAATGTTTAATGCTATTAATATTTCAAATTGGATTTATCATAAGACATGTATCAAAAGATCCATGCTTCAAAGGAGACATGTATTAGATATTGGGCAGTTACACTCAAAAGCCAATATATCTAAAATGCAGAGATCAATGAAAACCAAGTTAAAGCACTTAAGATCAAGTCAATGTCAAGCATTGGAGATCAAATGGAAAAGATACAAGGGCTGAAGATTAAAGACCAAGTCAATATCAGTGTCCTTAGGCTTAAGTCATGACTGTTGGGTTCATATCTTATAAAGTTACTCAGGTTTTTGAACACCATGGCTCAATCAGAGAATTAATTGGACCATAGGACCTAAACAACATATAGACAATATCTTGGATAGGTCCCTAAGTAATTTGGCTAAGTCCCTGTGACTATTGAAAATAGCCCAATGCCCAAAATCTATTTAAGTTTGAAAATTTCATAAAACAGGGCAGAACGAGTGACTGCTAACTAAGATACTGAACATACTGTTAAACATATTTGCTCCCAGTTAAGAATGGGGACCGGTTCTCAAAGAAAGGTCGACCTATAATGGGCGACCGGTTCTCAAAGAAAGGTCGACCTATCGGAGAATAGATTGATAAACATTTGCCCCAATTAAGAACAGGCGACCAGTACTCTGGTAGAGGTCGATCGGTCTGTACACTCTGAAAATATTTCTACTCTCAGTTAAGAATGGACAACTTATATTGCCAGGGAGGGTGACCGGTCTCTAGTGATAAAACTCATATTCTCAAAAGAATGGGCGACATGCCCTCTGTAAGGTCGACCGGTCTAAGCACTCTGTAAATGTTCATGCTCTCAGTTGGGAACAGGCGACTGATGTTGGCTTAGAGGTCGACCAACCTCTTGTTGAATGTTCATATTTTCAAATGAATGGTCAACCATTCCCTCTAGAGAGGTCGACCAGTTCAAAAATAATTATTGTTGCCAAGCAATAAATGCTTGGGCCTTGGTATTCTCCTTGGCATATAAGTTTGGAGTCCTTGGGGTGTCTCATTGGGTGGGACCTCCAGAAATAAAGTCTTGCGGACCCAGGTGCAGGCCCAAAGCAGACAATATTATGCTGAGTGGACTGGAACGTTACAAATGGTATCAGAGCACGGTTCAACTCTCGGACTGAGGGTGTGGGCTGGTGCATGTTTGGACCGACAGTAGAGCTAGGGGCGGCTTTGTTCTTAATGGGGATAGATTGTAGTACCTCGCCCCACTAGGGTGCCAACCTTAATTACAGATAGCACCATTCCTACATTGTAGCCAGGCTAGGCGCTAGGAGTGTCCCAAAAGTCCCACATCGCCTAAGCCTTGGTGCTCTCCTTGGTATATAAGCTTGGAGTCCTTTGGGTGTCTCCTTAGGTAGGACCTCCAGAAACAAAGCCATGCGGACCCGGGTGTGGGCCCAGAGCAGAAAATATTTTGTTGGGTGGACTAGGGCGTTACAAATTGATAGTAACCATTGTTAACCTACTTGAGAATTAAGTGCAATCAATTCAAATCATTCTCTTGCTCAAAAACCCCTTCACTTGCAAATGTTGTTCTGAGCCATACTCTTAGTGAACCAAATTTGTATACATTTGAGAGCTACTCCTAAGCTACAACTTGTAATCTTCTACTTTTCTTCAAGAGATCAAATTATAAGGGGTTGGTGTAACCCTAGTGAAGATAGAAGAGGGTTCATCTACTTCAACTTGAGGAGTGGTGTACTCAAAGCCTTGTAATTGATTTCTTCTCCACCATTGAGGAGAAGTTGAGTGTATTCATCCTCAAGTGGTGTACTTAAGGCAAGAACGTAGGCAAGTGCACCTTTACCACTAAGCTATAACATCTTTCATAGCTTTAGTTCACGTCTTCTTTTATATATAGTGTTATGTGAAAATGGACACTTTAACATTAAAAAAAAAAAAGGCACTTTTAACATGAAAAAGGGTTATCTAGATAACACTTTAATAACATTTTAATGTTAAAGCTTCCGTTGATAAAATGAAAAAATATAAGTTGAACAAAGTTTGAATCCTAGACCTCCACATGGAAACAAATACCTTTACCACCAAATTGTAATACCTTTCATATTTTTAATTTACGCCCTATTTTATATATAGCGTTTAGCTAAAATTGACGCTTTAAACATAAAAAAATGCTTTAACATTAAAAAATGTTATCTAAATAGCGTTTTTATGTTAAAATGTCCACTTTCATATTAAAGCGTCCGTTTTGGCAGGTTTTTCTATTGCAGTTCTTTTGTGATTTTAAAAAGTAGCATGGGCTATTTTATCTAAAAAAAAAAGTTTGACTAGATGCTAGAGACACTCTGACCCAATTTCTTAGTTTTTAAATATGTTTACCCGATTGCACGACTTTTAAGATATTTTCAATGAAAAATCCATTGCACAACTTTTAAGATATTTTCAATGAAAAATCCCTAGTATAATGAGCACTCTATGCGGCCCACCATAGAGAAATCTTGATTTTACTTTAAGTATGTCTTGTATGCAATGTTGTCAAACCCGGACTGCTATGGGTCGGGTCATTCAAAAACTCATCTAAGTGCAACCCGTGGTTCAATCCGATTCAGTAATGAAACCTTGACCCGTTAAATCTTAAAACCCTCTTAAAAAAACTCCATCGTCCCGGAAGAAAAACTCCATCAAACCGGAAGAAAAAAGAAAGCCTACCTGCATTCTTGCACTCCTTGTGCTACAGCTTTCCTGAACTTCATCATGCATTCATGCCTAAAGAAAATAAAGAAAACAGAGAGGGGCGGAACTGCGAAAGAAAAGAAAAAAACTAGATGAGCGGAACTGCAGAAGAAAAGAAAAGAACTATAGAGAGACGGCATTTTTAAGTGTTAACGAGAAAATAGGGAAAGTTTGAGATTAGGTTTCCATGAGCACCCTTTTTAGGGTTTGCTAAGGAAATACACTTGAGATACTTAAAAACCACACATGAGCATGGGATTAGTGTGTTTTTAAAAAAAAAATTTTACAGGATTTTATATTTTCTCATAATTTCATTCATTCTATTATTAAATATAAATAAATAAATAAATGAAATACATGGGAGGCAAAAAATTCGACCGAATAAAATGTAGTTATTTAGATTAGTTAAATGGAAAAATTCAATCATTTTAGAGGTTATTTTTTTATGTAAATTTATGAATTGGGTGATTCAAATAAAAAAGTATTTATATTTCTATTTGTTATTTATTTATAATTTCATAATAATATTATAAGGTTGTAATTAGATTATATAAAATTTTGGTATTTGAGTAGGTTGATTTTTCAATTCAAACCTGGCTTGAGGCTCGTCGAGCTCGTTGTAAATGAATGAATATAACATTCTATTTGAATGACCCAAATTTAAATATATGATATAACAGCCTGATCCAAGTTAAATTTTAGAGCATGGCATTTTGACTTTCAATTTATTTAGCTATTATATATATATTACTACATTTGGTGTATGTTCTTTTTTTAATTTTTTTAAGTTTTTGATAAAAATAATGTTTGATTAAAATTATAGTAAGCCACTAGTGGATCAAAATATGAATTTAAAATTCAATTTGTACTCACTTGATTACCGGTAAAAGTCACATTTTATCTTATTTTTAAAATAATTTTTGCATTAAATTTTATTTCAACTCATCAATTAAACTAAAATTAATAAGTTAATATTATTTATAATATTATATTAATGATACGGATTTGAACGGATTTATCTATGGATCAACCCGGTTGAATCTTATTTAACCTACCCTTCCGCCTAAACGGATCTCTCAACAAATGGGTTTTTAAAACCTTCCTGATATGGATGTTCAATTATCGAGTTTAAAAACGTGGCGGAGCTTTTTATTGATCAAATGTGAGTTTCACATTGCAAATGGCATGGCAGTGGGTCCCCTTATATAGTGCTTATTAACCAGTCAAATATTTTTCCTCTCGTTCCTTTTAAAGAATAGAAACACATAGCCATCTTTGGGTCGTCTAAGACATACTAAATTAAGCCACTCAAGATGATTTTATCGGTTAATGTAGTTAATTAATAGGTCGAGTACAATTGGTTTGATTTATTTGAGATATATTGAGTCGAATCAACACATTAATAATTATAATATGTTATGTTATCTTAAGTTAATAGTTTTAAAATTAGTTTTAGAATATCTAGAACATATTGTAAAATGTCAAAATTTATATTTAATTATATTTTTATTATAATAATATTTGATTTGAACTCAGTAGGTGAAATTATTCTTCCAGGAGTATGACAAAATATTTAAGATTCCATTATGTAATTAAAGTTCTTTTAAAACAATAAAACCTATAAAATTTAGAACAAATCCATATAACAATATAGCCAAATCCTCCTAAATCACAAATTTTAAATCTTATTTCTATGCTTAATCAATAACCGACAACCTTAAAAAGTTCACATTACTCTTTAAATTTTGTTATAATTTTTATTTTTATTGCTTTAGGTTTATAATTTATTTAATCTAATTAAAATGAATAGATGTAATTGTTAAATATAAATAATTAATATTTTAAATAATAGAAATTAATTGATTTGTATGGACGTATTCTAATATTTCCCATTAATAAAATAAATAAATTAATTAAGTGAAAATAAAACCCAAAACGTGGACGGCAGGATTCGAACCTGCGCGCTCAAAGAGCACATGATTTCTAGTCATGCCCGATAACCACTCCGGCACGTCCACAAGTTGTTATTAATTTCTAGATTATTTTAATTTATAAGAATAATATAGTGTTAGATTAATCCAATCATCACTCATTGTTTTTCCATACATCCATTTATACCCATGCATCTGCATATCTATTTTTTGTCTTCTGATATTCCACTCCATACCTGGTATTCAACTTCATAGACAATTATGTGTATATTATTATTATTATTTTTAGTTATTTTATTCAACTTCATTTTGATGTCATGATTTGATTGGTTATAAGTGATGGCATTATATGATTGAAAATTAATCATAAAACCAGTATTCTCATTGATATAAAGGACCACAACCCCATTTTCTCCTCCCCATATACCTATGTCATTGTGAATCAGATCCTTATTACATGCATCATTTAATCGAAATCTAACCCTGTAGTGCTCATCTTACTTATTGATCTTTGAACCTTCAAAAGTCACATATTGAACAATTTAATCAAGTATATTTTTCACATTTTATCCATAAATATACCTTCAAACAAATATCTCTATATATAGGGCCCACCTAGGAGGTTAAAAGTGTCATGCACAAGCCTGGCTAGAAGTGAATTGAGTTAGTGAATAGAATGTAAAGCATTGTTTTAAAATTGTGAACTGTTAATTAAACTATATTATACAATAGTTGAGTTTAATTAGATTTAGCTGTCGTGTTAAACTTCTTGAATCATTGTGAACTGTGATGTTAGTACATAATACTATAATACATTGTTATATGTAAAAAAAAATTACTAAAGAATAAAAACAATCGAGAATTAAGAAAGAACAAAATAGGGAGATAGGGAAGATAGAGTCAGTGTAATTAGAGTGAGAATTGTCCTTGACAATTTATTTGCTCTTGTTGATCAATTCAAACACAAGAAATTTTTAGTTACAATTGTTTGATTAGTCTAGTGTTCTTGGTTTTTTTTTTTGTCAGTGACTACTGGTCACGTCTAAATTTGTCTTTAACTTGCATCAAGCAACATTGGTACTAATATTTTAGTTTATAAGCATTCCGGACTTGACACGATACTCCCAATGTAACGTCCCATCCCGCTACGTGCGCTTTATCTCTGAAAAGTCTCAAATCATAACTAAGGAATGGATATGGGGCATATTTTTTTTTGAAACGGGATAACTACCTCCCGCTCAAAAATTTAATAAAGGCCAAAACCAACATAATAATAAGCATAACAAACAACCACCGACTGTTCAATATAGTTATACAATCATCCAAAGAAAACATGTGATAATGAGTCCATACAAACAAGTGTATCTGAAAACTAAAGCATAAGCATAATATGAGATATTTAACTACTCTTACTCCTCTCCAGGTACCTCCTCAAAAGGCCCACTTAACCCTTCTGCAATCGGGGTACCTGAAAGACAAGGGTGAGCTAACCAGCCCAGTGAAGAGATAATGCTTATCACAAGTTAGCAACATAAATATATATCATATGTATCAATGCAAGAATATAATAATAACTAGAGTGCCCATGTACATGAAACCCAACTACACCACCAACTAATGATTCACCAACCAAATCCGAGACATCATCTCGGTAGCCCACACCGGGTCCTCAAACAAATCTGGTCTCTTTACCAGTGTCAACAGGAGACTACACCATACACAACTGCTTCAACCACATGAGCTGTGTCGGAAAACCCCTCGACTACGCCTAGGGAAGCCAAACTCTAGGGAAAGCACCTTAACCGCCGGAACGCAATGGGGAAACCTGCATCCCCTATGGGGGTCTCGACCACTGGAGCGGAACTTTTAGTCCTCCAAACAACCAAATCATCATCTCATCATAAACATATACACATATAGATAACCTCTTTGCTCTAAGGCGGACACCTCAACAGCTGGAACGCAATGGGGAAACCCACATCCCCTATGGGGGTCTCGACCGCCGGAGTGTAATGGGGAAGTTCTCCCAACAACTAACATCATCATAAATACATACACATGTGAATAATCCTTCTATCTCAACACCCAACAACGTGTTGTCCGCTGCGGGTTCCCTGCCATGCATGCACATGATATCATGATCATGTATAACAACATAAACATATAACAAGATCTCAAAACACAAGTCCACATACTTATCATGATCTCATTCACATATTATAAGTAAACACCCATCATGTTATCAACAAGTTCCAAGCATCATATCCAATATCCAGACATATATCTCACTCTCAGCATAAATTCATTCCCATGTTATAAATAAATACACAATATGTTATCATTAAGTCATAAGCATTATATTCGACATCCAACACTTTTCTTATTTTCATCATAAATTCATTCACATGTTATAGCTAAACACACAACATGTTATCAATAAGTTTAAAGCATCATATCCAAGATCCAGACATATATCTCACTCTCAGCATATATTCATTCACATGTTATAAGTAAATACACAACATGTTATCATTAAGTCCCAAGCATCATGTTCGACATCGAACACATGTCTTATTCTCATCATAAATTCATTCACATGTTATAGGTAAATACACAACATGTTATCAATAAGTTCCAAGCATCATGTTCAATATCCATTCGTCCGATTAGAATTTCTCATTTAATCGCATATGGTTGACAGGAGTGCACTTGAATGGATCCCTTGCCATAGATTCATTTAATGGTCCCTTACCGAGTGGCTTAATAAACGAAGGGCCCCATTCAAGGCACTCCATATCCATGGTTAAAGGCTAAATAGATGCAAATGCATGCTAAAACAGTGATAAGTCCCCTCACATGTGTGCGTTTTTTAAATCCAAGCGATGAAAAAAGATTGAAGGATTGAAGGAAGTGATGCGCGGGCTACCGGGCTCGAGAAACTGGGACAGGTCTACAAAGCTGGGACAATCCCACAAATCTGGTTGGAAACGCTCTTGCGGACAGGCTTGCAAACGGGCTGGAATGAGCCGAAAACGTTCAGAAGAAGGTCCTGAAACGGGTTAGAAACACTCCAGAATGATTTCTAAAACATGCCAAAATCGAGCCTGAAATGGGCCCAAAGTGGGCATGAAACGGGCATGGGACGGGCCTAGAACTGGGCCGGGCTGGGCTGCTGGATCGAGCTTGCCCTGATTGGATCTGCTGGGTTGAAGAAAGCGAGCTGGGCCCAAAAAATGGGCGCAACTCTATCGGTTTGCTGGGCCTGGATCTGGCTCGGTTCAGGTCGAGATGGGCTTGCCCTGCTCACAACAAAACCCGAGAAAAATAAGAAGGGGTTGCTTAATTGTTGGGCCAAGGAATCACAGAGCTAACCCAGCTGAACTAAAAGGGTTGCTCACTCGATCGAGTCGACTCGGTTGGACAAGGAAAAAAAAAGGGAAGAAGGAGAACAAAAAAGAGAGGATCTGGGTTCTTAGAGTTTTCAAGAAGAGAGAGGAGAGGAGAGAAAGAAAAGGAAACCAAGAGAGGAGGTGGAGGCGGATTAGGGTTGTCCGATGGGGAGGGATGGCAGCACAACACAATCAGAGAAGAAGAAGAAGATAGGAGATGAGAGAAGGAGAGAGCAAAAAATAGGATGGATGGCGGCGGCTTGGGTTTAGGTCTAGGGTTAGGGTTTTGCTAAGAGGGAAGAGAAGTGAGAAAGAAAAGTGTAACAAGAGAGGGTGGGGGTGGGGGCGGTGGCTCAAGGAGGGAAATGAGGAGTTAGGGTTTCAAGCAAAAGAGAGAGAGAGACGACCGAAGAGGGGAAGGAAGGCACCAAGGTGGGTGGCGGCTCCATTGGGGATTAGGGTTTTGGTGAGGTTACAAGAGAGGGGAGAGGAAAGTGGAGGCTAGGGTTTCTCAAGGGAGAGATAAGGAGATATTAAATAGGGGTGAACTAGGGCTTTTGACTACACAATTATGGGGTTCCAAAACTTTTTTTTTTTTTGGGTAAAAAAGAAGAAGAATACAATATTTATAAAATGATTTTAAGATAATACTCAAAGTGTGATTTTCTAATATTTTTCATGAATAAATAGATAATAAATCAAAATTACCAAAATACCCTTCAAACCTCTGAGCTCGAAACCGGGCAAATTGAGACCCACCACGGAGCCTACACAATCTTTACTGCCAACAAAACACCAAAAATAATTCGAAGATCTACAAAAATCTCTAAGACCCCAAAATATCGGATCGAGTCATTACACCCAACATCTATTTTACATGATCAATTATACTGTTCTAACACAATCTTTTCTTCTTTTTGATATTTTTTTTGAGTGGTCATAAAAGAGATTCATTAAAAGATAGGGGAAAATACACAGGAAAAGAACAAAGACAAGAGAGGGTCTAAAAGGGATAGACCCAAAGAAAACACAAAAAAACAAAATGCAAGAAAACAAGAAAATAAGCAAGCAAATAAAATCACTACAACAAGAAAACTCCAACCCAACGGTTATCCACACCCAACTTTGCGAAGGAGTCCACCACTCCGTTGGCTGATCTTCCAACCTTAGAAAAAGATATTCCCAATCCTTCAGCCAAAACTCTCACCTCCCTAACCACGTTTGTCAATCTCCAAGGTGGGCGCCGTAGACCCGTTGCCCATTTGAAAGCATTTCCCGAATCCCCTTCAATAATCAAATGACCTTGACCAAAAGCCTTCCAAATTACTAGAGCTCTCCTAATGCTAAGAATTTCTGCTTCGTTTGAGTCTTTAGAACACACCGACTCGGTGAACATAATGGATGATTCTCCCTTGTGATTTCTAAGCACTCCCCCAATCCTCGCTAGACCCGAATTTCCTCTGGAGGATCCATCAATGTTAAACTTCCAAGTCCCCTGTTGCGGGGGGCTCCCATTTGTCTTGTTTCCTAACTTTTCGAGTTTGAGCCCTCATACAACCCTCCCAAGATAACAAAAGATCATTCATTTTAAGCCCTTTGAAAATTGGGTCCGCCAACAATCATGAAAACCAACACCATTTGGTTCTATGAAAAAGGTCTGAATCGGTGGACGAAATACCTTCAAAAAGTCTAGAGTTCCTTTCCTTCCACAGATACCAAACAATCACTGCCGGTAGGGATTGCCAAGCACATTTCAGCCTAGGTTTCAGACATGAAATGTTCCAAGCTCCTAATAACTGGGAGAAGGAGTTTGAAAAGACCCAAGGAATTCCTAAAAACTTAATGAAATTCATCCACAAACCTTTGGCCACATCACAATTAACAAACAAGTGATTGACATTTTCCAAAAGGGACTCGCACATAACACAATTTAGTACACCCTCATCCCTAAGCAGACCTCTTTTTGATATTTGGGTTATCACTTAATAACCACATAATGTTTGATTCAAACTATGCGTTAGTGCTAATATGTGAGTTCAAAAGCATTCTAGACATTGAGATGTTGCAACGAGCATCTAATCCACATCAACCATAACTACAACATTTGCATCCATGCAATTTTACATTAAGATCTAATATCCTCCAATCCTAAGATGATAATCCATGAATTCCATTTTTTCAAGAAAACTCTAATTTCATGAGAAATTTGAAAATGACCAAACATCATATGAAATATATGAATCACAATAAGACATCATCATTCTCTTCCAAAGATAATTAGTAAACTTTCACAACCTATCTAAGTAATGCTCCAATTTTGAAATTATCTTAGATAGTCATGTGATTTTTCTTTCTATTCTCTTAATAGTATTAAAGGCCTCATTTTTAATTCTTTTTGGGAATAAATGCTACCTAAGTTGTGTAGATTAGTTTGTGAAATAAATGTCTTAAACAAGAAACAAAAATTGGTTTTCACGTAATTACATTTCTCAATATATGCCAACAAGATATATGTAACGTATCAATGAAAAGTCAAGTAAGATACCCATAAAATTTTCAAAATAAGATTGAGATATGAGTTAAATTCATATTTAAATCAACTTTAGAACTTCTTAACACCAATCTTAGCTCTTTTCAATGACCTAAAATCCTATTTGTTTAGGGAATCACTTTAATTCGTATTTAAACAAGTCTTCTCCCTCCATCTCTAAATAGTTAGCAACCCTCCTTGTATATGCAACTCTTTTGCACTAACACTCGTTGATTTGCATTTCTTAGGATTCATTGTCTCCACTCCATTAGGTTGACAATCACCATATTTGATCTAATAATTGTGTCTAGTTCAGGATGAATTGAGGTAGAGAAGTTAAACTCATCGTATCTAGATTAAAAGTGTGCATATTCCAACTTAGAAACTCATCCTAAAGTAGGGCAATTTCTTTATCAAAGGATAGTGAAATTAGTCCACACTCTCAACTCTTCTTAGTAGTTCTCCATAACTTACAGAGCTTAACCACCCTATGATAGGTGGTTAGTTTTTATATTTCCACTTAAACAATAAAAAAGAACAATTATGGTTATCATATATGTTATTTTTCCTCTTCCTTTTTTCCCGTTTTTTTTTTTTTCATATTCAACAAGTTGATCAATGTGAAAAGTTCGAAACATTCATAAAAGACATGGAAGTTGGAAATGTGATGTGTGCCCCCACAAAGTATTCCTTTCTCAGTGATGCTTATTACTCAATATAATTGGGAAAAAAACTTTAAATTTATCAAGTAAGGTGTTTGAAATAGTAGAACAATTTAAAGGTATGGGTTCACTAAAAATGTAGGAGTATCCCTTAATATTTGAATGTTGGGGTTGCTACGAACGAGTTCCATATTGAAAGTATAGTGGGAGATTTAGGGGTTTATAAAAGTACTTGGGTAACTCCACCTAACAGGCTAGTCTTTTGGGTTGGAAGCCCAGGTCCCAGCAAGTGGTATCAGAGCCAAATCTCAGACTACCTCATATGGGCTCAGGTGACCCCCAGGCGAACGGGATGGCTAGTGTCGCTCTCTCCACTGGAGGGCCTCGTTCAAGGGGGATTGTTGAGGCTGCTACAAACGAGTCCCATATTGGAAATGTCGAATGAGATCTAGGGGTTTATAAAATGACTTGGGTCACTCCACCTAGCAGACTAGCCTTTTGGGCCGAAAACCTAGGTCCTAACATTGAATTCTTCGATGAATCATTTACCTTAACTCATCATGATCTCAACACACTCGATGTTTGCATATTCCATACCCATTTCATAACTAACTACAGGAAAGGGAGGGCTTAAGCATACCAAAGCATTTGATTGGCTGTTGAATTCTCTTATGGCAATAGATATAGGAGATCATGAATTGAGGACATTTTCTTTGGTTTACTAGCTTCTCAGGGTAGTTAAGTTCCTATCCACTTGTTTCGTTTGTCATCTTTCCTCAATTAATAAAATGTATAATGTTTTAATTTATTTACTTGTGCAGTAGTCATATCTCTTGGGCAACAAAAGAGGCCAATCTTAGAAAGTGACAAAGTTAGCATCAATCACTTGATTTAAGATCTAACATCTCTTTCCTTCTTGTCTAAAATTAGCTCGAGTTGTTTCCTCTCTTTCCCAACTTTTCCTATTTTTTAAAGATTGTCACATTTTGAAATTCTTTATGTAAGATCCTTTTTTTCTTACATCTTTTGGAGATCTTAAACCTATATGAAAGAAGGACAGGGCCTTAATTGAGACCTAAAATTTTTAGTCTTACTTCGAGTCTCCTTTGAAAAGCATATTAAAGAGATTTGGTGAGTTTCTCTTATGGCTTTTTGAGAGATCTCTCTTATGTGAGATTGAGTGTAGGTGACCTTTCGTTTCACATGTGGCACATAATAATCTCTGATTCTTTTCTTTCTTTTAATTAGTGAAAGACAAATTCCCTTTCAGTGATAAACATCTATAAACATTGAACCATGTTACATTTTGTTTCTTATTGTGTGATATGTAATTGATGCCATTTGTCTTTGTGAATTGCACTTTCTTCATGTTACAATAATAAACTCACATGGATATAATTCAACTGGTAATCTCTCGTCTTAGAAAGTGGGAGGTGGTAGGTTCGAGCTCTCATAGTCTCACATTATGTGCCCTAATGACAGTGAGTATCACCTGTGAAGTTCTTTCGCGTGATTTCCTACAATTTTCCATATATAAATTCAAAAAAAAAAAAAAAAAACAATTGTAAACCCCTCTATTTAGTCAGTAGGTAGAATTTTACCCATGTTATCCTCAACAAGAGAGAGAGATGGTGAAATCTTATACACTACGAGGAAAAGATTCGAGCATTTACAAGGAACACTTTCTTTCCCATTTTCCAAACCAACATCGAATCTTAACCATTCAGCCATTCATCATGTCATCTCCTTCAATCTCAACCCTTCAAGGTAGGCGTGTTTCACCCTCACTCCATAAATTCTCAATGGATATCTCCTATTAATGTCTTCACAAATCTCTCCAACCTCAATCCACAAATATCTCGATCCTCACTATACAAATCTTTCTCCTTTTATTCATTTATTAAATTTCTTAAATCCCTTTCACAATAGTCTACATCGTTCCATCACCCTAAATCTAAAAAGAAACTTATTTTTATTAAATTTTTAAACTTCCATTTTCCTATTTTTTTCATATTTTAAATATCTTATATTTTATTATAATTTTAAAATTAAGTTTGACAATGATTATATAAATTTAAATTTTAACCTTCCATTTAATAATTCTTTTCTTTTATTTTTATATTTATAAATTTTATAGCTATCTGTACTTGTATATAAGAAATTATTTTTTTATCCTAAAACATTATCTATAGTATTACTAGCTATATTCTTACTTCTTCCTCATTGGCACCACTTTTTAGTGATCTATAGAATAAAATATAATTAATTTAGTTATCATATTTCAAATTCTATTTATCTTATCTTATTTTTAATTTGATTAAGCTTTTTCCAAAAAAATTATATTTTGTGACTACATGTTTTATCCGTTATAACTTTCTCTATTTTATTAAAGTTGCACTATTCAAATTTTAAAAATATCACTTTTTCAATTATCTACATCAAGTTATTTTGGTTAAAAATTTATGATTATTATTTTATATTATTTAATTTAATATCTTTTATTATATTTGTATTCTTCCCCATGCATCGTACAGGTTTTTTCTGTTGACCAATGACTAAATCAAGAAAAAACTATCTAACCAAAAAGCATGATGAAGAATAGAGAGAAAAGATAATTATCTTGTTGTTAACGACAAGTTAAAATCTTGCCCATGTGCTTCAGATGACATTAAGGTTGCTCAAATCACTTATGATCATAGTTTGAACAATTGAAAACTTGACTTGCCTCTTCTTTTTTTTTTTCACAAAATAAAGTCAATTTGAAGAGTTAATGAATTTTAATCAAATTTTAAAGTCAAGATTTGGTCAAACCTTGAAAATTGTAAAAAGAAAAAAATGAAAATGGAAATGATAAAAAGACTTCAATTAATATATAATTATATTCACATAGGTCTTGTTCAAGTTGCTCTAAAACATTTAACTCGAAAAGGTTTAGATGTAACTTGTTTAGCTTTTTTAAGAGATGTAACACACAACAAGTTTATGCAATCCTTGTATGGTCTTGTTAACTTAAATTTTGCAGAAGAATTGTTTTCTTCAATTGTATACCTCATTCACTATACCTTTGACTGATGGATCTTTAAAACATGCTCTAAAGTTAGGGGTAAAAACCATAGGATTCGACATGATGCCACAATCTGAAAATTTAGGAATTATGTACCGCGTTTACATAAAGCTATGATGTCAATGAGACCTAATGCTGCATATAGAAAATTGATAAGAAATGAACAAACTCTTTTTTAAACTGATTTCAGAAATAAAACAATAATTCTATCAAGATCAAAACCATCTGAAATTACGCTTCTTAGCAAATGAAATCTTGAAGAAATTTCCTCACCAACTCCTAAGATATCAACTTCAATTAATAGAATTACTCAAAAGAAAGATGGTAGTGTAGAAATTATAATGGAAAATGAGAGAGACGAAGATGTTAGGTTAACCCTCAATTCCTCCCATTTTTTTATACTCATTCAACTAGTCAAAGATTTTTTGATATAAATTATGCCCAAGATAGAGTCACAAAACCTATCTATATTAGGTCTGGATCTCAAGGTATTGCTCATTATCTGAATCTGATTTTAATATGAATATGCTAGACTTCTAATTTTGAAGAATTATTAGAACTAGAAGATTTTGAAGTTGATACTGACGCTCTTTATATTGAATTTATGGAAAATCCTAGATTTGACGACTTTACTGAAAAATTTAGAGGAGAACACTTAATTCAAATAAAAAATGCCTGGATAAGGGATTTAAATTTTTTGAGAAAAAAGATGTTTTTTTGGGTATGATTTTAAAACAAATAAAAATTTGCAAGATCAAGTTATGATGAATAAATTATATGAATAAATCTGGAGTACTAAGAAAAATGAAAAAAAATCAATCCATTCATCCCCTCAAAAATCAATAAAAATAACTGAGAACATAAAAGCCACTCCATATAAAGATAATACTCAAACAAATAAAGATGCACAAATTAAAGGATCTCATATATCTCATATTGTAGAACAAAATAATTATACTAAAATTTGGAATTTTGGAATTTCTGTCGATGGAAAGTCCTAAAATTGTCAAATATTAGAAATTCATAGTTTTAGAAGGTCTCTAATTTTGGATTACATCTAATTTTGGACAGTTTCTAAACTTAAAAAAATTTCTAACTTAAGACCATCATCTAAATTTGGGAAGTTTATGGTGTCTAAAAAAAATTAATGGAACAATTTCGGATTATAAATGGATTTTTCTTGGTCTTGAAATTCTAGTTGTCATTAATTTAGTGGATGTTAATTTAAAATTTTTTATGGTCTTAATATAATTTAGAACTTTTAATTAGATTTCTATTAGTAATTTTTCTCCACTAGATTTAGGCTAGGAGACGAAGATGTTGAGGAAGAAGAATTTCCTTCAGCTGGCCTTGGTTCTCTTATCTGAAACCTATTTCTTCAGGACCATTTTAGCTCTCAGAGAGATTTTCAAGTTTATCTGGGGTTGGATATGTTAGAGTCCAATAAACCTTAATTATCATTTCATGTAATAGAATTATATATACATGGAAAACCCTAACTAAAGGATAAACAAAGTACTAAACTACCCTTATACTCAATAAGAGGAAGAGGAAGGTAATACAATCTAACACCCGCCCTCAAACTCACGATGGTACAGAGTTAAGCATCGAGAGTTTGCTAAGAAGAAATTGAAATCGCGCAACAGTATGAGACTTCGTGAAGAAGTTAGCGAGTTGCAATGCAGAGGGAACAAAGGGAAGTGAAATCGTGCCAAGCTGAGGATGATGGCGCACGAAGTGGCAATCCAACTCAATATGCTTAGTACGCTCATGAAACACTGAATTATGTGCTATTTGAATAGCACTCTTATTATCACAATACATGGATGTGGGAGCAGAGAGAGAGACACCCATATCTGTAAGTAACCAACGAAGCCAAACGATCTCAGCTGTGGTAGAGGCCATTGCACGATACTCCGCTTCAGCAGATGAACGAGCAACAACATCTTGTTTTTTACTTTTCCAGGAAATGAGAGAGTCACCAAGGAACACACAGAAGCCAGTAGTAGATTTGCGATCAGAAGGATCACCTGCCCAACCAGCATCAGAAAAAGCGCGTAGCTCCAAGGTAGACCCTGAAGAAAGAAGTAAACTCTGATATAAAGTGCCACGAAGATACCGTAAAATACGAACAACTGCTGCCCAATGAATAGTGGTCGGTGAAGAGACAAACTGACTCACAATATGAACAGCATATGCAATGTCAGGACGTGTAATGGTGAGATAAACCAAACTTCCCACTATAGTGCAATACAGCGTAGAATCGGCCAAAGGCACACCACTAGAGGAAGTGTAATGAACATTGAGCTCTAGAGGTGTCTCAACTGGTCTAGTATCAGTAATCCGAACTCTGCGAAGAACATCTGCAGCATACTTGGACTGAGAGAGAAGATAGCCTTTGGGAGATGATGCAACTTTTATCCCAAGAAAGTATCGCAATGCCCCCAAGTCTTTCATATCAAAATGGCGTCGTAACTGGAGTTTCAACTGGGCAATGCCATCAAGATCATCACCGGTCAAGATCATGTCATCAACGTACAAAAGGAGAAGAATACAACCAGCAGAGGTGGAACGCACAAAGAGAGCGGAGTCATGAGCACTGGAGTGAAAACCAAGAGAAGCAATCACTGTAGAGAACTTATCAAACCAAGCACGAGGTGCGTGTTTGAGACCATATAACGCCTTTCGAAGCCAGCAAACATCCCCATGACGATGAGCAACACCTGGAGGAGGAACCATGTAGACTTCTTCAGAGAGGTCACCATTGAGAAATGCATTCTTAACATCCATCTGCGACAAATGCCATTGATGAACAGAAGCAACTGCGAGTAAAGTGCGAACAGATGTCATTTTAGCAACAGGAGCAAAAGTCTCCTCATAGTCAATACCATATTCCTGAACAAAACCCTTAGCAACCAATCGGACCTTATATCGCTCAATTGACCCATCAGATTTGGTCTTAATCTTGTAGACCCATTTGCAATCAATGGCCCATTTGTCCGGAGGAAGTGCAACCATCTCCCATGTACCTGTTTTGTGCAATGCAGAAAGTTCTTCATCCATAGCCTGTTGCCAAAGAGGATCACAACTAGCCTCCTTATAGGAGGTGGGTTCAGAGAGCGTATGAATGGAAGTGAGAAACGAAGAAAATGAAGTAGAATAACAAGAGTAAGCAAAATCATCAAAGGAATAACCAAAACGAGTAGGAGGCTTACGAACCCGTGAAGGATAACGTGAAGTAGCAAGATCCACATCAGCAGAGGGCGAAGGAGATGCAGCAGTAGGAGATGGAGGATTAATATCTGTAGATGATGATTCTTCAACAGGAGTAACACAGTTAGGCAATGCAGGTACAGGTGTAGACAAAGATACATCATCAATAACAGAGAAAAGGTCAACATAGACTAGATCGGATGTAGTAAAAATGCGAGAATTGGAAGGAATAGAAAAGAAATGAATATGCTCAAGAAACACAACATGACGAGAGACATACAACCGCTGTGCATTGGGGTCATAACAACGATATCCCTTTTGACCCGCACCATAACCAAGAAAAACACACATGGCAGATTTGGCAGAGAATTTTGTGCGCTCACATGTAGGACGAAGCACAAAACAAGTACAACAAAAAACTTTCAATGAGAAATAATCTGGAAGTTTATCATATAAACGTTCAAATGGAGATTTACCAGAAGTGGGAGCAGAAGGAATGCGGTTAATCACATGAGAGGCGGTGAGAACCACTTCTCCCCAAAAGAGGCTAGGAACACGAGCAGAGAGTAACATAGAGCGAGCAGTTTCAATAATGTGCCTATGTTTTCTCTCCGCACCCCATTCTGCTGAGGAGTGTCAGTGCAAGAGGACTGATGAACACTCCCATCCAAGGCAAGTAAATCTGAAAATTTGCCAGAGGTGTATTCACCACCCAAATCATAGCGAAAGCATTTAATAGTAGCAGAAAACTGAGTACGAATAAGGGCCTGAAAAGTTTGAAAAATCGTAAAGAATTCAGAACGACGTTTCATCAAGTAAATCCAACAAAATCGAGAATAATCATCAATAAACGATACATAATATTGAGAGCCCCCTTTTGTAGCAATAGATGCTGGTCCCCAAACATCAGAATGAATTAAATCAAAAGGAGAAAGAGAAATACATGAACTTTTATTAAAAGGTAAGGCAGAAAACTTTGCCAGTTTACAACCACTGGAATCAGAAATATCAAAACTAGGTAAATTGCCTAAAACACCAGTGGAAGCTAAATACTTTAAACGGGAGCTAGAAACATGTCCAAGCCTAGAATGCCATAAATAAAATGTAGATGAAGTGGAACTCAAACGAAAAGATGACAAATCTACTGAAGAGGCAGCTACATCAGGAACACGAAGCTGCTCTAACACATATAATCCTCCTTCTCTACGGCCGGTCCCAATCAGCCTCTTGGAATGAGGATCTTGCACAAAGCACGAAGTGGGAGAAAAATTAACAAGATATCCAGAATCACATAATTGACTTATAGAAATCAAGTTCAAGGTGAGATGAGGTATGCAATAAACGTTAGACAGATGCAAAGGGGAGGACATGATAGAACCCACTCCTGCCAATGGCAAGGAGGCACCATTGGCAGTGAACACAGAAGCAGATGAGGAAGAAGGAGACAAGGAAGTAAACAGAGAAATATCATGAGTCATGTGATGAGTAACGCCTGAGTCAAAAACCTAGGTGGAAGGTGATATACCTGAAGAAACTGAAGGAGGCAAACCTATGGAGAGAGAAACAATAGAAAATGCATTAGGATGCTGAGTATGAAGAAATTTCTGCAATTGCTCAGCAAGAGTGGACAAGGACGTAGTCGAAGATGATGCCTCATGCCGAGATGAAGGAGTCGAAGATGATGCCTCATGCCTAGAGGGAACAACAGTTGCTGTGCGATGTTGTCTGGGTATGGACACTTGTTGTTGCTGTCGTTTAAATAACACCGGACATTGGGCCTTCCAGTGGCCCTTTTGTTTACAATAGCTGCACTCATCAAGAGCAATTTTCCCACCTTGGCGCTGGCGAGACTGAGAGGTAGAAAAAGGCTTGGATTGCACAGCAAAAACAGTCTGAGTAGGCATAGAGAGAAGACCATTGCTTGAATGGGTCTTGAAGCGAACTTCTTCTGCTAAGAGTTCGTGAACAACAGAATCAACAGAGGGAAGGGGACTGCGATGAAGAATAGATCCACAGAGAGCTTCAAAGTCATCACGGAGAGCGGACAAGAATTGAACAAGTCTCCCTTCTTCCCTATAAGTACAATAAAGTGCAATGGAACTAAGTCCTGCAGGTTCAGTTAGTGCAAGCTGATCCCAAAAGGCAGTCATAAGTGAGTAGAATTGCTGAATACACATATCCCCCTATCTAGCCACTCGAAGATCGTTCTCTATTTGGTAGCGCTTAGCGAAATTAGACTGCTTATATAACTGTTCCAAGTGATCCCAAATTTCTTGGGCTGTAGAAAACTTGGCAAGTTGCATACCAATGGAGAGTTCAATTGAGTTATTGATCCAAGTAATAATTTTGGAATTATTAGTAGTCCAAGAAACCAATGATTGTGCATAATCTGGCGCCTTTGTGTCTGTAGGAATGACAAGGGTTCCAGAAACATAGCCCCACATATTCTTACCAGTTAAAAAATTCCGCATGACATAAGCCCAATAAGTATAGTTACTATCATTCATTTTGACACTGATAACTTGAAGAGAATCATCACGTTCACCAGCCATGATGTCAGAAACTCAGTGCTGTCAAGAAGAAAATTCAAGCAAGCGGCTCAAATACCTTGAGCAGTCCAAAGGGGGACAAACCAGCGAGCGGCAAGGGAGTCCTGCGGAAGTGACGAACAAATGGGTTGCAGATCGGACCGTGCAGATCGGAGGCACGACAATGGCGGATCGGAAGCGGGCTGTTTGCAGTCAGAGGCGATGCAAAGGAGGCCGTGCAAAGAAGGCGAAGATGCAGTTGGCGGGGATCTCAGATCGGAAGCAGCGGAAGGCAGTAGGCGGTATATCGGAAGCACTGCAGGTGGCAGATCGGAGACACGGTAGGAGACGGCAGAAGCGAGAGCAGCCGTGCAGATTGCAGTCGGTCGCGGGCGACAACAGCAAGGGAGAACAGACTTGCAAACAGAGAACAAGGGCACCGTTGGGGAGGCAACGAGGACGGACGATAGTCAGATCAAGAACAGCAAGATCGCCGGGATGAGTTTCTTCTGCGAGCAGAGATCTGATTTGGGCGAAAAGAAAAATCGGATGTGGGCGAGATGGGCATGCAGATCTCGATTGTGCAAGGTGGAGGAGAAGATCTCGATTGTGCAAGGTGGAGGAGAAGATCTTGATTGTGCAAGGTGGAGGAGTGAAGACAGCAAAGGGCAGTGGGCGGCGATGACAGCTGCAAATCTGCCCGTCTCTGGCCGAAAACTACCGGCGAGCAGAGAGAAGTGACAGCAAAGGGCAGTGGGCGGCGATGACAACTGGTCGGGAGAAAATCGAAATCGAAAATCGAAATCGAAAAATGCTGCTATGAAGATCCGATCGAAAACAAATCGAAGAATCGTAGGCTTCTCTGATGGCCGCCGCTGTCCCAAGAAGAACCTAGAGCTCTTGATACCATGTTAGAGTCCAATAAACGTTAATTATCATTTCATATAATAGAGTTATATATACATGGAAAACCCTAACTAAACGATAAACAAAGTACTAAACTACCCTTATACTCAATAAGAGGAAGAGGAAGGTAATACAATCTAACAGGATAATGTTAGTAGGTGGACTGGCCATCTTGTGGATGAAACTTGAATTATAGCTCTGACTTTTCAGCTTCCGCCGTGTTTTTTCGACAGTTTATTCCATCTTCTGATGGATACCAATCATTTTGATCATCTACGGATGTTGCATTGGGGGACTCTCTCTCAATCGACTCAAGAGGCGAGGGAGAAGAAATCTAGTAAGGAACCAGAGTCTTTCCAAAGAAGGGTCTCTGCAGTCAATCTAGTTTGAGTCTCCTATCGATGTCTACAATTTGGGTATCAAGGATTCTATTCCTCACCAAATATCTGATTTAGGGTGGTTGAAGTCTCTAAAGGATAGGGGCTATTCGGAGGTAGATAGCAAAGAAATTTTAAAGATAGGGAAAGCCTTGGGTATTAACTTTGATAGTGAGGCTAAAGTAGTCCTGGACATTCATGAGGCGGAAAATTTAGACAATTGGGCTACGATTAATTCTTCCAAGAGGGAAAAAGTTATGGCCCCTTCTCAGCAAGTAAGATTAAGAAAGAGATTGGGGGTTCGATTACGTTCCAAATGAGGATCCTTTCATGGCTATTATGGGTCCTTGGGTGCCCGGTTTTTTATCAGGGAGGGTCGGGTTCTCTTTTGCCTGGTTTTTATGGAGACTTGCTTTAAGATGTGGCTTTTTCTTTTTTCCTTTGTTTGGCTTCTCCAGGGTCTTCTTCTCTTTGACCCTGGTTATCCTTTTATTGGTTTATCTTTTCTTTTAATTAAAAAAAATCGTTACCGCTAAAAAAAAAAAACATGAAATGAGGATAGAAATGTTAGAAACAAATGCCAATATTAAAGGTCAAGCTACAAATCATGAATCTTCTAGTGCTATTCAAAATGATAAGCTAAATCTGCTTATAAATGAGTTACAAGATTCACTTTCAGAAAATAGCATACTAAAGTAATTGTTAAACTTGAAATGGTTTTCAAACTAAGTTAATTTGTTTATTAGATAGTGGTGCTGATATAAGCTGTATTGGTGAAGGTGTAATCTCTTTAAAATATTTTGAACCAACAACTCATAATGTCAATTGTGCTAATGGTCGACAAATTAATCTTGCTTATAACTTCCTAAGTAAGTATTTGTAATGTCAAATATGAAAATAGAGATAATTTTGTTCTCTCAATGTGTGGAGAGAGACCCTGAATCATTGTATTAATAGGAAAACTGTACATGACAAATAAAGAAAGAAAGGAATAAAAGGAAAGAATTTGTTATGATAATTACAATATAATCCCTCAGTGTAAATGGAGAAGGTCAACTCGAATACTCCCCTTCAAGGAGGAGCGTGGATGTGAGTAACACCCAACTTGGGAATTAAAGTATGAAAGAAATCTTTGCCCAAGGGTTTGGTGAAGACGTCGGCAAGTTGATGAGAAGAAGGAATGTGCCGAGGGACGAGAGCCCAGACTAAAGCTTCTCTCGAACAAAATGACAATCAAGTTCAATATGCTTCGTTCATTTATGAAAGATCGGATTGTTGGCAATGTGGAGAGCAGCTTGATTGTCACAAAATAAAGTGATGGGAGAAGGATGAGAAACACCAAGATCATTGAACATGTATTTTAAACATTGAAGCTCACAAGTCAAGGTCGCCATGGCGCTATAGTCAGCCTCAGCAGAGGAGCGAGAAATCGTCGGCTGCTTCTTGGTTTTCCAAGAGATGATGTTGGAACCTAAAAAGGTGCAATAACCCGTAGTGGATCGCCGAGTAACGGGACAACCAACCCAATCTGAATCACAATAACCTTGTAAACAGAGGGTGCTGGAGGAAGACAAAAAAATGCCGTTATTGACGGAACCCTTCAAATAGCGAACAACACGGTGTGTGGCGTCCAAATGGGCAGTCCGAGGGGAATGCATAAACTGGCTGAGAATGTTCACTGCATAATTGATATCTGGTCATGTAACAGTACAATAAATAAGACGACCCACAGGCGGCGATAGGTGATGGGGTCAGGAAGCAAAGTACCATCATCAGGAGAGAGCCGCAACTGTTGTTTCATCGGAAAATCAGAAATACGCCCTCCAGTAAAATCTGTATCCTTAAGTATATCTAAGGTGTATTCCGTTGAGAGAGGAAAATACCCTTCCGAGAATGGGTAACTTCTATGCCAAGGAAGTATTTGAGGTGTCCCAAATCTTTAATATACAATTTGTTGTCAAGAAAGCTCTTGATGCGCTGAATGGCCAATGCATCATTACCATTGATGATGATATCATCAACATAGACCAGAACAAATGTGGAGGAGGCGTCTTTGTGATGAGTGAATAAGGAGTAATCAGACTTCGACTGTGAAAAATCGGCCTGGAGAAGAGTAGAGGAGAACTTTGTAACCAATTGTCGTGAAGCCTGTTTCAACCCATAAATGGATTTATTCAATCAACAGATACGCTGATCCCCCTGTAGTGTAAAACCAGGCGGAAGAGTCATATAAACTACTTCATCAAGATCTCCTTGGAGGAAAACATTATTAACATTAAGCTAATGAAGAGATCACTGCTTGACAAAAGAAATAGAAAGAAGAGCACAAATAGTGACCAGTTTAGCAACTGGAGCAAAAGTATCATGATAATCAAGTCATTCAATCTGAGTGAAACCTTTGGCCACCAAGCGAGCTTTATAACATTCAATGGAGCCATCCGATCGGTACTTTATTTTGTACGCCCATTTACAACCAATGGGTTTCTTATCAAGAGGCATAGAGGAAAGGTTCCATATGCTATTTTTCTCTAAGGCAGTAATCTCATTATCCATAGCATCCTTCCAGTGTGGAGACTGAACAACTTGGGAGAAAGTGCTGGGCTCATCTGTGGAACAAATAGTAGAAAGAAAAGTGTGTTGTGCAACAGAGAGTTTCGAGGTAGAAATATAATTATGGAGAGGATAAGGAGTACCTGTCAAGTTGGAATCAGATGGAGAGAGCAAACACTCATAGGAGTAGTGGAGCAATGGTAATCAGTGACATGAAGAGGCGGGCAGCGAGTACGAGGGGGTCTGGCAATTGGTGGAGCAGTGCTGGGAGAGACTAGAGCGAGGGGCACATCTGAGTTTGGCGAAGGTGGTACAGAAGGGAGAGATTGTGTAGGGGGCAAACCAGATGGAAAATCAAAACTAGGTTATTAGGAATAGGTTGTGGAGTAACGGGAGGGGATGGGGTGGAGGGTGGCAAATAACGATAAGGGAAGATGCCTTCAAAAAAAGAGACATCACGGGAAATATATATGGTTCTGGAGGCTAGGTCAAATATCCGATATCATTTTTGAGCATAAGGATAGCCAACAAAAAGACCGAGTTTTACTCGTTGATCAAATTTGTGTTTGATATTGTGGTTATGACCGAAACAGAGACTGCCAAAAATACTCAAATGAGAATAAGCCGGTTTGGAGTGAAACATAACTTCATGTGGTGATTTGCTTGATAAAAGACGTGTAGGCATTTTGTTGATGAGGTAGGCGGCTGTGAGGACACACTCACCCCAAAACTGTAATGGAAGGTTGGCTTGGAAACAAAGCGCACAAGCCACCTCAAGGAGGTGGCGATGTTTGCGCTCGACAATGCCATTCTGTTGGGGAGTGACAACGCAACTGCTTTGATGGATGACTCCATGAGTAGAGAAAAAGGACTGCATGGAAGTGGAAAGAAACTCAGTGCCATTATCCGAACGAACTTGTTCGATAAGGGAAAAGAGTTCACCACCAGTGCCGGAATGAGTAGAGTGAATATGGGAATGAAACTGAGTCTTTACCAAAAAAATGATTTTAAAATGGATTGGGTTTCAGATTTAACACGCATAAGGAAAATCCATGTGCAACGAGTAAAATCATCCACAATAGTTAAAAAATATTTAGAACCATTTAATGATGGAATAGAAAATGCACCCCAAATATCACAATGAATTAAAACAAAAGGTCTAATAGTAGTAATTGAACTAGAAGGAAAAGGTAAATGTCTATATTTAGCTTGAGGACAAATATTACAATACTTATTTTGCAAATATGAAATAAAAGGAATGTCCTTAACCAATTTATTCAAACTAGTATGATGAAAATAAGGATAATGAGGAACACATGTGATTCGTGGAACCAGTGTCGATAATCTAGACATAGTGAGAATGGACAGTGAGGACAATACCTGCAAGGTGGGCACTAGAACTGGTGCTACCTGAGGGGAGCATCACCAATAATTGGACGTACTGCTCATGGGTGAATAGCGGTGGGGTCTCCATGGTCTGGATGCTAGAGCGAGTAGAGGAAGCATGAGGTGGCTGAGCCATCAATCTAGGATCTCCAGAACATGGTGAAACAGTTTTCCGAGAAGGATAACCAGCTAGTTTGTAGCAAAGATCACGGGTGTGCCCATTACGATTACAATGAGTACAATGAAAGCGGGGCCAGCGAGTTGATGGCGCACCACGGGGAGAAGGGCTGCCACGAGGTATAGGTCAGGCAATAAGTGCTGTTGTATCTGGAAGAGAAGAGGAGGAGGAATTAAGTTCATGTTGCTTTTCTTCCTGGCGGATGAGAGAATAAATCTTGGTGACACTTGGAAAGGAATCCATGATTAGTATTTGGCTTCAAAGGTTTGCAAAACGATCATGGGGGCCTTGTAAAAATTTCTTTGCCCGATCCTTCTGAAGTTGATCAATGACCGCGTGGCCATGCTGACAAGTGTAGGGGGGATGACAATGTGTGAATCAAGTTCATTCTAGAGAGATTTGAGCTTAGTATAATATGCCGAAACAGACAAATCCTCCTATCGAAGGGTATACATAGACTCGTGCAACCGATATATCTGTGGATTGTTGGATTGAGAAAAACGTTTTGAGAGGTCTAACCAAATATCCCTGGTGGTAGAGGTATACATGATATTATTGCGAATGTCAGAAGCAACAGAATTGATAAGCCAGGAACCAACAAGGTCGTGGCAACGTTGCCATTTAATAAGTTCAGTAGGTGAAGTGGGTGTGGTCAAGGTGCCATCCACAAAGCCAAGTTTATTCTTTGCTTGTAAGGCCATGGTGATAGCACGCAACCAAGAGCCATAATAATCGCTGGATAACATCGGCAAGACAAGGACCATTGTGGGGCTATCCAAATGATGAATAGTGAAATAATCCATAATAATGTCATTAGAACTAGAGAGAGCAACGTCCTTCTGCTTGTCAGCCATGAAGGGAGCCAGTGAGTGAGACAAAATGGAGAGAGGCTGTGAGTGGTGTGCCTTCGTGGTGCAACAACACGACAGAAGAAGATCTGGTCAACGGGCACCAGGAACGGGCACTAGTCATAGCGGCAGGCGCCTGGATAAGGTCTGGGCGTCAAGACTGGATGGAGTTTCCAGCAAGAATGGTTGAACAGGGCTGGATTGTCTAGCAAAAATCAGCAACTACTGCAAACTGATTTGAAAACAGAGGGCACTAGATTGAAGGGAACCCTACTGAAAAACCCCTCTGCTATGTTTAGTTTAGATCTGCTTGAACTTGACATGGTGGAAGAGGGTCTGCGCCAGCTGAAGAAGAAAAACGAATCTGGACGAGATTCTCGGGTGCAGATCCAAGATCGGCTGTTGATGAAAATAGAGAACGCATGCAATCGGTGAAGAGGTGCAACGCTGATAAGCCTAATCTGAGAAGCCGAAGCTGTGTGGTGATTTGGTGGCTGGATTTAGCACACGGCTTGGGAAGACTGCGACAGATCGGAAGACTAAATCTGTATTAGCGCGGCAGCAGCAGAGCTGGTGCATGGCGGAGCGAGACAGCGAGGAACCACATTTGTGTAGCAGTAGATCTGAGAAGCAGGTCTGCTGCTATAGATCTGAAACGAAGATGCCTGTCTCAGATCTGACTTCTGGTTCAAATCGGATGCTCGTTCTTGATCTGGCACCTGTGATCCCTAAAAAAAAAAAAGGCCAGCGGCGACTGTTGCAACAGTTCAGGCTAGTAGACCGCATGGCAAGAAAGAAAGAAACACAAATCGGGATCTTGACACAAGATCCGGGCAGCAGAGACGCCTAAGACACAAGTAGAGGCGTGGCAGTACGAAGAGTTGATCCAGACAACAATTCAAAGGAACTGATCTGATTTCCTCTTCAGATCGGGTGCTCGGTCGTGATTTGGCACATGTGATCTGGCTACAGTTAGTAGCGAAGATGCTTGAGAGGCAAGCAGAGGCCGGGAGGAACAGATCTGAAATCAGATCGGGGGCTTTCCACAGATGACGGGAAATGACCAGATCTGCAAACAAAATGGCAGAACCAACGGAAAAAAATTTCTAGCGGCGACGGTTGCAACAATTCTAATGGAACTGAGAACAGAACATTCTTGAGCCGGTAGAATGGCAAGCAGGAAAAAAATCACCGGGAAAAAATAGAAAAAAATCCCAAGAACATAACCTTACTATGATGACATGTGAAATATGAAAATAGAGATGAATTTGTTCTCTCAATGTGTGGAGAGAGACCCTGAATCATTGTATTAATAGGGAAAATGTACATGACAAATAAAGAAAGAAAGGAATAAAAGGAAAGAATTTGTTATGATAATTAGAATATAATCCCTCAGTGTAAATGGGGAAGGTCAACTCTAATATGTAAAAACAGAAAATGCATTAATAACATTTTATTATTTCAAATGAGCGGTATGAGTGAAGATGTTATTTTAGGAACACAGTTCCCAACTTAAATTACTCCTTATATGACAACTAATGATGGTTTAATCACAATAATTGATAAAGAAGAAATAATGTTTGAATTTATAGAAAAACCTAAAATTCGAGAAGTTGATAGCCTCATAGAACTGTTACTAATAAAGAAAAATTCAAACTCGACATTCAAAATGAAATAAAAAATTTACTGATCAGCTTTCTGCTAGTTCTTTCATAGCAAAAAGGATTTGTATGAAAAACAACTAGCTGCAGAATGTTGTTCTGATCTTCCAAATGCATTATTGGAGAGGAAAGAAAAGACGGTTTCTTTATTCTATATTAAAAAATTTAAAGAAGATAAAATTCCAAAAAAATCTAGAGTTGCACAAATGTCATCTGGCCAACATGAAATGTGTAGAAAAGAAATCACTGAATTAGAAAAGAAGAAATTGATTAGAAAGAGTAACTTTCTTTGGAATTGTACTGCTTTCTATATTAATGATGCAGCTAAACGAGAACGTGGTGTCCCTCGTTTAGTTATAAATTATAAACCATTAAATAAAGTTTTAAAATCTATTAGGTTTTCTATACCTAATATTCAAGATATTCGTCATAAAATTCATAATGCTAAAATATTCTCTACGTTTTATTTAAAATCGGGTTTTTAGCAAATCCAAATTAATGAGCAAAATAAATATAAAACTGACTTTGTAGTTACATCTGGCCAATACGAATGGAATGTTATGCCCCTTGGACCAAAAAAATGCACCTTTTGAGTTTAAAGAATTATGACTGAAATCTTTAATCCTTTTAATACTTTCTCACTTGTTTACATTGATGATATATTGATCTATTCATATTCAATAAATCAACATTGGAGACATCTTGATATATTCAAAAGGATTGTCATAAATTAACTTTGTTGGTTTCAAATTTAAAAAACAATACTGTGCAACCAATAAATAGAGTTATAGAATTTGTTGATAAATTTCCGGATGAGATAAAAGATGTAAAACAATTACAAAGATTTTTAGGATGTTTGAACTATGTTTCAAATTTCTATAAAGATCTTTCAAAAGAAAGAAAACCCTTTCAACAAAGATTAAAAAAAGAATCCAATAGCATGGAATGATGAACACAATGAAGCTGTTAAGAGAATTAAACAAAAGATGAAATATCTTCCTTATTTAGCTCTAGCTAATCCTGATGCTTTCAAAATTGTTCAAACTGATGCTTCTGATATTGGCTATGGTGGTGTTCTACTTCAAATAGAAAATGATAATACTGAAAAAATTGTTAGATTTATTTCAGGAACTTGAAATCCTACACAATCTAATTATTTAACCATAAAGAAAGAAATACTAACTATTGTTCTTAGTATTCAAAAATTTAAACTTGACCTCTTAATAAGAAATTCTTATTAAAAATAGACTATAAATCAGTTAAAGAAGTAATTGAAAAAGATGATAAAAATCTGACCAATAAACAAAGTTTTGCTAGATGGCAAGTTATTCTAAGTGTGTTTGATTTTGAAATTAAATTTATTAATGGAAAAGACAATTCTCTTGCTGACTTTCTCTCTAGAGAATTTTTGCAGGGCTATTCGAAGATTTTTTGAAGAATTAATTGAATTTCTTTTCAACATTTCCGTAAATTGTTTCTACTTTCTTTTAGCAGCACTTCTCAATTATTTTGTCCTATATCATTTTTTAAATCATGCAGCCTCCTAGAAAGTCTATCCGTCCCTGCTCTCCATTTCAAAAATCCCAAGAAATCATGAATCAACCTTGTCCAAATTATGTTCCTCCTTGTCCAAATATCTTTGAATGTCATATGATATGGGGTTCTCCCTCTTAACTTGCTTTTTCCCAACCTGTTCCTTTTAGTGGAAGACAATCACCTCGTCAACATTCTCGTGAACCATATTTTCATAAATTTGATCAAATGGTCTATCCTTTCCCAGAAGTATGTTATCCTGATAGCTCTATTATTGAAGAAATTATTCTATTTTGCTTTGTACAAGGTAAGTTGATCAAAAGTCATCATTTCTATTCCTATTCATCGCGATTCTGATTGAATCAAGAAGCTGTGCATTTGATCACTTTGATGAAAAGAAGGTTCTTTACGAAGGATATTTTGCTCAAGATGTTTTTATTATTGTTCAAAACTGAAAATCATGAATTCTGAAGAAAAATGGAGTCATCCTCTTTTCCAACCCCAATTTTTTCATAAACCTGGCATGCAGTATTTTTTATTATTGGGATTACATGGCTGCTTGGGAAAATGTACTATTTTTTTAAACAAAATGTTTATGCATTCTTGGTTTATTCGCATAAAAGTTGAAAATTTTGAAGAAATCCCGATGTGGTGGTTCACAAAATTCTTGTCAACTTTTGGTGCACAAAAAGAAATTTTGCTTGCAAATTTTCAATATGTTTTTCAAACTCTCTTCATTTCTACGAAAAAAAAGAATCATATTGAAAAAATCTTGTTTGGTGCTGAAGATTAGATTACAATGAATTTTTATTATTCCCTCTGTCCCATTTTAGTTGTCTCATTTGAAATATTTGTAATTTTTAAGGAGCTCTCTGTATAAAGCTACTACTCCATGTGATATCATCCATTTTCAAGACAGACACTATATACTATTCCAATATAAATGAGACAACTGTTTTGGGACAATTCCAAAATCCACATAAGACAACTAATTTGGGACAGAGGGAGTATTATTTTAACATTCTTTGGATTGCAAAATGACATTTTGAAAAAAGAATGAATTTAATCCCTCCTGATTTAACTAGAAAAATTTATGTTAAAAACTGGGAAAATTTTGATTTTTCAAAAATTATTGTAGAGGGCATAAATCTGTGTTGTGCAAATTTTAAATTTTTAACTCGCAAACACACGAATCAAATTAGAGTATAGAGAAATGCAGGTGCGAGGTCGAACCCACAGGGACTTGATTTAGAATGAACGGAAAAACAAATTAAAAAGCCTAATATTTTAACCTTAACCTATTTAACACTTTTTATGGAAGATGGTTGAATTTAACTTGAAAAAATTAATTAAAACAACTAAAAATAGAGATAGAATTAAGTGAGAGAAATTACTAAGGTATCGGATTCACCACCATTAAATCCATAATATTTCAATTATTTATTTATCAATTCCCAGTTTTTAAAGATTTAAACATTTAAGTTCATTAATATGGTGTTCAAAATTTAGATTTTCCTTCGCTTTTAAAGATATAATTCCTAAGCAATTAATGTATCCAATTTTAATTTAAAAGACAATTGATCAAAGAACATAATTTAAGCATCCAATGTATCTAATTAAATTGAAAAACATTAAATCAAAGAAAACTAACTTTTCAATTAAAATGCCAAGCCCTTGATTAATTAAATAATATTATTAACTACCAAAACTACATGATATTAATGGTGAAAATAATGAATATTTAATTAATCTAATGAAGTCAAAATCATTAAATAATAAACACACATATAAGAGGTTCAATAAATAAATAACTGAAAAATTATTTCATTAATGGGGCTTCCTCTTCAACCTCAGTACAGAAAATTAGCCAGACATCATTATAAAATTAAAACAAAAAGATAGGAAAAATTTAACCTGAGTGATCGTCGGAGCTCCCGAGCCTTAGCCACGGCTTCGTTTCTGTGTCTCGACCCTCTCCACTGTTGTCTAGTTCCCAGCTTTTCTTCTCTTGTGGAGGACCCTTGTATAGTATTTGGAGCCTTGTCACAAATATGGGCGGTATTTTCAAATTTACAGCGTTTTTATTTGTAAAATACCATTAACGCGTTAAAAACGCTTTTTTATTGCCACGACGATAAATTGCAGGTAAATTTCCGATAAAATCGCGTTAAAAACCCGATAATATCATGGTAAATTGCCGGTAAATTCCCGATAAATTCCCTATACCATTTTTATTTCATTAATTTTTTTATTTATTCTATTTATTTATTTTTTAAATATTATAATTTCCGTGAGACTTTCCCGTTAAATTCCCGATAAAAATTCGAGAATTTAAAAATATCCTATTATTACCCGTTGCCGTTAATATCCCGAGAACAGTATTTGTCACAATGATTTGGAGGAGCTAAGTTAAGCAAGGTAGGTGGGTCCCACTCCAACTCAGCCGATCCTTTGTTTCCACAATTTCTTCAGTCGGCCATACCCAATTTCACAATTGCTATTCTAGAATTGTTACACGGCAGCACTCCCATTCCTTCTATTCTTATGTATTGTCGTGTATGGGTTTCTTAGTTGAATAAACAACATCAAATTCGGCTATCTTATCCTCCCCTCCTTTATTTATTCTTCCTAGTCTTTGTATTTGCTGCTTCCTTCCACTATTATCTAAAAGTCCACCGTCCCAATAACATGTTTTGATGCTTTGTTTTGGTTGCGTTACAAGGACCGATCATTCTTGCTGTCTTTTATTAATCTCCTCTGCTTTCTTCTTTGCTGCTCAATGAGATGGGTGCTGCCTATATCAATGGGTTGTTTCTTTCTCTTGGTGTTGATCGGCCAATGGTTTCTCTACTCAATGACTTCTATTCTTCTGGTTTTTCTCTTTCTTTACACAGTTAGCTAATATGTGTGGGACCTCACTCGATTCGGCTGATAGCAGATCCTTTCTCAATCTCATTCTATTTTATTTATGCTCCATCAATCCTTAGCCCAACTTTCCTCAATCCTTGCACTTGATCTAGCTCTAAGCTTGCATTTATGCTCCACAAACTGCACAAACTGTTTCTCCTCTGGCTTCTAAGCCAATCCCATTTCCTTCATCCCCTTTTTCCCATCTTCTAATCAAGTTGTAGCAATCTCTCCCGTTTATTCTTCTATCCCTTCTCATAACATTTCTAATGCACCTATCTTATCCGTTGCTGAGCTGCTTAAACTCAAAGATGATTTGACTCGAGACATATTGAAGCATCTTGGACAAAGTCAAGAATCATCTGAAGAATCTTTTGACACAAAAATCCAGAATGTTCAATCTGAAAATGCATTTGTTACCCTTCGAGCTCTTCCGGGTGTAGATGATATTCAAGATGATGACAATGGTTTCATTAAAGTCAAAGTTGCAAAAGAGTCAACCAAAAAGAAGAAGTAATCTGTAATCCTACAGTGTCACTACATCATGAATACATTTTGAGTACATCTTCTCCATGAAGCTGACGAGTATTTCATTTTCTCATTAAATTTCTCGCCACTTGTCTCCTGCATTATTCTGTCGATAAGTTTGCATAGTCTATCTCTAGAATTTTAGCCAATGATGAAGTGTCGGTAATATCATGGCTCTCCATATGTCTCAGATAATTCAAGAAGCTCTTCTATCATTGGCCACCTCGCATCTACTAACGACATTTACTATTGAATTCCATGTTTCTGAAGTTTGCTACTACGAAAGCAAATGAAGATGTGATAGTTGTCATTTCCCAGCTAGCAAAAGTTATAGTGAAAGATGTAATGTCACAAATAGTGAAGGATGTGATATAAAGACCCAATAATGGTAAATGTAATAGTGAAAGATGTGATGGAGGGCGATGATTTTGCACCGAATTAATTACATTTTAGTTGATTTTCAATTTTGCCCCTCCTGTTTTTTCTCCCTCTTATACGCACGACAGAACTCTCTATGTCGCCTCAACGTGGTTCTCATCTCCTCTCTTATCTCCCCTCCACTCAACGACATCCACACCAAGATCATGCTCGTCTCTCCATCATCTACCTCCTCCTCTTCTCCTTCTCCGTCTTCCACGACTCCTCTTCTCTCGACTCACTCCGGTTAAAAAGCAAGGTCTAGGCTGCAAAAATGAGAATCAATTGTAAAGACGTGCAAAACCGAGGACTCTCCAACGTTGGTGGTGATTGTAGGTAGCAGATCAGGTTACAGAGAGACGAAGAAGCTGTGGCCGAACGAAGATGGGAGAGAAGGGTGTAGTAGAGGCTCTGAGTGTAGGAGAATTCGGGTAAACTGGACAAACGTCTTATGGCTATTTGATGGGGGCGAAGATCTGGGCAGCAACTGGAGGTGTGCACAGGGATTCAAATCTGGGAATGCAGGGATGATCGTCTTGGCTTGCAGAAACATGGTGGCTGCAATTAGAGTGACAATGAGGACAGACTAAAGAAAAGAGCATCAAGTTGCTCTCCTTGCATGTCCCCTCCTGTGAAAATAATTGGTGTGTCTCCCTTGTGTCAAGGAGAGGCTCAAAATTTTATTATATAGATAAAGATGATTACAATAATAGAATGTAAATCAAAGGAATAAGGAAATACCTAAACTTGGCAAATACAATATTTAGAAGAACACGATGCTTGGAAATTGCATAAAAGTGGCACACTGATTGGCCACAAAACTTTGTTGGTAGCACAATGACTGGCTACGAATATTTTGTTGAAGTTACAACACACTGACTGACTGCAACGATTGAATTGGCATCACACTGACTGGCTACGAAGATTTTGTTGAATTGACAACACACTGACTGGCTGCAGAGATGAATTGAATGGGAAGGACACTGTCTGGTTGCGAATTGGCAACACACTGATTGGTTGCGATCTGGTAGGCGGTAAACATAGCGGATGACCTGAAAAAATTGATTGATTTTTTTTGTCCTGCATGAGTACCAAAATGGTAGTCTCAAAGGAGCACTGAAAATCGTGGTCTGACAAACCACCTAACGGAAGAGAAAGAGATTGAATGTGTTTTTTTTTTTTGAAATGCCGGAGACGAGATCTGGCCCTTGCAAACGACGAATGATTGGAACAAGGATTGGCGCCTGGGCGTAGAAGATGAAAACATGATGATTTCGGTGGCTGGTCTCAAGAATGACTAGAGATTTTGGGAACTGATGACTGCAAGAGCAGATCCAACAGCCAAGTAGAGTTGATCTGGGTGGCACAGACCACAAAACGAAAAAAGAAAATTGAGAGAGGCGTGATTTGATAGACGGTTGGAGGTGGTTCCGACACGACTTCAGAGAAGAAAGCGACAGGCCCATCAGATAGGGGCAATTAGATCTGAGGTGGGCGAGATTGATGCCGGTGATGATCATCGGGGATCAAGCAATGTCTTGAAGAGCGGGGAATGGTGAATCCAGATCTGGAGTTTTTGCAGATCCGGCGGTGAATAGAGGTTTTCCTTCATTTTTTTTTTTTTTTTGTATGTAAGACAGAGATGAAAGAGATTTGTACGAGCAGATCTGAAATCAGTCTGTGGGTTGGAGAGAAAAAATAATAACAGGGACAGGGATGGGTTGTGAACGAAATTGCCTCACTTTGCCGGTGATATCTCCGGCAGAGGGAGAGATGAAGACTTGAACAGAGCCATAAAACCCTAAACCCCCAAAACCACTTATTAAATCCTCCTCTATCCCACAGTTCTGTACACACCTCCCTCTCCTCTCTTCCCTCATCTACGACCCTCCCTTTCTCTTTTGATCTCTTCTTCCCGTTCTTCTCCTTCACTCTCTCTCCCTCTTAGTTTCTTCCTTCTCCCATCTCCTTCCTCTCGGTGGGCACAAGCAGCCGCTCTAGTTTATCGAGCCCGACACCGCCTAGATTCGATTTCTGCTCACAGCCTCCTGATTTCCTTCCCTTTCCGCCCTTCCATCAGGTACCCCCTTCTTCTCCCTCTCTCCACCTTCTCTCTCTAGTTTCCCCCCTTTCCTTTTCTGCAATTTTTCTTCCCTGGATTTCCATCGTTTTCTTTTCTCGTTGGATTTTCTACAATTTTCCCTGTCTTTCCTCGATTTTTCGTGTTTTTCTAGTTTTTCCTATTTTTTTTCTCTCTTTTTCCTTTCTCTAACTTGGTTGGGTGACCGAGTTGCTTGGCCAAGTGCCGAGTCAACTCGGATGAGGTTTCTGAGTGGACCCAACCCCTGTTTTGGGCTGTGCCCGACCCAACTACTGGGCCTGAACCTGGCTCAGTTGGTTTTGGCCCAACCTGGTCCAAGCCTAGACCTAGCCCTGGTCTAGTCCCTCTTCTAGCTTGGTCAAGTTCTAGTAGGTCCAGTCTTGGCCCAGACCTAGCCCAGGCCAAAACCCGATCTAGAGCCCTATTGGGTCCAACCCAACTGTGGGTCTAGTCCTTGATCTGGCCCAGCCAGTCTTGGACCGAGCCCAACCAGACTTGACCCAGCCCATTTGTGGTGGGTCCAACCCTTTCGGCCCCATCAGATTTTTGACCCGACCCATTTTCGGCCCGGCCCAGTTTTAGGCCCATTTTTTGTGCAGTCCAATTTTAGGCCCGTTTTCTATACGGCCTATTTTTAGCCTGTTTTGCCTTTTTACTCATTCGTTCCTCTTTATTTTAACAGGTTGAGCTCCCTTCAACCCACCAAGCCACTTGCTCGCTTTGGATTTTTGACCTTACACACTCAGTGAGGCGACTTATCACTATTTTAGCATGCATTCGCATCTATTTAACTCTTAACCATGGACATATAGTGACTTGAATGGGGGCCATTAAGCCATCGATAACGGAACTGTCGAAATAAACATGTGGCAAGGGATCCGTTCAGGTGCACTTATGTCAACTATATGCGATTAAGGGAGAATTGTAATCAGATGGATGATTATTTGAACTTGGAAACTTGCTGATAACTTGTTTGTTTAATTATTACATGAGAATGAACTTATGATGAGTAAAATATGTGTTGGATATCGGACATGATGTTCAAAAATTGTTGATAATATGTTTGCATTCAATCATAACGTGTATGTGAATTCATGATGTGAATGAGATGTGCTTTGAATATTGAGTACGATGCTTGAAAGTTTATTGATAAAATGGTGTGTTTAATTATAATATGTGAACATGATCATGGTGAGCATAGAGATATATGTCTAGATAACATGTTATATGTCCTTGTTACGCACGATGCATGTGTTGTTGATCTTGATTAATTATATTAGGGCATGATTATATTGTTAGACATGACCTTGCTATCATGTACATGCATGGGAGGTAACCCACATCGGATAATGTGTCGTTGGTTGTTGAGATGGAGGAGTTATTTACATATGTACATACTCATGATGATATGATGGTTTGAGTGTTGGGAGGACTTCCCCGTTACGCTCCCGTGTCAAGACCCCGATAGAAGATTCGGGTTTCCACGTTGTGTTCCGGCGGTTGAGGTGCTTGCCCTTAAGATTGGCTTCCCCATTATGTTTCGGCGGTCGAGACCCCCATAAGAGATGCGGGTTTTCCCGTTGCATTCCGACATTTGATGCAGTTGTATATTGTATGGTCTCCCGTTTGTATTGGTAGGGAGACCGGAGTTGTTGGACGAGAATTATGAGTTAGGAAGGTGATGTCTCGGACTGGTCAGTGTGACCATTGGTTAGTAGTATTTTTGGGCACTCTTGTACAGAGATATTCTTTCTATTATTATGTCCACTATATTTCATACATGTGATACATGTTATATTGTTGATACATGATACGTTTTATCCCTTCACCGGGCTAGATAGCTCACCCTTACCATTCAGGTACCTCGGTCGTCGTGGGGCCGGCCAGGCACCTTGAGCAAGTACCTAAGGAGGAGCACTAGTAGTTAGACATATATGTTCATACTTATGGTCTAAATTTGAGAGATTCTAGTTGCCTGGATTTATTGTTAAATGTTTGTTTGGACGACTGTATGACCATAATTGATTATTCTATGGTTGTTCGTTATGTTTTCTTAGCATCGTGCACTTATGGTTTCTTGATCGAGAGGTAGTCACCCATTTCAAAAAAAAAAAAGATTCACTCCATATCCATCTTTTGCTACTTTTGAGATATTTCGGATATAACGTGCTCGTAGCGGGACGAGGTGTTATAGTTGGTATCAGAGCACGGTTCAACTCTCGGACTGTGCATGGGACATAGATTGGTGTGATTATGACTACAGAATAGGTTCATCCCCTGTGTGACAGGGTAGATGGAACCGGGTTGTGGGGTAGTGCGTAGACACCTTAAGCTTGTGCGGTATGTTTGATACGCTTCCCTTCGGTTAGTGTACTTGAGACGTGTCTTGTGGCTGATTCTTGCTCAGTTTGAGACTCTCCAACGTTTGATTTGTGAGTATGTCAGTGGCGAGATAGATCGCTTGTTTGAGTGTGTGGAGCACCGTGACGTGGTCACGGGAGTTGTGGGATACAGATCTCTAAGTTTTGAGCTATGTTGGTCTTACTCCATAGAGTAATTAGAGGTATTCTTCGGTGGGACCAACGTTAGGAGGAGACCTCACCTTGGAGGCACATCGGTGGCATTTTCAGAATGGCTTGAGCACCGTGATGGAGTCACGAGAGGGCTTGTGTTTAGAGCATGAGGGCACCGTTTGTAGGCCTCACTTGTGACTGTTTGGTATAGAGATAGATTTATTGGAAATCTATGGGTGTCTACCGAGTGAGTCCGCCTGGCTTACTCAGTAGATAGCTGATGGGATTCCGATGGTGGGCTTGGTGTGTTTGAGTTGTTAGTTAGGCCCGTTGTGAGCTTAGGACTGCAGGGAGTACTTGGGGGCCGAGCCAGTGTTTGTGCTTCTGGCTCTAAGACTCCCACGAGTCCAGTGTTATGGCTAGGAGTAGTTGTGACGTGGTTAATAACTTGTTTGGGTCAGACTGGTAGGTTGATTGTTGAGGCTCTAGTGGGTCCAGTGTACAGGCCGATTTCGATGAGTGAGTGAGTTGGGAGCTCGATACTTGAGCAGGGTATGTGGGTGCTTCGTGGCCCTTGACCCTTTTAGTGTTTGATTCTAGTGCTCCACACTCTTTTCGCCTTAAGTTTTGTTGGTTGTGGACCTGATTTGTAGGCCATGAGTTTTGACCTTTGGAGTTAGCGATGGAGGTCGGTTTACGAGTTCTAGAGATGTCAGATTTCGACGTCATCTTGGGATGGATTAGTCGTCCTCCCTTCAGGTTACCTTGGACTGTTACTATAGGCGGGTGATGGGCTAATTCCTCATGATGAATGCATTCATCGAGCGGTTTACAGCTTATAGTCTGAGCGTGGAGGAGTTGTACAGCTTGATGGCTAGCTTGAGTCAAGAGAGAGTTTGGGGTTGGCAGATGGTGGCACGCCTCACGTGGTCCAAGGGTTTCTGGATGTCTTTCTGAGGAGTTTCTTGGGTTGCTGCCATGTCAGGAGATAGGGTTGTTGTGGGTCTGCTTCCCAGTGCGACACTTTTTTGATTACTCATTATCGGTTGGAGCCAGGAGAGATTAATGAGCTGAAGAGTTAGCTTGGGGAGTTGGAGTCTCTTGGCTACAATTGACGCAATGCCCTCTTTGGAGCGCACCGGCCTTGTTGACCAAGAAAGGGGATGTCTCTATGAGTTTGTGGTTTGATTACCGGTAGAGACTTTAGAGTTGGAGAAACAACTCAGGGAGTTAGAGACCCTTGGCTTCATTCGGCCTAGCACTTCATTTTGGGGTGCACCGGCATTGTTTGCTAAGAAGAAAGATGGCTCCATGAGACTGTGCATCGACTAGTGGAGAACAATTATTCACTACCAAGGATTAACGATCTGTTTGACAAGTCAAGAGGATCCAAGTGTTCCTATAAGAAAGACTCTCAATTGGGTTGCCATCAGGTGAGGGTACGAGAGTGTAGCATTAGGAAGACCGCCTCCGCACTCGTTTTGGACTCTTCGAGTTCGTGGTGATGCCATTTGGAGTGACTAGTGCCTCGACAACATTCATGGCCCTAGTGAGCAGGATACTCAGGTCGTACCTGGATCAGTTTGTAGTGGTATTCTTCGACGACGTCTTGGTATATTCAACATCATGGGAGGATCATGAACATCATATGAGAACAATAATTAATATCTTGAGAGATCACAAACTTTGTGCAAGGTACAATAGATGTGAATTTTGGTTGTCAGGAATTCAGTTGTTGGGACACGTGGTGTCAGCTGACGGTGTGGCTGTGGGTCCGACTAAGGTTGAGATTATTCGGAGTTGGGAGCGACCACGGAGCGTGACTGATATCCGCAGATTTTTGGGTCCTACGGGTTATTATCGACCATTTATCAAAGATTTCTCCATGATCGCCACACCCATGATAATGTTGACTAGCAAGGATGTGCAGTTCATTTGAGACGAAGATTGTGAGACAGCCTTCCGGAAATTGAAGGAGAGTTTGACTTCCACTCCGGTGTTGTTAGTAACAGGGAGAAGCCATGGCTATGCGGTATACTGTGATACCTCGATGATGGTTTAAGTTGTGTACTAATGTAGGATGGAAAAGTGGTGGCTTATGTTTCGAGACAGCTTAAGACCCATGAACAGAATTATCCTACTCATGACTTAGAGTTAGCAACTGTGGTTTTTGCACTTAAAGTATGGAGACATTACTTATATGGTGAGAGGTTCGAGGATTTCTCAGATCATCATAGCCTAAGGTATTTGTTCACACAAAATGAGCTAAATTTGAGCCAGAGACGGTGGATAAAGTACTTTGGTGACTGCGACGTCGTGTGTCTTACCACCTCGGTAAGGCTAACGTTGCTGCGAACGCCTTGAGTCTTAGATCGAGGGTAGCCTTATCGAGTCTGATCGGTGGATATAGAGCATCTAGACTTCGCAGCATGGTTATTCAGCTAGAGATTTATGGTAGAGTTTTGAGAGCTCAGTAGACAGATGAGTGGTGCATCTCATTGAGGAATGTTGTGGCCAGTGGCAGTAGACCCTTTGGATGAACTGTGAGACGAGATGATGGTTTGACCTTCCAGGGTAGACTTTCATACCCATGTCCGAGCAGTGCCGTAAGGAGGTATTACGACACTATCTACACACCAGGTTTGCTGTACATCTGGGACACACCAAGATGTATCATGTTTTGAATTAACAATTTTGGATGGTGAAACATGAAGAAAGTAGTGGCCAAGTTTGTGAACCGCTGCTTGACATGTCAGCAGGTCAAGATAGAACACTTGAAACCCGCTGGTAAACTGCAACCTTTTCCGATCACTGAGTGAAAGTGGAATCACTTTCCAATGAATTTTGTTGCTGGTTTGCCGAAGTCGCCTCAGAGACTTGATGCAGTGTGGGTCATAGTGGATCAATTGAATGAGTCGGCCCGTTTCATTGGCATGAAGACGACAGACTCCCTTGAGACTGAGTTGACTGTACTTGGCAGAGGTAGTTAGACGACATGGTGTACCTTAGTCAATTGTCTAATATCGAGAGCCGAGGTTTGTCTCTCGGTTCTGGCAGGCCGTGCAGATCACCTTATGTTGGACAGAGGCCAACGATACAGTGATGCCAGGCCAGACATAGTCAGGGAGACTAATGAGTAGGTGAGATGGATCAGACAGAGGTTGTTGACTGTCCAGAGTCGGCAGAAGAGTTATGCTGATCGTAAGAGGAGGGCACTTGAGTTTGCTATTGGGGACTGTGTTTTCCTTTGGATCTCGCCCCGCCATGGGATTCAAAGGTTTGGGCGCTGAGGGAAGCTGTCGTCATCGTTATAGACTTGCACTTCCTTTGCATCTCGCCTAAGTGCACAACGTCTTTCATGTTTCAATGCTTCGGATGTATCATCAGGACCCGTCACATGTAATTAACTGGGAAGACGTGGAGCTCAACGAGGATGTAACCTACAAAGAAGGACCAGTGGGGATAAAAAATTCTAGGGAGTAGAGGCTTCATGGCAATACTATCCATTTGATTTTAGTGGTTTGGCAGTGCAAGGGCAGGGAAACCTCTATTTGGGAGGATGAGGCAACGACGTAGAATCAGTTTTCATCCTTGCTTGAGACTAGAGTTATGAATTCAATTTCAATTTCGAGGAAGAAATTTTTAAAGGGGGTAGTGTTGTAATCACCCATTCCGAGTTTTCTCGATATTTTGGAGAGATTTTTGAATCTCTGAGTTGTCTTCGGGACCTTGGTAGAGGTGAAGAGAGTGTGGGCGCCGTGGTGGGCCCTAGTTTACATGACTTTGAGTTCGAAAACTCAAATGACGTTTTGGTAATTTTGTAAATTATCATATAAGTCGTCATGAAAAAAAAAGAAAAGGATTGTCGAAAATCACATTTTCTCACTCGACGTTCGGCACTCGAGATTTTGTTTGGTTTTCTTTATTTATTTCATTTAAAAAAATTATTTCAAGACCTTGGTATTTGATTTATTTCAAAAAAAAAAGAAAAAGAAAAGAGCCATAAAACCCTAAACCCCAAAACCCTAGCTTCTTAAATCCTCCTCTATCCCGTTGCACTGTAGCATCTTTAGCTACAGTGCAGCCGCACACACCTCCCTTTCTCTTTTGATCTCTTCTTCCCTTTCTTCTCCTTTCCTCTCTCCTTCTCAGTTTCTTCCTTCTCCGATCTCCTTCCTCTCAATCGGCGCAAGCAGCCGCTCCAGTCAATTGAGCCTGACGCCGCCTGTATTCGATTTCCGCTCTCGGCCGCCGGATCTCCTTCTCTTTTCGCCCTTCCATTAGGTATCCTCTTCTTCTCCCTCTCTCCTCCTTCTCTCTCTAGTTCTCCCCCTTTCTTTTTCCGCGATTTTTCTTCCCTGGATTTCCATCGTTTTTTTTTCTCGTTGGATTTTCCACAATTTTCCATATTTTTCCTCCATTTGTCCTATTTTTCTAGTTTTTCCTACTTTTTTCTCCCTCTTCATTTTCTTTGACTTGGCTGGGAGACCGAGTTGCTCGATTGAGTGTCGAGTCAACTCGGATGAGGTTTCTGAGTGGACCCAGCCCTTGTTTTGGGTTGTGTCCGACCCAACTACTGGGCCAGAACCTGGCTCAGTTGGTTTTGGCCCAACCTGGTCCAGGCCTAGACCCAGCCCTGGGCCAGTCCCTGGTCTAGCCCGGCCTAGCTCTAGTAGGACCAGTCCAGGCCCAGTCTTGGCCAAGGCCCAAACCCTATCTAGAGCCCTATTGGGTCCAGGCCATACTGTGGGCCCGGCCTTTGGACCCGGCCCAACCAGACTTGACCCAACCCATTTCTGGTGGGTCTAGCCCTTTCAACCCAATCCAATTTCTGGCCCGACCCGTTTTCTGTCCAGTCCAGTTTTAGGTCCGTTTTCTATCCGGCCTATTTTGAGCCTGTTTTGCCTTTTTTTTTTTTCATTCGTTCCTCTTTATTTTAACAGTTTGAGCTCCCTTCAACCCACCAAGTCGCTTGCTCGCTTCAGATTTTCGACCCTACACACTCAGTGAGGGGACTTATCACTGTTTTAGCATGCATCCACATCTATTTAACTCTTGACCTTGGACATGTAGTGACTTGAATAGGGTCCTTCATTTATTAAGCCACTGGGTAAAGGAACTGTCGAAATAAACATGTGGCAAGGGCCGTTCGGGTGCACTTATGTCAACTATATACGATTAATGGAGAATTGTAATCGGATGGATGATTATTTGAACTTGGAAACTTGCTGACAACATGTTTGTTTATTTATTACATGGGAATTAACTTATGATGAGTAAAATTTGTGTTGGATATTGGACATGACGTTCGAAAATTGTTGATAATATGTTTGCGTTCAATCATAAGGTGTATGTGAATTTATGATATGAATGAGATGTGCTTTGGATATTGAGTACGATGCTTGAAAGTTTATTGATAAAATGTTGTGTGTTTAATTACAATATGTGTACACGATCATGATGAACATAGAGATATATGTCTAGATAACATGTTATATGTCCTTGTTACACACGATGCATGTGTTGTTGATCTTGATTAATTATATAACGGCATGATTATATTGTTAGACATGACCTTGATATCATGTACATGCATGGGAGGTAACCCACATCGGATGATGTGCCGTTGGTTGTTGAGATGGAGGAGTTATTTACATGTGTACATACTCATGATGATATGATGGTTTGAGTGTTGGGAGGACTTCCCCGTTACCCTCCGGCAGTCGAGATCCCCATAGGAGATGCGGGTTTCCCCGTTGCGTTTCGAAGGTTGAGGTGCCTGCCCTTGAGATTGGCTTCCCCGTTATGCTCCGGTGGTCGAGACCCCCATAAGAGATGCTGGTTTCCCCTGTTGCATTCCGACGGTTGAGGCAGTTATATATTGTATGGTCTTGCATTTGTATTGGTAGGGTGGCCGAAGTTGTTGGAGGACTATTATGAGTTATGGAGGTGATGTCTCGGACTGGTCAGTGGGACCATTGGTTAGTAGTATTTTTGGGCACTCTTGTACAGAGACATTCTTTCTATTATTATGTCCACTATATTTCATACATGTGATACATCTTATATTGTATCATATATAATGTTTATTTGTTCAATTAAATTTTTTCGTAATTGCATATAATTGATAGGAGTGCACCTAACAGATCTCTTGCCACATGATCCTTTTCAACATTTTACCTTTACTGAGTGGCTTAAAATAATAAAGGATCTTATTCGAGTCACTCCAAGTCCAGGAAAAAGTATTGATAGATGCAAATGAATGCTAAAAAATGTGATAAGTCCCCTCACCTGCGTGCATTTTTAAAATCCAAGTGATGAAAACAGGTCAAAGGATTGAAGGAAGCAACACACGATGAATCGGGCCTAGGAAGCTGGGGTGGGTCTACGAAAAGTGGGACGATCCCAAAAAATTGGGTCGAACCGACAAATCTGGCAGGAAAAGAGCTAGAAAAGATCCAAGGACGATCCAAAAGAGGCTAGAAGTCCTCCAAAAGTAATCCCAAAACAGGCCAGAAACAACCCAAAACTGGGCCTGGGTCGGGCCTGAAAGTGGGTCGAGCTACTAGACTAGGTTGTTGGGCTGGGCTGGGCCTTGATCTACTGGGCTCAAAAGTGAACTGGACTTGGAGTTGTTGGGCCTGCACAAACTAGGCTTAGCTCAAAGCTGGATTGGGTTTGGAAACCTGGGCCAAAACTGCTGGACTAGGCCTGAAGCTGATGGGCTTGAAGCGAACTGGGCCCAACTGGGCCTGGAACATCACGAGTTGGGTCAGATCTACGAGGACAAGTCCAAACTGCTGGAGGAGCTGAGATTGGGTCTGGGTTGCAGACCCAGCTTTGGGCCGGCCTGTAACAAGGCCAAACGAAGAGGGTTCATATCTAAGGGATCTGACTCAGGTCGGGTCAGATGGGTGCGGCAGCTGTAGAGGGTGTTAGGGTTTTGAGATGGGGAAGACAGCAAAAGGGGCAACGACGACAGCAAAAGGGGTAACGACGACGACAAAGAGGCTAAGGGTTAGGGTTTGGTGGCGGCGGTGGCTTGAGAGAAAGAGAGGGAATAGAGGGTTTAGGGTTAGGGAGACGAGAAAGAGAGGAGGAAGATGAGAGGATGGGGGCTAGGTTTTGAAAGAGAATGTAGAGATATTATATAGGTGGGAGAATTAGGGTTACGGTTATGGCTTGGGTTAGGGTCCACCAAAGTGTTTTTTTTTTTCTAAAATAATATCAAAGTCTAGGAACTCTTGATTTATTTTATTTTATGTTATAAGACTATATATTATTATTATTTTTATATTATTTATCACTTTATTATTAGTAATTTTTATTTTATTTTATTTTTGAGAAAAATCTCGAAAGGTGTGAAAACAAAGTTTTCAAAAAAATTGACATGGAGATTTCAAAATAAAAATCTAAAGTCCGCTAAATAGTTGGACGTCGAAAATTGGGAGAAAATAATGTGATTTTCAAATATTTTGTATCACAAAAATTTAATAATTTAAAATTACTAAAATGCCATTTTTAGCTCCCGAGCTCGAAATTAGGCAAACTTGGGCCCACCATGGAGCCCACACTCTCTCCACTACCACCAAAACACCAAATCCGACATGGAGATTTGAAAATCTCCCCAGAAATCCCAACAGATCGGGTCGGGTCATTACAAATTGTATAGTATCATGATATGTATAACCTGTGGCGGGAAATGATATGTTTTAGTTATGTGATACGCCATGTTGATAACATGCGTAGAGATAACTGTGCATGCATGTAGCTAGTATACATGAAAAGTCGGTGGGGTATGGGTACTAGGCTACATCAGGATTTAGAGACTCCCCCTAGCTTGTCGGGTAGTTAGGATTCAGAAGTCATGGGAAACTGTGCATTGGATTCGGTTGAGCTATGGACTACTCATTGGTGGGTCCATAGGTGTGTGAGTACCTGGCGGGTATTTTCTTTCTTGGGTATGTGGGCCTTTGGCAGAGCCGTGGTCCGGTGTACAATTGAGGCACCGGTTGACTATTTACGGACATTGGTTGAGGTTCGTCCCCGTGGTCCGGTGTATGGCTTAGGTGCGGGTTGGCTATTTACTAACATGGGTTGTTCGTCCCGTGGTCCGGTGTACAGCTGAGGTGCCGGTTGACTATTTAGGGACATGGGCTGAGGTTCATCCCCATGGTCCGTTGTACTGATGAGATGCCGGTTGGCTATTTACGGACATAGGTTGAGGTTCGTCCGCGGTTGACTATTTACGGACATTGTTCGAGGTTGTTCCCGTGGTTCGGTGTACAACTGAAGTACCAGTCTATGGTGTGTGTGGATTTTCGTAGAAGTGGCCCTAGAGGTAGATTGGTCATAGAGTACGTCGAGTACGTAATGGGTCACCCTGGAAGCCAAGTGGGTTGAGTGTCTATTCGCTCACATTTTGTCTGAGGGGTAGTGTGATTACTAGCAGTTATGATTTTGGGGTTCTTGTACGAGGCTTGTGGCATGGGTTTTGACTCATTGGGAATTTATGGGTGCCTATTGAGTGAGTCTAGTCGGCTCATTCGGTAGAAGGCCTATGGAACTCCGTGAGGGGTGGATGTGCCAGTTCTGTTGAGACCAGCTGATGGGGCCCGAGGCTACACGTATGACTACCGAGTGTATGGTACTTGGTTGAGGAGACTATAGATGGGTCTAGGTGGCAGTCAGTTGAGGACTGGTGTGGTCATTACCCCCGTGTGATAGTTTGTTTGGGACTCCAATGAGCCCCACTCATGGGTTGGTTGTGGTATGTGTACGAGTTGCCCTGGGAGAGCCATGGGACTGGTTGAGGGCTAGAGACCCTGATCTGGATGGGGATCGGTTTGCGTACCCGTGGGTGGGTGGACCGTACCGGATGGGCATGTGAGGGAGTTTCCCTAGAGTCGCATTGGGTTGGTTAGAAGACATGTAGGAGTCTCGGTAGATGTGGGCATGTGTGCTAGGGGTAGGGTACATGCTTGCATGGTCACGCACGTAGACATCCTATACTTTGATGTATCCATATGATTATATGCAGTGTATGCTTGATGATAAATGATGCATGGGTTACCTTCACTAAGCATGTGGAGCTCACCCCTTGCCTTTCAGGTGTTTCAATGGTGGGATCTAGTGGGTTCTAAGATCAGGCTTAAGTAGTGATGATTGCTGACATCTTAGCTTGACTTCCTTTCTGTTATTTTGAGAGAGCATTGTATGTTTGATTCAGTTGTCATTTGGCTTTTATGGATAACTGTAATAACTGTTATAACATTGTTGTGTTGGTTTGACTTATTAGTGAACTATGTGCTTCAGTTGTTATCCTATTGTAGTTTGGCAAAAAAAATATAGACCTGATATCCGTTTTTGGAGATTTCTTGAGGTGTTTTGGAGATAATACGCCCGTAACGGGATAGGGTGTTACAGTTGGTATTAAAGCACGGTTCAACAGCTCAAAAGGAGTCTTAGGAACTGACTTACTAGGAACCCGATTAAGCAAGTACATTTCGATTCTTAATGCATAAATCCACAACATAATGGATACGGTGTTATTACATAATATACTCCTAACCATGTCCATAAGTGTCTAGTTACACCTTTCAGTAACACCATTCCGCTGAGGCGTACCGGGCATCGTGTATTGTGCAATTATGTCACGATTTTTTAGTAGTCTATCGAAAGGCCCCGGATGTTGAACATAAGGTGAGTCTATTTGACCTAATCTACGCTTCATAGGGCTTTTCTCAGACTTTGTACTTATACCAATAATAACAGACTTATCAGAAATTAATACTTTATTAAGATCGAGCACACCGAGGTGAAACTCGACTTGTCCTTTCCATTAAGAGAAATTAAGTCCAGTCAATATTGGGAAAGGTGAAGCTTACACATGCAGTCTAATAGGGAGACATGCTGCAAAAATTATATAATTTCATAATTTCATGTTTACTTACATAATGCTATGAGTTAAACTTAATTGAAACACACAACAATCAACATCAGTAAACAGTATCACCGGATCTACCTTTGAGTAATCTTATGGCATACTATTTCATTATGGTGATTCCCAATCACCGATAGAACTGACCAATAAAGTACAAGTGATCAAATACCACGCCACCTTTGGGTGTTCGGACAAATACCAACCACAAGTACCTGTCAATCATCCTATCACAATCCATTAACCACTCTGAACGGTGCACCTTTGGGCCAACCTAATATCTCTGTGACTAGGGATCGCGATTAGCAAAGTGATTCTTATTCAACACTTAGGAAAAGTATTGGACTACAATTATAAGACCTAATGTCCAGACGTATTCCGATTTGACCACTTTAGTGACTAACCAAATCGTATCATAATATGGTATTAGGTCAAAAATAATCACTTTGCTCATTAGTGTAAATTGGTTTTCCAAAAACATAATAGAAAAAAGCCCCATAATTTCGTAGTCCATAAATCATAATCTTAAGGTCCATAAAATTTTAAACTCTATAAATCATTAAGATTTTCCAAAAACATAAAAGGAAAATCCATAATTTTAAAATCTATAAATCATCCAAATTTTAAAATCCATAAACTTTAAGGTCCATCAAGTATTCATGCCATTATGACTCTGGCCAATCGATCGACAACGAAACAGGTTCCTCTTCTTCCTTGAGATCCGAAAATTTTCTTTCTTTAATTCTTATTTATTTCAAGCAAAAATCGATCTTATGAACCAGACTCTTGATGCCACATGTAATACTTCATCATAATATCAGAGTTTATTGATTGAGAATCAATCATCATTAAACTTGATATTCGACATACCCGAACAACATAACCACAGGATCTGGATTAATTAATGCTTGAAACATGGATTAATCTTAATGCAGAAATCATAAACATCACAATAATAAGACATACCCGGATCCATTGATGAAAAAGAGTGAGCTTTGATCTTCTCTTTGATATGCCAATCCTTCCTGAAATCCAAAAACAAGAAAAAACATAAACCTTGGAGTTTCTACCTCTTTCCTCCTTAATGCTCTCTCCCAATTTCGTGAATAGTATTTTGAGAACATTGAGTTGTCTTAAGTTATGGATAATAATTGAGAGAGACCCTTTTAAAGGCAGAGGGAGGACCGTTAAGGCAATTAGAACTTTCTTTTCCTACTTTCTATCAAAATGGGAAACTAACCTCCTTTAGAACTCTCCTAAAATAGACCTTTCTTATTTTAACACAATTTCACTTATTTAAGATCCTCTAAGTGGAGCTCCAAATTTAATGTGGATCATGTTTAGTCTTACACATAAAGCACAAAGTAAACCAGATACTAAAATGTAGAGTATAACTTCGAGGAGTTAATCTTCTGAAAACAAAAATAAGAAAGATTATTTTTTTTTTTTTTAAAAAAGAGCAAAGCCCTCTCACATCCATCAACTGAAGAACAAGTTTGGGAGTGGCCTCTACCTGAAAATGGGAAGAGCATCTACCCGTTAAGAAACTAAATAGATGGAACCTATGAAGCACGGATACATCGAAACCTTCAAGTATTCGTGTCGGGTGCGTATCCAACACGGATACGGCCGGATAAGACTTAGATACGTGTCTGATACGCACTCAATTAATTAAAATATTTTTTTAAATACGGATACGCCACTGATACGCGTAGGTGTGCGAGGATATGGCACGCGACACGCGTAGGTGTTTTATTTTAGTCACTTATTTTTTTCTTTTTATGTAAGGGCAATAATTCATTGTGCAGAAGAAGGGGAAAAAAGAGGGAAATGAAAAAAAAGAGGGAAAATATGTATGGCTTTGGAAAAAAAAGCCACCTTTCTACATGCTAATTAAATTACCTCTTTTAGTAGAAAGGTTTATCGATAAATACATCCCTTGCATCGATCCTCCTCTGCTCCTCTTCCAGGCTCCAAAGAAAAACAAACCCTTCCTTTCGCCTCTGCTACAAAGCCTTCGAGGTAAGGTATGTTTGCTTCCTCTTTTTTTTTCTTCTCTTCTTCTTCGCCCTCTGCATCTTATCTTCTTCGTCCTTACAGAAACATTTTTTGATGTGTTTCTTTCCTCTGTTGCCTTTTACATGTGTTTTTTAATATTTACAAAAATAACATGTGACTGATGTGAAAACAAACTTACCCATTCACATATTGTATACAGTAACATTATAAACCTCAATAACCATTTGTATATTATATACTGTAATATATATATATATATATATTTTTTTTTTTAATTCGGCGTATCCTGCCGTACTCGTATCCTAGTTTTTCAAAATTTATCATATTCCCGTATCGAATACGTGTCGTATCCGATACGCACAACCGTATCGCTGCTTCTTAGGATGGAACAATCCAAAAAAAGAGAATAGCAAGCAAAAAGAAATGGAGAAAAGAAAAGCATACTATGTTGGCCTTTCGATGGCATGCACAAAACACTGAACAAGATTAGATGTCAATCTCAAATGGGGGACCTTCGACCTGATATACTGTCTAACTAAATAGAAAGCTCCTATTACGTTGAGGGAGAGAGAGTTCAGCCGTGAGAAGGAGGGAGAGAAAGAGTTCATGAGACAGAAAGAGCAGGAAGGATATAATTGGAAATAACGAAAAATAATGAAAATGTTGTTATTTCTTTGTGCACCGTCAAGTAAATGACCCGGTGCAAAAATTATTACCCTCTGATGGAGGATTGAGTAAGGTGACATGAAATATGAAGTGATAAAACAAAAAGAACAAGAAATGGAAAAAAAAAAGCTCTCATCTCTTCTTCATCGCCAAGCATTTCTATGGCTGTGTTTAGATCACACAACTTTTATTAAGTAAAGTTAGGATTGATTGAGTCAATCAAATAAATCTTAAAATTTTAAATTATGAGACTGAGATGTCAGCAATAGAGATTGCATATTTATCATAGTTTAATATCACATCATTAGATATGATATGTATAAGATTTTATAGATAATGGGATTAAAGAAAAATTTCCATATCTGATCAACACAACTTTATGAAATGAGTCATGAATAATCAATTCCTTAAAACCCAGAATCAAAAAGTTAAAGATGATTAAATGATATTTAAATTTACCCATTTGATAAGACACTAGTATTTTTATAATAACGGATGTTAAAATATTTTTATAAATGATGACAAATAAAAAATATAATATTTTTTATTATAAAAAAAATACATAATCAGGGTAAATGGTGCAAGGAGCTGCAATGTACAAACAAGATACAAATTATAAAAGACTTTTCTCTACTAGAAAGTTTTTCCCTACTTTGGCCCCGACCCAGCTGCCCCAAATGGAACGGATCAATGAGAAAATATAACTTTTTTATTCTTTTATGTTGTGCTTTTGTTCGCTAGATGCCAGCCGCAAGCGGATATTGTCAAAATATGAGTTCCATATATTTCCTTCTGATATAATCTTGTACAAAGGTCCCCTTATATAGCTTATACAAGGGAGCTGTTATAGAAATAAACATCAGCTATACAATCAGTTAGCCTATACAATAGGTAACTGTCCCTATAATTACGGTATAAATCCTAATTGACAACTCATGTTAACACTCCCCCCTCAAGTTGGTGCATAGATGTCTCTGATGCCCAACTTGTCGAGTGAGTTGTAGAATACTTTACTGGAAACTGCCTTGGTTAGCATCTCCGCCAGTTGATCTTCAGATTTAACAAATGGAAACTGAACAATATTGGCCTTGAGCTTCTGCTTGATGAAATGTCGATCCACTTCAACATGTTTTGTACGATTATGTCAAACTGGATTATGAGCAATATCTATGGCTACCTTGTTGTCATAGAGTAAACTCATTGCAGAGTTGGGTGCATAATCCATTTCGGTAAGTAGCTTCTTTAGCCAAAGAAGTTCACATAGGCCTTTCGTCATTCCTCGAAATTCAGCTTTTGCACTAGACAGTGCTACTACCTTCTGTTTCTTACTCCTCTAAGTGACTAGGTTACCTCCCACAAAGGTAAAATAATCTGAGGTGAATCTTCTGTCCGTAATACTTCCTGCCCAATCTGTATCTGTGTAACCACTGATATCTAGATGATTATTCTTTGAGAATAGAAGTCCCTTCCTCAGTGCCGACTTCAAATATCGAAGAATTCGAACAACTGCATTCATGTGATCCTCACTAGGGCACTGCATAAATTGGCTTACTATGCTAACAACATAAGCAATATCCGGTCGTGTATGTGACAAATAAATTATTTTTCTAACTAACTTTTGATATCTTTCTTTATTAGTAGGTACCTGATCAGGATACTCACCCAGATGATGATTTTGAACAATTGGAGTGTCAGTAGGCTTACAGTCAAATATTCCTGTTTCAGAAAATAAGTCTGACACATATTTTCTTTGGTATAAAAAGATGCCTTGGTTTGACCGAGCTACCTCAACACTCAAGAAATACTTTAGTCCTTTAAGATCTTTCATTTCGAATTCAGTCACCAAATACTTCTGGAGTCGAGAAATCTCCTCCACATCATCTCTTGTAATTATCATATTATCAACATAAATTATCAGTGCTGTTACTTTTCTACTTTGGTGCTTCAGGAACAAAGTATGATCGAAATTGCTCTGCTTAAACCCATAATTTCTCATAGCCAAACTAAACCGTCCAAACCAGGCACGGGGTGATTGCTTCAAGCCATACAATGCTTTTTGCAATTTACACACAACCCCATACTGTGAAGGTATAGTATATCCTGGCGGAATGTCCATGTATACTTCCTCCTTTATTTCACCATGGAGAAGGCGTTCTTTACGTCAAACTGATGTAACGACCAATCTAAATTGACTGCAAGGGATAATAGTACCCTGACAGTATTCAGTTTTACTATTGTAGAGAAAGTTTCATGATAGTCAATTCCATAAGTCTTTGTATTCCCTTTCGCCACCAGTATTACCTTGTATCTTTCAATATACCCGTCTGCTTTGTGTTTAATAGAGAAGACCCATTTGCATCCTACTGTCTTCTTTCCTTTTGGCAGCGGAACAAGATCCCATGTCTGATTTTTTTGTAACGCCTCCTTTCTTCTTTTATTGCCTGGGTCCACTTTGGATCTATTACAGTTTCCTGTACTCCACTAGGAACATGAATAGAGGACAATTGGTGCACAAATGCCTTGAAAGATTCTGATAATCTCTGAGATGATACGTGATTTGCGATCGGATATTTTGATTTCTTTACCTTATACTCTGGAGAATACCGATCCGGCGGTTTTCCACGATTATGCCTGTGGGGTAATTGATGACCAATAGGGATATCATATATATTGTCAGGTGAAGTAGTAGGAGAGCTTACCTTAAGGATATCCTCAAGAGATCAATCGTCTGGTACTGGAGAATGAAAGGGGGGTTCTTCAGGTTCATTTCCAAGAAGGGCAGCCGGTCGGTCATCTGGTAGAAGATCAGCCGATCGGTCTTGTAGTTCAGTCGGTCGGTCTTCCTCATGTAAACCTGGTTGGGTTTCAGTTGGTCGGCCTTCCTCAAGTACCTATCTAATGTCCATGTTGTCACCACCTGTCCAATTTTGCTATTCACCCGGTATCTCCCACTGAGGAGGGGAATTGGTTATCGGGGCAAGAAAGAATGTTTCAGACTCCAGGAAAGTGACATCCATAGTAATATAAGTACATCTGGTTGAAGGATGGTAGCAATGATACCCTTTCTGATGTGTGGCATATCCCAGAAAAAGACAGCAAAGAGTACATCGATCAAGCTTAGTACGCTGATTTTTATGGAGATGAACAAAGGCGACACATCCGAAGATAAAAGGAGTAAGCATCAAAACTGAGGGCAGTGGTCCATGTTGTGAGAGGACTTGAAGAGGAGTCTGAAACTTCAAGACTTTAGAAGGCATACGGTTAAGCAAATAAACAACTGTAACAACTACATCGTCCCAATAACTGTGAGGGACGTGGACTCCAATAAGGAGAGCCCGAGCCATTTTCAAAATATGTATGTTCTTGCGTTCAGCAATACCATTCTGTTGAGGTGTCTAGGGACAAATGGTCTCACGGAGAATGCCGTGAGTCTGAAAATAGCTCCGAAATTCTTGGTTAACGTATTCTCCACCATTGTCTGAGCGAATTATTCTCGATTTAACCGAAAATTGAGTCTGGATCAGTGTATGAAAAATCTGAAAGATTTTAAACACCTCATGTTTGTGTTTCATCAAGTAAAGCCAGGTCATGCGGGTACAATCATTGACAAAGTTACAAACCAACGAATGCTAGAAGATGTAGAGATGGGAGAGGGTCCCCAAACATCAGAGTGAATTAATGCAAAATGAGTGATACTTTTATTTAAACTTAGAGGATAAGACACATAGTGACTCTTGGCTAAAATGCACGAGTCACATTTAAACTCCAAGTCTTATAAATCTGAAAACAAATCAGGTAACAAATGTTTCAAATAACTGAATGATGGGTGCCCTAAATGACGGTGCCATAACCAAATATGCCTCTGCTTGACAGCCAATGAATGTTGCATACAATTAGCTCTGTCGGTGTGGAGGTCATCAACATAATATAGCCCCCCTCTTTTAGTACCACAACCAATGATCTCGTTGGTGAGAATATCCTGAAGAAAACAAAAATTGGGGTAGATTAGTGCACAACAATCTAATTCCGCAGTAGTTTGGCTCACATACATCAATTTGTTTGAGAGAGAGGGAACAAGTAAAGTTTTTGATAATGAAAGAGAGGGTACTGTAACTGGATAGGTCGCCCCATTAGCATTGGCAATATTAGTTCGTCTCGGATGAGTCGTACTAACAAAGTCATTAGAATCAAACGTCATGTGATCAGTTGCTCCTGAATCAATTATCCATCCATTATAATCCCTCTAATTAGAGCTAAATAAAGCATAACCACAGTTACCTGAATCGCTGAGAGTAGTAGACGCATCACCAAGGGCGAAGCACTTGAGGATTCTACCTGTGAGATAAAGGATAATTGAGGTTTTGCAGCTACCAAAGTAGCCCGACCTGAACCCTTAGTGGTAACACCTCCACGTAGCTTTCGGGCCTTGATTTCAGTCCACCATTCTAGGTATCCATGGAGTTTGAAACAAGCATTACTGGCATGTTTGGGATTTCCACAGTGTGTGCAATCCCCACTTGGCTATTGAAATTTGGGTTTAAGGGTCGGAATGGGTGGCCCAGTTTTGGCAGCATCTTGGACAGATGCCCACTGGTCCCGGCGGCTGGAGTCTGCACTCAGTGCTACCTGAGTGACTGATGGTGTCTGGTGTGAAAAATGCTGACCTGACCGGGTTTCTCCCCTAGATGCCATACTAGCACTAGTAGGTATTTCGGTCCCTGTCACCATGACAGCTTATCTGGTATCCTCTCGTCGAACATACCTATACGCCTGTTCCACCGTAGGAAATGGCTTCATTTGGAGGACATCGCTCCGAACTTTGTCGAGACGATTATCTAAGCCATTAAGGAAGATATAAACTTTATCCTCCTGGATAATCGAATTAAAATGGTGAATATCTGTTTCACACTCCATCGCGTTTGGACAAAGAAAGTCAATTTCCCTCCACAGACCTTGAAGTCTGTTGTAGTATGTCTCAATGGAGCCCCCATCATGCCTCAGTCAAGTTACTCGCCTTTTCAGATCATAGACCTGAGATGTATCGGTTCCATCAAAATATGTCATTGCAATGGCATCCCACACCGCTTTTGCTGTCGGAAATCGAATGAAGTTGCTAATCAAACTCGGCTCCATAGAGTTGATCAACCACCCTTTCACAATTGAATTCTTTGTTCTCCATTTTCTAAATGTCAAATCTGCGTCCAAGGGTTGTGGAAAATCGCCATTAATGTATCTCAATTTTTCTTTGCCAGAGATATACATCTCAACAACTTGGGACCATAGGCTATAGTTAGCACCATTCAACTTGATGCCAATCTGTGCAGCGGAAGAGTCGTAGGTCGGGGGTCAGGGTCGAGGGTTGGTTCTGGCTCAGTATTTGAACAAGTCTGGATAACAGATCTTCGAGGATCTGTGGGGTCGAAGAACCAGACTGTTCTTCCATGATTGTGAAATGGCTGAATTAGGAATCCCGGTTCAGTCGGAGTAGGCAGAAACGGACAATACACCCTTCATGCTTACCGCCGTTCAGATCGTCTCTAGATCTTCTTCGGAATAGTGGTGGCCAGCCGTGGGTAGTGTGCGCTCCTATTTTTCACAGATTTACTTCCGGTCTGGACCTGCCCACGGTTTCTCTCTTCTCAGGCGAATCTCTAGCTGCGCGTGAGAGGTCCCCTTTTTTTTTTTTTTTTACTGTTGTGTACGGCTGCCCCTTCTTCTTCGGCAATCCGAAACTGCCGAGCTTCAACAATCTGCCATTTTCCCTTTTTTTTTTTCTTCTTGTTTTTCCAACTCAGATCGGGTCTGCTGCCGTCAGAGAGGATCGGCGGCAGAGCAAAAGGGTTCCACTCGGTCGCCCTTAGTCTGCAGTTCCGCCGGCTACAGGATGGGATCTCGGTCACTGCCCGTTATCGGATCCGGCTTATTGCAGATCTGTGATTCCCGTCGAAGATTCCAGAAACCAACGTAGCCTCTGCCGGTGTTCTGATTTCGGCCGCTGCCTGCGAGTCGGAAGCCCTTCTGCGCTGGAAAATCCTCGGAGACCTATACAAAATAGAGAAGAAGATCGATCTCCCTTTTTCTCAATCTCTGGTTGAGGCAAACTACTTCTGCGCACGGTTCTCCGATCAGATTTGCCTACCGAGATCTGCCGTCGCCTTCTTCTCCGATGCTACTGCGTACGGCTCGCCGATCAGATCTACTGGCAGGTTCTTCTCCGAACGCCTCTGGTATCGTTTACTGCAGATTTGGGTTCTTCACTGTTCACCAGGAAAGAAAAACTTTACTCGCTGAATAGTGATCTGTATCAAATGGTTTCGCCACTGTTCACCCGAAAAAAAAAGAAAAAATCTTTACTCACTGAACCGTGATAGAGATCCTAAGATCGGTGGCTTTGATATCATGTCAAAATATGAATTCCATATATTTCCTTCTGATATAATCTTGTAAAAAGGTCCCCTTATATAGCTTATACAAGGGAGCTGTTATAGAAATATACACCAGCTATACAATCAGTTCGCTATACAATAGGTAACTGTCCCTATAATTACGGTATTTAAATCCTAATTGACAACTCATGTCAACAGATATGATCAAAGGTCTTTCACTTCTTATTTTCTGCTTTATACTTGTATTCATGTTCTAATTACAATGCGATTGTGATTTGGTCAGTCATTTTAATACAGGCAAAATTTATTAAGAGACACTGGACAAGCAAAAATTCTCATTTTATCTCATTTTATCTCTACCATGTTTTGCATATCGGTACATCAGTACTTGATAAGCAGTACACCGCAAGAGATAAAATAAGAATTTTACTCTAGACCATATCTCCTAATAAATTTTGCCCGTGTTAAGATCGATGTCCATGTGATATGTGGTTTATAGTTGTTTGATGGTTGGCGTTTGAAGAAAGAATAAGAGAGAGATCAAGATTTTGAGGAGAAGGATGAAGATTATATGTAGTTAATATATGTATCTTTCAATAATCATAGTTGAGAGTTTAAAATACTACAGTACAACATGTTTTTATTTGAATATTATATTATTTTATTAAATTGAATGGTATATAGAAATTTAGTTATATGATCTATAATTTAGATTCGTTAAAAGTATAAAATTATAAAAAACATTCAAAACATAGCTTCATTTAAACTTATACATATGTTTAAATTATAACTTATATTGTGTATATAGACCAAAATGAGTCTCATCCAAGGAAAAAATACTGCCTACCTCCACTAGAGAGAAAAAATATTGACTAAAAGAAGAAAAAGTAAAGAATACTAAATACTTCCTCTATCTCAAAATACTTATCTTATTTCAGAATTTTTTATTTTTTAGGAATAAAGTAAATATAGCTTTGATTTAATGTAAAAATAAAGGAATATGAAAAGTAATTTGAGATAATTTTAAAATTCATATAAGACAAGTATTTTAGGACAGAGGGAGTACTAAAACAACTTAAAGTCATTAAAATGTGTGAGATTAAAATATATGGTTTCTAAGATTAGATGAAGTGATTTTTATGGAGTTCTATATTTATATTAAAATCATTTAGTAGATCACCAAATAGAGTAGATGTGGCTCTCATATAGAACGAAAATTGTTGGAATTTAAAAATAATCTAAAGTAACTAACAATTTAGAAACTTTGAAAATATGACTTTTATAATTAGATTGATGTGAGTTTTGAGTATCATGTTCATACATGACAATAACTATATCCAAAAGACTCATTATATAAGGAAAATTTAGGTCGAATCAGGGATTCAAATCTCGGTATCGATCGCTATTCAATTTTTAGCCGAAAAATTTCTCTCACCTAACTTTTTTTTTTAAATTAAAACTTGAGATATCGGCGATATATATTAGATATCGGCCAATATCTAAATCTCTGGGTCCAATATAAAATACAAAATTAGTAAATAAAAAATAATTTGAAATTATAAAAATATAAATAACTTTAAAAATTACTCTCATAATTAAATTAAGATAAAGTTTCTTAGATTCTATAGATCTTTACAATGAACATATTACATTAAAGGTAGGCCATTTTGCTGACAAGTATTCTGCGTAACACTCGCTAGCGATCGCTAACGATGACAATACAATCTAATCCCTCATTGATAAGGTCAAAACTGGCAAGTCATCGCACATTAATCGACCCTTTCTTGTCGGACTCACTTTCACTTTCTACCCATTCTACCACTGATGCCGGGAATTATTTCTAGAATATAATGTAACTTAGCCAACTCTCTCGGAGAATTTAAAATTCAGTATCAGTAGATTCTTTTTTTTAAAAAATGTGTTAATATCGGTCGATAGATATATATTGAATATCGGATGATATTGTAAATATTAACCAATATATGTTATATCGACTGATATATATCAGTTTTATCGATCAAGAGAATACGCATCAATTGATATCTTGACTAATGATCTGAATTGGATGGGTCAAGGTCCCGGCCTATGGTCAAATCATTCAAGTGTCAAAGAGAAAAATCAATTTTAAGTCAAAATTTAATTGAGTCCAATATGATGATAGAAACTGTAACTCAACTCATGTGACCAACAACTAAATTATATCATGAATCTCGTGACCAACAACTAAATCATATCAAAAACTTTTTTACTGCAAATAAATGTTTTTTGATTGGCCCATCTGTATTACTGGAGCAGCCTAGTCCAGAGGGTTTACTTTACTTTATGGCCTTTAACCATAGCCAGGAGAGGTCCTACCTAAGCCTTTAGCAAATTACTGTATTAATGTGCTCAAGAACTTAGGTCAATAATGTGAGGTGATTGTGCTGGCGCATACTTCGACATGATTATCTAATAATTTAAATTATTTTTTTACGATCAAGTTTTTCAGGTTTATTGGAGTTTTTTTTTTTTTTTTGAAGATTGAACTATTTAAATGTGAGACTTTAATTTTTAGACATTTTATCTGACTCATCTTTGAGACATGTGTAAACCTTCCAATTCGTAAATGTCGGGTACATAACTAAGGGGAGTGACCCTTTTTTGTATTGAAGGAGGCTTTATCTCAAGATCTCTCACAAATAAAAGTGAAAATTAGATTCTTAGAGTATCTGACTAATTCTTAGAACATGAGCAAGTCTTCCTACCTATATACACCGAGTAACTCTATGGAAAGTGGTTCTTTGAGATAGAGTGAAAATTAAACTCAGAACTCTTACTTCCTAAAATGAATTTTTTATCATCACTTCAACTTCTTTGAACTAATAATTCAAACTATTTAATTTAAAATAATTAATCGATGAGGCATTCAGATTTAAAATAATTTTTTGTCTAAATGATTATTACATTGGACTTGATGATGCACATGCTTTGAAGGTCTATAGAAAATGAGGCTGGAATGCTATTTCTTTCATATTTAAAGTGTTGGCATTGGGTCCACTGGCTTGTAAACTGAGCCACTTGTATGCAAATGATAATTGCCATATTTTTCTTTATATTTTTTACTTGTACACTCTGACACGTAATTTTATTTTTATCTAATTTATATATTTATAAGTTAGTGGCTCGAGCTTTTTATTCTATTGACATCATCTAATCTGTTAAAATCATTTACTGGCATGAACCACTTTCTCTCTTGTCATTTAAACATACAACAGGTAAGTTCTTGCTTTTTTTAACATATTATAATTGATTTTGTTTTCTGAATTACGTATTAAATTTTATCATTTTATGTTTGTAGCTGAACATATAATTAATTGTGACCTAGTTATAAGTAATAGAAAGGGTGTAGAATGAAAAACGTAGACATGTTAATGGAACCTTGTGTGATGGAAAAGTCACACTTTGTTTAAAACGAGGATTTTATAAAATAGTTATTAGACCTATAATCCTATATAGAATAGAATATTGTATAATAAAGAAAAGACAAATAGAAAAAATTAAAATGACAGATATACACACCTTGCATTGGATAATTAAATTAACTCTAAAAAATAGAGTTAGAAATGATTGTGTTAAGAATAATAAAAAGATAACCTTATGATAAATTGAGAAAAATCCATTTAAAGTGATTTGAGCATATTACTAGAATACCTCACTCGGCTCTAGTACACTGAGTTGATAATATGCTAGTGGCATATACAAAGAGGAAAAGTAAACCTTTTAAAACATAGAGAAAATAGATAAAAGAAGATATGAGAGATAGTGAAGTGACTAATTGTATGATCTATGAAATAATTAAATAGGGAAGTAAAACTGATAGAACCGATCCTAAATAGATAAGTGTTTGACTATAATAGTGATAATAATAATATGATTAATTGAATCCTACTAAACTTGGATCATGAATCCGACGAAAGGCAGTGAAATGATACATATAGGGAAAACCTCTAAGCTGGATGTTAAACTTCGTTCCCTTCAATTGAACTAAACTAAGATAAGAGTACTATTTTTGTTCATGTTAAAGATAGTGAAAAAGATAAATAAAAGAAAATCAATTCAGTTGGATTTTGACCCAATCCTTTCGAGTTTTGGATGTGGACTTGATTTCCGTGGTTATTTTAAATACGAATGTGGATGTTGATTGTGCATCCAACATTCTAAGTCCTGTACATTTGAAAGAAAAAGAAAAAGAAAAAGAAAAAAAAAAAAGGGGGTTAGAAATGCATCCTCAGAGCTTATGGAATAGGGGCATAGGGCCAGCAATCTGTTCAAGTGAACAGGAGCATAGACCCAATTGACAACATAATTAATATATTAAAATATGTTATAATATAAGGGCATGAGGAAAAATAATATTTAGAAAAAAACATTCTAAATAGATAGAATGAGAACACCTTAATGGGTTATATTGGATTTTATACTTGCACCTATGGTGTTATTCTAGGGCAAAATCATAAATCGAGTATGCTCAGTAACATAATTTATTATGTTAATTTATGTAATATACATTAATATTTTGTCAAGTAATAAATATTGGGTCAGTGAGTCACATCATATAGAAAATAGAATTGTGAAGTATTTTACAATAAAAAATTAAAATCATGAATGATTTTTAGTCATCTTATTTAAATATATTTAAATTAATTACCATTTAACCATTGATCTTGACTTACCTAAATTTGAAAGATGAAGATAGACTTCGGTCTTAGATTTGATTTTAAGATACTATGCTATTTTACATTTAATACGATCGAAACATTACCTCAAATAATGCCTTGTATATAAATTATAATTGATGTTACGTAGCCAAAGTAACAGAAGTCTATTACTTTAGCAGCTCCCATTATAAATTTTCATGTGTAAGTAATTATTTTTTAAGAGATTGTTTGTCATTTTCTAACTCATGAAAAATGAGACTCTTCTCTCTTCTTTTATAAAAGAACGAAAGCTCTTCGCAAATAAAAAAAATTGAGATTTTTATTTTTTTTTCTATGGAACCAATTTTCTATTGAGAATGATAAGAAATTTTAACAAGAAACAAAGGGAGGCATTCCTCTGTCATTCAAATAATGTGTTGTTCATTCAACAAAAACAACGTTTTCAACACAAATAATAAAAATATTGACTTTCACTTCTCTAACATAGTTAGATTTTATAACATTTGTTGGATAACATGAATCAAATCCAAATATATTTTTTCTGTAAAATTTATTCCCTTCGTCTGATTTTAAACATTTGTATTTTTTAAGAAATTTGAATTTGACTTTAAAACACTCTAGTTCAGAGGCAATTTTTATTCATTTTCAACACATTTTATGCTATTTTAATATAAATAAGACAACTATTTTAGGACAATCACAAAATTCATATCAGATAATTAAATTTGGACAGAGAAAGATGTTTTAAAAAAAACAAATAGAATGATCAACAATCAAATTAGTAAACTGAAGAACTCTTTCTAAAGATATAACTGTAAGGAGGTTCTTTAGAATTTTGGAGGGTTTTCACCTCTATTAGCCCCGTTTATTCTGCGACTAATGCCACCCGTCATCCATTGACATCTAAAAATAATTAAATGTGAAAGACATCATTTGGATAGTACTAGTTACAGTAGAAAAGCTTATCTACATCTTTCCACAATTAGGATGTAACATCCCCCACTGAAGCACTTCGGATTTTTGGTATTCACACCCAACCAAATATTCTCTACTACATGGGCAGAGTTGCAAGATGCAAAGAGCCACGGCACCCTATAAAGAGAAAGTTCTCTTTTTAGATTTGTCAATTGGGTGCAATTCTTACAACCATTTACCATAATTTATGATTATACCTTCATTTGTTCCTTTATGAAAGGCACCCACCACACCTCCCCTTAACTCTCTCTCTTTGGATACGTGTAAGCATGTTGGTCTGTCCATCCTTTAATCACTACCTTTAATGACTTTGTAGGATTAAATTAATCAAAGCAAGAAGAATGGTGGAGATAAGCATGAATAAAATGAGAGAATTTGTGACGAAGGAACCATGTGGATGTCAATTATCTCTTGTTTGGACTCAATTATTTGGACCTTCCGCTCTTGAAAAGATTGGTGTATCAAATTCTCTTGGCTATAAAATAGTTACAGATTGGGAGAAAGAGAAGACGACCTTGGCCTACTGCTCTCATTCGTGGATCCCTCCTTGGCTAGTAGGCAGGCAGGTATGTGGAGGAGGAAGAAGAAGAAGAAAATGGTTCATCATCTCTGAAGATGGATTCCCTCTTAGGATTTAAGATGTGAGGGATACCATCCTTTTCTATTTTGGGGCAAGTCATATGGGCAAAGGGAAGGCTAAGCCTTTCTTCCTGGTTTCTTCTCAAGTCTACTCTGTTTTCCTCAGCTTCAATGCGCTCTAATTTGCGAATCAGTAGCCGGAAAATTCACGGCCTAGTGCAGTAGTTGTCGCTCTACCATTTAGTACAGTTGCCATTGGATATCAGTGATGCCTACTCCAATCCCAAATGCACCATTGCCACCACTGTTGTTTCTTCCGGCATTCAAGATGGCAAACCCAACCAGGCATTAGAAATCCATGCAGTGAATCATCGTATTCTATCAATATGAGGTGTCTGTAAGAGGATTGTAAAGTAGCAGTACTGCGTTTTTCTTACGCAAATGAATAAACCGCATCTTTTGCTTCTCAGGCCGATTAATTTCTAGTGACATTTTTACAGCATTATGTGTTAACGTATGGACAATTGTGTTAAGCAATATCCCATATTCTTTGGGCTTTGGCTTATAGGATTTATAAGCATATGGGTTCTCTCTCTTTAATAGTGTTAGCGTAAAAATAAACACACTCAAAATAAAATATCGAAATAAATCACATAAGTAACACCACCGACAATTTATGTGGTTCGACCCATCTTAGGTCTACGTCCACAGAGTGTATAAATTATATTATTGAGAGAAATAAGAAATACAACAAGAACACTTCTCTTTATTTAAGATGAAATCGGATCGCAGATTACAAACAGTTCTGGCGTCTCTCTTCCCTCTATCCGGCCTGTCTATGTGTGTCCAGAACCCACCAGCGGCCCTATGAAACAGTCCTTTTGTTTCGGCTGTGTATACACTCAGATAGACTGTCACCAGATTGGTAACAACAAGGCTATATGCAGCACTTTGATTTGCTGCCTGGAAACTCTCTTTGATCAGCCTGCACATTTATTGCACATGCACGTTGCACTCTGCAGACTGGCCTCCAAAGTGTTGTTCCCTGCTTGCAACCGACGCCTATCTGCTTGATATTCAAAGCGGTATCACACAGTATGAATAAGCCTCTAGCAGCGATCCTCTCCCTTCGGGGTTTGTGGTTCTCAGTTCTGTAGACACTAGAGAGAACCGAGAAGCCTCTTTGTTGTATACACCTATCTCTGGAAGCCACACAGTCTGCTCAATTCACGTGTCATATCACCGAGTAACTGTTGGAAGTTGCCAACCAATGCAACTATTTAGTTTTCCAATGACATTTTTGGTGAGAGGGTGTGTTGGAATTGCCAACCATTGCATCTTGGATTTCCAAAGAGCCCATTCATGAATTTGTTTTCTCCCAAACAATGTATTTATGAATTGGATTTTTTCTTAAGAGGTGTGTGTTTTTCAAAGGGATGTATCCCTTTGAAAGTGATGTGTCTTTTCACATATTAATCTATGTCTATATAAAAGTGTGTTATGTAGTTTATTTTACAAGTCAATGAAGTGAAATACAATTCTAGCAATAAGTTCATCTCCATTTTATAGTTTTGTGTAGTGTTTTGCCATCTTCAAGTTCCTAAATTATTTTCTTTAAGATTTTACAAAGTCAACCGTAACACCCCTTTAATATATATATATATAGCAAAGAAGAAGCCTTAATTAGCAGCCCATTGTCTCATCTTGCTGGCTACAACAGGAAGTTGCTAATACTGTTTTTAGCATCATCTAAACACGTCATTGGATACCTTCTAATTTAGCCAAGATAGGATCAAAACTACTCAAGGCAATTTCCTAATATACCCAGATGTATTCTCGTGGGATCCAAACTAATTGGATTTGTCTTCACTAAATTGATTTAATAGGCCCACGGTTGAATATGAGCTCCTGTCTCAATAAATAGTCAACTTTTAAGGATGATTTCTGCGCATGTGTTCTATCTTGGTACCAGAGCATGAGGTACTATAAGGATAGGTCAGGGTCAGGGTCAGGGTCAGGGTCATGTCTCCAGCCCTGCATGGAAGGGGAGAGCCGAGTTTTCTCCAACTATGACACTGAGGGAGAGTGTTAGCAATATTTCTTATAGCCTGTGGACCTTGAGGTTATGGAGTTTATAAGCACACGAGTTCTCTCTCCTGAATATTCAGTTTTTAAGAATGAGTTTTACTCGTGTATTTTATCAAATTGGACCTTAGTGTCAAACATTTTATTTCAAGATTAAATCATGGTAAACTATTACTCCGTCAAGCACATCTGGAAGAGTAAAATGTTCTGCAGAAAGGGATTAGGAATTTCATGAAATTCGATTCCATATCCAAGCGAATTTCCTCAGAGAATAAAGTAAATCATATCAGTTTTCACCTTTAATGTTGCCACTCAGTGTCTTAAAATGGACCATTCAAGACTGACAGATGCTGACCATCTAATGCTTTGTATATTTTCCTTGTTAGGTCCTTTATATCTCCTTTTTTGGACAGTGATTGACCGCTGAGTGGCATGATCTGAACTAATTCCCTTAGTTGCTGTCTGGTATGAGTTTCAATATCAATTTTTTTTTTTTATATTTTTTATTATTATTATGAGGTATTTATATCAAAGATGAGACTAATCTTTAAATTAAATATTAGCCGAATTTCACTTGACATTAAGAAACTTGATTTGGTTGTGAGTCTTCACTCTGATTAAGCCTCAGTTGTCTACTAAATGGGTCAACCGGAACCCATTCTAGTTATCAATGGGGTTGGAAATGCATAAAAAAAAAAAAAAGAATTATTGGATTTGATGTGGGTTGCGTTAGAAATTGGAGTTGGAGATTGGTTTGATATGAAGATTAGTATGAGTTGATTGACCAAGTGCAAACTGATCGTTACATGGGACAACATAACTATGGCATGATTTATAATTAAATTTGAATTGAAAAGTCTGATGTGAGATATAGATAAATATCAGACTAATAGAACTAATGGCTATGATGATGATAGGAATAAAATTAAAATGACTATAATAAATCTTAACCTAAAATTATCATATTAAACTGAGATCAAATAAATTGAGTGGATGTTACGTGGTGTAAATCCCTAATTGTTGTCTTTATAGTTTTTAATATTTTAAGAATTTATAGCACCACTCGTGAGGCTTGTGGTTACAACCTAGAGGTTGTGGATTTAAATCTCATCTAGATCTGACAATGGCTCAGATTGGATCTTATTCGGGTTCAGGTCAACAATTTTCAACCAATTACTTATTTATTAAATGGGTAAATTGGTTCGGGTTCATTTTGGGTTTGGGTCACAAAGTTTTGAATTGATACCCATTTAAATTGTTTGGGTTCAGTTCGAGTAATCGAGTCGGGTCAAATTTTGCCAAATCTAGTTCAAGGTAGACTTGGTAACAAGTCGGTTGGGTCAGATCAGTTTCGTATTCTAGCCAATAAGTCTCAATCTTTTTCTTACTTGTTTATTAAATAAGTTAGTCGTTTTAGATGTATTTCGAGTTTGGATTATAAAACTTTAAACTTATACCTCATTTAAAGTGCTCAGTTCAGCTCATATAATTGAATTAGGTCAAATTTTGCCAGGTCTAATCTCATTGGCCTCAAATAGACACTCAACATGTGCAAATAATTTATCAAATCTATATATAAAGATCAACTGACAAATAATTTAAATGATAATGATAATTCTTTCCATTTTATGCATAATTTATTGAAAGGCATGGACTCTTTTATCCACTGGCTTCTCCTCATTGCCCACTCTCAGCGGTATGATAGTGTCACCATTGGTGCCCCTCTCCCGGAGGGATCTCCTAAGCGTATGTCTTAGGAATGTTTTTAACATTTTTGGGGCTCTAGTTCCCGAGGGCCTCAGGAGCCTTCTCAAGGGGTTCAGGTGCGTGTTCCCGAGGGCTCGACCACCATTTTTTAAAATGCCAACTAAGGGTCAACTAGTGGTCAAATTGGGATGGTACAACTGGATCATTAACGGCTAGCCTCAAGAGGCTCAGTCTGAGAACACATGATATTTTCAAATAACAGAGGTAGGTTTACAGATCGAGGGGCTCGACCTGAGCTCAGGTAAATTTCTCTTAGTTCAAACACTGAGCGCTCATAATGAGGGACTCAACCAGACTTGAGTATTCATATATATATACTAATAAAGAGGCACTAGAGGTGCAAGTACAAAATATGGAGTATAAAAACTAGCAACAAAGATAACTGGGAAAGAAATCAAAACAATGATTCCTTAGGCAAGATCAGCACATTCTTTCCATGCGCGTAAAATATCTGACATTGAGATGTTACGGAACACCTGCAACGAGACAGCCCAAGAAGCACACTTCGCAAGAGCGCGCCGCCCAACCACCGCACTGGACTCACTCGAATCTCTGAAAAGCCTATTGTTCCTTTCCCACCATAGGCTCCAAAGAGTGGCAAAAAAAGATAAGTGCCACAATGAGGAGCATTTCAGCGAGACAAAGGCAATATCCCAAGAAAAGGACAATTCTGCAATCGATGAAGGCATAACCCAAGAAACTCCAAACTGTGCAAGCACCAAGTGCCAAACTGATGAAGAAAAGGGACAGTGCAGAAGAAGATAATTCGATTCTTTGGAAGCATGCAAGCATAGAGGACAAACACTAACCAAAATGCAACCTCGTTGTCGGAGATTATCTTGTGTCAATATTTTTCCCAAAGCAGCGGTCCAAACAAAGCTAATTGCCCTTGGGGAGCATTGTAAGACTAAATTTTTGGGTTGACAGAAGCGGTGCCGTGAATTGGCGACGACCAAGAGTAGAAAGACTTAACAGTAAATATTTCACTCTTATCCGGCCACCAAACTATGTTGTCCTCCACATTGGTGTTGATTTTGGAAGATGATAAAGATAGTAGGAGTTTAGAAAAGGCTTTAGTCTTTGTTGTCCTCCATAGGTTACGGCTAAGAGGGATATCCCAAACAACTTGGTTACCTGTCATAGAGTAGAAGTGTGATATTGTCCCCGTAGGATTAATGGATAGACGAAAGAGATATGGGAATTGAGAAGCCAAAGGAGAACTATTGCACCAAGTATCACTCCAAAACTTTATTCTATCACCATGGCCAGCCTTGAACCTTGACCCACCTTTGAATTTGTCAACACATGCAGCGATGGCCCTCCACATACCTGAGGCTCTGCTCGGGGCAGGGTTGATATCCCACCTCAATGTCCCCAGACGATACTTGCTGATAAGAATAGCCCTCCAAGGGGAATCCCCTTCGGATCCGATCCTCCAAAGCCACTTTGTAAGTAGAGCAGAATTAATTGCTTGGATTGGTCGAACCCAAAGCCCCTCGGCAGAGACAGGGAGGCACACCTGATTCCAATTAACTAGGTGGTATTTCTTTGCATCCTCATGGTTACCCCACAAAAAAGTCCTCATAATCTTCTCCATTGACTGAGACACTTTCTTAGGGCAACGAAAAACTGATAGAGAATAAACAGGCAGAGCGTTAAGAACAGACTTAAGAAGAGTGATTCGTCCTCTGAAAGATAAATATTTTCCCTTCCAAGAGGCCAGACTCTTGCTGAAATTGTGAATAATTGGTTTCCACTGAGAAAACCCAAGAGACCCAATGCATAAGGGAAGTCCTAGATACTGATAAAAGACAGTTGCAGATCCTTATTACTCAGCCCGAGGGGCTCGAGCTAGGCATAACATGTTTTTTCCAGATTTTTGCCTTAGCCTCTATTTGACACTTGGTTTTGCTTAAGATCAACTAATTTGGATGCCTAAGGTCCATCTAAGGGTATCATACCTGAAAGAGTTTCCCAACACAAGACGAGGTGACCCGATGAGCTTAGACTTTGGATTTCAGTTCTTCAGCATCTTCCAAGCATCCAAGGCAAGATAAACATGGTCTCAAACACTGATAAAAAGGTGACTCGGATTAGCCAAGGCACTAGCAGAAGATGGTAGCAGGCAATAGTAAATGGAAGGTGGAAGGGGATCTAGAGGTACTCCGGCTTTAATCTAAATGTCTGCAATTGAGGTAAAAAAGAGAGCTCAGGCAGCGCTGGATGGGCTGCAGGCAGATATAGTACAGGCGTCAACACAATTGGGCCGTTGTTTGCTGGTGAAAATCAAGAGAAACTGAAACTCAGGTAGCCTGAACGCCCACAACGGCAGGCGGGGAGGAAGAAGATATAGTACACTGCAGTATATATAAACTATAGCCCAGAAATTTACTCGACAGGGGGACTGAATTGGGTCAATGCATACTTTTAGGATTTCTTACTATTACACAATTTAGAAAAACAAAATGTAAATTCACAATTAAATGGAAGCAAGTAATAAAAGAGATGAGAAGAGAAGGAGAGATTGAAGTTAGTATTTTTACGAAGTTCGGCGTTGCTGCCTACATCCTCGCCTCAAGTACACTACTCGAGTATTGAACACACTAAACTTCTCCTTCAAAGGTGGAGAGAGAGAGAATCCGTGAGTAAGAGAGATTTGGGTTGGATTTGTATCTGTAACCTCTTTTATATTAGTGGAATTTGCGGGTGTTGTCCTTAGTAGGATGTTTCTACCAAACCACGTTAAATCTTGTGTTCGTGTGGATTGATTGTGTGCTTTTGCTGATTCGTAGGGGAAAAATCCCTAACAGTTACAGGGGTCCTCCTTTTGTTGGTCTGCTCCTCCACCTGTGGAAGAGTAGGCGTAATGGTTATCGGCGTGAAGTATTTATGGATGTTGCAGGTTTGTTTTCCTACTGGCTGGTGTAAATATAAGCCCATAAGCCCTTTTATGGTTTTTCATCTTCCTTCTCTTTTGCTATCAAAGCTGAGACTCTGTTTATCTGTGAGTCTGTCTGTGCATTATGGCTTGGAATAATTTGTACATCTTTGGAATTTGAAACATCACAAGCAAGAAGAAAAACTACTTTCTTGCAATTGTTCTTGGTAGAGATTCTAGTTTTTGCTATCCTCACCCGAACCATAATCATCATTCGCTCGTCCATATATACTCTATAGGAATTTTCCCATCCTTTCCATAGTCTTTTGGTCAAATGTAAGGCTTCTTGTGCCACTGAATTTATGAGTTTTTATAATCAGCCAACCACATTCTACTATGAATGATTTGAGATCTACTGTTTTAACTTTTGCTTAATAACTGAAGCTTTATTTAAAGAACAGTGTTTTTTAAGTATTACAGCACTCATTGGTGCTGTAATGTGAAAGGTTGTTTGTGTAATTATAGGGTAACGTGTTTTCATTTCCCATGTGATTGTATCCCCCTCTGCTGTAATACTCCCTCTGTCTCAAATTAGTTGTCATATATAGATTTTGAAATTGTCCCAAAATAGTTATCTCATTTATATTGGAGAAGCATAAAATGTGTTGAAAATGGATGAGATCACATAGCGTGCTAGCCTTAAAATGGGATGGATAGAGTATTAGACTTGTTTGTGGATTCTAGTCTTGTTCATCTGGTCTTAGATAAACAACATGTTCTCCATGGCATGACAGACACGTATGAAATGTGTATGGTTCTTTCATGTACTGCCACTGCAAAGTTGTTGCCCCTGTTTCTATTTTTATTTGTCATGTTTAGGATATACATGTACCTTTGGATTTGAGGGCATAGAAAGTGTTCCACTTCACAAAAGGAATTATCAATTTCTCATTTGAAAAAAAATAAAAATAAAAGAACCATTTGTTCCAGCTAAAAATCCTTTTCTGGATGCAAAAAATCTTATTTGAAAAAATTACGATTCATAGGAATTATGTCTAAATAAATAAATATGCTATCCCATTTGGGAACCTTTCAAATGCTCACATTTCTTTGGTCTTTCTCCAATTCCATCTGCTTGCAATTACTTGTGACAATATGCTGACACTAAAGAGTAAGCTGTCAGTGGTTAGATGGAATTTACAACATTGGAGTTGCAATTGCTGGAGATGAGAGATTGGTTAGCTATATATACAAGAAGAAAAAAACATGAAAGCTCCAAATTGGAGAGATTCTCATATCCGCCAAAAAAAAAAACCCATCTGGACTCTCTTTTTCCTTGATAGTCTGCATCTGTATCTTCTCTAATAGCATGTGGTTGTCATTGACATTGTTTGCAATTCTCCACTCTTTGGATAGCCAATTTCCTTGTTGGAAGGACATTTTGTAATGTCAATTCTCTCCGATCTGGTTTTATCTTTGGATAGCCAATTTCCTTGTTGGAAGGACATTTTGTAATGTCAATTCTCTCCGATCTGGTTTTATCTTTGGAGAAAGAGAAGCATGCTATTTGTTACTGAAGTTTAATTTTGTAAGTAAAGCTTCATGCATCCAAGTGTGCAGTATTCTCATTAAGAGCTCTGGCAGCAACCTTGCTGCTGCTTTTTTTGCCCGTTTTGCATAATGATCCGATATCAGTTTTTGTACCCATGAGCATAGTGAGCTGAATTTTTAGATGTTTCATGCTTAACTGATTATGAAATGCATATGGTGTTTCTGATTACTCCAGTTTCCAAGCTGAATTTTGGTTTTATTTGTGTCAAGGCATTCGATATATTATGCGTATGGTTTTTTCTGAATCTTCCATTCCTTTCTGATCTTTCTAATGCATGAGGTACTTCTTATTTTTTTACTGTTGCGTGTGTCTGGGTGCTGGAGTGGGGGAATTGATGGAAATGAACAAATATAGAGTAATTAGAACTTGTTAGGTTTTTGCCTGTTACAAATTACTATAGTGTTAGAACTTTCATCTTCTGCTATTTCTTTTTTTAGTCACCTGCCATCTGTGTGCATATAGGTTGATGGGATATGAAATAACAGTTGATTTGGATGACCTTTATTTTCAATAGAATGTTTGAATTGATTATAGAACTCTCGATGAGAATATTGGATAGACGGGCATAGAAAAGGATACTAAACAGATAGCGACTTGAGTCATTAATAGACAACAAAACAAAGAAAAGAGAGCCCATCAGTCTTTCATGATCAGCCCCTTGACATAAAGGAACTCCTTTTGTCCCAATCATTTCTTTTGATCCAAGGCTCTCTGAATCACTTCTGCAATAATCCTTTAAACTGAAAGGACTTCTTCCGTGATCTTTTTCCTAGAATTTTTTTTCCTTTCAAATCATTCAAATTGGCCAAGAGATTATCTATAGCCTTTTGTGCACTAGGCTACATTTAGATAAGGAGTGTTAAACTGTAATGCCCCGCCCTTTTTCACTCGTCGAAAATCAGAGTATATTTTTTTTTTTATAAGAGTGAGAGAGAGCGGGAACGTCACGACGCGAACTAAGTCCGGATTTTCAAACCCGACCCTTAACTGGCCAACAATACGTGTGCGTGGACCAAGTCCACAAAAACAGTCACACGTTTTACATCTAACTGCGGAATTATTATATGAATAAAAAACTATCCATAACCATGATATTAATAAGCAAGGAAGCCAATCACTATCTAATTAACTGTAACTTAAGTATCCAAAACATCATCCAACCATAGCAAAACAAACTAAGTTATTACAATCTCAACATGCTAATTATCTCAAATACATTGTTCCAAAATCAATTAAGTAAAGTAAACATAATCTGCCCAAGCTCCTATGCTTAACTTTCTTCACGTCCATTGTCCTTTCTATTCCCTGTTCCATCATCTAAAGGGTAGAAGTAGGGCGTTAGTCAACGCGCCCAGGAGGAATTCCAAATAGGGTTATACACTTAGGATCAGTATAAAAATCAAAATAAGAACATTATATTAAAACTGTAAACATATCATAGTACCAAAAACAGCGCATGACAATCATATCCAAATCATGCAAAAGTATGTGTTATGCCATGGGTGTCATATACCAATGATCCCTCACCTAATCTCCATATCAAACACTATACAAATCATAACAATAGTTTCCTTGATATAATGAAGCCATATCAAGGTGTTCCCTTGGCCATTTACGTCCGCAGTGTTTTGTGACGGCACCACCAGGTCACTGTTATACCTCTCCACTTATGTTAGTTGGAATTACTAATGGAGCGTGAACTCCTCCCTTTGCACAGGGTTTTTGGACTGGTTACTCCGGAGCCCTTTGGCCCAAATTATGCCGTACCCCTATCTAGCAATCCCGGACAAGGCCAACATATCGATGGTTCACATAGCTTCTTCTAAGCTAGTTTTCAAGCCCCAAGTCATGTCCGGACAGCTCATCACTTGACTTGTGATGAGTGCAAAATTAATACATATTTTACTCCTAAATTTATATTTGTTAGTATGTCATTTTATTTAATTTTATCTAATTAGTGTGTTTTGTGTGATTTAGGTTGGAATATCATCTAAACCCGAGACCAGCTTAATTAAGCTAAATTAAGTGTTTTTTCGGCTTGTATTGATTGCTCAAAATAATAGAGAAAGCCGAAGAAGTCAAGAGGAGATGCCGCCTTGCTCACATGCATCACTATCAAAAACAATTGGCAGCCAGCTACACATCTAGTAGCCAAGCATGAAGACAACAACCATTTTACACAATCAGACAACAGCGTTACAGAGCAACACCCAAGTTCTACAAACCTTTCACGTTTGGATTGGGAGTTTGCAAGGCATTTACATAGACCTAGCCAAATGAGGATCGGTCAAAAACAGTTCAAAACAGCGTAAATCAGCAGTGTCTGTATGCTGTTTCAACAGAGAAACAATGAAAATTAGCCAGTAAACAAGAGTTGCAGCCAAACATTGCAGATTTAGCAAGCAACGACAGGCGTTAAAAGGGGTTGCTGTATTTAAAACACCCAGCCAATGTTGCCACCATTGTTGTTGAAGGAGAATAAGGAGATTTGTAAGAGAACCCAACCATTGCTGGTCGATGAAGCAATGAAGAGAACAGAGCAACACCTTTGCCTAGAGCAGACAGTGGTCCTAACAAGAAGTTATCAGTGGCGATGGGTTGAAAGCATTAACAAGAACTGGCGTTGATATGGGCCTGATTGAACCATGTAAAGCAGAGCAATGAAGAAGAAAGAAGATGAAGACTGCAAGAATCAGCAAGAAACTAGAAAGAAAATACAGCAGCAGTTTCATGAAGAAAAAAAATACAACAACCTTCCTTGTTACAACCCATCGTTCTACAGCCAGTAAACTGGGAAGCAGAGCATGTGCTAAGTGTTTCTACGGTATTTTGTCAATGGCCAATGTTCCAAACAGCAAGCTGTAGAGAAAATAGGCAATCGGCTAAAGAAATCAGCAAGCAAAGAAGGGTTCGACTAGGAGAGATTAGAATAGAAAAGGATCAGAAGAAAAAGAACAAAGAAGGAAAAGAACGAAAATAGAAGACACAGATTAGAAAGAAGAAAAAATAGAAGTTGCTATGAAAGAAAAGAATCGGCTGGCTTAAGGTGGGTCCCACATGTATTGCTTAATTTAACCCATCCAAGCCTCTATAAATTAGAGGCTTCTCCATTGTAAAATTCGAACCTGGCTGAGATTTTTAAAGGATTTGGAACATTGAAGAATTTTTGGAGTTCTTTTGTGGTTAGCGTTTTGTATTTTATTTTATTTATTCTTTTATAATTAGTTTCTTTTATTTTAATTCATGTCTTGTAATTTAGTTCCATTAATAATAGTGTAATTTCTTTATCTTTAATTTCTTCAATTTAATGTCAATGTGATTAATTTCAGTTATAAATTAAAAAAAGTCCATGAATCTTCTTGTTTTCTTTTTATTTAAATCCAAAATTCCAATGCATTGTAATTCTTAATTCCAATTTTTATTAATAATTGAAAGGCAGAAAAGCCCTTAGAAATATGGTTTTCCACTTATTTATTTTTGTATGATGAAAGTTTTATTTTATTTTAATTCTTTTTATGGATTTATGTGAGAGATTATTCTAAATTGTTCAATGAAGGCAGAAAAATATTTTAGACTGAATAGAACTTGATTTTTTCAGTCTAAGGTTATTTTTAAGAGCAAAAAAAACTTTTAGATTCGAAATTGTAAGTTGAAATTTTATTTAGCCTAAGGCCGATTTGAATTTTCTTAGTTTAATTGATTTCATAAATTTCATAATGAGGATTTTAATAGATGAAGAATTTGAGTACATGATAAATGATAAGTGTGAGCTTCGTATTATAGGCTTTGATATTATTTTTAAAATATGGAAAATAAAGCCTCCCTAATTTTTTGATCCAGTTCCACTGTAAATATGTACAGAGGTAGTTTAGGTGTTTTAAATTTTATTTTTATTTATAAATCCAAAAACTCTTGAAATTGATGAAGTAGGTTGGAAATAATTTAATTGCATCTTAATTTTGTATTTTAAATTAGATTGAGATTGTTTATATTTTTATATTAAATCCGCCATCTTAATTAAAATTAATTAAATTGTTAGTTTCTATATTTAAGTCTAGAATATTCTAAATTAAAACTAAAGTTCAAAGATTAGATAAATTATTGCATATTTATGATTTTTCTCAATATTTCTCAAAGTTCTTAAAATACGTAATTCAATGGTGTATTTTCATGGATATATTTTCCTAAGTTCCAATGGGTTCGACCTCACACTCAATTGCTATACTATCTAATGGTTCGTGGGCTTGCGAGTTATAAATTTAAAATTTGCATAACAAGTTTAAAGTTAATGGTCAACGTTTGAAACTATTCTTAGAGATGAATCCATCTGAAGAAGAGACTATCAATCTGTTAGATGATCCAGTCTAACATGATTGATAGGAAGGTCCGCCCATCCATATCCACCTCATTCATCCATCCACCCGTCATTCTATGTCTGAGTCTAAGTCTGTTTGTGTCCGTGTGTCCATTTTGTCCAGTTTGTCTAGGTTAGGTTTTTGAATTTTTTGTGTCTCTCTGAGTTTGTGTTGAGTTTGTCTGTGAGTAAGTATGTGTATATGTTGATGTTTGTTTAGTTTAGGTTTTTATTTTTGTTGAGTGAGTTTCTATGTTTTTGAGTCAATCTAGTGTCTTTGTTGTTTTTGTTTTTGTTATCCATTTGTTTTGCATATTTTGAATAAAGCGAGCCCTCTCAGGTATTTCTCAATTCAAGTTGTTCTATTATGAGATTTTCTGATGCGCAGGTAGATTAGGGAACATTGAGGACAATATCCAATTTAAGTTTGGGGGAATTGAGAGGTATTTAGTTGTGTCTAAAAAAAAATTGAAAATCTTGAAATTTGAAAAAATATTTGATTTTTAGCATTAATATGTGGATTAAAACTTTTATATCATGCTTTTTTAATTGAAATTTATGAAATTTATGCTTGAAAAACTTTTACACTAGCCATATTAATATTAGCTGGAAAAAGATAAATATTCATAAGTTGAGTGATCACGGGAGGAATACCAGTGGAAACTTGTGACCCAGTGAGCTTTTGAGGCATTCGATTCTTTATCTGAGTGTTATAATTAAATTTTTCATTTTCTTTGATGTGCGCATTACTTCGTGATTAGATCTCATTATTCTTTGTTTTGGTCAAATTACTGAGAATAACATCAAAATTAAATTATTATGCCAGCAATTTTTCTGAATTTATTCGAAGCTAATGAAATATTCATATGAAGCTTAGGAAGTGATATAGAACATTATTTTGGACCGTTTGAGCCTTTGAAACCTACCTATATTGGTCATCTTATCATGTTAGTTCCCACTTTTGAGCTTTGAATGTGAATTTAGCCTATTTTTATTGATTAACTATGTGATCCATACCCATCTCCGGCTATGGAGTTTTGAGCTTACATTGAAAAATCTGTGACCTATTCTAAGGACCCAGGAAAGGTTAAAGATGACTGTTATTGAGATGGTACTCTATGAAAAATATGGCACTTGAAGAAAAAATGATGAATGATATAAAAAAAAAAAAACAAAAAAAAAAAATAGGGAACATCCGTACATCAAAAAAAGGATGTGAAAAAAAAAATTTGAAGAAAAAAAAGATAGAAAAAAATATACTTGAAAGTGTTGAGAGAAGAACAAACAAAATAGAGGAAAAGGAATCCGAGTGAAAATTTTGAAGACCTCTAATTTTTCTGTTCAAAGTATTAATTTTAGAGTCTTTTTATCCTTCTTTGATATGACCCGGTCCTAAGCCACGTTTTGTCCTATTCAGAAGTCCTATTGACTATGAGTTAATATGATATTTAAAGTGGAGAGTAGAAGAGGAAAAATTATGGTGTTTGATTCAACGTTCTTAGGAAAATGACATCCATTCATGAGATCTATATTTTTCTTTGATATTATCTGTAAATTTTAATTTGGATATTTTTGCTGAAATCTGAAAAATTTGATGTTTGTGGGTATCAGCTTGCTGCCTCATATACTCCCTCCCATGCCATGCATGAGATCATGTATGCAAAAATGCATTTCATATCAAATCATATTGAAATTCAGTTCATAAAACTTATACCATTTGATTTACCAAAATAAACATTATACTGAAATAAAAACTAGTAACATATAAGATCCATATGCATCTCAACAAAGTAGGAATCCTACCAAATCCCAATATAATATCTTTGCTGTTTGCGAAGATTTCACAAGACGATCACGTCACAAAGAATCGCTAACCCTTTTGCGAAATCTCTTTACCTTAATGAATTTAATCACATACTTACATCAATTTGATTATCCATATAATTTAAATCATCCTTTACATCTTTCCATTTAGACTGAGGTTTCTGAAACCATCATAAAAATTCAACTTTTTTAATTCAGTCGATTGAATCAGGGATTGAGTCGACTGAATCACTTTCATCTACAGTGCTCTGCCTTACCGCAGACTTTTAGTCGACTGAAATACACATTCAGTCAGCTGAAACCCAACTCAGTATTGTTTACTCCTTGACTCGCTACCTTTCAGTCGACTGAATCACAGATTCAGTCGGCTGACTCTGAGTCAAACCCTTGGTATTCTCTGTCAATCCCCTTTCAGTTGACTGAATTATAGATTTAGTCGGCTGACTTTGGATCAGACGTGTGTTCGGCCAGTATAGATTTAGTCGACTGAATCCAGGATTCAATGGGCTAAATCCTCAACCAACAATTTCCGTCTTTGATAAGCAATCCTTCATTCGGCTCAATCATATATTTAGTCGGCTGAAACGCCTGGTCATTTTACTTATTCGTTACATCTATGTTTAGTCGGCTGAATCACAAGATTTAGTCAGCTGAAACTCCCAAAAACAGTTTTCTGATTCATTTAATACCAGTTCAGTAGACTGTATCCCAGAATCAGTCGACTGACTGTTTGTCAGTCTCTTTTGTTTACATGTATGGCTCGACCCTCCTTCATAAAATTCACCCCTAAGATTATTTAAATATAAATAACATCATGCATGTCACTCTTATTGAGTTTTACTCTACCTTCTAGCCGAAGTTAGAGTCCTTTCATTTATTCTTTCCCTCTAGTGCCATTCAAAACATGATTCTAAATTCAATTCATATGTTTTCCTCAAATAGATTTTCCAATCCCATGACCCTATAACAATTTCGGTCATCCCTTCAAATCAGATATGGAACCCAAAGGTTCGGCCACACCATGGCCAAATCCATGGTTCGCCCTTGGTCTTAATTCTACATTGTTTCCTTAAACTCAAAACATATATTTTCCTGTCTCCTTCTTTCTTTAAGATCTGAATTCCTTCCTAAGTCCCTCTCCTTCCTTTGTTCTTCAGTAAATCTCTAAGTGTCGATGGTGTAGATGAGAAAAGAGATGGAGAAGAAGAGGAGAGAACTCTCTTGTTTCCCAAAAGGTGAAATTTGGCCAAGGGGTGTGAAGTGCCCCTTGGTTGTGCCCCTTTGTAACAGCCCAATGCTTTTCCTCTTCCCCTCTTTATTTCTTGGTTTGTTCAAGGTGTCCCTTGGTTTAACCAAGGAAACACCTAGCTCCCATCGAGTTCCATCTATTGAGATGGAAACTCTCCACCTCCCCGTCCAACTCACTTGAGATGAAAGTCTCTTCTACTTCCCTTTCAACTCAGCTCAACACATTTTAATTATTTGAACTCATTTCCCACTTAACTCAAGTAATTTAATTTCTAACTCAAAACAATTCAACTCAACACTTGAGCTCATCCATGTTGACCAAGTCAACCATAGCTTAGTTGACCATGCACCTTATTGTATTTAGGTCCCACCTTGGCCATGTCACTTATATGCCACCTCATATACATGCCACTTCACTTGATGAGGTGGATTTATGCATTGGGTCTCAATTGGGTAGCTGACCCAATTAAATTAAACCTACCCATTTACCTTTAAATCAGTTCATCCATGACTCATTGGGTCCCAATTGGGTAATTGACACATTTAATCACCTTTATCCAATTATTTCTAAATCGAATTCTATCCATGATCCATTGGATCATAATTGGGTTCTTGACCCAACTCCTTTACCCATCTAAGGTCCATTTCATTTATAAATCTTAAATTCAACCAATTTAACAATTTAAAAAGACAAAATTCAATATATTTATGCATTGAAAAATCCAGGTGTTACAATATTCCCTCTTTTGAAATTTTCGTCCCGAAAATCGAGCAAAGTAGGGTTTCAAACAGATTACATAAATAGCTCAGGATGAGCTGCTCTCATTTCCGATTCAAGTTCCCAAGTGGCTTCCTCATTATCATGTCAGTCACATACCACTTTGACGAACTGAATTGCTCGGTTCCGTAACACCCTTTGTTCCGTCTCAACCACTCTAACCGGCCTTTCGACGTAGGTCACGTCACTTTGCACTTCTATGTCCTGTACGTTCAGCACATGTGAGGGATCAAATTGTACTTCCTCATCATGGATACATGGAATACATCGTGTAATGACGATAACTGTGGAGGAAGTATCAATTGATACGGCACTTCCCCCACTCTCTTTTGGATTGGAAAGGGTCCCATAAATCTAGGTGACAGTTTCCCTTTCTTTCCAAATCGTATGTGTCCCTTTCGTGGTGAGACTTTGAAGAATACTAAGTCTCCCACCTCAAAATCAAGGAACGTCCTTCTCTTGTCAGCGTAGCTCTTCTGGCGACTCTGTGCAGTGAGCAGATGTTGTCGTATCACCTTAATCTGTTTCGTAGTCTCTGCAACCAGATCAGGTCCAATAAGTGCAGGCTCATCGGCCTCTGTCCAATACATTGGTGATCTACAGGGTCTACCCTACAATGCCTCAAATGGAGCCATCTTGAGACTTGCCTGGTAGCTGTTGTTGTACGTGAACTCAACCAGTGGTAAATGATCTTCCCAACCACCCTTAAAGTCTAGCATGCAAGCTCTTAACATATCTTCCATCGTCTGTATTGTCCTCTTGACTGACAATCAGTCTGTGGATGGAAGGTTGTGCTGATCAACAAGTTGGTCCCCATAGCCGACTGCATGCTCTGTCACACCCTGCCAGTGAATCGGCCATCTCTGTTGGACACAATAGTCTTGGGGATACCATGTAGCCTAATGATATCCTTGATATATCGTCATCCCAAACTCTCAGATGAATCTGTCATCTTGATTGGGAGAAAGTGTGTAGACTTGGTCAATCGAGCTACCACAACCCATATTGCATCGTTGCCCTTTGATGACTTTGGCAACCCTGTCATAAAATCCATGGAAATATGTTTCCATTTCTACTTTGGCACTGGTAAGGGTTTGAGTTATCCTGGTGGTTTCTTTTGTTTTGTCTTGACTTGCTGAAAAATCAGGCAATGCGCAACAAAATCAGCTACATCTTTTTTAAGTCCATGCCACCAATAATGTCTCTTCAGGTCATGGTACATCTTGGTGTTACCCGGGTGTATAGAGAGTTTTGTTTCGTGTGCCTCGATCAATAGTTCTCTTCTGTAGCTTTGAGGCACATATGTCCTACCTCGGAATAAAAGATCTTGTCCCGGTCGTAATTCCCATTCCGGTACAACCTCACTAGTAGGCCTCTTAGCCCATATTTCTTCCACTTCTGGATCTGTCCGCTGTTCTTGCTCAATCTTGGTAACCATGCTGGACCGTACCATCAGATTGTACATACTCCCACGGTCCTTGATATACAAATTAAACTCCCGAATAGTTGTCAGCATCTCACATTCCTTCATAATCAAGTTGGCCACTGTTGCATGTGTCATGCGACTGAGGGCATCCGCCACTTTGTTCGCCTTGTCAGGATGATATCGAAGTGCGAACTCGTAATCTTACAGATACTCCATCCATCTGCTCTGCTTCATATTGAGTTCCTTCTGATCAAATAGATATTTCAAGCTCTTGTGGTAAAAAAATACCTCAAATTTCTCGCCATAAAGATAATGTCTTTAGCTCTTGAGGGCGAAGACCACTGGCTAATTCTAGATCATGTGTGGGATAGTGGCATTCATGGATTTTCAGCTGCCTTGAACCATAATCCACTATATGATGACTTTGAGTAAGAGAACACCCAAGTCCTTCTCCTGAAGCATCACAATATACTTCATAGTCCTTTCCTCTTTCCGGCAAAATCAGAATAGGAGTTGTTGTAAGTTTCTCCTTCAGGTCTTCGAACCTTCGGTTGCATACATCAGACCATTCAAATTTGACTCCTTTCTAAGTGAGTCTGGTGAGTGGAGTTGCAATCTTGGAGAAGTCCATAATAAATTTCTGATAATAAATAATTCCCAGAAAGCTGCGGATTTCGGTCACATTCTTCAGAGCTTTCTAGTCTCTAACTGCTGCTACTTTAGCCGGGTCCACGGCTATTCCTTCCGTTGATATGACATGTCCTAAGAAATTGACCTCAGATAGCCAGAACTCGCACTTACTTGCTTTGTCATATAATTGGTTCTTGTTCAGGGTGTCCAGAACTATCATCAGATGCTCAGCATGCTCCTCCCGACTTGTAGAATAAATTAGGATATCGTCAATGAAGACAATTACGAACTTATCCAGATACAGACGAAAGATTTTGTTCAATAGATCCATGAACACAGCTGGTGCATTGGTGCGTCCAAACGGCATAACCACATACTCATATAGACCATACTAAGTTCTAAAAGCCGTCTTCTTTATGTCTTCATCCCCGACACGGATTTGATCATAGCCTGACATCATATCAATCTTGGAGAAATGACTGGAACCTCTGAGTTGATGGAATAAATCATCAATTCTGGGAAGAGGGTACTTGTTTCTCACTGTCAGCTGGTTCAATTTCTTGTAATCCACACACATCCGAAGAATATCATCCTTCTTCTTTACAAATAATACCGGTGCTCTCCAAGATGATGTGCTGTTCCGAATACATCCCAATCTGAGCAGTTCATCAATTTGTTTTTTCAGCTCATACATCTCTGCTGGGGCCTTCCGGTAATGCGGCAATGATACTGGAGCCGTGCCAGGATATAGCTTGATCTCGAAATCAATCTCCCTCTTTGGAGGCAACCGAGGGAGTTCTATCGGGAATACCTCTGCGTACTCTTTCACCACCCCAGGTAGTTCAGCCATTGGTGCCTTGTCTAGTCTGAAGTTGTTTAGTACTAGACGGTTCATTTCCTCGTGCAATTTCCTGGTCATTGGGATGCTCTGTCTGTCGGCATGTACCACATATCGTTTTCCCTCGAGTGACCAAAATATCACCCTGCGGAGATGGCAGTCAATGCTAGCCTGGAAGTTAGCCAACCAATCCATGCCAAATATGATGTCATCTCGAGTACCAGATAGTTGAACTTAAACATGAACCCAGCAAGTTCAGTGACTACCAAGTGCAGATCAGACCAAGTGATGTGTCTCCAATAGGGGATACAATAGTAATTACGGTGGACAGTTGTTGTACTAAAGTACTAGTAGCAGATATGAAGGCAGCAGATACAAAAGAGTGGGATGCTTCTGAATCAAATAATGCAAAAGCATAAGAACTACCAACTACTGTCATACCTTGAATAACCAAGTGATCCTGACAGGATCTGGAGGAGGAGCCAAAGTATACAGTCGTCCAGATCCTGTCAGAATAGGTGCCTGTCCTGTCTGGTTATATGCTCTGGATGCTTGAGAATGAGTTGGTCGAGCTGGAAGACGGAAGGAACCGCTGGAGTGAGGAGGTTTACTGATCTGTGGGCACTCCCTCTTGAAATGGCCCTGTTGGCCACACTGAAAATAGGTGCTAACACCTCGAGGAACCTGAGAGATGGATCCTGATGTAGAGGGCTGATTGGGACAAAAACCTCTAGTTGACCCAGTAGAAGGTGAGGGTCTCCCAAAGTTGGGTCTGAATCGCTTATTCCGGCGGAAAGTATTTCCCCCGCTTTGACCTCGGCAATTGTCCACAAACTTGGCTGTTTCCATCGGTTCTTGCTCAGCTATACTAGCTCGGCTAACCACTTCCGCCAAAGTCGCTGATTTGAATATTGTGACCTTGGCTCTTAGGCTAGGTCTCATGCTTCGTTCAAACTTCCGAGCCTTCTTGTATTCTATGTCTACCATGTATAAAACATAACAGATAAACGGAGAAACTCTTGATAGTAATCCCCAACCGTCATGGTGCCTTAGACCAGAGATATGAATGCTTGTGTCTGACGCACCTTCTCTTCCTCTTGGAAATAATGATCCAGAAACAGTCCAACGAACTGGTCCCATGTCATCTTGGTCCTTTCCCCTCTAGAATCTGTGCTTGCTGACGTTCTATAACTCTCCACCATTTGCTGGCATCATCTACCAATTGTGAGGTAGCCAACAATATCCGGTCCTCATTGCCAGTGATCTTGAGCAGCTTCAAGATTTTGGTGATGTTCTCAACCCAATTTTTTACTTCTGCGGGTCCCTCTTTCCCTTTGAAATAAAGGGGACGCTGCTGTTGGAAGTCCTTGACCATATTCCGGTCCTGTGATTCTTTGGAGGTTGCGCCTCCAGTACCGTTCTGATGTTGCTGTAGAACGGAAGTAACCACAGCCTGTACTAGACTCTGCAACTCAGAAGGTACTTCAGGAATATTAACACTGTTGTGCCCCTCTTCCTGGTGTGGGTGTTGTACCTCTTCCTCCTGATGCGGGTTTTGTCGGGTTCTTCTTCTTCTCGGAACCATTTTCCCAAGTCATTGAAACCTCACTTGACTTAGTTTTCTCATAATGTTTTGTGTTTACATAGTTTTCAAAGGTGGAGGACTGGAGCTGGCCAGCAATGGAGATTTGTCTGCAACTTGAGGCAGAGAAGAGAAGACAAAGGTAAAAGGTAGATAACTTGCATTGATTCTAATTCAATTCATAATTTCGAAAGAGGTGTCCCTCTCCTTTACATCTGTAGGTATTTATAAGTATTAATAAGAAAATAAACGACTCAAAATAGAATAAGACTTTAAAACCGACTATCCTAAATGAATTTGGAAGGCCATGTGAGTGGTTTCCAACTAATCTACAACTTCTAAATTTATCCAGAACTCCTAAATCAACTAGGAAAGCCACTGATCGAGCTATCTACTAAAACAAGGACTCTCGATCTTAAAGAGTATCGAATACAATGAAATAGAAATAATAACTAATATGTTGAATAGGGTCTATTCAACATATTAATTATTATTTCTATTTCATTGTATTCGATACTTTTATATACCTTGTGTTATTATTTCTATTTCATTGTGTTTATATACCACAAATCCTACATCACCTTGTGTTTATATACCACAAATCCTAAAGGTACCCAGGCGATGTGGGACTATGTTGACACTCCTCCTCAGCGCTAGGGCTAGAGATACTTAGCTCTCCCCCTCCACACTATTAAGAATAAATATGCACAAATTAAAAAAAAAAATCATAACACAATTAAAAAAAAAAAAAATCAAGCACACCATCATAATCTGAACACTGAGATTTATGTGGTTCGACAAACACCTGCTTACATCCACGGAGCGTGTATATTATTCAGAGAGAAAAATACAACATAATATAAGAGAGTGAATCAATGAGTTTAAAGACAAATTCATTCATTGTTAAGAGAGTTGTAGACAAATCCAGCAACGCAAGCCTAGTTGCTCCACTCTGTCTTCCTCTCAGATAGTCTGGTTCCTTGTCCTGAAAATCCTCCGCTCTAGCAGAGAACAAAGCCAAACACAAGACATTTGTGTATCCAGACTTTTTCTTGTTCTCTAAGTTCCTTCCTCTCTCTTTTCCTTTTTTTCTCTAACTCAGAAGAAATTACCCATCTTCTGTCTCTATAACGACCCGACCCGATTTATCGGGGTTCTTAAAGAGATCTATGGATCTTCGTGTTATTTTATTTTGGAGGTATTTTAATATTTTAGTTTATTAAACGAGTTATAAAAAAAAAATTGGAAATCACACAATGATTTATTATTATTTTTTTATTATTATTACAAAAAAAAAAATTGGTTTGATACCCATCCCTAGCCCAAAACCCGTGTGGGCCTTCTTTGACCCGACCCACTTAACCCAAAGCCAAACCCTAGCCTCACCTTTTATTCTCTTTCTCTCCCTTGCAAAACCATAATCCCTCTTGCCCTCTCCTTGGAAACCCTAGCCACCGCACTCTCCCTCTTCCCGCCGCTCATCTCTCTATTTCTTCTTCCTTCCCTAAAACCCTAACCAAGCCCTAAGTCGTCGCCGCCACCTTCTTTCTTTCTCTCTCTCTCTCTCTCTCTCTCTCTCTCTCTCTCTCTCTCTCTCTCTCTCTCTCAGTTTCTTTCTTTCTTCTTCTTCCCTCTCTCGGTTGGACGAGCAGCCTTCGAGCCCAACACCGTCCAAATCTGATTTCTTCACTAGCAGCCACCGGATTTTCACCCCTCTCGCCTTTCTCTCACCGATTCTGGGTATCTATTTTCTTCTTCATTTTTCCCCTTCTTCTCTCTCGAGTTCTCCCTTGATTTTCCATGGTTTTTCTCTGTTTTCCTTTTTTTCTCTTGATTTTCTACAGTTTTCCCTTGTTTTCCTTGGTTTTCTCAAATTTTTCCTAGTTTTCCCTCTTTGACTCAATGGGTGACTGAGTCGACTCCGCCAGGTTCCCGAATCAACTCAATTGGACTCCTAATTCGACCCAGCTCTCGGTTTCAACTTGTAGTTGGCCTAGCCTCGGCCTAGCAGACAGACCCGAACTTGGCCCAGTCCAGTCCAAGTCCAAGCTCAGTCTGGCCCAGCCAGATCAGACCTGGTCCGGCCCAACTACCAGAACCAGACCCGATCTCGAGTCCTGTTGGGTCCAGCCCAACTTTAGGCCCAGTCCTTGATCTGGCCCAGTCGGTCTTGGACCCGGCTGAGCCAGGCTTGGTCCGGCCCTGTCCTAGTAGGCCCGACCCATTTTCAAGCCTGTTTCCAAGCCCGACTCATTACCAAGCCCGTTTTTAGGACCGACCCATTTTCATCCCGTTTTGGGCCAAGCCCAGTTTTAGGCCCATTTTTCGTTCGGCTTCGTTTTACTTTTTACTTATTCGTCCTTCATTATTTCAACAGATTGAGCTCCCTTCAACTCATCAAGTCACTTGCTTGCTTTGGATTTTCGACTCTACACACACTGTGAGGGGACTTATCATTGTTTTAGCATATACTCACATCTATTTAACCTTTAACCTTTGACATGTAGTAACTTGAATGCCTTCATTTATTAAGCCACTCGGTAAGGGAACTGTTGAAATGAACATGTGGCAAGGGATCTGTTCGGGTACACTCATGTCAACTATATGCAATTACTGGAAGATTGTAATCGGATGGATGATTATTTGAACTTGGAAATTTGTTGTCACATGTTTGTTTAATTATTACATGGGAATGAACTTATAATGAGTAAAGTATGTGTTTGGATATTTGACATGATGTTCAAAAATTGTTGATAATATGTTTTTGTTCAATCATAGCATGTACGTGAAATTATGATGGGAATGAGATGTGTGTTGGATATTGAGTACGATGCTTGAAAGTTTATTGATAAAATGTTGTGTACTTGTTTACAACATGTGAACATGATCATGATGAACATGGAGGTATATGTCTAGATAACCTGTTATATGTTCTTGTTATGCACGAGGCATGTGTCGTTGATTTTGATTAATTATATCAGAGCATGATTGTATTGTTAGACATGACCTTGATATCATGTAAGTGCATGGGAGGTAACCCACAACGGACAATGTGCCGTTAGGTGTTGACATGCAAGAGTTGTTTTCATGTGTATATGTTCATGATGATTTGATGGTTTGGATGTTGGGAGGACTTTTCCGTTACGCTCCGGCGGTCGAGATCCCCATAGGAGATGCGGGTTTTCCCTGTTGCATTTCGATGGTTGAGGTGTCTGCTCTTGAGATTAGCTTCCCCGTTATGCTCCGGCAGTCGAGACCCCCATAGGGGATGCAGGTTTCCCCGTTGCATTCCGACGGTTGAGGCAGCTATATATTGTATGATCTCCCGTTTGTATTGGTAGGGAGACCAGAGTTGTTGGAGGACTATTATGAGTTATGGAGGTGATGTCTCAGACTGGTCAGTGGGACTACTAGTTAATAGTATTTTTGGGCACTCATGTACAGAGAGATTATTTCTATTATTATGTTCACTACATTTCATACATGTGATATGTTATACTGTTGACACGTAATATGTTTTATTCCTTCACTGGGCTGGTTAGCTCACCCCTAACCTTTCAGATACCTCGATCACGGAGGGGTCGGGCGGGTCCCTTGAGCAAACACCTAAGGAGGAACACTTGTTGTTAGACATATACGTTCATACTTATGTTCTAAATTTGAGAGACTCTAATTTGCATGGACTTAATATTACATATTTGCTTAGATGACTGTATAACCATATTTTGTTAGTCTATGGTTGTTTGTTATGTTTTCTTAGCACTGTGGACTTGTGGTTTGTTGAACGGGAGGTAGTTACTTAATTTTTTTTTTAAAAAAAATATTCACCCGATATCTGTCCATTGCGACTTTTGATATATTTCAGAGATAACGTGCTCATAGTGGGACAGTACATTACAGTCTCGCTCTTTAATGTGCTTCCTTTGTCCTCAATGTGCCTAAGCCTTTTAGTCTCGAAGACTAGACCTATAAGCACATGTCCAGTCACCACTATGCATACTCCATGCATTTAACACCCACCACACACACCTGAACGTTTCTTGTGTCTCAAGCCTCCTCACATGCCCACACTACACCATGCACATGCAAAACTGTATTGTGATGTCTCCTCTGGTGTCTCCAATGGTGTTCGGCCAAAGGCAAGGCCAAAAGGCCATGCGGCAACTCCTTTCTTGAATATCGTGTGTTATACCGTATGCGCCTACAAAGGCTCCTATTTTGTAGCGTTTCCACTGCATAGCAAAACCCATATGTGCATGACCCCTTTCTTTTCTGTTGTGTATACCATATGCCGTGTATCCCATGCAATACACGTTGGATGCTCAAAATTTTATACTAAATTCTCTCCACTACGTGCTGGATACTTTAACCAAATCCCAAGATTTTCTCTCTTTACAAAGACCCAAAAATCCTTCTTTGTAGTACACGTTGATAAAGGAGATATTTTCTCTTTGCCATGTATGGATTTGGCAAACTCACATACGCCAAATCCTCCTGTAATTGAGCCAACGCCATCTGAACACACAAGGCTAGAGACATGAACTTGATCCATTCTTGTGGTACCCCTAGATCTGATACCATGTTAAACACGTGAGTACAACTCACTATTGAAAACCAGTTATCAAGGAGAGGGTGCCATTGTATTTCATACACCGCACATCTCAAAAGTAGCCAGACGCATGGCCGGCTCAATCCTTAAGTGAGAAAAGCAACCGTTTAAGACCCACGTGTTAAAAGGCCCTATAAGTTACCGCAGAACCCTAATTTTGAGGCCTACATTTCGGCTTTTAATTGTCGCAAGAGGCCATACGCAAACCCTAACTTTTGCCCTTTTTTGATATCCTAACGGCAAAAAATCCTACTCTCACTCCTCTCTCTCGCTGTTCTTCTCTTGCCTCTCTCACTGCGTTCTCTCTCACCACTCTTCTCTGCTCTCTCAATGCTCTTTCTCGCTCTTTCATGCTCTCGTCCGGCTTGCTCCCTCTTAGTCTCAGGTACTTTCTTCTTTTTAATAGGTTTTGATCTTCTTCTTTGTTGGTTTTCCTTCTAAAGCTCTGCCTCTAATCTCCTTTTCCTGGTGAGCTTGGAAACCAATCGTCTGCACGTTTTCTTCCTCTTTCATTCTCAGGTTAGTTTTTTTAAAATTTATTTGTTAGTTTAGTATTTGTAAATGGGTTGATTTAAAAAACTGGTTTTATTAAATTCTTTTATTCCAGTTATTTATGTTATTTCTGAAAAATTAAGAGTGAGGAAGGAAGAGAGCAGAGCTCTCTCCACTCCCTGACCCCAACGTCTGGAATTCAAGCAGCCATCTCCACACATTTGGGTGTTAGAGTTTTTTTTTTTTAAAAAAAAAGGATCACAGAGAGCTCTCTAAAATGGGCGTTGGAGGGCTTTTGGGCACTCCAAAAGTCTCCAAGTCACCCCTTTCGGGGTTTTCAAACTTAAAAAAAAAAAAGTCAGATTGAGAGAGAAATTTCTCTCTGCAAACAGCGTCCACCCTTGGGTTTCTTTTGATTACAGTAAGGCTTTCAGAGTTCATTTGACAAAACCTTTTTATTTTGATTTAATTAAAAAAACAATGATAATTTAGAAATTGTAATGACAAAGACCTTTTATAAATCTGAAATGAGATTTATGTTGATTTTGTTTTGTACTTTACAGTTCTTGTCCTCTCTCTTATTATTGAAGTCTGACATTATATTTCTTTTGCAGATGAAGTTGTGACTTTTGATTTAAAGATCTTTGGTGAGTTTGTAGAATAATAAAGGACATTGCAACCATTCATCAATTCTCTTATTTTCACAGTGTCAAGTGTCAGGTTCTATTGTTCTTTAACCTTTCAATTTTTGTTCATTTTAATTATTCTTTAATCCTAAAGGTTTTTGTCTTATTTATAATTGTCTTTTAATCATAAATATGTCTAGTAGAAAATGTGTATCTAGATTTCAAAAAAATAGAAGAATAGAAAAACTAGTTCAATCTCAAAAGGGACTCTTGAGAAATTTGTTACGGGTAATAAACAGAATTTAACAAATAATTTGAATGAAGATTTAACAAATGAACAATCAATTCATTTTACAGAATTAAAACATGATAAATTAACGAAGAAGGCCCATTTAGATTTTTTGCTTTAGATCTCAACTTGTGTCTAACCGGCCCTACCCAGACGACGCAGGACTACGCTAAGAAAATGCTTTTTAGGGGATCCCCAAGCGAGAGGATTCCTTTCGGGGGAGATTCTCATTTTGAGGGATTCATCTTTATCTTATTTGGTAATCATAGGGTATGAGGAAAAAGAAAGAAAGGGGCAAGGAAGGAGGTAGGGGAAGGATGGTTTCTTCTAACTCATTAGGGAAAATGATTTTATACTTTGGAGGGAAAAAGGAGAGAAAAGTGGGTTCCTATTTAGTAAATACCAAAGAAATGAAAGGAGGAAAATCCTTTAAGTTTATCCTCAGTTCCCCTTAAACAAGCAACAAGCACGATTATCAATTAGTGTACTGGACTTTGTTTGACATTACCAAGAGTTGTTCAACCAAGCTGAGCGAGTGGAATTATAAGACTAATCTTTGTTTAAAGTGTTCGGGATGACATGTGGGACCTATTTATAGGAATGGATGATCCATCAACTTGAATCCTGCCTGGCTCGGGCCTTTCAATTACATATTTGGATGGAGTGAAAAGCCTCAATAACCAGCCCGGCCTGCTCGAACTGTAGCATGTTTACTCTTGTGGTGTTTCCTCCTTCGACCTTGCTTAAATCTAGGCAAGAGAAGAGGAGAAAGCCATCAATATATTTATATAATTCAATTTTCACGGTGGTTTGTGCATGTTTAGAGAAACAATGACTGTTTGAAATTGAATGAAGAGAGTTTTGTAGGGGTGTCTTTTATGTAGAGGTTTTCCTTAAATAAAGATTTCTCTTGCCAAGGGATTTTCTGTATGTTGTTTGGTAATTTTAAGTAGAAAAGGTACGAGGGAAAACAAACTTTTCTGGAGGGAAGAAATTTTGTTTCATAACTAGTAGCTGGAGAAATTTGGTATATTGTTAATTTCATCACAATCAATGATATTTAGTTCACCCATATAATATAAATAATTAAAGTTTAAATTTTTACACAAACATAATTATTAAATATATTCATTGAATAAAAAATAACAATATATAATCCGATAATATTATACAATTGTCAATGGACTCTATATTATAATTATAACTTATAATTATGTCGTAAAACTTGTGTTTCCCTTGTAAATGTGAGATAAAAATAAATGAAAAAAAAAAAAAGCAAACACATCTCTTCATACAAATTATAATCTATTTATTACTTTTATAAAATATACAATATAATAAATTATTATCATAATTTATTAAAAATTTAAATTTATATAGAAACCTATAATTACAACTCAAAATGGAGTCCATACCGTTGTTATGTACCTGTAAAATGTGAAATGAAAAAAAAACAAATTAAGTGCATCAAAGAACTAGCGGCGGTCGGATGCGGCTGAAGTCGGTGGATGAGGCACAGACACGGCGAAGAAGAAGAGGCATAGGTGGGTGGGGTTGCTGGAGGTTCGGAGAAGGCGATCTTACTCCACCATTATGTGGTCGTGATCTTCATCGTTAGTAACAGAGATGCGTGTCAGTGTTACGCGCGGAAATAAGAAAAATTAAACGAAAATAAAAACACATAGCATAACACAATATTTTACGTGGTTCGGCCCACCTGACCTATGTCCACGGAGCGACAGAATATTCACTATAAAAGAGAAAGAAATACATGTAAAATATTAATGACTCCCATGAGTCATGAGCCCAAACTCGAAGTCCCGAGTCCCTTGTACACCCATGTATACACCACACCGACGTCACCTCTCAGGTGATGTGAATCTCTCTCATACCCAGAATAGTGAACCCAACTTCTGTGTTGCTCCCTCTACGCTTCCTGCGTCCTACGAGCACATCCCGACGTGCTTCTCAAACGCGAGCGTTTCTAATGATGGTGTATCCTCACACACCCCGCATATGGCCAAGGGGCCATCTCCAACAACCATGGGCCTCCTACTGGGCACTCGGCTACATCTTGTATGCGGTGTCTTGAGCTCTCCACACGATGGCACCTTTATAGCCTCTTCAAAGTTGGTGTTTCTAGATGTAATAGAAACTTACCTTCAAAGGCTTCCTTTTATATCTAGTACATGCACCGTGTGCATACCATTCATTTCCAGCACATTAATAGTTGTTGTATCACACTGTACTGAATACACAGTCAAATCCTATACATAGCCGTTGCCGTGTGGTGCACTCTCTAGAGTCCTTTGATAGCAACTTCTAATTGGGACTTCCAACTAGATTTTAGGAATTGAGACACCACCAGTCAACAAACTCCACCGTGGCAAAAATTCCCCCAGCCACTAGAGACGAACCGGGACTCCACCCTCCACTGCACCTGCAACTATGCACATGTAGGTGCACACTGCCGCTCCTGTCTGAGATCCACCTACAACTGCATCTCCTTCGTCTGTGTTCGGACTCTCGTCATTGCTCCACCTTGCAATCATGTCCTACACCAAGAACAGATCTACTTGTTCTGCTGTCTTGCCTCTTCACTCTGGCTGACTGCAAGTTCCTTCACACGCCAGATCTCTTTTGTAAACCCAACAACTGATCCTTTTCCTCTGTCAGCTCTCTACTGTAAAAGAGTATACAGCATGCACCGACCCACTTGCAGACAGTGGTCTGCAACCTTGCACGCAGCCCACAATGCTGGCTGCCTCCTCCACGCAGCCTGGCTGCCTTTTAAAGTATTCACTAGCAGCACCTCTCATGCAAAACGCCCATGTTACTGCAATCAATGACTCCCAAAACATGCATGTTGACATGCAGTCAACGTCCATGCATGTTGGGATTCCTTGAATGATGTAGGCTTGCATCATTCCTCCTCAACCCATGCAGTTAAGAATTGAGCCCTTGTATAGACGCCCCTGCACACAACCTGTTGAGAACACCTTCTCAACTTTGTGTGCTCTGATTAACACCTCAGGCTGCCTTTTAAAGTATTCACTAGTAGCACCTCTCATGCAAAACGCCCATGTTACTGCAATCAATGACTCCCAAAACATGCATGTTGACATGCAGTCAACGTCCATGCATGTTGGGATTGAAAGAAGTAGGCTTGCGTCATTCCTCCTCAACCCATGCAGTTAAGAATTGAGCCCTTGTATAGACGCCCCTGCACACAACCTGTTGAGAACACCTTCTCAACATTGTGTGCGCTGATTAACACCTCTATCAAGAACACCTGCTGTCCAACGCCACTGCTTGAGGACGACTCCTACCTCCCTGATCCATCACACAGATCTGCACTTACTGCTCTGGCGATGGGGCTTTGTCTTTCCAGCCGTACTTCTGCTGGCTGGTACTCACAGATTTGAAAACCCAGATCCGCAGCGGTACTGCACTATTGTTTCCGCCCCTCTTCGACCGTCAAGTTGTCCTCTAGTGTCCCTCAGCTGTTTTTTCTTCTACAAAGTCGTCTGTCGTGTCGAAGGGCTTCACCTCAAACTTTGTGCTCGGCACTCCTCTCATGCCCATTGTGTTGTATTCTAATCACCCACGAGTCCCTGGTCTCCAAGCAAAGCTCTGATACCACTTGTTAGCGTTACACGCGGAAACAAGAAAAATCGAACGGAAATAAAAACATACAGCACAACACAATATTTTATGTGGTTCGGCCCACCTGACCTACGTCCACAGAGCAATAGAATATTCACTATAAAAGAGAAAGAAATACATGTACAATATTAATGACTCCCATGAGTCATGAGCCCAAACCTGAGTCTTGAGCCCCTTGTACACCCATGTATACACCACACCGACGTCACCTCTCAGTTGATGTGAATCTCTCTCATATCCAGAATAGTAAACCCAACTTCTATGTTGTTCCCTCTACGTTTCCTGCGTCCTATGAGCACATCCCTATGTGCTTCTCAAACTCGAGCGTCTCCGATGATGGTGTGTCCTCACACACCCCGCATATGGCCAAGGGGCAGGGCCGGGCGAAGTAGGCCACCGCCTAGGGCCCCCAAATAAATAAGGCCCCCAAATCCATAAGCTCCTTTATTATGTCTTAAATAGTTAATAATGCATAAAGAAACACAAATTCGTTGTTGTCTATTATGGTTAGGATTCTCTCTTTTTAAATAAGGGACCCGGGTTCAATTCCTGGTTGCATATAATAATTAATATTTTTACTAAGTTTAACAATAAATGTATCATCTAGCCAATTTAAAATGTGGATTTCTTAAAAAATTAAAATAATAATAGTAATAATTATAATCTTCATTTTTATTGAGTTTTAAAATATATGTATCATCTAATTAGAGAGGCATTCAAATCCGAGCTAATTTAATTTATAACTTTTAAGTTACTACCACTTGAAATCATTTGACTATTTTTAATTATTTCGAATTCAAAACACTCAAAATTAGAAATTTATATATTGATAATTTTTCTACTCAATTTAAAATGTGGGTTTCTTAAAAAATTAAAATAATGATATTAACAATCATAATAATAATAATTATAATCCTCATTTTATTGAGTTTAATAATAATAATAATAATAATAACAATTTTAATTAATAAAGAATCTTTAAAAACTATGTATCATCTAAATAGAGTGAAAGAGAAATCTATATTGAGTTGATCATGGTGTAGCTCAACTGGTTAACCTCCTGCCTCAAGAAGCGAGAGGTGCCAACTTCGAGCCCCCATGGCCTAACCTGGTGTACTCTAAAGGCAATGGGTATCGCTTATGGGGGTTTTACGCTGGTTTCCCGCGGTTTCCCATACGTAAATTCAAAAAAAAAAATTTGAATTAAAAATAATTTAAAGCTTTTAAAATTTGAAGAGATGAAAAATATAGCTTTATTCATTTGATCAATGTAGATTTTATTAGATATAATATACAAGTATAAATCATTATAATTAAGATAATATTCAATTTTTAATTTTTTAAAAATCCAGAAAATTTGAATAATTAAAATAATAATAATATCTTCTTTTCAAATGAGAATTTGTATTAGTGTCGCACTCGAATATGATAAAAGATGCAATACCAAAAGAAGTAAAATAAAAAATTGAATTGCGAAATTATATAAAAAAAATGAATTGTTGTTTTCCAAATGCATGAATTGCTTGTAGATGAATGTTGATTATACCAGTTACAGTTACCTCTACAAAAAAAGTGTTTCAAAGTTAAAACTGATAAAATCTTATTTTCGATCTATAATATCATAAGAAAGATTGAATGGATTAACTATCTTATCTATTGAAAAATAAATGTTAAAAAAACTTGAATATATTAATTTATTTAATAATTTTGCATCTTAATATCATAGAAGAATAAATTTTAAATAATACTTTATTATAAATTTGATTATATATTTTATTTAGATGTTTCACACTTTGTAAAAAAAAAATGTATGATTTTTTTTTTTGAATTTATAAAAGGCCCATATTAAAAGTTGGCCTAGGACCTCTGAAATGTTAGGGCCGGCCCTGCAAACTACCATGAGCCTCCTGCTAGGCACTCGGCTACATCTTGTTTGGGGTGTCTTGAACTCTCCACACGATGCACCTTTATAGCCTCTTCACAGTTGGTGTTTCTAGACGTAATAGAAACTTACCTTCAAAGGCTTCCATTTATATCTAGCACATGCAGGCAATGCCATGTGCAGCCATTCATTTCCAGCACATTAATAGTTGTTGTATCACACTGTAATTGGAAACTGCAGTTTCCTCTTTCTCATTGCACACTGTATATAGATAGATATGCCCCAATGAATCCGGCCGAATACACAGTCAAATCCTATACATAGCAGTTGCTCTGTGGTGCACTCTCTAGAGTCCCTTTGATAGCAACTTCTAATTGGAACTTCCAACTAGATTTTAGGAATTGAGCCACCACCGGTCGACAATGAGGGCATCCAAATCTTCTCTAGGAAGTTGGTACTTAGAGTAGAACTCAAAAAAGAGTCTACAAGGGAGGCTGGCTTAGAAATCATGGCCGATCAACGGTCAACATCTTCATATTGCCTTTCACATAAGAAAGCTGGTTCTCGTGTGAGCAGTAGTTGATCTTGCTTGCATAGCTGCACATGAACTTGATTCGGCAACTCGCCGCCGCTGGCTCCTTCCATGCTGAGTTCTAGTTGATCTCTTGAGATTGAGGAGACGAGTCACCTAACTCAAAGAAGGATGAGTATGAATAGTTCTCCATTAGTAAAGATCAGAGAGATGTTAGCGGGAGCGAGAGAGGAGCGAACAAGAAGCAATGAGAATGAGAAATAAGATGATTATCTGTTGAGGTGAATGGGTTTTTGTTTGGTAACAAATGGAATCGATTGTTTTAAAGCAATCTAACATAATAACCAAATATAATTATTAAATGAAACTATGATAAAAAATAAATAAATAAAAAAATTTAATTGACAATGCAATTTCTAAATTATTTCTCTCTTTATCCTTGTGATTCATACCATAGTCACATATATCGTTCTCGGGATATTAATGGCGATAGCTAATATCGGGATATTTTCAAATTTTGGATTTTTACCATGATATTAACGGGAAAATCTCGTGAAAAATATAATATTTAAAAAATAATAAAAATAGATTAAATAAAAATATTAATAAAATAAAACTCTTAATATGAAATTTACTAGGAATTTACTGAGAATATATCGGGATATTATCACGATAATATCATTTATCGTATTTTTAACATAAATTTATCAGAAATTTATCGAAAACTTACCACCATGCTAATAAATACACACTATTAACACCAGGGGTCGAAATATCGGCCGATACATATCGTATCGACCGATATGTATTGGTTTTCCAGGGCCGAACGATATCTTATCGGTCAGTAAAAAAGGTTATCGGCCGATATGACCGATATTCAGTCCAGAATATCAGTCACCATATCGGCCGATATACATAAAAATCAATATTTAAAATTTATTTGGTTTTTTTTAAAAAAAAAAACAAAAACTGATATTGCCATTTTGACAGTTTTTTATGGTTTTTGACAATTTTTTACGGTTTTAAATATCGGAGGAGAGAGAAATGCAATTAAATGCAAATATCGGAGGAGAGAGAAACTTATTGGCCAATATTTTGACCCTTGATTAACACGATAATAATATTTTACTGATAAAAATATTATAAATTTAAAAATACTATCGATATTTATTACATGAATTCATACACTCATACCTCATACTTATAATAATCTATAAGACAATTTTCAATGGTTACAACAGTCTTCATGATCCAACTCATCAGAAGAAAAATGCACCAATCAAAATTCAAAAGCTCCCATGTTCCAACAGATTCATCAACAGCTGATGTAATCTGTGATGCAATGATGGTTCACGAGATAAACCGTCCTGATTGCCCCGGTCATGCCCATGTGTGATAGTGATGGATGGTAAACCTTCCTAAAAATTCCTATATGTACTCATGGATTGAAAGAAAACAAACTTAAAAAGGTCACTTTTGACTTTTGCTAAAATTCCCCCACACGAGAGGTGGTGTGGTACGACTGTACGAGCACATCAGATCCTCATCTCTGCCGTGTGCATCTCTTTGAATCCTATTACTATTGCTATTAGCAATTCAAACTTCAAAGTACAATAAACTCATCTAAAAAATTAGGAGCTATGAGTTAGATTTCCACTTTATTTTAAAAAGGTTATTTTTATAAATTTATTCATCGTGTATAGGTACAGAAATTTGAACACCATCATAAAAAATAAAAAGTTGGAATCTAATGGATAGAGAATGGCGTGAGACGCCCTGTATAAAAGATTCTGATGACAAAAAAATGAGCTATATTCTAATATAGATTTTACATGTATTCTTTTATAAATTTACTAAATTATTAAAAAAGCAAAGACTCAAAACTTTTTTCTAAAATTAATTTTATTGTTGTTAATTATTTTATAAGAAAACTAATCTTTACAGCAGGGGTACAAATATCGGTCGATACGTAGCGTATCATTCGATATGAAACGGTTTTGGACCAAGTGAATATCGGTCGATATGATACGTATCGGCCGATATCCGCCCTTTTTTAAAAAATAAAGGAGGAGAGAGAAAATTATCGGCCGATAACATTTTTTTAACCCCTGCTTTACAGTCTTATTTTTTAAAAATAAAATTTTATTTAGATAATTAGATTAGGTTAAAAAAGAGACGCGTGATGAAGTATTTACAAATTTCTTAATTTTTTGTTTTTTCTAAGCTTTTTATATTTAAAATTGGATTAATTACTTTGAGAAAAAACAAAAAATTAAGAAATTTGTAAATACTTCATCACGCGTCTCTTTTTTGAAAAAGACGAGTGATTTAAGTACTTACAAATTAATCGATGTGAAAGTGACAAAAGGCCCACATCGATTAATTTGAAAAACCAATGACTTTATATAACACTTGAGGCACCCTCTTCTCAATGACTAGCTTTTGAGAGTGAGTTCTACTTAACGAATGTTATTATGTCATGATTTTCTATAGGGCTGAAACTCGGGCCCGACCCTTCCCAAATTGGTGACCCAAATTACTGAACCTATTCCGATCAGAATTTCTGACCCGAGTCAACTTGAGTATTGTTTTATAACTTGGTAGAGTCGTGTTACGTTGGGACATGTCAGATTGATTATAAATTTGTCAACCCAATCAAACCCCCCATTTCATACTGATTTTTATTTTCCCAACTCGACTTGACCTAAGATATACAAATACATAACCCAAACACACTGATTTCTTGGGTCGGATCATGTAGGTCAGATTTTTACAAGTTACACCTCTAGTTTTTTGATATAGTATCAGAACAGGTTCACTGACGAAAGTCCACATCGATTAATTTAAGAAATCAATGAATTTGTATAACACTGACATGATTTTCTAACATCTATTATACTTAATCCAATGGTTAAAAATTCATTAAATGGAAATATGAAAAGTTGGACTTTAGCTTTAAAAGAAAAAAATAATTTTAATAGGTCATATACAAAATAAAGTAAGTCACACGTGGAACCCTTGTGTCTTTAGCGTTTCATAGATTTCTCTTGCTCACGGTCAAATTTCCAATAGCCTGTTATTTGCCATGTGATGAAGATGGCGATTCTCTTCTTTCTTCATTAGAGTGAGACATGAAACCGAGTCAAAAACCAATTGATTCACGTTTATATCTATGGAATTTTAGATGGTCAAAAGAAGCTCTCCTCATTTCACTCGTGATGTTTGATCCTCTGTATTTGAAAACACGACTATAAATAGAGAAATACAAGCAGACAGTAGCACCATCAAAGAGACTGAAAGAAGGAACAAAGGATTTAACCATGTCGATCGAAGCTCTAGCCATGGCAGGTGCCGACTACATAGACTGTGGAATCGAGTTCGATGAATTCGATTCCAGAAGTAGAGAAGACCCACCACCTCATTTACTCGCGGAAGACGGATTCGAAGAGGAGGATGATTTCTACAGAGGTGAATGTGTCGCTGATGGAAAGAGTAGAGCTCCAACAACACCGTCGGCTAAAATATGTTGCATCCTAAATCCAAGGGGTTGGCCTCACAGTCAAGGCGCCGGCCTAAAGAAGCAAGTCTTAAGTTTGATTCATACTTAACCCCAAGAGACTACTCTCCGTAGTTACTTAACCAGCGTGTGTCGGATTGAAAGAATGAGACATGCCGAAGGACTAGTCAAATTAAAGTGGTCTCCTCTTCCAATATAGATGAGACGTGTAAACACAAAAAATAGATTTGTTTTTATTGACTAACTATGCAACTAAGGATGGCATTTACTGATTTATATCAAGCCAAAAATAGGGGACATTTCTTGTATTCTTTTATTGTTTTATGTGATTCTTTGTATGTAATACACTGTAATTTTGTTCTTAATAGGGAAAGTAATTAAAACAAGATTTTAACGATAATGTTACTGAACAGTACTTTCATACTTTGATCTTGAGCTTATTATCATTTACATTGGAAATGATGGACCATACTTGCACTATTATTATTTTTAACAAAAATGCATAGTTGTGCAGCCACACCTCCTGAATTTGAAATTCTCTTTTGAATCTTAAAATTTTATTTTATTTTAAAATATTATTAAAAATTTGAAAATCTTGACTGAAACTATATATATATATAAACTAAAATAAAGGCCCTCTTCCAATTTTGCCTACCATATTAATTTATCATATTTTTATTTGACAAGGTCTTTATATTTTTATAAGATTTTTTATGAGGTGGGCCATCTGTGACTAATTCTAGGTCCTTGCCCTCAAAACTTCTCATATATTATCAAATATGTTATATTCTATTACTCATCATATTTTTGTTTATCTTGTTCCTTCATGATTTCAATGATCTGTGTTCACAATTTGTATCCTTTGAACATTAATTTCTGGTCTAATGCTTACATGACGAAACCCATTTAAATGAATTGTTTTAATCTATCATCTCTTGCACATTTAAAAGTAGTTTTGCTCTATCTATATTATTAATAATTTATTTATTTATTGTGTATGAGGAAATTCAACATCATTTATAACTACAACGGATGGTCTTCCTCCTCATGTGCCTTGTCTTTAATAACCAAACAGTCTTCTTTGCCAATATCAATTCACAAACGTATATACACATTCCACTGCACCAACCCTTCTCATTTTATCGCAGAAATTCTCTACAAATGTTGAAAAAAAATTAAAAAATAAAGAAATCAATCAAGAACCAGCCACACAATCCTATGCATATCCCACCCTTATCCACAAAATTTGAAACTAAGTTTATCTGCAAACATCTTACACCATGGCTTTGAAAGGCAACGTGGGCATTCTACATGAGGCAAAAAAAATTCTATCCAAGTGATTCAAGTATAATACAAGTGATTATGCTCTTGTTAAGTAAGGAAAGAAGCATTTTTTTCTACATCAGAAGTAGCATTCTTCTATACACTGGGCATGATACTGCAATTCGACCATGTCGATTGAAGTGTGTGCAGACTACATTCAATGTGGTATCAACCTTGACTTAGTTGATCGCGAAGGGAATGACATACCAATGTTGAAATCATATTTCATAGTTGATGAACGGTCCAAAAAGGATCAAGAGGACTTTTGTTAGGACCTGGGCTTTCAACCTAAAAGATTGGTTTGTTGGGTGGAGTGACCTGAGTCTTTTATAAACCCCTAGGTCTCTCTCTACACTTTTAATGTGGGACTCGTTTGAAGTAGCCTTAACATGAGGTAGCCTAACACCTGGTTCTGATACCACCCCGTTCACCTGAGACTTGGTTCTAATATCCCTAGATGCCGGCCATCCCATTCACCTAGGGCATCTCCTGAGCCCACATGAGGTAGCCTGAGACCTGGTTCTGATACCATTTGTATCGACCCGTCCTGCTAGCATAATATTGTCCGCTCTGGGCCTAGATCTCCCTCTACACTACCAATTTGATACTCGTTCGCTGAGCCCCAACAAATTTCACATCAATACAATGATCTACGGCGATGGAAAGATGAAAAATCAATTACTAGCATGGGCTAAAATTGCTGCCGTATCTGTAATAATATACAAGAAGGGATTCTAGTATGCTGCATAATAGTGTATCTTCTTGTTAGGCTGTGTAGAGCCTGATCATTAGATGTATTGTTGACCGGATTGTGACGACTGACCCTATCCCATCACAATATTGTCCGCTTTGGGCCCTCACGACTTTGGTTTGGGCCCTGCCCCACTTGGCCAAGCACAAAAGACCTTATAACGGGGAGGGGCTTGCTCCCTCATATAAAGCCCCCACCACCCAAGTCCACAATCGATGTGGGACTTTTGGGAGGGGTATTACAATCCATCTCGTTAAGACCAGAGCCGTCCCCGGCTCTATTACATCACATTGACAGGGGGTCCACACACACAGGCAGACAACGCCATGCAAGTAGAGTCCACACAGTCCGAGTGTTGAACCGTGCTCTGATACCACTTCTGATGACCCGACCCTACCCCATCACAATATTGTCTGCTTCGGGCCTCACAGCTTTGCTTTGGGCCCTGGCCCACTTGGCTAGGCCCAAAAGGCCTTGTAATGGGGATGTGCTTGCCCCTCATATAAAGCCCCACAGCTGATGTGGGACTTTCGGGTGGGGTATTACACGGGTCACAGGTTGCGTGGTTGATTTTTTTTATTGGAGGGCAAATTCTTTTGAATTGAAGTTTCCAAAATTTTATGTTCATAGGGAAGGAACTCCAATTCCATTCAAGTTGTTGGATTGGATTCAATCAACCTCACTCTTTCCTCTTGTGTCTTTGGCTTCTCAAAGTTATAATATAACGACCCGTCCCTCTATCACAATATTATCCATTTTGGGCTCAAAAAAACTGCACGGCTTTGTATTGAGCTCAAATTTCACCTTTGGGTCCAAAAGACCTTTTGGTAGAAGGGACGGGTTGTTACAAATGGTATCAAAACATGGTTCAACTCTCTGCCTGTGTGCCTACCCATGTGCTTGTTTGTTATGACAAAGTTAGGGACGACTCTTGTCTTAAGGGGGGTAGATTGTAATACCCCCGCCCCATGTGAGGGGGTTGAGTATGAGGAGCGGCATGAGAGGGAAAAAGGTCCCATACTGCTCAAAGACTTGGAGCGGTTGAGGATTATATGATGGAACACATCTCCCTTCTAGCATAAGGTCTTTTGGGCTCAATGGTGAGACTTGGACCCAATATACAGTCATACAGATTTTTTGAGCTCAACGTGGATAATATTGTGATAGAGAGATGAGTCATTGCATATGATAAAGGTAATGCTTGCGAATTTTAAAAAAAAAAATGGGAGCATGATAATGATTATTTGATAATATTGCAGATTTTAGATTTGCGTCCATTATTTTTTCTTGACCAATGTTAATGTGGAATTTAGTAATTCCTAATTTCTTGTAGTGAATGATACTGAGCATCCATTCAAGTGTATCTTGCAGTTGAATGAAATAATGTTTGCTAAAGCTTTGTTTCGACGATCATAAGCTGACCAAGTTTGGATAAGCTTCTACATAACAAGTAAAACTGTACGGAAGAATGGTGAATTTCAAGTGGGTGTGTCAAAATTTTGACTCTAATCTTAGACAATTTATACTAATCTGAATTCTATTTAGTATCTCAAGTCAATTATTAAATCAAATAATTCGATTCTAACTTGTTTATGGATGATTCAAGATTTGAAAACCTATTTAATAAATGAGATGACTTGATCTAAACCTTTTTATTGAAGTGCATTTAGATATAGGCTTGACAAAAAAAACTGATCATCCAAATTTGACATCCTTGACCTTTGCCAATCCATTCATTTTATTGGTGACTGTAGCGGCACTTTTTAAATAATTTTTTTTTTTAAAAACTAAAGCTGGTTCAGTCCCACCAAATCTGGTCAGGCTTCTTGACCCAACACGCACACACCAGTTGAGTAGAGACGACTGATTTAAACTGAGTTGAAATGAGTTTTTGAGATATATTTCTAGTTATTTTCAATTATCAACATATTTTCTATTTAAAGTTCTAAATATCATTAAATGAAGAAAGCAAGCTCTATTTTACCATGCCACTCACTATCATAACAGAAAAGTTTCATGTTTGATTAGAAGGTGGGCCATTCGGCAGTAAATATCACCGAAATATGTGATTTCTACATACACGTGTGTGTGCTTTTTAACGAACTGAGTCTATACTTTCATTCTAATATTAAGATGATATATATATATAGATAGATAGATTTTGTAAAACTATTATCTCCTCTATTAGATAAATCAAATAAAAAGTAATTATTTAGAAAATCTGTAAAAGTATCACACCCCTCTCATTTGATCCATTTAAATGTAGATATAATAAATTCACATAATCTAAAAACATGCAAGTCTAATTAATAAATAATTTAAATTGTTAAGAAACAATCCCTCTATATTACATCATTTGCCATCATCCTTACCGGAAAACATGCAAGTCTAATTAATAAATAATTTAAATTGTTAAGAAACAATCCCTCTATATTACATCATTTACCATCATCCTTACCGGTGGAATGCCAGCATAAAATCATTTCTCGTAAAGTTATCATTTAAACCAAATCACAAGCCATGGAAAGAAGAAGTTTACACCTAAATGGTTACGAGTATGAGACTTTTTTCTATGAAAACATAAGCTGCGTTTGGATGGGGTAAGAGGGGGTAAATGTCCGTTACCCCATTTTACCCTCGTTTGGTAACAAGGGAGTAAGGGTAAAAATTTGAAAAATTTATCTCTCTCATCCCATTTTTGAATACCCCTTCAAAGGTTGGGGGATTCACAATACCCTACCCCTCAATACCCCTTGCCTTCCTCTCTTTATCAATTATATATTATAAAATTAAAATCTTTCAAAAAAAAAAAATTATATATATATATATATATATATATATATATATTATAATTAAAAAAATAATATATTTCAGGTAATTAGCAATTTAATTCTATTTGAAATTTATTTTAAAAATGTGTCAACATTTTCAACATGATGCATTTGGATGAGGGGTAAATTTTACTAGGGTTACCCTTGAGTAGGGGAACAGTAAGTAGAGGTAAACTTACATATTAACAATTATATGAGAATTAATATTTTTATTAAATCTATCTAATATAAATAATAAAAATAAAATTTTATGAAACATAATTGTCAAAATATATTATTTTTAAGGGGTAATTCTATCGAAATTTCAATAACGTCTCGAAACTCTGAAAGATTTTCAGGTTCACGATAATTTCTTTCGAATTAATTAGCAATTTATTCTGTTGAAAACTTATTTTAAAAATGTGTCAACATTTTTAACATGATGCATTTGGAAGAGTGGTAAATTTTATGGGGTTACCGTTGAGTAGGGGTAACTATAAGTAGGGGTAATTTAACATATTAACAATTTTATAAGAATTAATAATTTTTGTTAAATCTATATATATAAAAATTAAAAATTAAATTTTATAAAACATAATTGTCTAAATATCTATTTTTAAGGGGTGATTCTATCAAAATTTCGATAGGGTTTCGAAACCTGGAAAGAGTTTGAAATTCATGATAATCTCTTTCGAGGTAATTAGCAATTTGTTCCGTTAGAAGTTTATTTTAAAAATGTGTCAACATTTTCAGAATGATGCGTTTGGATGAGGGTAAATTTTACGGGGGTTACCCTGGAGTAGGGGTAACTGTAAGTAGGGGTACTCTAATATATTAACGATTTTATAAGAATTGATAATTTTTATTAAATCTATATAATATAAAGATTAAAAATCAAATTTTATGAAACACAATTGTCAAAATTTCCTATTTTTAATGGGTGACTATCGAAATTTCATTAGGGTCTCGAAACTCCGAAAGAGTTAGAAGTCCATGATAATCTCTTTCGGGGTAGTTAGTAATTTATTCTGTTGGAACTTTATTTTAAAAATATGTTAACATTTTCAACATGATGCATTTGGATGAGAGGTAAATTTTAAAGGGGTTACCCGGGATTACCCTTGAGCAGGATAATCTGACATATTAACAACTTTATAAGAATTAATAATTTTTATTAAATTCATATAATATAAAAAATAAAAATAAAATTTTATGAAATATAATTGTCAAAATGTCATATTTTTATGGAGTGATTCTATCCAAATTCCGATAGGGTCTCGAAAGTCCAAAAGAGTTTGAGGTTCATGGTAATATCTTTTGGGGTAATTAGCAATTTATTCTATTTGAAGTTTATTTTAAAAATGTGTCAATATTTTCAACGTGATACATTTGAATGAGGGGTAAATTTTAAAGGAATTATTCGGGGTTACCCTTGAGCAGGGGTAACTGTAAGTAGCGGTAACCTGACATATTAACAATTTTATGAAAATTAATTTTTTATTAAATTCATATAATATAAAAAATAAAAATTATAAATTTTTATTAAAAGATATGTTGATATTTTTTATTCATTTATTGGGATTTAAAATAATAATATCAAAAAAAAATCTTTATTTATTTTTTTAATGTTAGAATGAAAGTGTTCATTTTAAATTATAATTATGAAAAATAATTTATAAAAAATGGATAATATTATTATAAATTATATTATTAGGATTTACTTCATTAATATTATTTAATAATTATGTTTTATAAAATTTCTCAAAAAAATATTAATATATCAAGTTACCTTTCTTATACTTACTAAACAAAATTTTTTACCCTTAGGGTAAGCTTTTAATTTACCACTGTAATTAGCAAACATGATAAGAGTAATCCCAGCTCAAGAGTCACCCCACTCAAGGCTGACCCCTACTCAGGTAACCCCTCTAAATTTACCCCTCATCCAAATGCAGCCATATAAATGGTGGGGTTCCAAAGATGACGTGAGATCTTTCTGTCCTTGCAATACTAATCCCTCAAACCCTACTAGTATGATCCACGATTATCCTGTGAACTGTTTCCGTAGTTCGACTGCATGTACGATACATGGATAAGAGAATGAAACTTTTCCTCTTCTGCAAAACCACACGCGTGGAGAATTGGAAATTCAAACCCATTAACATTAATTAATTAAGGATCATTTGATCTACTGTTTTCAAGTTTCAATAGTTTTGTCAGATTTACATGTCTGGAGAATTAATCGTACGATATTTTGATTATAAAAAAATTTCAACAGCTTTGTTGCTGTAAATATATCAAGGTGAAATAGTATAGAGAAAGAAGAAACAGATATTGATAATTCTAGACATGTCGGTATCATTAGAAGAAAATTTGCTTACATCACTGCCATTAGAAAGAATTAATCGTACGATATTTTGATTATAAAAAAATTTCAACAGCTTTGTTGCTGTAAATATATCAAGTTGAAATAGTATAGAGAAAGAAGAAACAGATATTGATAATTCTAGACATGTCGGTATCATTAGAAGAAAATTTGCTTACATCACTGCCATTCATTCATGGACATTACCACATTAGTCCATGTACATGTACGGTTGGATGGAAGAAGGTTCGAAGTAATTAAATCACGGACTGCACAATATCAAGCTTTGCTTGTAACTCAAGGTTTTAACTAAGAAATCCGTGAATTCCACCAACACTCTCATAGACTCCTACACACTCAACTCTTTGTGTATGTTTAACCATCCATACATGTCCTAACCCAGCTCTAATTGATCATGTCGATTGTGGCGGGCATTGATTACATCGAATGCAATTTCGATATTACAGTTTCCAACATGGAGAGATTAAGGAACGGTCATCACGATGGCCACCAAATTGTCGGGATGAAGTAAGAGATGATAATGAGAAGAAGAGTCACTTTAGTGAACATGCATCAAGGAATGAAGAGAATATGAAGAAGTTCATGGTAGGTTGGGCCAAAGCAGTTACATCTCGAAATGTTGCTTCTCCTTTAGAACCTTGGTTATTGTTGTAAATCAAATCACAAAATCAAAACACACAATAAGAAAGAACACACAAATATATGTGATTCGGTAAAATCGCCTACATCTACAGAGCGTAATGATTTCACAAAGAAGAAAATCAAATATTACAACACTTTCCCTCTCCTTCCTCTCAGTGTCTTTTTTCTCTTCGTTTTCTTCTCTCCTCTTTCACCCTGAGAAAAACAGTTCCCATTGAAACCATAGAAAGCATAGAAAGAGAACATATATACTAAGGCTTAAGTTACACAAACTGTGCCCACTAGGCATGGGCCTTACAAACAACCCAAGCCCATTAAAAGCCTTTTGAGCCAAAAAATAAAAAATAAAAATAAATAAACAACAAATCTCCACCTTGGTGGAAAAGTCCGACCTTTTGAATAATGTTGCGCGGTGTTTATAAGTCCCCCACCTAGTGTGAACTCCACCAACCTTGGAGACAATCTAAGATAAAGTCATGTTCTGCATCTGCAACTCTACATCTTGTATAAGATGCCCATCCCCACTCCTTGTGGTGCTCCATATGTCTTCATCAATGAGAAGGTTAGACCAAATCCAGCTTGTGACTGAACTTTAGTGTAGTCACTGACTTTACTGAAACAACTTCCACATCATTCTTCGTGTGGATCTTCGTCATATTCTCATTTCCATCTTTGCTATTACCAGCACCATGGAAACTAGACGGAACCCCACAACCAACTAATGCAAAAGAAACCTTCTCTTTCAAATCCACACCTAACTGGTGTCTTACAGGTTCTTTTCTTCCTTCCTCCAGCCCGACTAGTAGGTCCTCGTTGCATATCAATAACTGTATCCCCTACTAGTGAATATTGTTAGTCAACCTATAGTATAGTCCTAGAGAGAGGGTGAATAGGACTATGGGGAATTTTAAATTCCTTTTAAAATATTGGGCAAATAAAAGATTGGTCTTTGCAAAATTGTCCAATTAATCTTTCAATTTGATTTTCAAGTAAGATTAAGTCCACTCAAACAATATGGGCAATAAGATATGAGATTATGCAAGTGCACTAAGTAAGGTGGAGGAGATGAGAAGAAATGGAAGAAGGTGACACAAGTATTTTTACGTGGTTTGGCAACCTTGCCTATGTCTACGCCTCAAGTACACCACTTGAGGATTTCACTAACCTTCTCATTCATCTGTGGGGAAGAAACCTTTTACAATCTTTGTTCTACGTTAAGGGTGTAGATTGAACCGTGACTTACAAATACCAAGAAAACACTTTTCTTGGATTTCACTAGGGTTACAACTACCCTTTACAATTAACACAATGATAGAAAAAAATTGTTTGACAGTTACCAAGAACACTAGCCTCTTTTTTCTTGATGTAACTTGGGCGTGTTCTTGAATGTCTGTCTCCCACTTGGCTATTTGGTGATTTGTAGATGCTCCAATGAATGCCAAACCAAAGACTTTGGAGAAGAGGCCTAGGGATGATAATTGGTTTTCATGTAGATCAATCTTTCCCTAAGGTGTTTGTCAATAACACATTCAAGATTGAGTTTAAGATGCTTAAGGATTTGCCTATGAGTGTTTTGAATGAGTTAAAGAATAAGTTTAAGAGCTTTGATGGTCTAACTATGGAGTTTTAGTGCTCTTAGAATGGTTGGGATGCTTAGTGAAAAGTTGGAGAAAATCTAGTTCAAAAGAATCAACCTTTGCCTCTCAAATGGCTTTGGTTATATAGCCAACAATCTCCCAACGAATCTCTGCTTTGGAACTAGCTTGGCCATCATTGGAACTTCTGAAGTCCCAACTGTCACATTTCAATGGATAGTTTGACAGTGCAACGTCTAGTTGGACTGCCTTCCTAGCAGGTTCGGAACTTCCGATATCAGGTTCCGAAGAGTGCCACAAGGCTTGGAAGCAGAGTCAAGCATGTACATGGGAGGGGGTCTCGGAACCTGCAGTATACCTCCCTCGGAACTTCTGAGGCAAGTTCTGATGCTCGGAACATCCTTCGGAACTACCAAAGTTGTGCAGGGTCGGGTTCTGAGGTCTTAGAAGCCTCGGATTATACTAAGTGTTGATGAATTTGGAGTTGGTGAAATACGGACAAGGTGGACAGCCCTTTGTGTGCATTTACAATCATTGGATTTAACTATAATGAACATTTATTAGATTTCAACGACACAAGAATGTATAGGGGTATTTGGTAGATAGCAAGAGCTCTCCATAGGACAAAGGTATTTAGAACTCCCATTTAATTAAACAAGTTCTTAACCAAGGGATTCTTAGGCTTTTAGGTCTGTTCTAGAGCTTCAAGCTTGATTTGACTATGCAGGTGTTTCAAAGGTGCAATCTTGGACACGAACCAACTCGGTCCGGAAATTTACAACTCAAGACTCAGTCAGACTCAGTCATGGACTTGACAACTCAGTCGGACTCAGGGAGGCAGATTTAACTTTTCAGCCAACAATCTCCCCTTTGTCAATTTCGTGACAAAACCTAGAGAATACTCTATACCAACCCAAATACATATTATAGACTTTGACAAGTTCAAATACATGCCATATAAAAAAATACAATATTACAATAATCTAAATACACATGGTCATGACTACACTATGGTTTGAAGGCTAGAAGGCTCATGGGGGCTCCTCCTTAGAATATGCATGTGATATTCTTGTAAACACAATATAAATTGCATATTCTTGGTGGAAAATGAACTCCCTAATGGTTAGTGATAAAAAGCAATATGTGTTTAATGTTAAAACATATCTTAAAACCACATTTGCTCCCCTTATCCTTGATACCGATATTTAATTTTTGTTTCTCCCCCATTCTTCATGTGTTAGTCCCTTCAGAAGTTTGTATCTCAAGTATTTCAATTTTTGTCCCCATTTTTGTCAAAAATTGACAAAGTGTCATTCTAAGCATATTCTATGGAGCACAAGTTGCAAAGGGTCATTTGAATGAATATAACGTCTCCAAGTGACCAGAAACCATGTCAAAAAAAAAAAATTCAAATGTTTGCTCCCCCTTAATGTTGGAGGTTGACAAAGATTTCTAATGTGCATCGCATAGCATCCGTCTAAGCACTTAAACAAATACAACTATATAAGGGCAAATGAAATGAGTGAAGCTTAGACAATGCCATATTGCCCAAATGGTATATGATATGACTATAAGCATGGGGAATAGAGGAGGGAGGAAAGAGAGAGACAATGGAAAGTTTTAAGTCATTGTCACGCGATATCATAAGGATTGTTGATTTAACTATTTAGGCCTATCAATGATACAGTATGACATATGAAGATGAGCGCATGTTGTCAAAATGAAAATGATATGCAATGAAACACATTGGGACAAAATAAAATAGACTCCCACCACCATCCATGAAAGCAAATGAGGTCACCCAACCATCCATACATGCATGAGACCAATAATAAAGCGCGATTTTCTCAATCCATCACGAAAACATATATGAAGTTGCCATTATTCACAAATACATTGAGTTGATTAAGCATGTAAAAGCATACATATTTATGAAAGCCACCTAGCTTGTTTGGTTTTAAACATCATACCTCCATCAGCCATCAAGATTATAAAGCATTCCATCACATGAATAATATTGGCTAATATGGCAAACATTCAACTTTTAACATATATAACTATAATGCTCTAGAGTTTGAAAATAAGTATAGCAAAATATTTCATGCCAAGAAGGTTTAATACATTTCCAAAATTTGATCATAAAAGTCAATAGACCCAAAATGTGTACATCCAACCATGATACAAGTATATAGCCCAAAAGATGCAAAAGACAACAAAATGAATCCAACTCCTAGGAGTCTATCATGATCTGCTCTGGCAAGATGATTTGGTCTGACGAGAGGAGGAAGGACTATCGGCATCGGAATGTACGCAACTCAACATATCTAGAATCTGCCGCAACCATAGGCCATGCCTATCTTGAGTTCCGTAAATCTCGACAGTATTCCTTTCATGAGATTCACGCAACTCTGCAATGTCTCTTTCTAAGGCAGCTAGGCGTTATTGAATGAGAGGTTGAGGAGCTTGCTCTTCGTGTATCTGCTCCATGTGTACGCCCTCTTGTTGTGCTTGATCACCTTGTGCTTGTGGATGTGCATGAACATCTTCATTTTGCACATGTGTTGCCTTATTTACTTGATCTGCATTTCGTGAAGGTTGAGTTGCTTGAATACAAAACATCCTGTGTATGGTGTCCAGAGTGAGGATAGGGCTAGATAACATCTCATCATCTGGTTCAGCAGGAACTCTTAGCTTCTGAGCTAATTCAAACATAAGATACCCAAAAGGTACGACATTGTGACCCCGCTAAGACAAGTGGTTGATGATGGTCCAACAGATCAAGGTAGACAGACATATTCTTTTTCCTTCATATATTGCTTTCAAGACTTTTATCATATAGGGATTCAAGTCTCCTCGGTTCCCTTTTCTCAGATACATATTGAAGTAGAATATTTGGTGCATGAGTCAAAAAAAGGGAAGGGTTTTTGAGGCACGAAGGGCATGTTCATTGACCCACTGAACAGGTTCTCCACATAAAAGGATGGTAGCATATCATCTTTCCTCCATAAGAAGGTTGTCACCGACAGTTTTTGGGCCATGATGGGATAAGGGAACATGATGAGTGCGGAGATATGCGCTGGTGTGACTTGAAAGTGTAACCCATCAGTAAATTTGATAATGAAAGAGTAGTCAATATATGAGACTTTTTTTTTTGCTCCATACATACCTCTCTCAAAATATGCGTATGCATGACCTCTCCAATTAAAAATTCTGGATCAGTGGACTTGAGCGAGATACTGCCTTGCATGGACGCTCAGCAATGATTCCATTTCAGGTCATGTATAAAATCTTATCCGGATTAACATTCATAAAGTCTCTGTAACAACCTTACCCCAACTTCCCAGTGTGATATTGTCCACTTTGGGCCCATCATGCCCTCACGGTTTTGCTTTGGGCCCTGACCCACATGGCCAGGCCCAAAAGGCCTCACACATGGGAGAGGGGGGCTTCCCTCATATTAACACCCAACCCACCCACCTCACTACCGATGTGAGACTTTCTTTGAGGTGGGTGGGGGTATTACAATCTACTCCCTTAAAATCAGAGCCGTCTCCGGTTCTATCTCATCACAGAGGTAGATGGCCCATACAGTCTGAGTGTTGGACCATGCTCTGATACCACTTGTAACGACCCTACCCCAACTTCCCAGTGTAATATTGTCTGCTTTGGGCCCACCATGCCCTCACAGTTTTTCTTTGGGCTCTGACCCACATGGCCAGGCCCAAAAGGCCTCACACATGGGAGAGGGGCGCTTCACTCATATTAACACCCAACCCACCCACCTCACTACTGATGTGGGATTTTCTTTGAGGTGGGTGGGGGTATTACAGTCTCTTTCTGGAGGATTGGATGGGAAGAGAGACCTAAAGGTAGTTCCTCGATTCCTAAATGTCAATGGTACTGATCGGCTTGAAGAGGCTCTATCCATTTTGTGGAAATTGGAGGAAAACGAGAGAAAGCCTTCTAAGATAGAATCCTAATCCCAAGATGAGAAATTTTCAAGTAAAGGAATGGTAGTGGGTGTCCTAAACTAGCAAATGTGAACATTTTCTTTCAGCCATTTGAAGTGGGTTTTCAAGACAGGACTATTTGGCAGGGAATTTCAAGGAAAACAGTGGAAAATGGGAATTTTGGGAATGTACTATGAAGGCTAGGAGTTAGACCCAAGAATCCACTTAAACAGTCGAAAGCCACATGGAGAGTGAGTTTATCACTGAATACAAAAAAAATCCCAACACATAGGGTCGGTTTTGAGATGAGATCCCTCCCTTGACCCTATGTGTTGGGATTTTTTTGTATTCAGTGATAAACTCAGTCCTAAAAGAAATGATCTGAAAACAAAAAGAGGGAAGAAAATGAGGCTTACCCAAGTGAGGAAAGTGATTATTTACATGAAGACCGGAGTGGAGAGAAGAAGATGGTGTGGCTGAAAGCTTTAGCTAGAACTTAGAAGGGAGCTCGGAAGAGGAGAATGAAAAATGAGAAGAGTTCCGCTCCTTCGAAACCACAATCCATAACCTCAGAAGTTCCGAGGTAAGTTGAGAGCAGGTTCCGAGACTTGTTAGATGCAAAAAGAGCTGGGTGCAGGGACCTGTATGTGAAATGATCGAGCAGTTGTAGGTTTTGCAGCTTCGGAATAGGGCACCCCAACCTCGGAAGTTCAGAGGTAAGTTCTCTGGCAAGCTCCAAGATCAGACTGAATTGAAAGGAAGTCTCAGCACTTCCACGGGTTTCAGAACCAAATCTTTATGTTCCGAGACAAGTTCCGAGGACTTCCAATTTTCAGTCAGTCTACTGATGGATCTTCTGAATGTCTTGATCCTAATTTTTGATCTAACGCGTTTTCACAGTGTGTTCATTTGATCTCCTTGAACTTAGCCTATTTCTTACATACCCCTCTAAGATGTTTTAAGTTAATTATGAAACCTAGATCTAGGAAAATCATGCATTTAATTTCATTTAACTGAAAGCACTTAAGTCACACATGATTCAAGCATATAGAGTTGCAAGGTGCAATATATCAAAGATTTTCAAAACAATCAAGCAATATTAGTATATTTTGTCAATCAATGACTACCATGACATCCTTTTCCATGAGATTTTAACTTCAAAGCGTGGAGAAAGAAATAGTGAAAGTAAAGATGGTATAACCTTTTGTTTTCATATGACTATAAGGTAGCATGATTGATCCAAACAATCAATAAGAAACTTTTTTATTCTTGATGAGTTCAAGTCAATGGATTTGTGACTTCTTTGAGCATGACATTTCTTAGTCAAGCTAGGCAAATGTCTAGAATAGTCTTAGAGGGGGGTGAATAGGACTATTGGTGAATTTTAATTTCTTCTCAAATATTGGGCACTTTAATGATTGGTGACTACAAATTTGCTCAATTAATCTTCCAAATATTATTTATATGCAAGATTAAGTCCAAGCAAACCACGTGTATAATAAGATATGAGATGATGGAATACACTCAGTAAGGTGAAAAAGATGAGAAGAAATGGAAGAAGGTGACACAAGTATTTTTTATGTGGTTCAGCAACCTTGCCTACGTCCATGCCTCAAGTACACCATTTGGGAATTTCATTAACCTTCCCGTTCACGGGTGGAGAAGAAACCTATTACAATCCTTTGATCTTTTTGACGGCTAGAGATCAAACTTTACAACATTTGATCTACTTTGAGGGTGTAGATCGAACCGTGAGCTTTACATATACCAACAAAACATTTCTCTTGGATTTTACAAGGCTTACACCAACCCTTACAATTGTCTCAATGAATAATGGAAGTTTGTAGAACTTGAGTCTTACCAAGAATACTATCCTCTATTTACTTGAAGTAGCCTTGGCTTGTCCTTGGATGTCTTTCTCCACGTAGCTCCTTGGTGATTAGAGAATGCTCCAACAAATGTCACACCAAAGATTGGGAAATGATCTAGGGATGATTAAAGGTTTACTTATGTGAGTTATCAATCCCAAGAGATTTCCTCAAGAACACATTCAATGTTGAGCCTTAGTTACTCAATGATTTACCTATGATTGATTTGAATGTATTTGAGATTTGTTATAGAGCAATGTGGGTCTAACTATGGAGTTTTAGTGCTCTAAGAATGATTGGGATGCTTGGTGAAGAGTTGAACAAAATCTAGCTCAAAAGAATCAACATTTGTCACTCAAATGGCTTTAGTTTATATAGCCAACAATCTCCCAACGGATCTCTGCTTTGGAACTTTCTTGACTAGCATCAGAATTTCCGAAGTCCCAACGGTCAGAATCACAACGATCACATTTCAACGGATAGTTTGACCGTGCAACGTCTACTTGGACTGCCTTCGAAACCTTCTAGGTTCCAGATTCGAAACTTTCAAAATTAGGTTCCGAAGAGTGCCACAAGGCTCGGAAGCAGAGTCAAGTCCATACATGGGAGGAGGTCTCGGAACCTGCAGTATACCTCCCTTGGAACTTCCGAGGCAGGTTTTGAAGCTCGGAACTTCCGAAGCTGAGCAGGGTCAGATTCCGAGGTTCTTAGAAGCCTCGAATTTCACTAAGTGTTGATGAATTTGGAGTTGGTGAAATCCAGATAAAGTGGAGATCCCTTTGTGTGTGTTCATTTGCAATCATTGGATTTAACTATAATGAACATTTATTAGATTGCAAATACACAAGAATGTATAGGGATATTTGGTAGATAGCAAACGCTCTCTATATGGCAAAAGTACTTAGAACTCTCATTTAAGTAAACAAGTTGTTAACTGAGGGATTCTAAGGCTTCTATATCCGTCTTAGGTCTATATACTTGTATTAGTTAGCATTTAAGGAGTTATTTCCGGTTTTGGTGCGATGTTTTTCAATTAACGTATCTTCTAAAGCTTCAAGCTTGATTTGACTATGTAGGTCTTCCAGAGGTGCGGCCTTGGACATGAATCGACTTGGTCACAACTCGTCACGAAATTTACAACTAAGGACTCAGTTACGGAATTGACAACTCAATGGAACTCAGGGGATACATATTTAAATTTTAAGCCAACAATCTTCCCCTTTGTCAATTTCGTGACAAAACATAGAAAATACTCTATAAAGACCCAAATACAAATTATAGACTTTGACAAGTTCAAATACATGTCATGTACAAAAATACAATATTATAATAATCTCAATACACATTGGCATGACTACATTATGGTTTGAAGGCTTGAAGGTTCATGGCGGCTCCCTTTAGAATATGTCTGTGATATTCTGGTAAGTACAACATAAACTGCATATTCTTGGTGAAAAGTGACCTCCCCATTGGTTAATGATAATAAATAATATTTAAAGGATATCTTAAAGTCACATTTACTCCCTGATGAACACTGTAAAATTATCATTTTACCCTTTAATATTAGATTAGTTAGTCTTTATTCTGTAAATATTAGATACTTTTAATGTTATTTGTGAGTTTTGTAGTGTATTCTGGATAATACAAGAAAAATGAATTAAAATAAAGAAAAATGCAAAAAAATGGGCCATAGTTCTATTTTTGGAAAGTTTGTAATTTTTACCACCTAATTTGATTTTGCAATTAATGTAAATTATTATAATTCAAATCCGGGTATGAGAGTTTGAATTATAACAATAATTTTTAAACTGTTTTAAATTGTAAAGGTGGTAGAAATTTATAAACTCATAAGTGGGTCCACTGATCTGATCCAAGTCTGAAGTCCAAACTCAATTGAAGTCAGAATCCATGAGCCAAAGCCCAGTGAATTTGAAGGAGCCAAACTGAAGACAAAAGTCTAAGTCAAAATTCTTTAATTGCAAAACTGGTGATGTGTCAAGCAAAATTAAAGTGGGACCCACTGAATGTCAAAAATCCATCTCCAAATTCATGCAAGCTAAATCAAAATCGTGAGAAGCATTGTAACATTCAACCATGTGAGTTGGAGAGATTGGGATAGAATTATTTTTGGAGAAAAATTTGAGAAAATCATGGAAGAGAGACTTGTGGAGAAAACTTCTTCAAATTCCATATGCAAAAATCGTATGTTGCTAAATGGAGAATGTGTTATACACATATTACACAAAGGATAAAATCTAAATCTAAATGGATTTTCCACTCTCCCATGCGCATGTGTCATACGATTGTAATGGATTTTTGCAATCCCAAAATTTGTGTGATGCTGGATTTAGTTCTCTCCATTGGAAACTATAAATATGGGTCCCAATGAATAGTGAATTTTGAATTTGAACAATGAATTAAGGTGTGCAAGGACTGAAAGCTGAGAAGACTTGAATAGAAAGGAATATTCGAATTTTGTTTGTGAGTTCTTGTATTTTTATTTTTATTTCATGTCTTTGATGCAAAAAAATACAAAGCATTGTAATTTTAATTTCCAATTTATTTGAATGAAATTCATGGTAGCTTCTTTAGATTTATAGTTTTCCCAATTGTTAAATATTTTATGGTGATTGTTTTTTATGCTATTTTAATTCTTTTTAAGATGTTATGGAATAAATTAATTTAAGAGTTTTCATGGAAAGTAGAACCTGTTTAGGATCTGTGGAACTTAACCTTATTAGATCTAAGACTCTTTTCGAAGAGTAGCTTATTTTTATATTCGAAAAGGAGAGTAGAAATTCTACCCAAGCCTAAGGCTTCAATTGAAAATTTCTGACTTAATGGACATCATGATTTTCTCAATTACAATTTTAATAAATAAAGAACATGAATTTTTATTTAATAATTCTATAAGATTTCATAGCGTAGGCTATAGTTTTATCTTTAAACTGGATAATATGCCACCCTAATCACTTGTCTCAATTCCATTGTATATTATGTGAATATTTCATTATTTTTATTAAATTCTTTATTCTTTTCTTATTCTCTCAAATTCTTCTGAACTAGGTTGAGATTGATCTGATTGAATTTTAATTTGTTCCCTTAAACTCGTTTGAGATTATTTATAAATTTTAGATCCATGCAATTACTTCAATTTAATTGGATTAATTGGTTAAATTTTAAATTCGGATGATGATACTCTAATTTTTAGATTTGATTCTTTAAACTGGAATGCAACTAACTTAGAGTCATATTTGCAAAAGTTAGAATCTGATTTTCATATTTAGGTTATTTCTAAAGATCTAGATTTTTTTATAATCACAATGTTTCAATTTTATATATTTTGTTGTTTCCTTGTAGGATCGACCTCGCACTCTTAACGCTATACTATTTAATGGTTCGTGCATTTGCGAGTTATAAATTTAAAATTTGCACAACACTCCCCCTGTCTTTGATACCGATATAGAATTTTTGTTTTCTCCCCCATTCTTCATGTGTTAGGCCTTTTAAATGTTTTCTCATGAAATATTTGTGTCTCTAGTATTTCAATATTTCTCCCTCCTTTTGTCAAAAAATGACGAAGGGCCATTTCAAGTATTTTTCATGGAGCACAAGTTGGGAAGGGTCATTTGAATAGGTATAACTTCTACTAAGTGATCATAAACCTTATCATTTAAGTTTCCATATTTACTGCCACTTAATATTGGAGTGTGACAAAGGTTTAGATGTGTATGCTATGGCATCCCATTATTCATTTAAACATATATAACTATATAAGAGCAATATGTGATGAGTGATGCAAATGTAATAGGAGAAAGGGGAAGAGAGAAAGCAAAGGCAAGTTTAAGCCAATATACACCAATCATTGCAAGTCATCATGAAGATATATGCAAGATACACTATACTCCATAAACACAATAAATTGATTAAGCATATAAAAGCATGAGTATTTATGAAGACCAACTAACCCATTCAAAACACCACACATCTCATCAATCAGCAAGAATTTTGAACATTCCATCATATGAGCATTATGGCAAACATTCAACTCATAAAATATATAACTATAGTCATTTAGAGCTTGAACATTACCATATTTGCAAAATATTAAATGCCGAAGAGTTTTAAAGTATATTCCAGAATTTGACCATAACGGTCAACGAGCCCAAAGTGTATGTACCCATCCCAAAATACAAACATATGCTCCAAAAGACTCTAAAAGACAATGAGATTCCTACTTCTAGTGGTCCATCATAATCTGGTCTGGCGAGATGATCTGGTCTGACGAGAAAAGGAAGGAATATCGGCATCGGAACATCTGCAGCTTAAAATATCCAGAATCTGCTACAACCATAAGTCGTGCCTTTCTTGAATCTGACTAATTTGATTTATTGCTATTTTTCATGGCAATCATACATTCTTCAAGCAAAGGACAAGTAGACAGAGAGGGCATGAGTTCTGCATCAGCTTGAGCATCTTGATGTGCAGGAACTTCTTCATTCTGCACATGAAATTCTTGGTTTACTTGATCTGCATTTTGTGCGGGTTGAGCTGCTGTAGGAGGTGCCTTAATATGGAACATCCTGTGTACGGAGTCCAAAGTGAGGATAGGGCTAGATAACAGGTCATCATCTGGTTCAGCAGGAACTCCTAGCCTTTGAGCTAATTCAAACATAAGCTACCCAAAAGGTGTTGTACTATGACCCCACTTGGACTAGTGGTTGATGATGGTCCAACAGATCAAGTAGGCAGACATTCTTTTTCCTTCATATACTGCCTTCAAGATGTAAATGGAATTTAGGATGGAGGAAGGGGCCAATAACCTGTAACGCCCGCCCCTTTTCACTATGCTACATAAGCTGAAAAACGGAGTATATATATATTTATTTATTTTTGAAATAAAGAGTGACAAAGGACGCGGGACGTCACGACGCGAGTTAAGCCCGAGCTTCAAAAGCCCGGCCCTTAACTGGCCAACCCTATGTGCGTGGAACTAAGTCCACAGGAACGGTTCACATGTAGAAAGTAAGCTTACGGGATATAAACTTAAAGCGGAGTTATAATAGAATCTATCCTACCAATTTTAGATAGCAAGGAAGCTACATCACTTAATTAATAATAATACCTCAAAATTATAATGTCCAAATGAAAGTCCAAACCATAGCAATAGTCTAAGTTATTACAGTCCAACGAGCTAAGTTACTCAAATTACATTTCCAAAATAAACTTAAGTAAATAAACTAGCTCACTCCTCCAAGCTCCTACGCTTGGCCCCGGTCGCGTCCTTCATCTCCTCCATTTCCTGCGTCATCATCTAAGGCAGAAGTAGGGGTTCAAACAACTCATACAAAAAGCTCTGAATGAGCGGTTCTCATTTCTGACTCAAGTTCCCAGGTGGCTTCCTCGTTGCCATGTCGTTCTCATACCACCTTGATGAACTGAATGGCACGGTTCCGCAGCACCCTTTGTTCTCTCCCGATCACTCTGACCGGCTTCTCCACATACGTCATGTCGCTTTGCACATCGACGTCTTGCACGTTCAACACATGTGAAGGATCGGGGTTGTACTTCCTCAACATGGACATATGGAACACATCATGCAAAGAGGATAACTGTGGAGGAAGCACCAACTAATAAGCTACCTCTCCCACCCTCTTCAGGATTGGAAACGGCCCCACAAATCTAGGCGACAGCTTCCCCTTCTTCCCAAACCTCATGTGCCCCTTCCGTGGTGAGACTTTTAAAAACACTAAGTCTCCCTCTTCAAACTCAAGGAACCTTCTCCTCTTGTCAGCGTAGCTCTTCTGACGACTCTGCGCAGTGAGTAGGTGTTGCCGTATCAACTTGATCTGCGCCGTGGTCTCCTCAACCAACTCTGGTCCAATCAGTGCAGGCTCACCGACCTCTTTCTAGTACACTGGTGATCTGCATGGCCTACCATACAAGGCCTCAAACGGAGCCATCTGAAGGCTTGCCTGGTAGCTGTTGTTATAAGAGAACTCCACCAGTGGCAAGTGATCCTCCCATCCACCCTTAAAGTCTAGCATACATGCTCTCAACATGTCCTCCAATATCTGTATCGTCCTCTCCGACTGTCCATCAGTCTGTGGGTGGAATGTTGTGCTAGTCAATACATCGGTCCCCATAGCCGACTGCATGCTTTGCCATACTCTGCTAGTGAATCGGCCATCTCTGTCGGATGATATCCCGGATGTACCGTTGACCCAAGGTCTCAGATGAATCTGCCGTCTTGAGGGGAAGGAAATGCGCAGACTTGGTCAATCGGTCCACCACGACCCATATCGCATCGTTGCCCTTTGATGACCTTGGTAACCCTATCACAAAATCCATGGAGATGTGCTCCCATTTCCACTCCGGCACTGGTAAGAGTTGGAATAAACCTGGTGGCTTCTGATGTTCCGCCTTAACCCGCTGACAAGTTAGGCAGAGAGCAACAAACTTTGCCACATCCCTCTTGAGTCCATGCCACCAATAGTGCCTCTTAAGGTCATGATACATTTGGTGCTACCCGGATGAGTAGAGAGTTTGGTCTGATGTACCTCAACGAACAACTCTCTTCTGCAGCTCTTAGGCACATATGTCCTGCCTCGGAATACAAGACCCTGTCCTGGTCGTAATTCCCATTCCGGTACAACCTCACCTGTAGACATCTTGGCCTATATCTCCTCTACCTCTGGATCTGTCCGTTGCTCCTGTTCAATCTTAGAGACCATGTTGGACCATATGATCAGATTATACATACTCCCATGGTCCCTGATGTACAAGTTGAACTCTCGGATGGTGTTCAGCATATCCCATTCCATCCTGATCAAACTGGCCACTGATGCATGTGATAAGCGGCTGAGGGTATCCGCCACTTTGTTCGCCTTGCCAGGATGATATCGGAGTGCAAAGTCATAGTCTTGTAGATATTCCATCCACCTGCGATGTCTCATGTTGAGTTCCTTCTGATCAAACAGATATTTCAGGCTCTTGTGATCTGAAAACGCCTCAAACTTCTCACCATACAGGTAGTGTCTCCAGCTTTTGAGGGCGAAGACCACTGCTGCTAGTTCCAGATCATGGGTGGGATAGTGGCGTTCATGAATCTTCAACTGTCTTGAACCATAATCCACCACACGATGCTCTTGACTGAGAACACACCCAAGTCCTTCTCCTAAAGCGTCGCATTGTACTTCATAACCCTTGCCTCTCTCTGGCAAAATCAAAATAGAAGCCCTTGTAAGTCTTTCTTTCAGCGTTTCAAATCTCCGGTTGCTCAAATCTGACCACTCAAATGTGACCCCTTTCTGAGTGAGTCGGGTAAGTGGAGATGCAATCTTGGAGAAGTCCATGATAAACCTCCGATAGTAACCGGCCAATCCCAGAAAGCTGCGGATCTCGGTCACATTCGTCGGTGCTTTCCACTCTCTCACTGCCGCCACCTTAGCCGGGTCCACGGCTATACCTTTTGTTGATATAATATGCCCCAAGAAGTTGACCTCAGATAGCCAGAACTCACACTTGCTGGCTTTGGCATACAGCTGGTTCTTCCTCAAGGTGTCCAGGACTATCCGCAGGTGCTCAGCATGTTCCTCCTGACTCTTGGAATAGACTAGGATATCATCAATAAATACAATTACAAACTGATCCAAGTAAGGACGGAAGATCCTGTTCATCAGATCTATGAACACAGCCGGTGCATTTGTAAGTCCAAACGGCATGACCACATACTCATATAGACCATACTGTGTCCTGAAAGCTGTCTTCTCTATGTCCTCCTCCCTAACCCGGATTTGATGGTAACCGGACATCAGATCAATCTTGGAGAAGTGAGAGGAACCCCTAAGTTGATCAAATAGATCATCAATCTTGGGCAGAGGGTACTTGTTCCTAACAGTGAGCTGGTTCAACTTTCTATAGTCCACACACATCCGAAGGGTGCCGTCCTTCTTCTTCACAAATAATGTTGGGGCTCCCCATGATGATGTGTTGTTCCGGATGAACCCCAGTCTGAGCAGATCATCAATCTATTTCTTCAGCTCAGACATCTCAGCTGGTGCCATCTGGTAATGGGGTAATGATACTGGAGCAGTGCCAGGATATAGCTTGATCTCAAAGTCAATCTCCCTCTTGGGTGGCAAACCAAGGAGCTCTGCTGGGAATACCTCTGCGTAGTCTGTCACTACCGCCGGAAGTTTAGGCACTGGTGCCTTGTCTAATCTGATGTTGTTCAAGACAAGGTGGTTCAACTCTTCATGCAGTCTTCTAGGGATGTTCTGTTTGTCTACATGCACCACATACCGCTTTCCCTCGGGTGACCAAAATATCACCCTACGAAGATGGCAATCAATATTGGCATGAAAGCTAGTCAACCAGTCCATGCCGAAGATAATGTCGTACTCAGTCATATCGAGTACCAGATAATTGAACTCGAATCTGAATCCAGTGAGTTCAATGTTCAAAGCCGTGCATATGAGTCCCAAAGATGTGTCTCTAACGGGGGATACAATAGTGAGTGATGTGGACAGTTTCTGTACTAATGTGCCCGTAGCAGATATGAATGCAGCAGATACAAATGAATGGGAAGCTCCAGAATCAAATAATGCAAAGGCATAGGAACTACCAACTACGGCCATACCTTGAATCACGGAGTGATCCATCACTGCTGGAGGAGCTATGGTAAAAAACCGTCTAGATCCCTTAGGGTTAGGCGGCTGCCCCGCCTGGTTGTAAGCCCTGGCTCCTCGTGAATTAGCTGGTCTAGCTGGAGGGCGGAAGGAACCCCTAGAATGAGAGGGTCTGCTAATCTGTGGACATTCCCCCTTGAAGTGGCCTGTTGGCCACACTGGTAGCATGTGTTCCCACCCCGGGGAACCTGAGTGACTGATGCTGATGGGAGGGCTGATTGGGGCGAAAGCCCCCAGTGGATCCAATGGAAGGTGATGGTCTGCTAAATTCGGGCAGAACTTCTTGTTGGGCTAAAATGTACCCATCCCACTCTGACCTTGGCGGTTGTCAAACCGCGCTACCTCGGCCATCTCCTGCCCCGCTAGAGTGGCCCTATTGACCACATCTGCCAGTGTAGGTGCCTTGAAGATGGTCACCCTGGCCCTAATGCTCGGCCGAAGGCCCCGTTCAAACTTACGAGCCCTCCGGTACTCCATGTCCACGAATATCATCTATCCATGATTAATATCCGTAGGAACAACACTCGAATGAATCACTATATGACTATGGCGACCATATCAAATCACAAATATACCTCAACCCCTTAGCAAAACTTAGGGCCCATGACTTACCAAGCAGAAGACCCACGTCCAAAGTGATCCGGTCTACCTCGCCCTGCATCCCTTCACCCCAAGGGTGTTTCAGTCAAGCACTAAGGCGGTCGAACCGTGTCTGACGAAGCTAGTACCACCCCCACGGGGTAAAATAGCACCTAGCTCTGCGCCTCCACGCACATTAAGTATGAAAAATAGCCGTGCATGCGCCTTCCAGCTCGTAGCATGCGAGGGACCCACTCCTCAACGGTAACCCTATGAAACCAAATTTCCGTATTTCATATTGAGATTCCCATAGTCTTACGACTATTCTAGGCCATACTCATGGAATCTAAATACTTATCTCATCAATATCACGTGAGGGACGCACCCATACCACGTCTCAATCATCAATCAAGTGACCTCGTCACCTACCTCTCAGTGCCAAAGTCCTCATAAACTCTTAAGTTTGCATACTTCCTTAAAAAGTCATTCAAACTTCTATCATAGTACAAGGGTTGGTAGGGTTAATTTAAACCCTTCAAAATAACAAAATGCACCCACAACCCTTACAAAAATAACCCTCTTTTTAATGACCTTTCTTACTACTTCCCAGCCTAGTTTTCCGTAGAAGACCCTACATCATCCTCAAACACAAAGGAACTGTCAGGGCACAACATAGACATGTGACCCAGTACTCCACATGTCAAACAAGGTATTATCCCTAGTCCTCCAATAGAAGGACAGTTAGTCTTTTTTTCCCGTGCCCATGTAGTCCACAAACCGGGCATACAACTTCAATTCCATTTATTTTCCCTTAAATTTTCCATGAATCCACCCATGGTTGACTAAGTCAACCATGGTGGCCGGTCCCACCAATTCCTTAGCCCACCCACCACCTCACTTGATGAGGTGGAGGTGGATCCCACTTGATCATGCCACCTTGATTTATTTAAAATTAACTTAGGTGATTTAAACTAATTAATTTCATTCAATTCACTTTGATCTTCCTTAATTCACCTTTGACTCACCCATGGTTGACCAAGTCAACCATGGTGGTTGGTCCCACCTAAGTCTTGGTCCACACACCACCTCACTTGATGAGGTGGAGGTGGGCCCCACTTGGCTATGCCATCTTGATTTATTCACCACTAACTTAGGTGATTTAAATTAGTTAATTCCATTCCATTTACTTGGATCACCATTGGGCCCATGGTCCAATTAAATTCAACTCCTACCCATTTACCCTAATGCTCAAACCATGTTGACCCATTGGGTCCCAAATGGGTATTTGACCAATTGACCATCCTTGACCCAATTAAATGAAACTAATCCAATCCATGGCCCATTGGACCATACTTGGGCCATTGTCCAAGTTTTGATCCATTTACCATCCATTTTATCAAAATTCTAAATTTCAACCATTAAAATAAATCATATCCAATATATGTATCGATTCAAAAGTCCGGGCTATTACATAACCATTCCAAACTAATCAGTATAAGTGTGAAGTCCATAGTTTTGGCGAGCAAGAGTCTATAGCCAATACACATGGGAAGCATTTAAACATGAGAGCATATATAGTGGTTATTCAGCACAATGCTTACAATGAGCATAATTCAATGCTCAAGGACCACAGGTTGGAAGATATAATGTAAGACAGTTAAGCCTTTTAACTTGGAAAATGCTAGTCTTCCAAATAAATGGTCAATGGATGCTTTTCAAATTTGGAGAAAATACTAAATGAATAAGCAAATTTCATGTGCTATTTCCCATAGTTATTTCATGCAAATTTTGTATGATTTCCATGGCTCCTAATGATTGGGAAGGGAATGCCCCACAAAACTTAAATAAGATAGCATGGCCAAACTTGTCATTGAATGACATATGTGGAACAACAGGTTTTTGGGCTTTAGAACAAAATGCATATCATGAGATTCAAGGTTATCAGATTATGGAATAGAGGCCTTGTGGTGTAAACATACTTGATCAATTTTTCAGAAAATATTATTTGTTGGAGTGAGCCAAGGAGAAGGTTTTTGTTCATCTTCCATCTCTTGTAATCATGTGATAGATATATGATTCATGGTATGCCCAAGGTTATCATGCGTCCATGGGGACTCAGCCAGTTTTTCATAGGGACCTATCCAAGAAAATTTTCTATAAGAGATTGAGGTCCTACAGTTCAAAGAATCACTCAATAAAATGTTTAAGTATGGGAGCTCAAATCGAGCATGATTCATACATACAACATTTTAAGATAAATATAGGTAATTTTCATTTTAATCAAGCAAATTGCTAATAATCAATCGATGACTACCATGACATCTTTTCCCAAGAGATTTTTTTTTTTTTAATTCAAAGCATGGAGAAGGAGATATTGAATAGAATGAAGATTCAACAGTTTGTATTCACATCACAATAGGGTAGCATGATTGAAAAAAACATTCAACATAGAATTTGTAGGGCATTTGAGAAACTCAAAGTCCACAAATTTGTGACTCCATAAGCAAGATATATACTACAGTTAGGAACAATATTATCAATGCTATAGGAGTCAAGGTCATCATTTTATGGCACAATAAGTGATTAATCTTGCTTGTAGAAATAGTAATCAAGTAATTGAATTTGCAAGCAAGAAATGTTGCAATGGTTCAAGGTATGTAATTATTTGCTTCAAGTTTGGAATACTAGCTTCTAATTACTTGAAATAGCCTTGGCTTGTCCTTGGATATCTTTCTCCACTTATCTCCTTGGTGATGAGATAATGCTCCAATGAATGCCTCACCAAAGATTAGGAGATGATCTAGGGATGATTAAAGGTTTGCCTATGTGAGTAATCAATCCCAAGAGGTTTCCTCAAGAACACATTCAATGTTGAGCCTGAGTTGCTCAATGATTTGTCTATGATTTCTTTGAATGTGTTTGAGATTTGTTATAGAGCAACGTGGGTCTAACTATGGAGTTTTTGTGCTCTAAGAATGAAGAGTTGAAGAAAATCTAGCTCAAAAGAATCAACATTTGCCTTGCAAATGGCTTTGGTTTATATAGCCAGAAATCTCCCAACGGATATTTGCTTCAGAACTTGCTTGACTAACCTCGGAACTTCCAAAGTCCCAACGGTCGGAATCACAACGATCACATTTCAACGGATAGTTTGATTGTGCAACGGCTAGTTGGAGTACCTTCGAAACCTGTTAGATTCCAGGTTCGGAATTTCCGAAGTCAGGTTCCAAAAGGTGCCACAAGGCTCAGAAGCCGAGTCAAGTCTGTACATGGGAGGAGGACTTAGAACCTGCAGTATACCTCCCTCAGAACTTTTGAGGTTCCTAGAAGCCTCGGATTTCAATAAGTGTTGATGAATTTAGAGTTTGTGAAATCCGAACAAGGTGGAGAGTCCTTTGTGTGTTCATTTGCAGTCATTGGATTTAACTATAATGAACATTTATTAGATTGCAAAGACACAAGAATGTATAGGGATATTTGGTAGATAGCAAGATCTCTCCATAGAACAAAGGTATTTAGAATTCTCATTTAATTAAACAAGTTCTTAACCGAGGGATTCTAAGGCTTCTAGGTCTGTCCTAGGATCCATATACATGTATTGGTAGGCATTCAAGGAGTTCTTTCGATTTTGGTGCGATGCTTTGTAAACAACGTCTTCTGGAGCTTCAAACTTGATTTGATTGTGTATGTCTTCCAGTTATGTGGTATTGGACACATAGACGAACACGACTCGGTTAAAGAAATTGGCAACTCAGGACTCAGTTAAACACAGTCACGGAATAGACAACTCAGTCTGACTCAGGAGAGGCAGGTTTAACTTTTAGGCCAACAATATATATTACAGTCAGGAACAATATTATCAATCATATAGAAGTCAAGATCATCATGTTGTGGCACAACAAGTGATTAATCTTTGCTTGTAGAAATAGTAATCAAGTAATTGAATTTGCAAGCAAAACATGTTGCAATGGTTCAAGGTATGTAATTATTTGCTTCAAAGTTTGTACCATAACAAGACATGGAGTAGAAGCATAGTAATCATCACACATGAGATATAACCATTAAAGCATAGATGATTAAAAGCTAGGGTAAGACATTCCAAGCAAGCCATGTTCTAACGAAAATATGCATGTTCAAGAGCATAGGTTCTCATAAGTGTCCAATCTTAAGAGAGTCAATATCTAACCTACTCCTCTAACCTTGGGTACCCATTGGGTGGTAGAAGAATGTCTCTGGGGTGTACAAGTGTCAAACATTTGAATATTTGATTTTCTCTTTTTAGTGTTCTTACTTGTTAGACAGAATTTTGTAAATTCATTTAAAGCTTGGATTAGTTTCTTAGTTAAGTTATAATTTAGATTTCCATTTGGGTTGTTATACCTAAGTCTTTGAATTGGAGGTATTGGTGGAGAATTATTTTGATTTTTATACTCAAAAGTGTTTTCTTCTCTTTGAATTTGGGTTAACTCCTTTTAATTCTTATTTTTGAGTCTTTTGTCTTTGATTTCTCACCTTTGTTTGAATTACATTATGGTATTGATTTTCTTTTCTTGATTTACATTAAAACATTAAATGCCTGATTTGTCCACAATGAAAATAGTTTATAATTTTAATTTGAGAAGTTGAGAAGGTTTCACCTTTAACAAAAATGGTTGCTTTAATAGGTAGATTAACATTTTTCCTATCATATTCAAGATCTGTCTTGTCTCCAAATGATTTGCTAAGTTTTAGAACCTTTTCAAACTTCTTTTCTCCTCTTGTGAACTTCATTTCAAATTTCTCTTTATATCTGTTTAAGTCATTAACTTCTTGTGCTAATCTTTTATTTTCAACTTCTAGATTTGATTGTGATTTTGGGGTATTAGCTTTAGTTTCATTAAGTTCAATTTTAATCTTACCATTTTATTCTTCTTCACAACTTAGCACATTTTTCAAATCTTTGTAGTATTCTTTTAATGAGTAAAGTTCATGTTTTAGTTTTCTTATTTCATTTTCAAGATTAATTTTTTCATTTATTTCCATTTTTAAGCACTCTTTAAGTTTTAAGAATTCTTCTTGAGTTGCATTTGGATTTTTTTTATTTTTATCTCCTTCAAGTCTTAACAATTTATCTTTAGTCAGTTCAAGTTCTTTTAAATTATTTTCATGCGTCAAGTTTTCATAGTTTAATTCATTTGTTAATTTTAAGTTTTCTTTACTTGTTTTCTTAAGCTTTTTATACATTTTATCCAATGATTCAACTAACTCTTCCATGCTAGGTGTATTATCATTTATTTCTTCTTCATTGATTTGTTCTTTTGGGGGTTCAAGTGTTTGAATGGGTCCTAGACAATAGACCATTTCTATGGCATTTTCATTTCTAGACTTCTCATGAGTTTTCTCCAACATGTCCCATGCCTCTTTTGCGGTTTCACAAGATATGATATTTTCCAAGATATTTGGTGAAACGGCACAAAGTACAGCATTGAAGGCATTTGCATTAGCCAAATACATACTCCTTTCTATTTCACTATATGTAAAGTAGTTCTTTGATTGTTTGGTCCAACCACATAAGATAATTTTCCATAGAACTCCATCCATTGTCATTAAGTGCATTTTCATTTTGGCTTTCCAAATACCATAGTTTGAGTCATCAAGGATCGGAGGATTCATCACAGTCATGCATTCACCCTTAGACATTTCTTGCTTCAAGGATCTACTCTTAGACAGTTAAGTCTAATTGCAAATGTCATTGCTCTGATACCACTTGTTAGTCAACCTAGCCAAATGTCTAGTATAGTCCTGAGGGGGGTGAATAGGACTATGGGGAATTTTAAATTCCTTTTAAAATATTGGGCAAATTAATGATTGGCCTTTGCAAAATTGTCCAATAAATCTTTCGATTTGATTTTAAAGAAAGATTAAGTCCACTCAAACTATATGTCAATAAGATATGAAAGGATGCAAGTGCACTAAATAAGGTGAAGGAGATGAGAAGAATTGGAAGAAGGTGACACAAGTATTTTACGTGGTTCGGCAATCTTGCATACCTCTACGCCTCAAGTACATCATTTGAAGATTTCACTAGCATTCTCCTTCATGGGTGGAGAAGAAACCTATTACAATCTTTGATTTACTTCAAGGGTGTAGATCGAACCGTGGCTTACAAACACCAAGAAAACACTTTTCTTGGATTTCACTAGGGTTACACCATCCCTTTACAATTAACACAGTGACAGAAAGAATTTGTTTGAAAGTTACCAAGAACACTAGCCTCTTATTGCTTGATGTAGCTTGTGCATATTCTTGAATGTCCTTCTCCCACTTTGTTTTTTGGTGATTTGTAGATGCTCCAATGAATGTCAAACCTAAGACTTTGGAGAAGAGGCTTAGAGATGATAATTGTTTTTTCTATAGATCAATCTTTCCCTAAGGTGTTTGTGATACTCTAGAATTTCAAATTTACAAAACAATGAAAATTCCCTTAAGATGATTGGAATAGAATGTGGAGTTCCAAGCCTAGGGTTGGGAGTGGATGATCAAGAGTGAGGATTATCTAGAGAAATTAAGAAAAATCTAAAATTTCCAGACATATCGACCGGTCGATATGTCTAGAAATCCAACAAATGGATATATCGACCATATCGACATCTACCATCTGAGAGTTTGATAAAAAGTACAGAGTCTTTTAGGCTTCGGTCGATATGTCTAGAAATCCAACAAATGGATATATCGACCATATCGACATCTACCATCTGAGAGTTTGATAAAAAGTACAGAGTCTTTTAGACAAAAGCTAGGCCATTCGCAACAAACATGTCGACAGAGGCGATGTGTCCTAGGAATATATCACTCAACATATAGAAGTAATCGATGTGTCTGTGAAATCCAGAGTTAGAATAGAATGAATACAGAAACTACCCAGGTAGGCACATCAACAAGGTCGATGTATCTAAAATACCACCACACGATGTATCCACCCCGGCGATGTGTCGAGAATGTCCAGTATCTTACGAGTGGATGCACACAATCACTCCCTCGTGTTGTCCCATCGTGCAATTTGTGCATGTCTGGCTTTACACGACATCCCCACCTACCCCTTAAACTTAGCTGACTTAGGGCAACCAAAGGAAGAAACCCCAAAGGGATACATCGACAGAGGTCGATGTGTCGATGAAACCAAGATAAAGTGAGAGTATAATACAAAAGTTACCCATGACGACACATAGACAAAATCGATGTGTCTAAACATCACCACACGATGTATCGACCACAGCGATGTGTCATGCATGTTCAGCAACTTAAGTATGAAACACGCAACTATCCTCCATTGTTGTCCCATCATACACCTACCACACACTCCATCGCCCTTGAGAGCCAATGCATGCCCTCAACATGGATTTACTTTTGACTAGAGGAGAGAGAGGAGACTAGGGAGAGAAAAAAGAGTTGATGCTCATTCCTCTCACCTCTCCACTTTCCCATTCGTTGGCTAGGGCAACAAAAGAAAAGAAAAAAAGAGGAAAAGAAGGGAAGAAGAAACTCATCACCCTCCTCTTCCACCGCATCAATTGAGAGATCTAGCTTGTCTCCCTCCTTTCTTTTTCTTCTCTCGCTCACATTACCTCAAAGAAAAGAAGATAACATTTCATCTCTTCTCCATTTTGGTTGGTAAGGCTCAATGGAGAGGAGAAAGACAAAGAAAGCAAAATAAGGAAAGAGGAAGGAGCTCAAAATCGGAAGACCATTGTCTTCTAACCACAAAAGCCCCAAAAAATATACTAAAGTATGTTGGTTTTATTGAGAATTAGAGTAAAAGAAAGACCAACGAGATGGAGCATGACCTAGGAAGATGCATCATCAGTGATGATGTGTCGGCCTGAGGATAGTAAAAATGGAAAAAAAGAACAAAGGGACTTGGAACCAGTACGACACATCGACCGAGTCGATGTGTCGAGAAATCACAGTGCAGACAAAGCCTAGGACGACATATCGACTAGGTTGATGTGTCGGCCTGGGAAAGATGGAAGTGAATAAGAAAAATGTAAATGAAATGGATTAAGAAATGGACCAATAATAGGGGACGTATCAACTATATCGATGTGCCTCCCTAATGAATGAATCTGAGAATGAATGAAAGAGATTTGACACGAAACCCAGTAAGACATATCGACGAACATGATATGTACAGAATCTGAGAACAAATGGAAAATAGAAGACATGTGCAGAGACCTTGGTAGTTTTTCCAAGTTTAATTCAGATGGGCTAGGGTCCTTTATGGGACCACTTAGACTACACCAACCTTCACCTAATGGACCTATGAAACTCAATGAGACATTAGGTGATGAGAATGCAATAATAAGATTAAAATTAAGAATAATTAATGGGAGGAAATTCTAATAATGTGTATGTGATGTTTTAATGCATGGATAACGAACAAAGGGTCGGGGATAAATCCGGGATTGACCGAGCTTGTACGTGGAGTATTTCCCTCCGTTGTTCGGCTGAGATCAGGTAGGTTTTCCTACATTATTGAAGCACATTAGTTGTGAATGAAATGCTTGATTATAATTTATTTTCTTATAAAGATTATGTGGTCTTGGTTATGAAAATGATACTTTTGAACTGTTTTACCTCACATGAAAATGACGATTGTTTACTATGAAGTTTTTGGGCGTTTTAAATACATGATATCTTGTTATTGAAAGTATTTTGAGATTATGCAAACTATATGTGATGTTTTCGAATATATATTATGAAAAGGCATGGAAAGAGTCTTTCATGTTTTGAATTGATTTCAAAGCATGTGATATGAGATCATTGGCATCATCTTGTATTCATGTACCTCATGCACGTGGCATGGGATGGGAATGGCATTTGATGAACCAAGGGTCTGAGCGGTCCGGACAGACATTGGTGTCGTGGTTTTTTATATGATGATTGGTAATGACAAATCAAAGGGCTAAATAGTCCAGACAGACTTTGAGGTCGTGCATACCATCATATGGAAGTAATATCTCCCAGTGGGACCGGTTGAGTTGGTAGGCAGTTAAGCCGTTGATTGTACAAGTAATATCTCTTGGTGGGACCAGTTGAGTTTGTTAGCAGTCAAGCCATTGATTTTGCATTATGGCGCATGAAAGGGGCATACATTTTTCATGGCACCTATGACATGATTCATCATAATGAACATCGATATGATTTGAATTATGAGATTTTAATAATGATCAAATGAAGATGAAAATGAGATTTTCACCACAAGATAAATTCAAAATGAAATATGAGGTTTTCTAGAATGAAACTATTTGAAAAGGTATGTGGACTTTATAATAATATTATTATGCTTTATAGTAATATAATCAACACGAAATTTTCTAGCCATGTGCACTCGAACTCCATGAAAATCATGAACGAAATAGGAGTACTCTTATTCTCTACTCGGGTTGTATTTGGATTGAGAGAACTTAAAAGGTAAGAGAAATCACGAGAATCTCTGTCCTTCGAAGTTCTTCTGCAAAATTTAAATGGAAGTTCAGCTTTGCTACTTAATCTTAACAGTAAAAATAACCATACGTCAAAAAAAAAAAAAAATTACAACTACTAAGATCAAGTAGCAAAAAAATTAATTTTTTCAATTTGAATTTTAATACACATGGTAAATTTGAAATGAATTTTCAATCACACTGGATAATTTTTTTATTAAACTCTAAAAATTAAAAAAAAAAAAAAATAGTAACATGACCTATGCAACTCAAAATAAAAGCAGAACAAGAGCCCACTCTCTCTCACAGCCTAAAAGCCTCCTCACTTCTTCTCCATTGAAAACACCATCCAAACATAGCATTGGAGTCTTCTATTTTTACATTTATTCTTTCAAGGAAACTGGTCTGGAACTTCATGTACTCTAGAAATAAAGAAATAAATAAATAAGCGCAAAATTATGATTTTCCATCTAAACCCATTAAAAAATTTCTCCTAGTAGTATCAGGGGTAGATATCGGCCAATTTTTCATATCTGCCGCACATTTTCTCTCTCCTGCCCGTTTTTTTTTTTTAAAGAAAAATCCAAAAAAATTACAGTAAATGCAGACAATTATGGGCTTATTGAATATATAATTTTTTCATAAAATATCGGACATTTATATCTTCTAATATATTTTTGAAGTTACGATATCGAGAAATTATATAATTAGTAATAAAATAGTGAAAATTATAAGGAAAAATAGATAAATGAGGAAAATTTGTAGAAATAATTTCATAATTTATTTTCTTTGTCAATGAGTGTTATTTTAAGTTATGAATTATAGAAATAAAAAATATATATAATAAAATGATTGAAAATTACATAATAATGTAGAAAAAATATTAGAAAATGAAACTAATGGGGTTCTAATCACTTGAACTGATAACCACACAAATGTCATACATAATAATATAATGCTTTCTTTCATTTGAGAAAATAGATTTTATTTTTTATTAATAATAATTAGATAAATAAAATTATTAGATAAAATTATGAGCTATAGTTAATTATGTTAAATTGATATAATAAAAATAAAGAATACCTTCTAATAATAATGACAATGGTTAAAATATTAGATGGTAAATATAATATTAAATTATTACAATAAGATAAATAAAAGAAAATATTATACTTTTTACTTTCAACATAAGTAAATATTGTATTTAAAATAAAAAAATTATTACTTCCACATTAAAAATAACTTTTTGATAAAATATAATAGTACACAAATGAGTAGTGAGCTCTTTAGGAAGCTCACGTGCGCTCTTTTATGAAAAGAGAAAGATGGGTTTTACTTAGAAACCGTAAGGCTCATCTTTTAATACCCTTCTTCTCTTTCACTATCTCTATTAAACCCTAATGCCGCCGCTCTGTATTTTTCCCATCAACGAAGAAGAAAAAGAAGAGAAAGGAAAGCTGTGAAAGGTGTAGCGATTTTTTTTCTTCAATCTTTTCTCCATATTTTCTTTTTTCACTTTCCATTCTTTCTTGTCCGATATTTTTTTTTAAAAAAGGGATTTTTAAAAATAAAAATAAACAACCGAATTTTAAAATTCGACCGATATCATGACCAAATTATCGGTCGGCGCGCGAAGGCCGATATTTTGACCCCTGGATAGTACGCCATTGTGAGGCCCATCTTGGCCCAATCACATCCCACCTACCCCTTTAAATTGAACATACCCAATTTGACCTTTCGAATTTTATGGCCCATTGATTTAACCCCATCAAGTTTACACAAATCTGCGACTTTAAAAACATGGCTTTACTTATCCTAATCCAATTTATATCTGAGGTTAACTTGGGCAAAATCATAGCATGGGTTGTCAATTTGTCAAAAAGCTGCTCAGAGACGAACAAAACCATTCAGATCACCCACTACCAACTGGCAGAAGCCTCTTCTACCAGTTACAATCTACAAATCTATGAAATGGAATAAATTAATTAATTAATTAAATTGCTAAATCATACAACCAAATGTCCAACTATTCGGCTGTCAGCTGATTCAAACCTCCAGCTCGATCAGGGTACCCCAATATGACCATACATCAAACAATACGTATTCCATAAAAAATTTCCCAAAACTAAAAAGAACCAAATATGCATCAGTTGAACCAACAGCCCAACCAAGGATTAAGATATCGGCTGATATGTATTGTATCGGCCATGGCCGATATATCGACGATATATATCGATCTAATATCAACCGATATTCATAATATCGATCTTTAAAAAAATCAAAACGGTGGTAGATCCAAGTTGATACCTCGACCTATATTTTCATTTTCAATTTTTTTTAAAAAAAAAAAAAACTTCCTTCTGGATTTTTATTTTTATTTTAATTCAGAAAAAATAAAATAATAAAAAATACCTATATTAAAAAAAAAAAATCAAAAGAAGAGAGAAATTTATCGCCCGATATCTCGGAGTGGCCGAATTTTGCATTCCTAAGCCCAACCATGTCAATGAAACTCCAATTCAACATTGTTGTGCTCAAAGAGAAGGTAAAACAATTCTTTCATTCTCATGTCTCAAAGAACAAATCTACAACCAAGGTAATGATTCCATAAAAGATGAAATAACATAAAGAGAAAACTAGTCGAAAAACCAACCAAAGGCTCCATAGATTACAATCAACAGTAAAGGGCATGCAAACTTTAGAATAAAAAACCAACTTCAAAAGCAACTAGTGACAAAGAATCAAAGAGAAGCCAATAAAGGCCCACCAAACCATAAAAAGTCATCTCATGGATGCAAAATGACTGCTAAAACATTAGAATATTCTTACGAAAACATCATCATCATCACATCTATCCAGAACCAGACTTTACAAGTCCTAAATTTCCCATTGTAAGTAAATCACATTCTCTTTCTATCACAATTCAGAAATGACATACATAAAGGAACAAAAAGCAAAGATTCCTCATTTCTTTCAAGAAATTATCCAAATAGAGTCCTGAGATGATAACAATAATGAAAAGGGATGGGCAGGACACAAGTGAGAACAGAACCACCTCAGTCACCCTTCCTCCTAAAAGAGCACCCTTCTGTTAGTCTTGCACGACCACCTGTTGGCTGGCACAAGACCGTCTGGCAGTTGCCGCATACTACAACAGTCTGTGAGTGGCTAAAAACAGTTGTACTGCACCAAACAAGAGGAATCAAAGCCATCCATATTACTATTCAAAAAAAAAAACCGCCCATATTTTCCCCTTGTGACAATTTACAATAACATAAAATCTAACAAAGCACAAAACCCTTTAAAAAAAGCACGAACATTATCTGTGTGTGCATGACCACACACACGAGAGAGAGCGATATATTTTTTTATGACCAAGGTGTCTAGACGTCTCACCTGTATTGGAACAGGGGACAATTTTAATTTAACTAGTCTTTGGGCATGTGCAAGCATCTCAATCCCACAAACACCTAGTAAACAACTATGAAGAGTGGCGTGTTGGGGTTGAACGTGAGCAATATTGATAAATTAAAAAAGGCAAAGACTTACATATTGAAGCATCCCTGGCATTTCACATCCTACAATTACAATGAAAAAGGAAAATATCAATCGTTGCATTTCTTCAACTGATACAACTGAAAAGGTAGATATGATCAAGCATAAGGCAACTTTGAAAAAGAAGAAAGAAAACATAATAGTCAAAATACTTGCTCAAATTACTAGCTAAAAATACATGATTCAACTTTTGATGATCCAAGATTCCAAACAATTGCTTTGGTCGAAGATCATCTTTTGTAGAAGGAAAAACTGGATAAGGAATACATTATCAATACAATTTATCTCAGGCTTGATAGTCTAAATTAGCACCACAAAATAGCAAGATAAGTCAATCAACATCATATGATTCAAAATAAAGACTCCAAAAAAGATTCATATGAAAAAGGCAAATTCATTTATTACGAGAAACAAAAGGATTCTGTAGTGAATTCATTGCTGAGTCAAAAAGAAATTTCAAAAACACTACAGATTTATACTTTTTTCATATAAATATATTAATTATAGATAAAGGCTCATATCAATCACCACTACAATTAAATTAGAACCGAGAGATTCCATATAATTACAACATACCTAAATCTAAATCAGTTTTTGTACTGGGAGGTATAGCTCTTATTAATAATCTAGAAGAAAAATATATGATTGATAGGGAACTTTAACCCTTTGTCTAATGTAGACTAGTGGCTTCCTCACAAGCCACCAATAAAATAACAAGTGATATCCATAGGCAACTTCAACTTCATAAAGCATATTCTCAGCCATTTTGAATTTTCTCTCCAGATGTGGTCGGAAGAAAGACAGCAACAAAACTAAAGGAGAGTAATAAAGCAATGTAAAACAAAAATCTAGAACTTCTAATAATGAGTTTGAGTTCATGTTAGGCAGAAAGGCAGTTGGCCCTTGGAAAACAAGTTGCCACATCCAATTATAAGTGCTAATCTCAGATAGATTGGACAAATGGCTATGATAATGACAACAATTTATGCCAAGACGACAACAAAAAGCCATTTGCCTGTTTAGACAACTCATGAAAGTGTTCAAAAAGGATAAAGACATTTGCATATGGTTTACATTATTTAGAATTAGTGTGAGTAGTTTGCAGATGACAAAGGTTCTAATTGACGAGAGAAAACATCAGCTAAACAATAAATTGGAATTGTAAGGAAGAAAAATTTAGACTAACATCATAAAATTAGTAGAAGAAAGATATATATGGAATATTCCTTTACAGGAATAAAGGGTAAGGAGTAATCCAATGAAAGTAGAAAATGACATGATAGAGATGCAATGTGATAAGTTTAGATGATTGTGCTCGATTCTAGAAACTAATAGAGGACCGCATATAGAAATAACCAAATAAGAGTGGAGTGGGGGTGAAGAATAGAAAATATTATATGATATAAGAATCCCATGTTGTTCAAAGATGTGATTTTATATAATGGTTATCAAGCGCACAATGCTCTGTAGATCGGAATATTGGGCAATTGGAAAAAAAAAAAGACAAATAGACAAAGTAATGGTCACAGAGATGCACATTCTAAGATGGCCATTGGCATCACATTAGAACTTAGATACAGAAATGACAACACTAATAAGACCTTGAAAATGGTCCTGATAAAATAGGAAATGTTTTTTGAATTCCAACCCTAGAATGATGGGATAAATGGCTTTGGTGGTGATGATGATGTCAAAGGCCCCCTTTGATGTCTTACGTTTCAATGGGAGGATGACAACCATGCATGACTTCAATTCCACAAATACTAGATTGAAATTCATGTAGCATATATTGAATTAGGGCAAAAGGGGCTTTTCCTCAAACAAACTAATATAAAAAATATTGGGGCTTTTTCAGTATATAGAAAAACTATAGGCTTTTTTAAAATTAAGAATAAACATTGGGCGTTCTTCCAGGGTATCCTTAATTTTAATAAATATTTTATTATAAAAGAAGAATAACAAGTCAAAACGACAACAATTCCTAATGGCTCGGTAATTGAGGTGGAATTGTTTGCTTTATGGTGAGGCATATTGGAGTTGGAAGAGTTAGGGATCCAAGGGAGTTTTGTAGAAGGCAATTCAAAGGTAATTGTGAAGCAGGCATTGGAATCTCTATGTCCGTGGATATTTTTAGATAAAATTGAGAAGATTCGGCATTCCATTGCGACACATGATTTTAAGATTACTTGGACTCCTCGATCATCTAACTTAGCGACTCATGAGATGGCGCGTTAAGGGTTGACTTTGTCTACAGAAATTGTAAACAAATTCTTGTAATGGGTTGAGAGGGTTTTTGGTTGTTTCTTGCACGTGGTGGGTTCCATTTGGCCTGCCTTTTCTTGTATCTCTAGTATACCTCCTTTTGTTTTTGATTAATGAAGTTACTTTTCAAAAAAAAAGTGTAGTAATATTTTTACCATGCAAAACAATGTGATATTAGTACTAAAGTTCATGAAGAATCAAACATGAAATCCCATTCAACAACAGTCATCCATTTCAAAATATCTGTCGAACATAAACATTACAGATTTTGTTACTAGAATGCTACTATATAACAAAATGGAGGCTTGATTTGGCCATTGCAAGAGTGATCAAAGGGTAGTTTCCCATATTGTTGTAGACACATCTATTAAAGGGCAAATTTTATAAGATGGAAGTTCGACCAAAGTTGTTGTGGAGGGCAATAAATAAATGATAATGATATCATATAGTGAGAAGTATAGGCAAGGTAAGGGAGCGTTGAGTGATATTATAATATGAAATATATATTTCCTCCAATAAAGGAACAATCAATACAACAATCAGGATGTCTTGGGAACACTCAAAAGACAAGAGACAATCCTTATTTGAAATATTGAAGGGTAATAAATTCAAGGAACTATGAAAATGGGGATACAAAAAAAGGTGGTGTTTGGTTGAGAACATAAAATAGGAAATTCTCTTGGAGTAGGATAAATCACAAGAACCTTTACCGTTATAGCTATCATCAAGAACTCTCTCAAAGTCATTCCTTTTGGGGTAGGAGATATCAAGAGAAATTGTATCCTTAAGGATCTCCTCAAGAACTCTCTTAAAGGTTATGTTCGAATGGGAAATGCGAGAATTTCCTCCTGGAGAACTCCAAGTTCTCTTGTTTGGATCTTCTCTCCATGAGAAAGTCGAGCCCACAAGATAGCGAAGTTCTCCTCTAGGAGAAGATGGAGTTCTCCACCTCTTGCAGGAGAGAGTCGTCATCCACTAGAAAAGAGGGGGGTTGAAGATGGTTGCAAGCGCAACCCGTCACTTGGGTTGCACCTGGCTATACAATGTCTTTAGTCTTTTTATTTTTTTAATTGAATTTCAATGAAAAACCAATTAGTGAGATTAAAAGTTTCACATGACGAGCTACATGTGGACCACATTTCAACCCAATACTCAAATTAAAGCTACTTAATCCCAGTGGTTGAAATTACTAGGTGTGTTTAACAAAAAAAAAAAAGATGCATGATAATTTCAACCACTAAGATTAAATGGTTAAAAATTTGAAGACTAATCCCACAAATACACGAAACCTCCCACAAGCCTCGTGAATAAGGTAAGACAAATCCCAGATATACACAAAGGCCTCTAAGTCTATTCCCAAAAGCTCAAGCCAACTAAGTTACACCATGCATGCAATTTGGTCAAATTTGGCCCACTAGTAGTTTATCAAGCAAACTTCCAACCCACCGGTTAGTTTTTTGTTAGACAAGAGAGAGAGAACCAAGGGTTGCACATGTGACCCAAGTTCTCTTCAATTAGAGAAGACAACATTCTCCCTGGAAGGATGGAAAATGTCATGTTTTCTTAGAGGTGGAGAACTTTTGCTTTTTTGTGGGTCCCGCTTCTCCTAGAAACAACATCCAAAGAGGAAACGAGAGGAGAAATGAGTTTCTCCACCTTGCTTCCCCTCATCCAAGCACAGCGGGTGCATTTGGATGAGGGGTTAATTTTGCAGGTGTTACTCTTATCTTCTTTGATAATTACAGTGGTAAAGTTAAAATTTATCATAAGGGGAAAAAATCTTGTATGGTAACAGTAAGAAGGGATAACTTGATATATTAACAATTTTATGAGAATTAATAATTTTTACTCAATTCAGATAATATAAAAAATAAAATAAGATTTTATGAAATATAATTATTAAATAATATTCATCAATTAAAAATAACAATATATTTTATAATAATATTATAGAATTTTTATAGAATTTTTTTCATAATTATAATTTTAAAGAAACACTTGCATTCTAACATTAAGAAGTGTGATAAAGAAAAAATATTTTTTACATATTATTATTTTTTAAATCTTAATAAATAAATAAAAATGTCAATACATCTTTTCATAAAAATTCATAATTTATTCAACGTGAAATATATACATAATAGTCAAGTGCTCTAAGAGGCTTAGATCATTAAAAAAAAAAAACCGTCATTGTGGATGCAATGACTGAACCATGTTGATTGGACGACATTCATTGTAAGATTTTACATGTCAACTTTAATCTTCAAATAATTCTCTTTGATTGCTCATCAATTTATTATCATCACTATCTTTGTTGTTGCTATCATCACCATCAAAACTTTAGTTAAATGGAAAATTTGAATGGAAAATTTCGAGAGAGATTTTATCATTCAATTATTATAATAAATAAATAACCCAACTTTGATTTGCTATAGACTTTAATCATTATTGTCACCAAGGTTGTCGAAATAGCACGATTCGTGAGTCGAATCGAGCGATTCGAATCGAATCGAAGGGTCTTACGACTCAAGTCGCATCAATATCGAAATCCTTTTAAAACCGTGCGTTTTTTCATTGACTAGCGAATCGCACGATTCGAATCGGTAGAATCGTTGTCTCGTTCGATTCAGGTGGAAGAGGAAAATGAGAGGGAAAAAAAGGAAAAAAGCTATTCGATTCAGGTGGAAAAAGAGAGAAAAAAGGAAGGGGGGGGGGGTAGCTGTGCGATTCAGGTGGTGGAAGAAAAAGAAAAACAAAAGAAAAAAGGGAAATAAGCTGTAAGAAAAAGAGAAAAAAAAAAATCTACCTGGAACTCTTCTTCTCTTCTTCGTTTTCGTTTATTCTCTTCTTCGTTTTCATTCTGTGATGTCGCTACTTTACTCTTTGGGGCTTACTGTTTACACTAATGCGAAACAAGGAAGAGCCCATTTATTTCAGAGTTGAGTTTCCATAAGGAGGAGTTTCCGTGAGATCTTGACACGTTTTCGTGAGGTTTTTTTTTCTTCTTTCCCTTTTTCAGATATTGTTCTTATATTTTTATTTTTTATCATTATTTTTCTATTTTAATTAAAAAACATCTCTTTTATTTTTTCATTTTAATCTTTTGTATCCATTTAAAAAAATAAAAAATCTTTCTATTATTTTTATTTTCATTTTTTTGTATTTATTTAAAAAAATAAATAGTCCTAATTTTTTTAAAAAATTTATTTGATGAATGTTATTACTTATTAAAGTTTATTTACATGTCATTAATTTATTTGTTGATTTCTTAATAATTAATATTTATTTAAATCTCATATTAATATATTTTTGTATTTTTTTGTAAATGGTTATTTATGATGGATGATAAATATTAATTTATGAGGAATTGAAAAATCATTTTATTGTTCTATGTTATGTTACATGTAATTATTATATAAATAATAATTATAAAAAAAATATTATTAAACTTATGATTCTACGATTCACGATTCACGGTTCAGACCCCCTTCACCGATTCACGATACGATTCGTTTTTGACAACCTTGATTGTCACTGTGTGCTAAAATTTTATTTATTTATAACTATTATTCAAAATATATTTCTCAATTCAATTCTATTATAAAATATAAAATGAAAATTTTTGAGATAAAAAATCATTTAAAGATATTAAATTTTGAAGAACTTAAAAATGACTTTATCAATTCAATTAGGGTATCAATCCTCACACGGGCGTTTTCTTTAATCTGACACAGGTTTTCAATTTTTTTACAGAATTCCCACTTTACCCTTCACCCCTTCCATACGAACCATTTAAAAAAACGAATGTCAGAAATCGACGAGCCGTTCATGAGCGACCAGCGAACCTATTTGACCTATAAGCATGATAGGAATATTCATGCAGAGTGGCGAACCGGTCGTCCCATAATGGTGATCCGATTGAAGCACAATCCAAAACGGCGAGCCGGTATGGATTGGCCTTATTAGTAGATCGGCGAACCGCTCTGGCCTTATCGGCGAGCAGCTCTACATTAACCTTTTCGGTGAGCAAATTAACATTAGATCAATGAGCCGATATCGCGAATCGGTGAGCCAATTTCCTCTCTTTTCCAGTTTTAATATTTAACACCAACCACAACCTTTTGCCATCCTCCAACCCACCATTCTCTCGCTGCAACTTCTGTCGGGGCTCTCCACTCTCGAATCGCAGCAGACTCTTCTCCCTATTCTCGACCGGCGCAGAAGCCCTCCGCTCTCTCAATCATTCTCTCCATCTTTTTTTTTCTCACATTCAACCAGAACCTTTTGCCATCCTCCAACCACTATTCTCTCAATGCAACTTCTGTCGAGGGCTCTCCACTCTCGAATCGCAGCAGTCTCTTCTCCCTATTCTCGACCGACGCAGAAGCCCTCCACTCTCTCAATCTCATGTCTCGAACCCAAGGTAACTCCTTCAAACCCATATGTTGTTTCATTTTATTTTTTTTGTTAACTCTCTATCTTACATAAAAATAGAGTGCGAAAATGCAACAATATATCTCTTATCAACGATCTCCCTCTATTTTTTATTTTTTTAAATATCACCACTATGGATTCTAGCGAAAGAGGTCCATCAACATTTTATGAATCATCAAATGGTATGGATTTAGTTGAGAATGATGAGAGGATCTTAAATAATTGCAATGAGATACTTGTGAATGATCTTTATAATGAAAATGACCTTGTCGAGAGCTCTTTTTCAAGTCGAGAGGATCTAGTAAAGTACATTAAGAAAGTTACTATTGCACAAGGATTTTGCAGCTATCATCAAGAGGTCAAGTAGTAAGGACAAGACAATATTTCTTCGTTGCAATAGAGAAGGTATATATCGCAACACGCTTAATTTTAAAGATGATGAGCGGAAAAAGAAAGCATCATCTCATCTTATCAATTGTCCATTTGAAGTGAGAGAAACAAATTGTTGATAGGTCATTGAAGTTGAACATAAAAAAATTTGGAGCACAATCATGAACGATCAAATATATTATTAGGTCATCCAAGTACACGGCGTTTTTCAGATGAAAAGAAAAAAAAAAAACATAAAAATGAAGAGTAGCAATATACCACCCCATCAAATTTTGTCGATGCTTAGAAAAGAAATCCAAACATTTGAGTAACATCGACTGATTTGTACAATTTTTTTAATACGATTTGGAAAGAGCAACTAAGAGGTCGTACTTCAATTCAAGCTTTGACAGAAGATCTTGAAAATGGTGGCTTTCATATAATATCTGTTGGTTTTGTATGTGCAATCCATAAAAAAAAAATTATTATAGCTCTTAAAAAGTGTAACTGACAATGGATGTGCAAAGAAAAGATGCGACAAATGACATTCATTGTCATGGTGAAGCCAGTAATGGAAGCAACCCTTTTCAAGATCTTCTGTCAAAGCTTGAATTGAAGTACAACCTCTTAGTTGCTCTTTCCAAATCGTATTCAAACAATTGTACAAATCAGTTGATGTTACTCAAATGTTTGGATTTCTTTTCTAAGCGTCGACAAAATTTGACGGGGTGCTATATTGTTACTCTTCATTTTTATGTTTTTTTTTTTTTCTCGCTTCATCTGAAAAACGTTGTGTACTTGGATGACCTAATAATACATTTGATCGTTCATGATTGTGCTCCAAATTTTTTATGGTCAACTTGCACGACTCATCAACAATTTGTTTCCCTCTCACTTCAAATGGACAATTCATAAGATGAGAGGATGCGTTCTTTTTCCGCTCATCATCTTTAAAATTAAGCGTGTTGCGATATATACCTCCTCTATTGCAACGAACAAATATTGTCTTGTCCTTACTACTTGACCTCTTGATAGTAGTTGCAAAATCCTTATGCAATAGTAACTTTCTTAACATACTTTACCAGATCCTCTTGATTTGAAAAAGAGCTCTCGACGAGGTCATTTTCATTATAAAGATCATTCACAAATATCTCATCGCAATTATTTAAGATCCTCTCATCATTCTCAACTAAATCCATACCAATTGACGATTCATAAAATGATTGACCTCCCTCACTAGAATCCATAGTGGTGATATTTAAAAAATAAAAAATAGAGAGAGATCGTTGATAAGAGATATATTGTTGCATTTTCGCACTCTATTAAGATAGAGAGTTAACAAAAAAAATGGAACAACATATTGGTTTGAAGGACCTACCTTGGGTTCGAGACACGAGATTGAGCGAGCGGAGGGGCTTCTGTGTCGAATGAGAATAGGGAGAAGAGACTGCTGCGATTTGAGAGTGGAGAGCCCCGGCAGAAGTGGGCAGCGAGAGAATGGTGATTGGAGGATGGAGGATGGAGGTTGGAGGAAAGGATGGTTGGAGATTGGAGGATGGTAAAAGGGTCTGGTTGAATGAGAAAAGGATGGAGGTAGGAATACGGCAGTAAAGAGAGGGAGACCAACAACCTCTCGTTTTAATTTCAAAGAGACAGTTGGTGGTTGGTGTTAAATATTAAAACTGAAAAACAGAGGAAATCGGCTCACCTATTTGCAAGACCGACTCGCCAATCTAATGTTAATTCGGCTCACCGATAAGGTTAATGCAGAGCAGCTTGCCGATAAGGCCAGAGCAGTTCGTCAATCTACTATTCCTCTGCACTAAAGTGGCCTTAGGTTAATTCGGCTCACCGATAAGTCCAACCTAAACCGGCACGCCGATAAGGCAAGAACGGCTCGCCGTTTTGGATTGTGCTTCAATCGGATCTCCGTTATGAGACGACCGGTTCGCCACTCTGCATGAATATTGTTCCTATCATGTTTAGAGGTCAAATCGGTTCGCATGTCCTTGATGAGCGACTCGCCGATTTCTAACGTTTGTTTTTTAAGTGGTTCGTACAGAAGGAGTGAAAAGTAAAGTGGGAATTCTGCCAAAAAAAAAAAATTGAAAACCCGTGTCAGATTAAAGATAACGCCCGTGTGAGGATGGGCACCCATATTTTAGGTCATTAGATATTAAAGTTCTATTTTAAAATATTTTTGCTCTATGGGGGTAAATAAGGGGTAAAGAGGGACAAGGGTTTCTTGAAAACCATTTGCTCCATAGGGTTTTCATATATGAGATGGGGGGTAAATTTTTGAATTTTTACCCCTAGCCCCTTCTTACCAAACAAGGCTAATGTTTGTGGTGTGGGGGTGGGGGTGGTTTACCCTCAATTACCCCCATTCAAATGCAGCCAGCTAGAGACTTGCAATAAAGTAATGAAAAACAAAGCTTTTGATAGAGTTAGAGCAACTCCAAGGGGTTGCCCTAGTGGTTGAGACACAAGACTTCAAAATTGAGGTCTTCAATCCTTGGTAACTCCAATGAAGGACCACTCTCCATGAGATATGTACAGAGTAAGGTCCCAATACTTGAACCCAACATGTGTGTGTAAGGAGGTGTGGACATGCCCCGAAGGACTAGTCGAGCGAGACAACTAGACACCATCAGTCATATAAAAAAACATAGCACATGGCCAACCATATGACGGGACAAGCTTCAATCACAACTACAATAGTAATGATGTAAAACAAAAAGTAAAATTAAGAAAATAGAAATGAATCAAAATGATATTAAATATTTCTTAAAATATTTAGCTTACAAATATATTGTCAAAAAATAGACTTTAAGAAGAATGTCAAGAAAATAAGAAGAAAATTTCGTAAAAGTATCACAAGGTTCTAATTCTTAAAGTAGTTTCAAAAATTTCATATAAAAAATATTTCCTTCTTGAGAAAATACTAGATAATTTATCCAAAATATTGATGATACTTTTGAAAACAGAACCAGTGCAATGGGAATCCAAAATATTGATTTTTGTGGCACTGATTAGAGCAAAACCCATCATCATTGGCCCATCAAATGAGGTTTTGATACCAAAAGGTGGTGACCACCATAGTAATTGAGACGCTAGGTGTAGTCAAGATGCCAAGAGGTTCTAGAGCTTACGGTGTAACCTAGACACGAGCTCAATATTTCTAGACATAATTACTTAGATACTTTTAATATAAATAAGTTTGCCAAGAAATATTATCACTTAATTACGTACTTTAGGATATAATTTAAATTATCACCAAAACATGTGTATAATATAATCCCTCCGAAAAACCAAAATGTATGGGCAATGTGGCTACCAAACATATAAAGTACATACCTATTACATGTATATAGATGTATATTATACGTTTATATGTTTCTTCAAGTTCCAATATAAGTATCATTAGCTACTAATGCATACAAACTACAATATCTAATCGTTATTTAGACACAAGTTTATTAGGAATTTTCAAAAGAATTAAAAGTAGCCAAAGTGAGCCCCAGCTTAGAGCAAGGCGAGGTGACAAGCAATGAATATTTTTCATCAAATCTTATGATCCAAACTGAAATTATAATTGATAGAGAATCACTACTTATATATGATAAGCAAACAATTTAAGAATAATAATAATAAAAACAATGGAAGCTTATCTTTGAAAAGTGGCATGCTGCCTAGTACACCGCACCAAGTTCAAACATGTGAATGTTCCAACCATCAATAATCAAACCAGATTGCACTAAACCAATGGTTGATTTCAATGCATTGGATTGGATGACTAGAAATGGATCTTGAACATAATCTTTGATGCTTGGAACATCAACAATGAAATGTTTTAATCTAACTGGACCACTATATGCCACTGTTTAAAAAGTTATTTTAAATAAAACTACAGATATTTGTTCCCTTCCAATAATAAGCATATATCAAGTAGAATAGTATTTTTCCAATCATATATTGTGTTTGTGCAAAAGAAATAAAAATCCACATTGTAGAATAGCAAGCCACTTGACCAATCCTATGCCCAATGAATTGTAACAAGCCCAAATAACACTCAAGTCAGAAGGATACTATCCAATTTACATCCATTTATTAAGGAATGATCAATCCAACCAATTACACAATAATTGCATTCCAACTCACCTTGTAGGGCCTTTATAGACTACTTTAAAGTATATTTGAATGGCTTTACATAGATTGTACAATGGTGAAAAATAACCTGATTTGATGATCATAACCATTTTATTGAATATTGAAGACCATTAAAATAAATTGTGAGAATCCTAGTCAATGATTATGATCATTGAATCAAATAGACGTTATGCCATATGTAAATAACAATGGGTTTTCATATCCAATCATCCAAGTTGTTTTAGGTGGCTAAATTAGGACCCACAAGGTGAGTTGGACTACAACTATAATCTAACTGGTTGGATTTAATCATTTGATATATATTGACTACAATTTCTTTTTTGAGTGTAGAAAGTGAATTCAATCACCAACATGAATAGCTCTTTGATGAAGTTGTAGCCATGTAGGTCATGGGACCTCATTCATTCTAGTCCAATACATTAAGAGGGTTCCACCATGTACAATTCATTCAACAATATGAGAAAAAGGAACCCTTCTAATTTGCAAAAGAAAAACCTTTCTCATTTATTGATTTAATTAGCTTAAAGCTACAACCAACAAATTACTCTACAAGACACTAACTAGAGTGTATTGATTAGTGCATCCATACTTTTGATAAAGGGGGCACCCTTTGTCTTTTCGTACAATTTTTACCATTTTGAATGGTTGAAACTAAAACTAGTAGATATCGCATTTTACAAAAGACACAAATTTCCAAATCACTAACGTTTCCTTGATAATTTCAAAACAAACTATCTACTAAGAACAACCTGCCATGGAAGTGCCTCTCTTTCCTTTTTCTTTCCAACCTCCCATACTGTGAACCACTTTGCTATGAACACGGGAACATTGTCTTTCTAAGATACAAATATCATTGTCCCATGGAAGCCTTTTGCCTAGGAAAGTCTACAATAAACTAAAATCCCAAAATGGTTTCTTAGGATCTATTCAATGCAAGGAGTGAAAATACTTGAACGAAGACTAACCACTTTTAACTAAATAACTATGCTAAAATTTGCTTGTTTTTGTAAAAATTGTTAATTTAGAAGGAAGTACTTTCCTTTCCATGTGCAAAACACAAATCCTCATGCTCAGCTTGTATGCATGGAAGGGAAAGCATATTCATAGAAAATGACCATTTTTTAAGTAAAAATAGAAGTTCTTGCTCAAAAGTGCTCACTTCCAAAAGAAGAACTTGTAGCACAGTTGGCAAGATTGTAGTTTGGATCATGCCACCATCTACAAAAGAAGGTCAATGCCGTGACATAAATATCTCATTTCAATGAAATAGCATAAAGCCCTTTTTTGTTGATGTTTCATGAGTGGGTCAATGGATTCCACCAAATTGAAGCTAAGGTTGTGAACTACCACAAAAATAAGGACCAAAGGCCATTGCTAGCATCCGATTTAAATGCACCATCAAATCATAAGATAGATAACCTTTTGTATTGATTTATTCGGATTAAACAGCTAACGATGACCTTTGGCCCTAGATTCAATATGGTGTTGTCCACTAGCCTGCCACACACCAATTGCCAATAAAATGTTATTTCAGTTAAAGTAATATAATTAGCATGGTAAGAATTATTTTCTTTGTATCCATCAAAGAAAAAAAGAACTTGAAATGCATTTGACAAGCTGCACACTTGAGTCATCAGACATGTTATCATCCGAAAAACAGCATGCATAACGAAAAGGAGGAGCTGAATTGCACTTTCCACGGAAATATTTACCATGAAGAAGGAGTTGGGCGACTGCACGAGACGCTTAAGCTTGTGCCGCCTCTTCTCGAGCTCCGCCGGAGGATTGAGAAGATCAATGTCATTTGGGAGGACCTGGAAAAAAAAATCTTAGGAACACATTTCTAGGGGAATTCTAATAAAGAAAAATCCTGAAACCATCAAAGAAAAATAACCAAAAATTCGGAAAGGGAAAGATGAGTTAGTGCAAGGGAAAAAGAAATTCCATGAAATCCGGCCTCACCATCTTGTCGGAATTTGGAAAACACTAGAAATCTCTCGCTTTGGAAGAATGGAGCAGCCGCAACGACGGGAATGACGGAGGGATGGGCGCCGGGAAATAAAAGTTAGAACATGATCTATATATTGGAAGACTAGGGCTGCGTTTGGATGAGGGCGACCAGGGTCATAGGAGTCCGGGTGAACCTTCAACTGTCGTTACCCTCTTATATTATTTAGTAATTAAAGTGGTAAAATAGAAATTTATTTTAACAGTAAAAAATCTTGTTTGGTAAAAAAAAAAAAATTAATATATTAATATTTTTTGAAAAAATTTATAAAATTTATAAAATAAATCCTAATAATATAACTTATAATAATATTATCCATTTAAAATAAACACTTATATTCTAAGATTAAAAAATAAATAAAGATTTGTTTATTATTATTTTAAATCCCAATAAATAAATAACAAATATTAACATATCTCTTAATAAAATTTTATAATTTTATTTTTTATATTAAATATGAATTTAATAAAAAAATCTTATAAAATTATTAATATTTCAGGTTACCCCTACTTACAATTACTCCTACTTAAGGATAATCTCGAATAATCTCCGTAAAATTTACCTCTCATCCAAATGCATCACGTTGAAAATATTGACACATTTGTAAAATAAACTTCTAACAAAATAAATTGCTAATTACCCCAAAAGAGATTATTATGAACCTCAAACTTTTATGCAGTTTCGATACCTTATCGAAATTTGGACATAATCACCCCTTAAAAATAAGCATTTTGACAATTATGTTAATAAAAAAAAAAATTTATTATATGAATTTAATAAAAAATACTAATTCTTATAAAATTGTTAATATGTCAGATTACCTCTGCTGACAGTTACCCCTACTCAAGGGTAACCCCCGTAAAATTTACCCCTCATCCAAATGCATCATGTTGAAAATGTTAACACATTTTTAAAATAAACTTCCAACATAATAAATTATTAATTTACTCGAAAGAGATTACTATGAACTTCAAACTCTTTCAAAGTTTCAAGACCCTATCGAAATTTCGACAGAATCACTCCTTAAAAATAGGACATTTTGACAATTATATTCATAAAATTTAATTTTTAATTTTTATATTATATAGATTTAATAAAAACTATTAATTCTTATAAAATTGTTAATATGTTAGATTACCCCTACATACATTTACCTCTACTCAAGGGTAACTCCTGTAAAATTTACCCCTCATCTAAATGCACAATATTGAAAATGTTGACACATTTTTAAAATAAAATTCCAACAGAATAAATTGCTAATTATTCCGAAAGAAATTCCAACAGAATAAATTGCTAATTACTCCGAAAGAAATTATCATGAACCTCAAACTCTTTCGGAATTTCGAGACCTTATCGAAATTTCTACAGAATCACCCCTTAAAATAGGATATTTTGAAAATTATGTTTCATAAAGTTTTATTTTTATTAGATAGATTTAATAAAAATATTAATTCTCATAAAATTGTTAATATGTCAGTTTATCCTTACCTACGGTTACCCCTACTCAAGGGTAACCTCCGTAAAATTTACCCCTCATCCAAATGCATCATATTGAAAATATTGACACATTTTTAAAATAAATTTCAAATAGAATTAAATTGCTAATTACTTGAAATATATTATTATTTTAATTATATAATATATTTAAAAAAGAAAAATATAATATATAATTGATAAAGGGAGGAAGACAATGGAAATTGAGGGGTAGAATATTGTGAATACCTCAACCTTGAAAAGAATATTCAAAAATAGAATGAGAAAGGTAAATTTTCAAAATTTTATAAGACCCTCTTACCCCCATCCAAACTCAGCCTGGAAGACTAGACTCGTACAAGCATTCGTTTGGAAAACTTTTACATCCAAGCCGTCGGTTGAGAACATGAGCATTTTCTATGTAGAGCAAGGAACTAACACGCTATATGAGGAAAATTTGGATTTAGTAAATAAAAAGAAAAGGATTTTGTATTAAAAAAAAAAGTTCTTTTAAGAGACAGATTAGCAAGACACACTAAAGAGATATGTTATTATATGATAATGGGTCTCACAAATTTAGATTCATTTAATAGATGATTATATAGATACGAACTATATAAAGTTTCACGATCAATTGAAGATCCAAAGCATATAATTTCTGCCTTTAAATTTCATTAAGGATGAGGCTACAAGCCATTAATTTTTTAAAGTTTAAAATAAAATGATAAGATCATCAAATAGAAGTGAAACTTTAAATAAGAACTACTCATGATCCTCTTTGCATCATACCCAATAACGTGGTTCTTAAAATCTAATTTTAAAGTGTATCTCTCTATCTACCGAGACACAATATGTCTCAGTAGAATTTTTACTTTTTAAAAATGACATTAAACTTGGTTTTATAAAAAACTCCGTACTTTCTATAATTTAAAAATTTCTTCATGTTTTGAATGAGATTCTAAAAGGGAGCACTTACACATACCCGAATTTTCTGCCTCTACACACCCGAAATTGGATTTTAGGGTGAAATTACGATTTTACCCCCGCGTTTCCATTCATTCGAATGAATGCCCAGTTCATTTTGGCATTCATTCGAATGAATCCTCAGGGTATTTTCAATTCATTCGAATGAATGGACTAAACAGTAACACGGAATACTGTTCAGCCCCATTCATTCGAATGAATAGTAAAAAAAGGCCACTATTCCTTTCATTCATTCGAATGAAACGATCATTCATTCAAATGAATCATTTATTCGAATGAGCGGAATGAGCGGAACGTTGATTCGTTCCGTTGATTCCTTCATTCGATTCATTCAAATCATTCATTCGAATGATTCGAATGAACTGAATTCAGATTACATAATATTTTTTAAAAAAAAAAATTTGAACTTATTTTTTAAGCATTGTGTATTTCTAAAATTTTTCAAATTGAATATCCAAACTAATTACGATAATCTTATCAACATACTTTAAGACTTCAAGGTCTTTTGACACTCCTAAATATTTAAAACACAATGTTTTACAAATAAGGGTATCCCTAGGGTGTGCCAAAAATACATTTAAGAGTGTCAAAAGACCTTGATGTCTTAAAGTATTTTTATACATTTAAGAGTGTCAAAAGACCTTGATGTCTTAAAGTATTTTTATCAGGTTATCGTAATTAGTTCGGATATTTAATTTGAGAAATTTTGAAAATACACAGTGCTTAAAAAAGAATGTGTATAATATATTAAATAATAAAATCTCCTTTAAAACTTTAAAGTTATTTTTTAAGCACTGTGTATTTCCAAAATTTCTCAAATTGAATATCCGAACTAATTACGATAACCTGATAAAAATACTTTAAGACATCAAGGTCTTTTGACACTCTTAAATGTATTTTTGGCACACCCTAGGGACACCCTTATTTGTAAAACACTGTGTTTTAAATATTTAGGAGTGTCAAAAGACCTTAAAGTCTTAAAGTATTTTGATCAGATTATCGTAATTAGTCTGGATATTCAATTTGAAAAATTTTAGAAATACACAATGCTTAAAAAATAAGTTCAATTTTTTTTTTTTTAAATATTATGTAATCTGAATTCAGTTCATTCGAATCATTCGAATGAAGGAATCAACGGAACGAATCAACGTTCCGCTCATTCCGCTCATTCGAATGAATGAAAGGAATGGTGGCCTTTTTTTACTATTCATTCGAATGAATGGGGCTCAGCAGTATTCCGTGTTACTGTTCAATCCATTCATTCGAATGAATTGAAAATACCCTTGAGGATTCATTCGAATGAATGCCAAAATGAACTGGGAATTCATTCGAATGAATGGAAAAGCGGGGGTAAAATCGTAATTTCACCCGAAAATCCGATTTCGGGTGTGTAGAGGCAGAAAATCCGGGTGTATGTAAGTGCTCCCTTCTAAAAAGGCTTTTTAACTTTGTTGACTAAATGTTAATTTTGTATGAAGTATTTGAACCATTCACACAATATAATTTATTTTATAGACCTTAGATGGGATGATATCCATTTTATCCCTTTCACTCATTAGATGTCAAATATTTGATATACCTCCAATTTGATCGCAATTAAAGGAACATTCTTTATTAATTGTAACTAAGTTTTGACTGACTATTGAGACATTATTAATCTATAAGAAGTAATTTTTAATCAACATACACTCTTAAGTAGTTTTGGCCTCAAAATGATCCTCATAATATACATCTAAAATATATCAAAAGCAAAACATTAAGAGATCATTACTCAACATGGTTAAGGGACCTTTTTATAAAACTTGATTAAAATTTAGGTGATTTTTTAGAATTATAGAAAACATAGGAACTTGTTTTCCAAATAGATCCAAGATATAAGGGACTTTCTAAAAAAATTGATGAAAATATCTAAAAGATTTGATTAAGAGGAAAAATGGTTAGTGTATAAAAAGATAAGAATTTTGTATGAATATATTGAAAAAAAATTGCTTTTAGTTAAAAGTGTTTAAAAATTAAAATTCACAACTGTAGTTCTATCAAATTATGAAGTTATCTTTTTGGTTGTCACGGATATTAACTTAAAATACTGTACAATATCATACTCTCCCTGTCCCAAATTAGTTGTCTTATATGGATTTTGGAATTGTCCCAAAATAGTTGTTTCAAGTATATTGGAGTAGTATAAATTGTGTTGAAAATAGATGAAATCAAATGGAGTGCTAGCCTTGTATAGAGAGTTCATTAAAAAATACAAATATTTCAAATAAGACAACTAAAATGAAACAGAGGGAGTAATTCTTAACCCTCTTTCTTTAAATACATCAACATACTTTTCTTTCTTTCAAGCAATACTTTATAAGAAGGAAAACTTATCCAACTAATTTTTCATTCTACCATTGTTTTGAAAGACCATCTCAAATTTGTATAAAGGTTCATCCATACCAATTAATTTCATAAGAAAGATATTACTTTTTCTAACTCTAATAGAAGATAAATGTAAGTAGATGTTGTAGAAGAGAAATGTGGAACTCTGTTATTATAAGTTCTCACTTTAAAAACATGAAATAGTTGTGTTTGAAGAAGGCTAAAAAGTTATGGTAGAACAAGCATACTAAAATATGAAAGGTGAATATTAGTTGAGTATAAACTCTAGATAGACTGAAACCTTATTATGTGCATAATTTATTAATTATCCTTCTCACTTGTTGAGGGCACATTATTTCTCGCATTTTAAAATGCAAAAGGTGATATCTTTTGGAATTCATCTTAGTTGATAGCAGCTCTTCTCTGGTCAAGTTGTCCTATGCTTGGGTTCTATTAGGTTAGGGGCACAATGACTACCTTAAAAGTCCAATAAAATGTACTTGAATGGATTCGAAGTTAGATCCACGATATTAACATCAACCTTTGAATTTTTGGTAGAGAATTCATATCTAAGCTAAAGTCAGAGAATTCATATGTAAGCCAAAATCATATCCATATTTACAACCAGTCTCCAAATTCAAGTCCATATTCAATTATAAACTCAAGCCATATTGAAGTTAGATATATTTCCCTCCTTCTTTATCCATATTTCAACGACTCTCAAATAAAATAACATTTTAAAATATTTATATTTTTGTCTTGGGTTCCAAATATGTGGATTTGAAATTCATCAATAATCTAAATTTGGATTTAGATCCAAATATCAAACAAGTGGATGTAAGGAGAAAATATATCCATTAAGACAATTTGCATTCTTAACAACATATTAGAGCATGTAAACCCCAAAATGGCAATAAAATGGTGTAATGGATTTTGAAATCACAAGATTTGCAATTAAATTGCAAATGAGAAACACATACCAAGGCCCAAACAACAATAAAACCTTCAAAACAGAAGTTTCTTGGTGACTAATCCCAAAAAATAAGTCACCATTGAAGGTAGAGTAATGTTTCAAAAAACAAAGTATGAAATCAAAGATACCATCATAGAGAATGCAATGGATTCTTTGAAATTCCAATAGTCTTCCTCGGATCATATTAAGAAATGCAAATGATATAGATGGATGTCTTAATGCATGAGCTATATGTTAGGATTAGATATCTGATGCAGGCCTAGGGTTGAATATGTGAGAATTTGCAGTAGGTGTGTAGTTTTAGAGTATAGTCTCTGAAAAAAAAGACCCACGCAGTCAATTACGGATTCTTAAAAGGATTCTGCCTTGGTAAATAATTGCTCAAACAATTTCCAAACCGATTGCACAAGCTTTATACGAATTCGAATAGTCTATGGATTTCTCTAGATTAGACCTCTTCTAATTTATTAAGATTGAAAATAGCAGAAACAAATTAAAAAAGAAGAAGATGAATTCTATCATTGTATTACCTAATCTAAGAAAACCATTGAGACTAATTGAATTCATAAATTAAACTGGTACTTACTTGCTATGGGGGAAAATTGGAGTCCACCTGCAATGGCCCGACCCTTAAATTAATGGATTTATAATGTCATAATAGGGGTTACATGTGTAAGCAGTGGTTGAGGGTCCCATGTGGGTCCACTTGAGCACACGTGGCCTTTAGAAATCACCCCTGTCAAATCTGAGTTGGAAAATAGAGTTTTGTGGTGTGTCGGTTCGACCGACAAAAGAGTTGTTTTTCGTCGGATCGACCGATGCTGGAGCTAAGTGGAGGATAGTTTCTGGGCTTTGTCAGTTCGACTGACGACGAAACTTAAGTTGGGTATTTAAACCCCGTTTTCACGAATTCCAACCCACTTTCACTAACTCTCCTCCTCAGCTGCGAAAACCCTAATTTCCAGCTGATTCCCTTGCCTTCTCCTCCCCTTGATTTTGGCCCATGCATACGTGATTTTCAGATTTGGCTTCTCCCAAGCTTCCAGTTGCTCGGATTTGTTTCCTCCAAAGGTTAGATCTTCATCCATCCATCTTGTATTTCCCTTATTTGATGGGATAGGTGCGAGTTTCTTAGGGATTGAAGTGACA